>CM039621.1:3131441-4336212 GCA_022457165.1 Juglans mandshurica | reverse complement strand
TGTCATTACTGTTTGAAATTGAAAAAAAAAAAACTAATTTTTATTCAAATCATCATCACTTTTTAAATTGTTCTTAAAAACAGAAAACGAAAATTAAGTTGTTATTATTTTTTATTCTGTTTTGTAATGGAAAACCAATAAACATTATTATTAAAAAAAGTTTTTGTTCTCAAATTTTTTTTTATATTACAATAGAAGTATATAACACCTGATTTTCATGAATACTATATCCAAGCATATATAAGCACATCACAATCTCCCGCTCACACATTATATTCAGAGTAAAGAGAAAGGGCCCAATTGGCAGTTACAAACATAAGAAACGATCTGAATAAGAAAAAGAGTAAAACCTCAAAAAAGAATAACCAACCAGAATTTTAGAGAATATGAATCCTCTATCTTATTATCTTCAGTCCAAGGATGCTCGAGAGTGATACCTTCACAGTTTTCCTTAAACAAAGGAAAAAAGAAAAAAAAGAAGAGAGTGATACCTTCACCTCAAACCTCACATTATTAACACATATTCTCCACCAATTAAAATCTAAGTACTCAAACACAGTAATACATACCCATAATCAAACATTAGATACCAGCCAAAATAATTAATTCATTGGCGGCCAATTCCTTTAAAAACTTAAACTAAACCATAATCCCAATCAAATTAGAATCGGTTATGGATCTCTATCAACCAACTGGTGTCGAAAATGTATTCTTTTCCGCCATTGTAACCTATCCCTACTTTCTTCACCTCCCTAGTCAACATATCCCCCCTAGCTAATTCCGGGCCCCTTTTATTTTTTATTTTTTAAATTCCTTTGACTTGAGTTAAATGTGCATGTAAATATCAGATCAAACGTCAAGAAACATAATTAAATTCTACAACCTTCAAAGGAAGCAGTAAGTGAAACAGTAACTTCAACGTGCTGGGGCCAAAATTTTTCTTAATTGCATCAGAAACTTATTGACAACTATCGAGAAACAGCCAGTTGTTAAGGCATTTATGCAGCAGACCAACACCAAAACTCTGAAAGGAAAGCTTTAAACTGCATGTGTAATGCATATTCAATGTTGCAGCACAGATACAACATGGCCTTAATAAAGCTTGCCTCAAATAAAAACTCCTAAAATATGAACATAAGTTGAAAGAAAGTGGACTAGAGCATAAATCGATAATTCTAACCTTTCTTTATTATACTGTTATCCATGGCCTTATATTCCATGTTCTTCAAAGCAAGTCCTACACCATAACCGCCCAATTTCAAGGAATCTCTTGTGCCAACTGCACTGCAATGGTCAATTTTTGCTTCACAGCCGGAAGGTAAAACAGGTCTCACAACATAACTTTTCCCTAAAAGTTATTGAGACAAACCATCAGCAATTATCTTGGAACTATATTATAAAATCCAAAAATCTAGAAGATGGATGACTACTAGAACCATTAAATACAAAGGCTGGAGAGAGAATATTCCTATTATTTTAGTTGAAAATTGTTCTGGATTTATCAGATGCAATAGATTAATAAATGCGCAGTATAAATGGCACATGACGCTTGAAGAAGTTGGAAGTTAGTGTCAATCTGCCTGATCCTTTTATGCGTTCTATCATTTTATCTGTGTTTTGTCAACACAGGACATAAGGCTATCCAGAGTTCAAAAAGGATGGAGAGGTAGTTTTCAAGCCATCAGTTACATTAGAGGAAAAAGGGACACCCAAGTCCATATTTCAGGATTGGGGACTACAAATACATATCATGATTCGGGATTGTTCTTAGTCAATCCTCTTCCCTTCTTTTCTGTTTTCTAGAACGTTAGCTGGGTTTACAGAAACACCATTAACAGGAACAAATATATTTATCATGTGCTACACAACAGGAGAAAAAACAAAACGATACATGAAGCTAAGCAGGATTGGCAATAGAAATTCTAAGAACATATTTTCTAGTCACTCATGCAACTGCCTGAAGCTGGTGTGCTACTACTATGGACATATTGAAAGTTTCCATTACAGGGGAACGGCTAAAAGCCGATGAAGGTGCAGTGAAGTGGGAAGCTAAAATTCTACTTCATCCAACAAAACCTGTGTTGATTATAAATGACATGACTATCAATCAAAAGGCATAAATATAGTAATAGATTTTCATTTACTTGCTCTATTATTATTTGTTGCATATCCATCCATTTGAAGAAGCCATTCCCCATTATTGAAGCAACAACAGTAAAAAAATAGTTATTTTAATATAATATATAGACGTATAAACTTTGAATTAACACAAGTGACAGACCTCTTTGGCAGCTTCAACTAATGTGACATGAAACTTCTTAAAGCAATCAGTTCCAAGAGCTCCATTAAGGATGGAAACTGGGCTTTCTGCACTTGAATCAAAGTGAATACGATCAAAGTCAAATAGTTCTGGCTGCTGAAATGAGTCTCCAGCGCTGGCAGCCAAGCAATGAGAAATAAAAGTAAGGAAGACTGCAGAATGTGGCAATAATCAGAAAAGCACAAAAAAAAAAAAAAAAAAACAAGTAAAACAACTATGACAAATTGACAGAACAGAACTTACAGTTCACTAGGATTGCGAAGCCACAATAGCAATTCCTCAACATCAAAGAACAGTGATCCACCAGTATTCACTCAACAACATTTTGCACCAGCACCATCTGGGTTTACACCAACAAGCAAGGGGTCTGATTTTTTAATCTGCATTTTTGCATTTGTTCTAAAGTTTCCCCCTTGAAATTGTTTGATACAGCTTCATCAGCCAGAGGAAAGGAAAAAGAGACTTCTCTGCTAGTTGTCAATAAAGCACAATCTTGGGGATGCTGATCTAAGTGAGAATTCAAACAACGATGTCAATGGTTCACTTAAAAAGAGAGTGTCCATGTTCCAAGATTTTCTTCAGGCACTCTTTAGCTGTATAAGATCAAGGCCACCCTCAGTATGAAGCCACACGTCAATGAAGTCCTCAAAAAGGTCTTTCCATTCCCTAGATAATGGTTCACTGTATATGAAAAAAAATGAAAGTTATCACAGAATTTTTCCATAAATCGTCAGGTCAATTTCCACTTTCCCCCCAACAACCAACGTTCAAAATGATCACATTTCTCTACACCAAGGCAGCCAAAAGTCAAGTGATAAGAGATTTTTTAAACAAAGGAAACCTCTAAACCATGGACCCTCTCCACCTCCATTGTCTACTGGCTTAATTCCATCATCAAGACATACTGGTTTTCCCGGACGCAATAGCCGACAGAATAAAGAGCTTTGGTGGGGAACAGAATTTTATTAAAATTTTGAGAACGCATGAACAAAATGAAGAAAATGAAATTAAAGAAAGAACAGAAAGAAAGGCAACTCACCAGCTTCTAAAAGCAGTGGGGTACCGGACCATTTGACCCGAACCGCGACCTGTACGTTCTTGGGTCTTCGACTCTCGGCAAAAACCGAACCAATCCCGCCAGAGCCCCAAAAGACCAACCAGGATAATCAGAACTTACAACGCTGATCCCGAAGGGGTCCCCATTTTTTAAAGGACGCCAATGGAGTTAACCGGGTTCGGATCTTTCAACACTATAATTAAAGCAAATCCTCCATTGACAACACGAGCAACGAATTCACCATTGAGGCGTGGGCGCTACGAAAGAGAGAGACTCGGGGTCTTTACGTAAACTTGGGAGAGTGCGGGCAACACTGCTTTAACGGCACTATTGTCTTCTCCTGAAAAGTGTAGGGTCTTTATGTAAACGTGACGTAAAAATGTGACGCGGGGTTTTGTGATTGGACAATCTTCGTAGGTAGATATGGAGATATGTTCAGATCAAATTGGACCTCGGACGATCGAAACAAGAAAAACCGAACTTCAGTCGGTTTTGTCTCTTCATTGGGTATTAAGATCATTCAGATTTATAAAGATAATTTATAGATTTCCCCATATAATTTACGGAATTCCCCATGAGCTGTTCTGTCAGATACGTATTACTAAAGGTGCAGCCTTTTGTAAATCATTTCTGCTTATAACTCAGTAATTTCCTTCTTTTCTTTGATTTCAATATTAAATTATAGAAATCTCAAACTCCAGTTAGCATCTCAGCGTAGCTTTTTTCGATTGCAAAAGTCCTTAAGCTTGCAACTTTGTTTGTTTAGTGATAAACGGTTCTCGAAGTCAACATGACAGGGAAAAATAAACCGAAAAAAATAACACAGACTACAGTTTAATACGTACCATAATGATTACAATGAGAAAGAATAAATAAGAGAATTTAAATCCTGAAATAATTGGTATTCCAAATGTTTGCTTCATACCGTTTTTTCAATACCATCTTCAATTCCTTGGATTGTGCTCCCGAGCCTTCCCCACTCTGAGTCTGAGACAACATACACTCAGAAAGAAATGATAGGCTTACCACTATTACACCGTTTTTGTACACTCCTTACGGTCCGACAACTTTATAACTTCATGGACGTAGTCTTATTTCTATACTTTGGATGGTTAAATCTCCTGGCCTCTACCAAGAGGCAATAGATATGGCCTCGCATTACCAGTATAATAGTCTTTGGTCCATGACCCTTATATGCATTTAGATGCTCAGTGATACATTGAATCCGTACAAAGAAGGGCCTTCAATATACAGGGCAGGGCTTCCACCTCTCTACATTCTTTCAATGATGCAGAAATTTTGGGGGAAAAAAAAAAACTACTTTCTTGATTACCTGAGCATGTCCCCATTATGTAATTGTGGCCCACTTAGTGCTGGTGATATACTGAAGTTATTACGATCGCTAATAAATGAAGGGTGTGCAAGAGGCATCGGTCTATCGGGAATTGGAGGAACCTCGATATCTCCTTCCAACATTTTCAGGGCATCTAAAATAGTTGGCCTCAAAGCGACCATGACATGAGCACACAAGATTCCAACCAGCACAAATCTCTCCATTATGCTCTTTGGATTTGAATTCTCAGAATCCCCATCTTTCAACAAAGAAGCATCTAAAGCTGCTTCTACTTTTTCAGCTTTTACCAATGACCAAGCCCAGTCTGTTATCAGAAATGCACGTGGTGATCCTGATGACAAATCAAGAACTTTTCTGCCACACATTATCTCCAAAACCACCACTCCAAAACTATAAACATCACTCTTTTCCGTCAGCTGTCCATATAGTGCATATTCCGGGGCCAGGTAACCATGGGTTCCGGCCACTCTGGTTGTGAGATGAGACTGGCCCTCTCTACTCTGCTTTGCAAGCCCAAAATCCGCCACTCTTGCTCTCATATCCGCATCCAACAGTATGTTTGTTGCCTTGATATCTCTATGATATATTGCTGGTTTCACTCCATAGTGCAAATAAGCTAAACCCTTTGCAACATCCAAGATAATGCTTTTTCGTTGAGGCCATGTCAACGATTCCTTCCCCAATCCACCATCAGCAGATGGAAACAGATGGTTTTCGAGATTGCCATTTGGCATGTAATCATATACGAGGTACCTCTGACTTCCCCTCTCATCATAATCATTGTCTCCATCGATCATACAGCACCCTCTAAGTGGAACAAGATTTCGGTGCTTCAAATTGCTAATAATATTAACCTCATTGCAAAACTCCGCCGCTCCTTCAATATCGGATTCCAAAATCCTCTTCACCCCTACCACAGTTCCATCTGGTAAAACCCCTTTATAAACCAATCCAAAACCACCCCGACCAATAAAATTCTTCTGGGAAAAATTATCAGTTGCCTTCTCAAGGTCCTGAATTTTGAACCAAATCGACCCTGTATTTGGCCTCACTCGTGGCCTAGACCCTTGTTCCTCAATATCATTACCATAATCAAAATCAGACCCCCCAGCCTTCTTCTTCATCCACCTCCTATTGAACCAAAAGTACAATCCCAACAAACAAGACGTGACCAAAACTGCAACCACAGCTCCAGTTAACCCAAAAACAAGACCAGAACGGCTCTTACTCCCCGAACCCGCTTGTGAATTAAGCGATAAACCGAAAATACATACCAGAGCACTCTCACCCTTAGGTCCAAACTCATTAACAATACCAGCAGCATAGAGAATAGCAAACTGCCAGCAATCTAAAGCTTTGGAGGTATTACCGTCGATAGCAATCAAGTCACGCTGAGCCCGGGTCCCAGCTTCCACGCAGCCGCCACAGGAAATGAGATCAGTGAGGTCTAGCCGGCAAGCGGCATCCAGAGAAGTGTTGGGGCCAAGCTTGGCGACCCAATCTTGAGTGGAGACTACGCCGGCACAGATGTTGGGTGAGATGACAAACTGTTGAGGGGTAAAGCAAGAGGATACGAGGTTGGTGGTGAGGGTGAGGGAGGTGAGCTTGGATTGGAAATCTTGGAGGCAAGAAATGGAGGTGGGAAGGTCGGGGAGTTCAAAAAGAGAGGTATCTTTGAGGCGTTGTGCAAGGGCTATGCCATAGAGGGATAAGAGGTCTTGGCAACATAATGTTCCGTTGGATTCAAACTGTTTGCAGTGTGAGGTGTTCCATGGGATTCTCAGGACATAGTCGAGGTCCATGGGGCATGCGGCCGTTGAGATGTTGCTTGGAGGAGGGGAGGGGACTGCTGAGG
Source organism: Juglans mandshurica (assembly GCA_022457165.1). NCBI lineage: Eukaryota > Viridiplantae > Streptophyta > Magnoliopsida > Fagales > Juglandaceae > Juglans > Juglans mandshurica. The sequence goes on along the minus strand of CM039621.1, from coordinate 4,329,626 downwards.
TTAAAGTGAGAAAAAACAGTGAGAGAAGCAGCAGAGCAACTTGATTCATAGCTGCTTCGCTCCCTAGGAAGTTTGCTTGGCTTGGAATCTTGGATTTGAGAGAGAGAGAGAGAGAATTAACTAGAACTAGGTTGAAGCCAATGGTGTTTTGAGAAAGATGCAAAGCATCGATTCACTCTGGTCAAACCCTGCTTTGGCTAAGTTCTGGGTGCTGCGTGCTTGGTTGGTGTCACAGATTGCCAGGATTGGCTGCAAGTTGCGTGTATCATCAACATGAATCGAAGACGAAAGTTTGACTAGTTGTGCTTAAATTAGAAAAAGAAAAAGAAATAAGTGTTTCCAAGATTGGCTCATAAAAAAAATGTCTTCGAGAATTATCTTTTTACAACTTGGGTTCAATTTTCAAAGAACGTGCAGTAGTTAAACACGTTTTCTCCAAAAACAAAAAATAATGGAATTTAAAAAAGGGGTTAACTTCTATAATCCTTATCCAGCCAGTAATATTAAAGTATAATCTTCCGTACAATCGTGAAATATGTAAATGTTATGTAGTTATTTTGAAAAAAAATATAGTTCACTATTAAAAAATTAATTTATTTTCATACGGGTCTCATATTTATTCACTTTTTTCAAAGCGACTGCACAATATTTGTACACTTATGACTGCAAGTATAATTTCTCAATATTAAATTGATTCTACCAAAATCAATGCGAACAATATCTTATATATAATAAATGTCAATAAGCAGACAGTTGTCCATCTTTTTTTTCATTTTTATTCATGATATTTTGAATAAATTTCGATATTATCTTCCTCTTGTTTTCAAATTTTATTTTCTATTTTTGTCCACCATTTCTATTCATTTTCCCCTCACTCCGACTTCCACTACGTTCTGATTTTTTCCTCATTTATGGTAATTTTTTTCCAATTAGTGAATTTACAATTTTATCCTCACTTTTTGTCCTGACAATACTTTTTTACCAAAATTACCCCTACTTTTTTATTCGTTTTCCGTTTGCATACTTGGCTTGCTGCCTTATTGCATTGTTTTTGTGGATTTTACCCCTGCTTTTCAATTCAATTTCAGTATGCTTTTCAATTCAATTTTCGATTTTACCCCTGCAGTCGCCTATTTCTACCCTTGCTGTGGTATTTGTTCACTTCTGTTCTAGAATGTATTTTAATCTTCTTTCCTTTTCCACTTCTTACTGTCTTCTCGTATGTTCTTCCATTTTCTCTATTTAATTTTTTCATCTCGCTTTTTTCCTCCCAGTCAAAGCGGTCACCGCTTGGATCGTTTGGCATTTGTTATTCTCAGATTTGTAGAACTTGGATAATCTCATTTTCTTTTATCCTTGTCTAGCACCACTTCGACCGTTTGCAGTTTGGTATTATCAGATTTGTAGTAATTGGATAATTTTTAATTTTTTCTTATCCATCTCTTCTGCCGCTTCCACCCCTTGGCGCTTTATATAAGAGCATTTATCTTCATCTTTGCTTTCTACTCCATTTCCTCTTACATTCTTCTTGCTGTTAATTTTCTCACATTTAAAATCAAGATTTTCTCATTCACATCGCAAACGCTCAAGATTGATAGATTTCTTCCTCGCTTTGCAATTTCTAAAATAACTAAGTATGCAGTTCTTTTTCTTGTCTCAAGTTAATTTTCCCTTTGTTTTTAAGTATAATGAAACTGATATGCGTTTGTTTGTTTTTTATTTCAATTATGTCATATACCATATCTGCTCTTATGGCATGTTCATACACGTAAATTAAAAAAAAAAAATTGTAAACTACAGACCATTTATCACATGGTTGGTACACATAGAAGTTCAAAAACTAGAGACTAAACTAAAAATACAAAATTACCATCAGAACAAATATGATGGATGTCTTCTTACTTTCAAAACTAACACCGTATGTAATTGTTTGGCTATTCTTGTCAGTTAATTTTTCATTGGCTTTAAATTATATTGAAACTGATATGCCTCTGTTCATTTCTATTTTCAATTACATCATATATTTTATCTATTTTTATAGCGTGGTTCATTCACATGCAAATTAAAAAATTACAAGCTAGCTACAAACTACCTAAAACATATAAAATAAAGCTCTCATCTAAACAAATATGCTAAAAAATTACATACAATCGATCCTTAGAGGCTGTAAAATAAGCTTCTTATCTAAATATAAATGCTAAATTACAAACAATAAAGTGTTTATCAGATAATTGCTACACATGCACGCTAAAAAACTACAAACTACAAACTAGAAGAATAAAACTTCATATGGTCATCTGTAAAACTTGTAAAATAAAATTCTCATCTAAACACATATGTTAAAATGCAAACTGTAAAGTATTTATGAGATAGTTGCTACACATGCAAGTTAAAAAAATTACAGACTACAAACTAAAAGAATAAAACTAAATATGGTCATCCCTAAAATGTGTAAAATAAAATTCTGATATAAACAGATATGCTAAAATGCAAACTACAAACTATTTATCACGTGGTTGCTACATATGCAAGTTAAAAAACTATAGACTATAAACTCAAAGAATAAAACTATATATGCGCATTGTTAAAAGCTGTAAAATAAGATTCTCACTTACACAAATATGCTTGATATTTTACATCTCTACGCTTTCAGGACAGAAACGATATTAGATTTCCCCATCTAACAAAGAAATGATACAAACATTTCAGTCGTCAAACATCTCAAATTTCAGACTTGAGATAATAACAAAAGTAATAAATAAATAAGAGATGCAGATATTTACAAAACAAAACAAAAAAATAAAGAAACTTACGAACACACGTCCTACATAATTTCAGATTATAGCCAACATAAATTATATCATAAACAAAAAAACAAAGGTCAACCAGAAACACCAAAGATATGAACATTTGTTGAGATTTATAGAGAAAAGATAATAGATAAACAAACACAAAAAAAAAAATGAAGTATAGAATGAAAGTAAAATAACATAAACGAATAACATGCATTTATTTATCTAGAAATTTGCAATACGAGAAAAAATAATGTTAAATAGAAACAAAAAATAAAAGCTAATCGAGAGGAAAACAAAATTACAATGAAATTTGAAGACGATGTCTTCAAACATATGACCATCTGTTGAGATTTATAGAGAAAACAAGGCAGTAGAAAAAGAAACAGCAACCAAAACAAAGAAAAATAGAATGAAAGTACAATAAGAATTTAGGCAAAAACTTTTAAAAAATTTGACTTGTTTGATCATTTACCAACAGAAATAGGTTGGAAGAAAAAAAAAATGAAGGAACAGAGAGTTTAAAAAAAATTGAAAGAACAAAGAGCAGAAAAAAAAAAAAAATACACATCTAGACACGATTCTTTCAAATATATGAATGTCTGAACCCACATAAAAAATACACCAACTTAGATCCTTAGGAAATGAACATCATCTCTTCATTTACTTATAGATGGACGATGGAAGAAAAAATTAACAAACAAAATGAAAAAACAGAATATGAAAGTGTAAAAAAATTGCAGACGAACGAAAAAGTAAAAAAAAATAAAAATAAACTTTAGATCTGAACATAATAGCTTCGAATATATGAAGATCTGTTCAGATCTATAGAGAAAATAAAAATAAAAATAAAAATACAGCGCCCTAAAAAAATATACATAGACTCTGATTTGTAAGAAAAAGATTTAATACAAAAAGATATATGAAAAAGCAATAAACATTGACTTTGATCTGAAGATTTCTAGATCTGCAGAGAAATTAAAAAAAAAACCATCTTTCAGATCTCAACATAATATCTTCAAATATATGAAGATATGTTCAGATCTATAGACAAAAAATTCCAAAGATAATCCAACTAAAAAAAAATTCTATCCATTCCGATCTGCATGTACAAAAGCATAAACAAAACGAAAAAAAGAAGAAATAAAACCATATATGAATACCAGCTCTTCAAATATATGAAGATCTATAGAAAAAAGAAATCAGAGATAGGCCAACTTTTAAAAAAATTTAAATAAATTCCTATCTGTATGTACAAAACATCAACAACGCAGAAAAAGCAGAAACATAAAACCATTTCCAAAAAAATAAAAAATAAACCCTACAGATTAACGAAAAAGTAAAGATAAAAACATGAAGACGAAATAAATATCTTCTATTCTAGACATAGATAAACGTGAAAGAGAGAGAGAGAGATGAGAGAGATGAAAGAAATGAACCGATTATAGGCAAAATGGTGAGGTTTTCTTGGTGTTGATCTGGCTGAGAGGACAAAGTAGCTATCTGTAGTACTACGATGGAAGAGAGAAAACGAGAAAGTAAGAGGGCAGAGAAGAAGAGTTGAGAAGACTAATGTGAGGAGAGAGGAAAGTTTGAGAGAAATGAAGGTGTCGGAGTTGAGAAGAAAATAAGTAGACGGAGAAAAAAAAAATCTTAGGGTTTACAACTACTATGCCGAAAACGACACCGTTTAAGGCCCAAAGGCTGGGATTCACAGCGTACATGGGCTTCCTGCTTCTCTTAGGCTTCATTTGGATCCCAAACTTAGTTGAGTATCCTCCACTTTTAAACTCATTTAACCATCCAAACACTCCACCTTAATTGCATCAAGACATGAATTTGGTGAATTCATTTCTTGTAGATGGACATGACTGAAGGTTGAAAAAGCTAACGCTTACGATTACTTTTTACATTTTACTTTTTGTTGCCGTCAACTCTCTCTTTCTCCTCACAAAAGCTGATTTTTTTTTTTTCTTTTTGCTATCGTCTCTCTCTCGGTTTGTGTGGGGGGCAAATTTTATTTTATTTTTTATAGAATCTCCGTGAACAGCGCGTGGGGAACAAAAATGTTAGGTTAATAGTGGTGGGTCCCAATTATTTTATAACTTTTTATAAATATATCTAAACTCATCTTAACATCCAAACACACATAAATTCATTTTTAGTGGATCCTACAAAACTCACTCAACTCACTACTATTCATAAAGAATTGAACTCAGCTGAGCTCAGCTCAACATCCAAACGTAGCCTTAGTATAGCCTTATTTGACAAACAATAATATATTATTTTGCAACAGACTTGCTGCTTCTGTTCTTATCTTCCTGTTCCTCAATCTTCTGGTTGCTGCTCTACTCTATTTCCACTGATCTTTTATTCATTCCTATCTCCTGATATGTTTTATTACTATCCATACAAATAGATGTTATTGTTATAATATTTTATACACTTATTTGCTCGAGGCATTTTGCAAGTACGTGAAATTATGATTATTAATTAAAATTAGTAAATATTTGTTGTATGTTTATTTATATTTTTAATTCTAAATAGTTTGACATTATATTACTTGATTTAATTTTAATATTAAGCATATATTATTGATTGGATTATATTTCTCTATGCTTTAGATATAGATATTTATATTGTTTGTTTTTTAGAATCTTATTTCTGTGTTTTGTATGTTTACATGTTTGACAAATTATTATTCATTTCTTTCTTTAGTTTCTCAAATTGTTGCAACATTCACAAGCTGTCATAAGAATGCCAACTGGTAGGCTTATCTTATTTAAAAATAAATAAAATCTTATTAACACTCTTCCACTGCTTTCTCGAATTATTTTTTTCTTTATCTTTCTCAGAATCTTTACCGTTTAAGCAATTCTTTTCGCTTTTTTTTTTTTTTTTTTTTTTTTTTTTTTTTTTTTTATCTTGTCTACAGCTTCAATCGTTTGTTATCAATTTTTTTTTTCTTAATTTTTCCTACTGCTTAAACAATTGGTATCAAATTATTTCCTTACTTTTTTTGCACTGCTTTCATCGCTTGTGCTTCAATATAAAAGCAATTGTGATGTTTTATATTTTCTACTGTCTAGAATCTAATAAAACCCAAATCTAATTGCTTCGTTCTAAGTTTTAAAGTTTGTCTACTCTACTCCTTGGTTTGTGAATCCTGGAATAAATTAGGTATACTTTTGTTTGCTTTTATGCTTAGTTAAATATACATCTCTTAACATAATTGCAAAACATTTACGGCTTTGATATTTCCAAATTTGTTGCCTTCAATAATTTCTATCATTCATCAAATAATACGTACACATACATGTTAGAAAAAATTTAGAGTGCGAAAAAAAATAATAAATAAATCTCAAACTCAAACATCTAGAAATAAATATGTTGATCTCAAACTTCAAACATCTAGGATTTCAAAAACAAATAAATATCCAAATCTCATAAAGAAATCATATTAACATCCCAAACTTCAAACATCTAAGATTTCATGTTTAAGACAATAGACATATATGTCGCAAACAAATAAATTTTCACATCTCACAAAGAAATAATATTAATGTTTCAAGATCCAACTCAGGATTCAGATTAGCTACTTGATAACCATAACACAATAATTTTAACTATAAATGGACAGATTTATATCTATATTTTTAGGATTTTTTTATTTTTTACAATACATATTATACACATGATCTACATAATATTTATAACTATAATACAACAACTTAAAAGAACCAAGTCATAACTTTGAGATGTATACAACCGACTTTTATAATCGTCGAACATCCCAACCTAAGTATCAAAACAGCTAAATGGGTTTTGCTCCTGGTCTTTGTCGTGCCTATTCACACCAAACTTCGACAGATTGACTGAATCAATAGCTATGTAGCCATATCGTACACTTTAAAATACACTTTACATCTAAAATGTATGTGGCTATTCATTTAGCTAACCTGTCAAACTCTTAAGTGAATAGGCACGGCGAAGACCAAGAACAAAACTCATTTAGCTCCTTTGATACCTAGGTTGGGATGCTCGACGATTATAAAAGTCAGCCGCATACATCTCAAAGTTGTGACTTGGTTCTTCTAAGTCATTGTATTATAGTTATAAACATTATACAGATCATGTGTATTATATGTATTGTAAACAATAAAAAAAACCCTAAAAATGTAGACATAAATCTGTCCATTTATAGTTGGAAAAAGAAAAAAAGAAAGAAAAAAAAGGTGATTTAAAAAAAAAGATGAGAAATATTATTTTTACAAGAAAAGTCCATGATGCATACACTCAAAGTTTTATGGTAGTTTCTACTATCATTTCCCATCGGTTATAACAGAATTAGAAAATCTCGATGGAAAATTACAAAATGACAACAATTGAGATAAATATTAAAATCTAGAGAAAAGACTGAAACCCAAAACTTAAGATATTTTATCATACTTACTTTTTGAAAAACAATGTTTTGATAAATCTCATGTTTGTGTTTTAGATTTTAGACTGTGCATGTACTTAAATTTTATTACATCAACCATTTTATTACATGCCAGTAAAAATTGGAACAAAACAACTGAATATGAAAAAAATGAGAACATTTTATGTTATAGTTGCAAAAAAATACACTTCACAATCAAGATAAACGTTTTTTTTCATATTCTGAAGTTAAAAATTTTTACACTATAATTAGAATATATTAATTGATAATATCAATAAATAATAATGTATTGACTATTTTTAGATATCAAGTTTATTTAGAAATGTATGATGATAACGCATTAACAACAATAGTCGATTTTGAATTTGCAATAGAAAATTATGTAGCTATAAATGTGTTCGTGAAAATTCCTATATTATAATCATAAATATTCTACAGATAATATATGTGATATTTTTTATGATCAATCATAAAATTTTAAAATATAAACAAAACTATTACATTTCATAATTATATATATTAATCTATTTTTTATTATTATATATTTTTACATTTCATAATTCTTATTTTTAAAAATATTTTTCATATTTTTGTAACTGGGCAAACGTGTTTGCCTTTACTAGTAAACAAATAAATTGGGATTAAGATAGTGGGTGTATGTGCTGGCAATGGCCATCATTTTGTTGCCCTAAGGAGAATTGAGTTGTTCCCAAATTCATCTCAACTCATCATAATAATTTTTTCAAATTTTAACATAAAATATAATAAATAATTTAACTTTTTCAAATCTCAAAATAATAATAATAATATTCTTACAATATTTTATCATCTCAACTCAACTCAACTCAACATTCAAACGTAGCCTAAAGTTCAAAATTAAATAAAATATTAATACAATATATATTTTTAATATTATTTTTATTTTAGAATTTGAAAAAATTAAATTATTTATTTTATTTTATTTTATATAAAATTTAAAAAAAAATTTAATAATTAGATGAATTGAAAAGAATTAACAAGGGGGCCTCAAGTCATTTTCATGCAATTTGTTTAAAATGGTATTGGGATATTTTAGCTTTATCTTCAAAACTAAAGAGAGAATGATTATATAATTATTTTAAGCAAAAAAGAAAAAACAGAGTATGGCCATCCTGTCCAAGGGCATAATGAAAGGAAATCTATCTACCATTAAATTAACACCTCTCGACATTCCAAATGAATATGTAATTCAACATAATCTCTCTCTCTCTCTCTCACACACACGATTAAAAGTCCAAAAGAGCAATTGAAAGAAGGAGAGATGCAATTAAAATAGGTGTTGACAAAAGGCATCCCCCACACATACAATAATTTTTCTGGGTTTTTCTACGGTACCAGGTTGGTCAAGAGGTGGCCTGAGCCCAGAAGATATTATTCCATCATAGTCAAAAATCTTGACAATTTGGATGAAATATCTTGGACTGCGAACACTGTGAAAGGGACCGATGTCGTCGTCTTCCACCATCTCGAACCTAATCTATTGACCAGTGTTTAAGTGCTGGAAATATTTATTTCCCTTCCATTGCTTTGGGTCCATTTCCATCCTACAATGTCAGGAAGACTTTATACTTTGTCATGGGCGGGCCACTTGAGTTTCTTTGTAATTGAAGCAAAATTTCAGCAACCAAACTAATTGGACAATAACAAGAAAGTTCAAATCAACAAGAAATTAAAAGATGACAGAAAAATCAAAAGCTTAAATAGCCAATCGCGATTACTTGCTTAATGGTTAATGCATATACTAGTTATTGTTAGACTAAAAACAATTCTCTAATGCGGAATAATACTATAGAAACAAGAATTGAAAGGTTTTAATGATACCGACGATTCAGGAGAAAAGATAACAAAATGAACTTTTCATATTCCAATACCAGAAAAAAAAAAAAAAAAAAAAAAAAAAAAAAAAAAAAAAAGACTACTTGGTCTTCAAAAAAAACAAATCTTTTTTAACTTCAAAATGGATGTTTATTCTTGTTTCCGGTTAAATAAGACAATTAAATATATAAAACTGAAGCTTTTAAGTACGAGGAAAGTAGAGATGCTTACCAGGACGGATTAGCGGTATCCTCGTGTTACAGTTCGATAGTAAAAAGGAAGATCCGACCGTATGGCCATGGGCCACTATGTTATGGGGTTATTTTCATTACTTCTTGGGCTGGGTTATATTAATTTAGACTTTAGTTGTAGCTTGCTAATGGGCTTAGGCCATTTAGTACCTTTTTATTACCTTTGTCATTTTAATGTTTTTCTTTAGCCGAGGCCCATGTGTGGGATAACTAGTATATGTACTGAGTCAAGGGACTCTATGAGTACATCCAGAATCATTAATAAAAATATTTTCTTATTTCTTTTTTTCTTAGAGGTTAGGTCAACTTTGAATCTGACCATTATCTTTACATTTTCTCTCATATTTTCCAGTTATCCAAACATTATCCATCGGATATGTTACACCTCGCTTTCTTCATCGGAAGCCATGCAATGAACATATATAGCTTGGTAAGTGAGAAAATGGAGGAAAGAGAGAGATCGTTGTTCGGCGTTATGGTTTCCGTAAGGTTTGGGCCCGCAAACCTCTTCGTATTTTCCTTGGCTAACAAGAAAACAAATGGGCCATTCCCCATGGGCCAACAGGAGGCACGAGAGGGAACTTAGCCCATTTCCCATCTCTTGGGGGCCTCAAATTGATATGGAGAAAAAGTAAAAATAAAATAAATTTGGTTTATTATTTTACATCATGAAATAGAGATGAATAATAAAACATTAAACAAGTGAGAAAATGATAAAAAACAAAAAAAGAAGTGAGATTTTACGAGACTCTTTTCTTTCTTCTTGTATTTTTTTTAAGAGTAATGATACATTGACTTACATGTTTACTTACAGTTTTACTTACAAGACTTATTTTGTTAGTTTTCTTTTAAATTTTAAATTTTATGATTTTCAACGTATCAATAACTGACATATGGAGAAATAAATTTTTTATAAATTTTTCTTAAGTACATTTAGCATTTTTCTTTTTTTAAACTACAATTTTTTAAACTTTTAAAACAAGTGGTGATTTCACGTGCTATCAAAATAAAAGTCTTGAATATCTAGACTCTACACTTCACGATTAAATATTTTTTGTGTTGGGTTTACTTACCAAGGGAGAGTATGGGCTACTCGTGAGCGGAGTCTTAAAACATAAATATAAATAATAAAATCTATATCTTCTTAAACGTTCCAAATAATAATTTGACAAGCATAACTAATTTTACAATACAATCATCAAAATAGAGTTGTCACTTTACTCCTCAAACTACTACTTTATTATATAATAAATTACTTTGTTCACATGAAAAATGATGAGACTACTTTGTATATGTTAAAAAACTTGGTGCAAGAAGTAACATGTAATCAAATAAATAAATAATGGTTTTGTTTGTCAAACATGATTGCCATAAGAACAGATGGATGAATTTAAGAAAGTTCTAAAAATAGCAGAGCTGTATAAATCAAGAAACAAGATGACCCGATCTCATGTTCCTCTCACAACGAACAGATTTTGCCTTATAAAAGCCCCTACAGATGCGCTTCCTCATGTTTAACCTCTGCAATTTCTCTTTGCAATATCCTAACCATTTCCGTTTCATCCTTTCCGGCCATCTCTCTCTCTCTCTCTCTCTCTCTCTCTCTCTCTCTCCCTCTTCATGGGAGATCCTCCACGTTCGGCGATGACTGATTTTTACAGCATCCTCGAAATACCGAAAGATATATGCAAGGCATACAAGGTCCTTTTCACGAAATCCGACAAGAGCCCGAAGAGCAAAATCGAAACAGAATCCAAATCCATTTCCCCCGATGAATGGCACAAGGTAAGCACACGTACACATGGCTACTTCTGATAGATTCTACAATGATACGAATTATCAGTACTCTCAGTTTACTTGGAACGAAAAATTATCAAACGGATTGTTTATCCAGGAAAGAACGATATGATCATCATGATCATCATTTTTTTTAGATCCCGAGCTTTATGGTAACATTTGTCAATTTATATATACAAGGTCTCAATTCTCAAAGAAAATGTATTCTCTCCATATATTTAAGATAAGAAATTAGGATCATTATTTTTGTAACGTTGTTCGGGCTTTCTTTAGGTCCTCAATGGAGAAACGGAGGAAGAAACTACAAGCAGCAATGACCCAACAACACCTGCAGGTTCCAGTCATTATCAAAATGACGATGGTACGTTCTTCACACGCCACGCTTCCTTATTCTCGAGGAGTTCAAGTAGAAGAAGCAAAACGCCGACGCCAAGCCCGCGCTCATCGAGCCATGGTTCAAGCCGCCGGAGATGCACCACCCCACTATCAAGAAGCATGAGCAGAAGGGGGTCCTCAGAAACTGAAATACCTACACTCTTGTTCTCGAGAAATTCGAGAAGGACCAGCTCGGAAACGGAAGCATCTCTATTAGGAAATATGAGTTACATAGAAACAGAAAAGCCTCCTTCTCTATCAAGAGATACGAGCCGAAGGGGCACCACCCCCATCATTTTCTCGCAATCAGCTGCACGAAGAAAACCACCTCCAGTTGAGATGAAGCTCGAGTGCACGCTTGAGGAGTTGTGTGAAGGATGTCTCAAGAAGATCAAGATCACAAGAGATGCCATCACCAATACTGGGTTTGTTAGATCTTTCCCTATCTTCAATTCTTTCTCCTTTTGTTTTATTTTATTTTTTTTCTTCTATTTTCACATACAAGAAACATGAACACCAGCTTCCCATCCAAACCCCATTTTTTGGGCGGTTAGTTTTTGCAGCATTCTAATTTGTAAATGCATTGAATTCAAATTGGAAGAAGAAAAAAAATGAAAGATTTTCCTTTTTTTTTTTTTTCTCGATCATTCTAAAGAACAATAGAAACCAAAGTGGAAACATATTTTGTTGCACTCTAGGTTTCTTATAACAATGTAAAATATGGCAGGATGATTATCCAAGAAGAGGAGATATTGAAGATACAAGTAAAGCCAGGATGGAATAAAGGAACAAAGGTTACATTTGAGGGAAAGGGTGATGAGAAACCAGGCTACCTTCCTGCTGATATAATCTTCGTGATAGATGAAAGAAACCACCCATTATTTACGACGGAAGGTTTCGATCTGGAAATAGGAGTTGAGATCCCTCTAGTGAATGCGCTCACAGGATGTTCAATCCCAATTCCTCTTTTAGGAGGGGAAAAGATGACACTGTCGTTTGATGATATCATATATCCGGGCTACGAAAAGGTCATTCGGGGCCAAGGTATGCCTAACCCTAGAGAACAAGGAAGGAGAGGTGATCTTCGAATCAAGTTTCTAGTTGAGTTTCCCACAGAATTGAGTGATGAACAACGAGCTCAAGCATCTAGAATACTACATGATTGTACTTGATCGTAATCAGATAACTGTTTTTCATCTCCTTTACTAACAAAAATCTACGTACCCGAGGTAGAAGAAAAATGTGTGCACTTATTTGATACTCAAGTTTCGAGACTCCTTGTAATCATGTATATAGTTTTTCAACAATATATTCCAAAATTGTAGTCACGTATATATGTGTGTGTATATATATATATATATATATATATATATATATATATATATATAATGCCATTCATGAATGTCGCATTTGACTTGAAATGAAAGTTGTCCGTCGTCCTACCAAAGTAAGAGAGAGACTGAGTTAATCAAAGAGTTATTCTACACTCGGGAGGTAAATTAAATTCGACCACTTCGTTAGTGCGTTTTGATTCCAATTCTTATTATTTACCTACTTCACCCCCACCCAAAATATCTTCTAGGAAATATCTCTACTTAAACTTTGGGAGTAGGTCGGTTTGAACTAGGAGTACAATCGATCCGGGCCAGGTTTGGATAAAATTTAGGATCAAATTAGTATGTACCGATTTTACATTTTCGAAAATCGATTACGCACTGGTTACCCTCTTAAACTAGTACCTCCGGTTTTACCAATTTCAGTCCAATTTTTCGGTTTTAATAGTATTAGTATTATGGTATAAAATATAATTGATATACTAATATACATTAGTATTATTATGTTTTTATAAAAAAGAATATGTTGAGAATTTATTAAGCCATAAAATGTTATTAATATATATATTTTATGTTTAAAGCATATGATCAAATAAATTTTTATGTTTAAGATTAAAATTTTATGTTATAAATTATAATAATATTATTTTATATATAATTATAATTTAAATTATTAATATATTATATATATAATATTAAAAAAATTAATTTAAAAAATATATATATTGAATGGGTCCGGTCTGTCCTAAAAAGCATAGAACCGGAACCGGACTGATACCGGCTGATTTTGGACCTTAGGGAACCGGTCCATCGATTTGGACTGGTTTCTCGATTAATTTTTACACCCCTAGTTTGAGCAATCTGCAACGACAACAACATCATTGCCGACAATGGCGTGGATCACAAACCGAGATAGAGAGAGAGGAGGTCTCGTTTGTTTTCACAACTATTCTCATCTCATCTAATCATTATAATTTTTTTAAATTTTCATATAAAATAAAATAAACAATTAACTTTTTCAAATCTCAAAATAAAAATAATATTAAAAAATATATATTCTAATAATATTTTATTTAACTTTCAGTTTATTTCAATTTATTTCATCTTTGCAAAAATAAAGTAGACCTTAGTAGATGGAGTAGGTCGGTTGCTGAAGCTCGGGCTCGAGTGCTTGGAGGGAATCAGTCACTTTAATTTTGTGGAAGAGAACGACTGATGAACAGCTTTTTGACTTTTGGCTTAACAGCTGATAAAATGAATGAGTGATGTGTTTTTTTTATGTATTTTTTTTATAATTATTTTTATATAGATATTTTTAACAATTTTAAATATTTTAAAAAATAAAATAAATTTATAATATTATTAAAAAACACTTCCTTAATCATGAAGTAAAAAAAATTATTAAAAAATATTTCCTTAATCACGAAGTAAAATAAAAAAATAATTTTTTTTACTTCATAATTAAGGAAGTATTTTTTAATAATATTATAACTTTTTTTATTTATTTTTTAATATTTAAAATTGTTAAAAACATCTATATAAAAATAATTGTAAAAAAAACACATAAAAAAACACATGATAGAGCCCACGGTGACTTCCAATGGGAGCAACCAGCGGTGGCTCTATCATTTTCCAAAATGAATATCCTTTACCCTAACACGTTATTTTGTCATGCCACGCAATTGCACAAATGGGCGCACGCATATATATATATATATATATATATATATATATATACATATATATATATACATTTTACTTCATAATTAAGGAAGTATTTTTTAATAATATTATAACTTTTTTTTTATTTATTTTTTAATATTTAAAATTGTTAAAAACATCTATATAAAAATAATTGTAAAAAAAACACGTAAAAAAACACATGATAGAACCCGCGGTGACTTCCAGCGGGAGCTACCAGCGGTGACTCTATCATTTTCCAAAATGCATATCCTTTACCCTAACACGTTATTTTGTCATGCCACGCATACACGTACGTACGTACGTACATACATACATACATACATACATACATACATACATACATACATACATACATACATACATATATATGCTCACAGTCCCGCTGGAAGCCACATAGTGTAAAATATAAGATTTTTTTATTTTACTTTTTTAACACTATAAAATATTTTTTTAAAAAATAAATATCATTAAAAAATACTTACTTAATCACTAAGTACAAAATAAAAATAAAAATAAGTATAACGGAACCGGGAGCAATGAGAGTAGCATTATTGATATATATATATATATACACACGTATAGACACGCACAGTCAAAATTGATGCATAAGGTCAATAGGTTTTTTTTTTTTTTTTTGGTGAGGTCAATAGGATGAAATGGGAGTGATTTGGATTCAGAGATGAGTTGAGATAGTTTGTGAATAGTAGAATAAAAGTTAAATTGTTTATTATATTTTGTGTAGAAATTTGAAAAAGTTGTAATGATGAGATAAGATGAATTGAGATGGATTGAGATAGGTTTTAAATTCAAACGAGACCCTTAAAATGAGTCATTCAAAACGCTGCACATCTGCAACCATCATTGATTCAATAAGAAGAAACATGATCTATATGTCAAACTGCATGGTAAAGAAATGATACATATGAGGGTTTAAAAATTATAAGTTCAACTAAATCAACATAATTATCAAACCTCAAGAACCTGAACTCTGGGTTGGCTGACATTGGCGAGAAAGAAAAGGAACTTCCACCACTGTCCCTGTGACGTTTTCTCCAACGGTTACAGTGTCTCCCTCTGAAACAGTTTGCCTCTTGATGTAGCCTAAACCAAAATGCTCAGATTCCTTTCTTCCAGATGAATAACTTGTCACCTTTCCCAACTGCACGAAGTTCACAAATATCTTACAACTATAAAGTTTCCCCTAATTAATTTATTTATCTTTCAAGCTAGAAGCAACCATGAAGTACAAGCTTATCCCAGAAAGAGTGATAACATCAAGGGTAAAGGTATAAAAAATATACAAATTATCAGCATTATGCATTAAACAAGTATATGAATGGCCACATTTGCATGAAAGATCTATCTGTAATTAATACATATTAATTTTGGTTTTCCAGTACTAATTTTTTTACAGGGATAATTGAAGATTTTTATTCGGCTTTCTCATAATAAGAATTTTGATGGGGAAATCAATAATTCTTTTTTTTTGTCCTCTTTTCTAATTTTCTTAGGGAGCAAGCATAGCATAATCGAGCAATTTTTTTTTTCCCTTGTGGGGTTATTGTCCAATTTGACAAGCATTGCAGTCATGACTAGCACCTTTTTCCCATCAAGTGTAATTGGGGTGCCAGGTTCTGCTGGCGCAGATAGACAAAGTCCCCAGAGCCTCTGCTTGACTCCATTGTATGTTATGAGCCTAGATATAGTCTCCTGTCCCTTATAACACCCTGAAAAGATTAGAATTAGACCAGCCATCTTCTCATGTTTTATGCAAATGATGTAATGGTACGGAGCTAGATACCCTTGTTTAGAGAGATGGAATTCCAGAGACCAGCCTCCAGGACATTAAATTCATTAGTAAGTTCTTTCTGAGGAGCCGGCCTTCCTGGCAAAATTTAAGTTGCAACAGGTAATTGATTATATAAACTGAAACATGAAAGCAAAACAATCCAGTCTAGAATTCTCACCACGAAGTACCCTTAGTTTTTCCCATGCATTAGAACCCATTGGGATAGCACCCTGAGAAAGAATAGTACTCCAGACGGATCCAGCAACAGCTGGTGACATCAACAGAGAGAAACCTTCTTCAGAAATGACATTTCCCACCCCTATTGTAATAGGCATCCCACTTACCTGCAAATAGAAGGAGGATTCTGGTTAGGGACGTTTGCAAACAATAAAGTACATACCACAAAATTACCGCTGTTCTTTGGCTTCCTATACTTCCATAATGCATTATTGCGGGTACTTACTCGTACTCACGATTTGAATGAGTGTAAATTTGATTTTTTTTTTCAGTAGGGAAGGTGTAAAAAAAAAAAAAGTTTAAATTTACTTATAAAAAAAAAAAAAGTTTAAATTGAAAAAACTCTTTCTGTAGAAATTTAATGCAAGCCAAAGTTCAACAATTACAGCTTTCGTTATTTTTTAAGGGAGCTATGACGTGGGATAATGAGGATACATCATTTTTCGAGTAAACAAAATTTTCAGACCAGGAAAATTACAAAATCAGATGCATGACTACAAGAAGAGAGTAAAAATTCACATAAATAGATTTGACAACAGATGAGATGCTGAAAGTATGCCCAATAATCATCACAAGAGAATAAATCAATAAAACTTGATCTAGAAACACTCTAGAAAACCGTAGAAACGTACACTAAAATGTTGATGTGTGCCATATGCTTGTCCAACAAGATAGCCAAGGTTCAAGTCCTTCATTACCTGATCACATTCCCCAATTGTATGCAATTACACCATCAATTTCAAACCTTCAAAAGCATAATATCAAGTTCTGGAATAATGTTGAACTATATATGAGAAATTAACATTCCTTACTTGATTGCTTTTGGGTCCCAGTAAAACAAACAAGCTAGTTTGCTTGGTGATGTCTTGAATCTCTACCTTGTCAGCAAGAAATATGTACCTAAAATTGAATACGATGTAAAAGATTTACTGCATGGATATTTTTATCTTGATAAAAATTATCAAAACCTTTGAATTATGAAACAGTAAGTAATAACTTAAGGTAAAACACAGAAAAATGTACTGATTTGACTAAACTGAAAAAGACCTTCACTCAACCACCTGGGTCAGCTATATGAACTGTTTTTTCCATCTTACCCTGTTTAGACTATCAATCTGTTGAAAGCTTGTTTATACTGATCTATAAGTGCTTTATAACTTATATATTAAAAAAACTTTGAAGTACATATTTGTTGGTCTTCTTCTCGTCCTTGCTGTACCCCCACGCCTTCAGCTTGAAACCAAATCACTCATCCACACCAAAGCATTAGCTGTCTTTATATCATGTTACCAATTATTTTAACGAACTCTCTCACACCTCGTATCCATTGTCAAATGAGTTAATCTCTAGCTTTTCACAAATTTTTTTTTGATAACTGATATTAGTCTATTTCCAATATTTCCTGTCTTTCTGCAAATCCACATCAATCTGCATTAACCTATAAAGATATTGGGATAATGCTGTCTCTTCACTTTCAGCATGTTCTTGTACTTATATACAGAAAGCTTTAATTTTATCAGCATATGAGGGATGGGGGACTGGATCTATTCAGCTTCTAATTATCAGTACTAAAAATCACTTTCCACAAAGTATGGACAAGCAAAGTTTATCGTGCTGACAGCTAAAAGTGTAAAATACTGATTCAGTGCTTAGCAAAGTTCGGAACATGTTTTCCTAAACCCGATGCTACTGTTTCAACCTTATCAGATGGCTAACAGAATATCTTGATGAAAAGGACCTCTATATTATTTATGGGAAGCATGTATAATGACGAGAAAACCAATATCCTGGTTATGATCATTCATTGTGGTGTAAATGTAGAACTCCCTTATCAGTCTGCTTGAGAAATGAAGTGTATATATATAAATATTCTGGTAACAGATCATACAGCAGCTACAAGTTTTGCTGATACAAGGATACAACAAACACTTCTCTCTCTCTCTCTTTCTCTATCTCTTTTATAACAACCATTAATACTACTACTGGTAAATAATAAATAATAACAACATACATTAACAAGATGCACTTACTTATTCAGCATTTTGATTATGCTTTGGCAGGTCTCTGGGGAAACCACTAATGTAACTGCATTTTTCTGTGAATACAAACAACCAAAAAGAAAAAAGGAGAAATATTGGTCAACAAAAGACGAAGATTATTACAACACAGAAAAGCCAACAGCCACATGAGAGTCATGAAGGTTACCATGATCCACGCATGCGCAATATCAATCGTCCGAGCTGTTGGTGTAACAAAAACAGTGTCACATCCCTACGGATTCCAATGAGAAATCCTATTATTTTAGCCTGTACGACTGTACAATATAAGAATAGAGTTTAAGGGAACACAAATGCAATCAAATAATGAAAACCAAAACCCACCTGTCCTTCATGAAGACATTCAAAATTTGCTGTGCTTTGGTTATGAAGAAACTGGATACGGTCTTCTCCACTGACTACATGTCAGTTGAACCCACATTATTTACAAAGGGAAAAATGTTCAAGCATCTAATCAAAACCACCATATACAGCACAGACTTTAACTTTTTTTGTGTGTGTGTACTGCAATGAGTTGGATATATATATATATACATATCGTGCAATATCAAGATTCGGCACTATTTTGCATATGAGTAATGTTACATATAGTCCTGGAGTGCGCAACCGTCGTGTAGTCGCTTTGAAAAAGAGTGGAGTCTACTATTAAAAAATTATTATTATTTTTTTATGTGGGTCCCGTATTTATTCACTTTTTTCGAAGTGATTGCACGACGCTTGCGCATTCATAACTGCAACTATCATTTCTCTTTGCATATATAGTGCTCAACCGCCAAGTGTAAAATCTCTAATATCCAGACAACAAATACACCAAAACTTTAACAATACAAAGAGCACTTTGAGTTGCATGCAAAGACGACAATGAAAATGTCAAAAGTCAGAATAAGGCAGTTCCCGAACATGAAATTATATTGTGTCTGATAAAATGTCAACATCTAGAAGACTAGAAACAATTTCTTTTCCACTGGAAAGTGCTGCACGATAACAAGAAGATGAAACAGTAAACAAGGATTAGGGATAAATATGAAACATTTTGTTTATGAAGAGGCAAGGCACTGATCAATCTACAACGACGTACCACATAATTAAAATGGTTATCATCTATGATTTTATATATTAGAAAGTTGAAGATAGTGCTAATAAAATGTCATTATAGAAATATAAGAACAGTGTGTACCTCTTATCCGTCCAAAATGTGAAAGGTCCACAACCTATGACATCAGAAGTCAAAAGGGATATCAACATGCTCAAGAAAAATTAGAAGTCAAAGACTAAAATGCTAAGAGTGCACTAAAATAAAAAGGTTCAAAGACTGCATCCCATCTGATAAAACTTGTGAACAATCGCACTTCAATATATTCCACAAGAACCACATGAATTAAATCATTCAGAGCCACATAACCACCAACTTGTAATTAGGTGATACAGCTAACTAAGCCCAGGCCCAAGCCCAGTCAATCAATGCCTGATAGTATTAGTTTTTTTTATCAGTAAAAAAACCTTTATCAAACATTTTTTAGCAGAGCTAAACTAATTTGCATTGTTGCTTCCTTCGAGTAGATACAGTTGTGACAATACTTGTCAATAGTTATGCAAGGCAATACATTGCAATTGACAGGTATTACCACAACTATAACCATTTGAATGGAGTGTGAAAGGAGGGAGGGACATAATGCTTAGAACAGCAACCTAAAAACTTCAAATTGAATGCAAGTTATCGGTACCTCTAGTCAAAGATTTTACTTCACTACCGTTAGAGGATCCAAGTTGTGGTCGAGTGTTCGGATGAGATAAACTAAAGTCAATGTGATCTAAACTGGAGAATTTGAAGAGGACTTGGCCAGTTTTGCAAAATACCATTGCATGAGGATCATATAAGAATACAACCCTTTCCTCTTTTTTTTGTTCCTCGATAACCCTTTCCTCTTAAATATACACAATAAGCAATATCACGAAGAAGAAGAAAAAAAGAGTAAAATGGGTGATGATTTACAAATTTGATAAAAATCAAATACGCACCACAACACCATTATCAGCGGCATCTAATGCTTCATCATCATTATTAAATGTTTCGATAATACCATCATCTGAAACCTTTGCACCTGCAAGCGTAACAGTCTCCTGCAAAGAGTCAAGGTTATCTTGTAGCGCAATTAAATTCATTAGTCACAAAGTTTCAATACGTCTTTATCAGTCAGAAAAATAAGATTGAAAAAAAAAAAAAATTCTTTCACGCTACATAAGTCACAAGGTACAATACACACACTATGCGAAATTCGAATGTACAAACTTGTGAGTTCAAGGTACGCAATACACAGTGTTCATGTGGATGTATAAACTTGAGAGCTCAGGTTACATGACACTAAAACTGTGTTTGGGAGTTTACATGGAAAAGAAAAGTACAGTACATGATTTATTTCTGGGGAAAGAAACTAATACAAAATGGTAGGCATCGTTTATTATTCTGATTTTCTTTCTTTCTTTTTCTACTCTGTTTTCCGTAGAACCAACCTAACAAAATCACGAGAGAGAGAGAGAGAGGCGCATACGAGGAGGTCGTGATCGATGGGAGGTGGTGAGAGGTCGAAGGGCAAGGCAGCAAGTTTAGAACCGCTACTTGTGGAGGAGAGGCTGATAAGGATTTTCGTCGGCGTTTTCCTCTTCCAAAACGCACCGCTTTGGTGGTGCCGATGAGACCGGAACGATGAAAAGGGGCGACAAGGAGAGGAAGTAACGGATGGGATTGGGAGGGTTGGGCTGCCGACGGTGACGAGACGCTGAGCTGCCATCACCGGATATTATTATTATTGAACGGACTCTGCCCTTACTTTGATGCGCCGAGAGCTATTTTATGTCATCCTGTTCCTAAATTTCGTTATTTTATGTTTTAAAATAGAGAAAATATAAATCACACTCTACTATTTATGTCAGCCTCCACACTCTAAGTGTATTGGATGAGAAAAAAAAAAAAAAAACAGCACGGTGTGCTGCGGCAATGGGCTGATGCCCAGAACTTCTCTTTAAAATAAAGGAAAATACTTGTCCCATATTTTTGTTCTTTAGATTTAGAGATTTGTTATACATCTGCCTACAGCACGGCGCACACTTCACATATTTTTTTTTTATTTTTTTTTTACACTCAATGCATTGAGTGTGTGCCGACTGTAGGCAGATGCAAATATTTTTCCTTAGATTTAACCGTTATATATTTTAATTTTTTTCTGTTAAAAAAGTGACTACAAATGTATTTATATATTTTTTAAAAAAAATATTTAAAAATATTTAAAAGATATTTGAAAGAAAAAGATAAAAAAAAAAATTGCATTTGCACCGGAAAAACCACGCTGGACCGCAGAGTAGCATCGTTTATAAAGAAATGTTAATTTCTTAATTTATATCACTCACTTTATCCCTTAAAGTTGAGATAGCACCACATACATCTTATTAAAAAATTAAAAATATATATTCAAAAAAAAAAAAAGAAGACTAAGATTCAAAATTTTCTCTATTCTTTTATGTTTAATGTCAGGTCAATAAGACAAAATGAGTAATATAAATTAAGGGCATAGCGTCGTGACTCTTTTAAATAACTCTGTATACCTATCACCTGCGTAAATAATCAATTATTAGATAGAATAAAAATAAATATAAAAAGCTACATTTCGAACCTCTAGAAGAACAAGTCACCTAACATATTTATATTTATACAGAGAGAATTATAAAAAGAAAATTTATAAACAAAATAAGTTTTTCATGTACATCAAATTATCAATAAAAAGTTACAAATGCTTTTTGTTTTGTCCTCAGTTATAAAAGCAAGTGTCCCAAGGCAAACCATGTGGGTGTACAACATATTTTCCCTTCAAATAATATGAGTAAAGTGAATGCGAATTCCTGTATGTATCAGGTGGCTAAAGAGAGAAAAATAAAAATAAATAGAGAATCTGGTAGCTGGTAGTGGGAGTAGGAGTAGGAGGAGCCTATTAGTATTACCAAATCATACTCGAAATACCAGGACAAACCCTGCAACTTATTTTGCCATCGGGTAATGTCAAAATCGAAGCAAATAACCGTTCAAATGGCACAGATGACAGAACCTAAAATACAATCTCGCCAATCCAACACATCAAATACCCTCCCAGTCCTTGGATAAATGAACTAGGTCTGACCTGTGACATATTCCGATGGTCATTTCTGTACAAGTACGTGTATATCCAGTAAACCATGTACTACATATATATATATATATATATATATATGCTATTCAACGTGCATATCTATTACAATCTAACACTAACAAAGCACCACGTTAACGCTATCGCACATTTTGATTTGCAGGATTGTCCTGCCCAGGAGATTCAGTAAAAACTTGTCCTTGCTCTCTCACATCTCTGAACATGGAAAGGAATGAGTTCAAACCTTCAGAAGAGGCCCCTCCTAAGATCCATAACAGAAGCGAACTGAATGAATTCATATTCCCAGGGTTGGGACCATTATCTGCTTGCTGTAGGTTAGGTTGTCCTGGCATCTGCATGGGGTTCCCTACCCTGTTTTCACTTTCTGCCTGTTCCTGAAGCCCAGAAACGTCTACTCCTCCATTTGCTGGCATTGCTTGGTCAGATCCAGGTCTCAAACCAGTCCCCGAGGTCAGGTCTGGGGAAACGGGACCAGGATTCCTTGTGTTCAATCTTGTGATGTGCAAAGTAGATGCAAGGATGGTTGATGAGGTTATGTGGAAGTCTGGATGCTGCTGAAGCTGTGATCGACGGTTTTGCATAAACCTTTGTAAAGCAGGTACCTAAGACCAGATTGGCACAGTATTAGTGATCAACTTGACGTGAGGAAAATGAGATACAAATTTGTAACTAACAAAATTATGAACTGGGCCGTAAGAAATCTTCAAGGGTAGCCACTACAACTCTATTCTCATCTTTTCGGTAAGTTTTTCATTAAAAAAGCTGTAACTGTATCTGAACCGACTATGCTATAAAATAAACAGTCTCGTTCTCCAAAGATTCCGATGGTTTCAACATGTCTTAATGCATAGGACCAATAGGATATTCAACAATTTGTCACATGCAATAATAACCTCATATGACTACTTGTTTTATAAAAAGAAAAACAAAAAGCCAAGCCAATTCATAAAGTAAATTTTTTTTTTTTTGGGGGGGGGGGGGGGGGTAAAAGAGATGGAATTTAGAGGCAGATACAATAACTTTTACCTCGAATCGGTTCCAGAAGTAGAGAATGAGGTGCAGCATAAATGCTGCTGCTGTAGAGAGAGCAAGATATGAAAAACCTGGAGAAATCATTCAAGCAACATTTTAAGAGGGAAAAAAAGGAGCTTCTGCCTGAAGAATAATCCAGAAAGTGATAGGGTCATACCATAAGCATAGGAAAAGAAATAAATGTGAAAAACCAGAAAGTAGAGCAAAAAGAAGCGAGGAAAGAACTTCATTGATATTGGCGTCCGGACACTGCAAGATATTAGCAAGCACGCCATATTAGAAAAGCATGACATGTAATACACCGGCAACACCAAGCCCCCAGACTCACAAGCATACACACACAAACTGTGTGTGTGTGAGTGAGAGAGAGAGAGAGAGAGAGAGGGGTGGCCAGTGTAGTGTATGCTAGATGCAGTGCTAATTAGTCATAGAGATGATTGCTAAACCAGTGTCGATCTGTTGCCACTCAAAAGCCACAACAATCTGCATTTCCATCATTGCTTATGCAAGAAAAGAAAAGGCCCAGATATTGGTGTAGGTATGCCTCTCAGGTAAACCAGATTCATTTACAGCCCCACTGAAAATTACGAGCAAACCCATACCTCCAGATGCTAGTCATAATAAGTCGAGGAACAAAAAAGGTCTGCACAAAATATCCAACCGCAACTATAACCCCTTATGGCCTGACCCGATTCAAAAAGTTCACCCCACGGTAGAGCCCATAGGATTCACCCATGGAACTAAACCCCTGGGGAGACTAGCACAGCAACCCACCGCCATGGCCTCCCACTTAAATCGCAGTTTGATCCCAGGGGGAATTGAACTTGACATGGGGCTCATGCACACAAGTTCGCCCTTACCACTTGGGCTACCCAAGGGTGGGTCCAATTCAAAAAGTTAACTTCTTAATTGAATAGTGTACAAAATTCGTAAGAGGTCAAGACAATCTTTTTGCCTGCAACAAAGCCATCAGATTGGCTACTTATCCCAATAGAAGGCTACAAAAATCACTACTTAGCATACCCTGCGTACCCAATCAGTCCTATATAATATATATGATAAGGGAGAGAGAGAGAGAAACCTGATTAGTGTAAAGAGTTCACTCAACCAGACAAGAATCAAGACCATGAAAGCCAACAGCTGATCATCATAAAACTCGAACAGAAAAAATAGGATACCTATCATAATCTGCAAAAGCCAATTTAGAAATCTGTTAGTCAAAGCCCTACAGCTATCCTGGAAGAAGTTAATACTAATAAGTTATGAAAATACAAGTGGCTTGGTAGAATCTTCATAAAGGATAAATACTGATCAAAATACATGCTTACCGGTACAAAGACAAGCGATTCAATTACATGCACAAAGATCAGTTGAAATGTTGGAAGCCGATGTCGAGCATGGTGTTGAAGCTGCACTGCAATAAGTTGCCAAAAGAGCAATTTTAAGGGAAGGCATGAGGAAGAGGATACATCTGAAAACCTATTGCAAGAATTAAGATGACAAAAAAAAAATGTAATCAGCCAACCTGTAAACTTCAGCATGCGACTCTGTGTCTCTCTTAATGTAAATGAAACTGACATTGTCGTCGTAAAGAACACAAACAGCGACATCATAAGCACGCCACACTTGGTCACCAGGTAGTCTGCAGGGAAACCAAAGAATGCAAAATTTGAAACTGGAGTTCGAGAAAAAAATTAAAAAGAATGATTCGTCCAATTCATGTCAACAGTATTTATTTAAATGTAAAAAATAAAAATAAAATAAAAAATATATATATATATATAGTAGTCAAAGTATAACAATCCACCAATCTTGAAAACATAAATCATGGGTACCATAACCAGGACAAAAATATATGGAAGGATTCTGAATATCACACTACACAAGTCTATTCGTAGGGAAACCTTTTTTTATATGTATCTATTCACAATATACCTTTTTTTTATAAGTGTCTATTCACAGGGAAACTTCTTTAATATTCATGACTTCTGCAAAGATTACGAGTAAATAGACTTTCAAGTATGCCAGGATCACTCATTTCTGGATGCAAAAAAACAGCCCAAGTATAATAATATTTTTTTTATAAGTAATACGAAATTTATTAATGCAAGTAGATAGGCATAACCCAAGTACACAGGAAGTATATAAGCAGAAACATCTAAATACAAGCTATGAAACTAGCAACTAGCAAAGTCTAAAAAGGAAACATTTAAAGAATCCCCATTCAATACAAGAATTTTCGCCCAAAAACAAAGAGTTCGAAATAAAAACTCTCTAAATACCAAAAAAAAAAGTATTTTTTCTAAAATAAGTTAAAAAACATTAAAAAAAAGTATATATAATATTAAAAAACAGTGAATTGACCAAGTGGTAATTTCATTCAAACTAAGTTTAGTATTTTTTATAAAATACCAGATAAAAAAAAAAGTATTTGTGGATAAGATTAGGCAATGGTGGTCTTCTTATCAGTTCTACTGTAACCCCTCTTTCATCTTAGCCTGTAAACTAAAAGCTTTGAAAAATGACCTTAAGCTTTGGAACACACAATCCTTTGGAGATATTGGGGGGTGTAAGAAACTCATGGTGGAGGAGTTGCAACAATTTGAGCGAATACTTGAGGCTCTGTTCTACAGGAAGAAATATTGCGGAAGGCCGAGTTGGTTTTAGAATTAGAAAGAGTATATCTTTAGAAGAGATTTCTTAGCACCAGAAGTCGATAGCATTGTGGCTGAAAGAAAGGGATCGAAGTACAAAGTTTTTCCATAGAGTTGCTAACTCTCATAGAAGAAATAATACTATTGAAATGCTGAATATTAATGGTATGGTGTGTAAGGAAGCCCCTGTGATTAGTGACCATGTGGTGGATTTCTATGAACAACTGCTTACAGAACGCGAGGGATGGAGGCCAAAGCTGGATGGTCTTGGTTTTGATACTATTGAGCCCCAAGAAGCGGCGTGGTTGGAGAGGCCTTTTGAAGAAAAGGAAGTGTATGATGTAGTGTGAGTAAAGATAAAACTCCAGGTCCAGATGGCTTCTTGATGGGCTTCTTCCATTCTTGTTGGGAAGTGGTGAAAGTGGATTTAATGAATGCGTTTCAGAAAGTTTCCTTGGTTGGAAAGTTTGAGAAAAGCCTAAATGTCACTTTTATTGTGTTGATCCCTAAGAAGATTGGAGCGTTGGAGATTAAAGATTTTCGACCCATCAGCCTGGTAAATGGAGTGTATAAAATTATCTCCGTGATTCTTGCCAATAGATTAGGGGTGGTTTTGGGCAAGATTATTATGAAGCCACAAAATGCATTTGTTAGGGGGCGACAAATCCTGGATTCGGTCCTTATAGCAAACGAGGGCCTAGATAGCAGATTAAAGGTTGGCTCCACAGAGATTCTTTACAAACTAGATATGGAGAAGGCATATGACCATGTAAACTGGGATTTCCTTTTGTATTTGTTGGGGAGATGCGGCTTTGGGGTTAGATGGCGTAGTTGGATCAGTTGGTGTATCTCTACGGCCAGATTTTCAGTCTTGATTAATGGCTGCCCGACTGGCTTCTTCAGCAATTCTCGAGGTCTAAGGCAAGGAGATCTTCTGTCCCCACTTCTCTTTGTTATCGTTATGGAGGCATTGAGTAGAATGATATCGGCGGTGGTCACGCATGGGTTTGTGCCTGGTTTTCCGATTGGTGACCCCAATAGGGACACTACTACTTTGTCTCATTTACTTTTTGCAGATGACACACTTTTATTCTGTGAGGCAGATCACAACCAGTTGAGGACATTGAAGGCTCTATTATTATGCTTCGAAGCAGCATCAGGTCTGAAAGTTAATTTTGAAAAGTCAGAGTTAGTACCGGTGGGGAATGTGAGTAACACTAGGCAACTAGCTAGCATTCTTGGGTGCAAGGTAGCTTCTCTCCCATTACCTACTTGGGATTGCCTTTGGGGGCTACTGCTAGGGCCTCATCTATATGGGATTCAGTTATTGAAAAGATGAGAAGGAAATTAGCAGGGTGGAAGAGATTGTATTTGTCGAAAGGTGGCCAGTTGATTCTCATCAAGAGCACCCTTTCTAACTTACCTACGTACTTTCTATCTTTGTTCCAATTGCCTATCAGTGTAACAGCTCGGATTGAGAAACTGTATCGTGATTTCCTATGGAGTGGGATAGGGGATGAATTCAAATTCCACCTGGTCAGCTGGGATAAGGTGTGTAGACCAATCTCGTCAGGTGGTTTGGGTATAAAGAATTTGAGAACATTCAATCAGGCCTTGCTTGGGAAATGGCTATGGAGGTATAACATGGAGACAGAAGCCCTATGGAAACTGGTGATTGATTGTAAATATGGAAGCTTATGGGGAGCTGGTGCACCAAAGAGGTAAATGGGGCAAGTGGTGTGGGGATTCGGAAACACATTAGGCGCGGGTGGGGGGACTTTATTTCTCATTCTAAATTGGTGTTGGGGAGGGAGTCCCGAATTAAGTTTTGGGAGAACATTTGGTGTGTGAATGAGGCTCTAAAGAATGCCTTTCTAGCTGTTTTTCGAGTGGCTCGCAATCACAAAACATCCATTGAGGACCTCATGCTTATATCAGGGGACCAAGTGCAGTGGAACGTTACATTTAGTAGAGCGGCGCAAGATTGAGAAGTAGACATCTTTGAGGCCTTTTTCAGCCTCTTATATTCTATGAAGCTGAATGGACAGCAAGCTGACAGTTTATGGTGGAACCCAGCGGGTAAGGGCATCTTCTCAGTTCGATCCTTCTATAAGGCCCTTTCCCAAGCCACAACTATTCAATTCCCATGGAAGAGAATTTGGAGAAATAAGGCGCCTCTGAAAGCGGTCTTCTTTACATGGACAACAGCGTGGGAGAAGATTCTGACTACCGACAACCTGAGGAAGCGACAAATAGTTATACTAGACTGGTGTTGCATGTGTAAGAGATCCGTTGAGACAGTGGAACACCTCTTGTTACATTGCGAGATAACTAGAGCCTTGTGGGTGGAAGTCTTCAGCCGAGTAGAGTTATCATTTGTTATGCCAGCAACTGTGGTTGATCTATTGACCAATTGGACACTTTCGAGAGGAGTTCAACAAATTAAGGAGGTGTGGAAAATGATTCCAATCTATATAATGTGGTGTATATGTAACATACGGGTCCAAATTTAGGACTTAAAACTAGTATTTTATTTATTATTATTTTATTGTCTTTATATTTGTTTATTTTTTATTTATTTTATCATTTTAAATTTTGTGCTAACAGATAGATTACATTAGTGATTTCTTTCCCTTAAAACCTTCGTATACTCTATCCACTTAGTCCTCGTATTAGTTTCGGTTTCCAGTTTGAGATCAACTCCAATTCAAACTCTTCAAGCCCTCTCAGAAACTGTATCCACGTAAGAGTAGGTTCCTAAAGTCTAGGCAACTTCAAATTTCAGCCAATCTCCTAAGGGTTCACGTTGTTCCCTCCCATCGCCTATAAGAAACCCACAAAGCCTCTGTTTTGCACACATTGAAATACCAGAGAAACAACAATTTCGCATAAGCCTTTTTTCTGCCCAGCCACCGCCGACCACCTTAGGACGTCGGAGCACCACCCACGGCACCAGAAAACGCCGACCAACCCAACCCCGTTGAACCCACTCCTTTCCGGTAAGTCCCCGACGATATATCTCTCTCCCCGTGATTTTCACTGTCTCGGTCTAACTCTCCCTCTCCCTCTCTTTTGCATCGCACCACTGCCCAGAGGACCTCTCACGTCGCCAGTCGCTTCCAACCACCCCAGAGCCGCCATCGCCTCAGCCTCAGCCTCATTCTCTCGGTGAGTTATCGCACGATTCTCTTCCACTCTCCCGTAAGCATGCCTTTCCACCTTTTGTTTCTGTTACTTCAGTCTTCCTAAAACACGCATGCAATACTATTAGATTTACACAAATAACCCTCTATCTGGTCTTGCCGTAAGATGTATTTCCCTTTTATGTGTTTTGTTTTCAGCCTTTCCCAAAAAGCCCCTCCACTAATTCTGTAATTACTTACATGCCTTTTTGACCCTTGATTGTGTAATCTGCCTTAGCCAATTTGTTATCTTTAAGGGATTTTAAAGTATGTTTTTTTAAAAGTTTGCTTTGAAGCCTATTATTTTAAGTTAAGTTCCATTATACATATTTAATTACTTGGATTATTACAACATGCTCCTCTAGGAAGTTAGTAACGTCTAGTACCTTGTATAGGTAACGCGCTACAAATTGGAAATCAGGAAGCAGCGCTAAGAGGTAAATAGTATGATCATATAATGCATGCGTACTGTGAATATTATTATTATGTATAAAAATATGATGTGCTTATGATTATTAACTACGCTACGCTAAGAGGCAAGTCAAGGTTAGCTTCCTTTTTTATCTTTGATGAAATATGGGATTATGCTTGAATGAATGAATTTGTTGTTCGTTTGATTGAATGTTACTAAAATCATATGAAAGCCATGAGATATTCATTTAGTAGTTCAAAGTCAAGTATGTCATGTAATGGAATAGTCAGATTATGCAAACCATGTTCATGAAATGCTTAGATTATATATGCCATGTCCATATAATACTTAGATCATGTATGCCATATTCATGTAGTACCTGGATCATGTATGCCTTGGAATGTCATAAAACGTTCAGAGTATGTTATGTAATGTCACGTTATACTATGCCATGTACAAAAATATGCCATATCATATTATGTTATACCATGTACAAGAATATGCCATGCCATGTTATGTCTATGCCATGTACAAGAATATGCCATGCTATATCATATTATGCTATGCCATGTATAAGAATATGCCATGTACAAGAATATGTCATGCCATGTCATGTTATGCTATGCCATGTACAAAATTATGCCATGTTAGAAAGGTTCATGAAGCCTAATAAAATTTCATACATTAAGAAAGATAAGAAATGTTATGGTGCCACGGACTCAAGCGTGGTTAACCACAAGTTAAGTGAAACACGAACTCAAGCGTGTTTCGCTCCATGTTATGCAAGTTAAGTGAAACACGGACTCAAGCGTGTTTCGCTTCATGTTATGCAAGTTTAGTGAAAACACGGACTCAAGCGTGTTTCGCTCCATATTATGACAGATAAGTGAAAACACGGACTCAAGCGTGTTTCATTTCATGTTAAGACAAGATAACCAAGATATTATGCATTCACAATTACATGTTTCGATTATATATGCTTCCGCTTATGTTAATAATAAAAATGTATGCTATGTGAGTCTGTGATGATATATGTATATAAAATCTTTCAGAAAGTCATGTTACGTGTTTGATTGAGATCTATGAAGCTATATGTATGTTATGAAGAGTACCATAGAAATTAAATGCATGTTAGGCAAAGATTATATTTTACAGTATGATGTACTACTTACTGAGTATTCGACTCATTATTTTTGTTTGTCTTCTTGTTTTCTTCCATGTCTAAATTCTCGCAGATGATGTCTATGATGATGAAGAGCTGGATGGCTAGGAATAGATCTAGTACAAAGACTTAGGAGTGAATAAGTGATATTTTCACAAGAACTAAATTCATTTTTATGTCATTCATAGGATTAGTTTATGTTCTTTTATATTTATGTTCAGTTTCCAAAACAATCATGTTCATTTCAGTTTTATCGTTTTGATGAATTTCAATAAATGAGGTATTTCAGAATATGAATCTCTTTACCGGGCATTATGTTTTAAAGGTTAGTAATATCTCTATCCTACGGGAAGGGGGTGTTACAGTATATGGTAAGAGCGCAATGATCGGACTTTCGAAAACAAGGAGCGGTCGCCGAAGGAACTTAGAGCTCTATTTTTCTGTACTTTATTGCTATGGGCCATTGCTTTAGATTTTAATGGCCTGAATGTTCATGACTTTCTAGCTTCCCTTCCGTTGACCTAGATAGGTCTTATCTCTTGTATACCATCTTGTGTACTTGGACTTTGCCTATCTCTGTTAATAATATTATTGATTACTTATCAAAAAAAAAAAGAAGTATTTTTTCTAAAATAAGTTAGATGTAAACTATTCGACAATGAATAGCATACTTATCAAAAGAAGAATGATTTAAGCAGTGTGTTTTTTCCACCTTTAAAGTATTCTTTCAGATCCAAGATTACTCTTCCAGCATCAGATAACAATGATAATAAGATTAACTAAGAGATGATAGCTTATAGACTTAACAATATACCAGATTAAGCAATCCTCATTTTCAAGCAACAGAAGTATCTGACTTCGTGATTCGGGTGCCATAATACACAACTTCCCATAGAACTATTATTACTCCTATTGCTGATCAAGAAATTGATTACACATATTGAAACACAAAAATCCATTGCATAATTGGATATCCAATGAATGATAACATTGCATGAATATAGAATAGAAATCACAAGCCAACAAACCTCCAAATCTTGCAGGACCTTCTAGGGGTTCTTGAGGATAACTAAGATTATAAAACTCCTTTGTTTGATAATTATAGAGATAACCTGCATATAAAACATGCTTAGACACAATAGAACCATTAGCTGAATCACACTTGCCTCACAAAAAACCTACTACTGGATTCTATCCATGGTTTATAATACCGGCAACACACTATGATAATTCAAAACAGATGGATCGCATCCAACCGACCATCAGAAGGGTGGTTCTAGACGTAACATTTACATTGCAACATAAAAATTTCAAAAAAAAAATCAACCATGCTTCAAAATAGCTGCTGGTAATCCTGGACATTTAAAAGAATCAAAGCAATGCAGGTCCATGGATGTATGGAACTGATAGCACCATACACAAGTTCATTCATGTAAACATCAAAAGAAGGCCACTTACAGAAGTATGATGATTTAAACTAGAGCAATGAGGATGTTGAAAAAGACGGAACAAACAGCTATTGATAAATTCATATTATATGGAAAGTTGTTCTGTATCATAAAAGGGCAGCATAGACTAGATCGTAATATGTGATAAGTTGGCTTCCATCCACACATGCAAACTTAGAAAAGACAAGAATTATCAAGTATTGATTTCTTTATAAAAATAATCATGTATTAAATAACAAAGAGGATAACCGATAAGCTAATCTAATCTAACAAAGTGAAGGAGACAAATCTCTTGCAATCCATAAAGAAAAGAAGATTTAACAAATAAACATGTAATGTGATCCACTCAAATATATGTGCGCTACCTTGACCAGGAGAAGTCAATAAACTATTCATCAAAATAGTATCATATCCAACGATGCTGTTTATGAGCAGTTGCTGCCACCTGGCAAAAAGAATATATCAATTTAGTTGCTTTCTAACATCCAATTGCTATTCATATATGTATACAACTCAACAGATAAAAGTACAACAAAACGTTGGCAAAATTGTTTAAAATGAAACAAAATGGTGATGTAAATGCCTGTGTTAACTTATTTAAAAAAGGCTGTGTTAAGCTTTCAGTTGATCTCAACCAAGCACAAATCTAATTGTACACCATAGTTAAAACCTTAGTATTATGCCTAGGGCAATGCTAGGACATTATCTTCCTAAGAAAGCCTTGACAGATTGTAACAAACCAACTCTAAACCAACAATTCTCAATCTGGAATCCACATCTCATATGGCAGACACTTGGGTTTTCCACAAAGATTTTCTTTCCCCTCTCTGATAAACTATACAGATTAAATTATCAAAACAGGCACCCATATCAGGATTAGAATTTTTTTATATAAGTAAGAAGAATTTATTAATTCACATAATTAGGCAAGGATATCAGAATTAGAATTTTACTCGACAACAAAACTAATTAGAAAGCTGTAGTTAAAAAAATCTCACTTTCAGCCTCAAATCAAACCATGCAGACTATGGTATTAAGTTTCGTTCAGAAGATATAACCTATTCCCAAAACAAGAATGCCGAGCCGATATGCTGATGTTAACAGTACGAATCTTATGGCGAGACTTGGCTTCTTCAGGAAGCAAGAAATATCCCTGATTAGAATACTGGAAATATTAGATGCTAAGAACCAATATGGAGACATTGATAAGAAGTACTTGCAAATTATGGAATCAAAGCATGCAAGAAAATTTCATGAATTAAGGAGGAATAAACAAATAAGGTGAAAACTTACCTTTTCCATGGTGTACATGTAAGTTGGTTCAAATGCTTTAATTCTCTTCTCGAGCCATTGCACTATCAAACAACAAGAAATATATAACACAACTTTTAGGACATCAGAAGAACAGTGGGAAGTAATCCTGGTCAGCTCATGAACTCTTACATTCTAATCAGATAATCACATGCATTTTTTGGGAAGAAATTTTCAAAGTTCTGTAAAAGCAACAATTAGGATAATTTTTTTCTTTTTTTCATAAGCAAGTACTTACCAGCCCTAAGCAATACCACTAAGCAGAATGATAGCAATGGCCTGAATAGTGAAGGTGACTAAAATACATTTATTTGAATTGACTTTTCTCCCAGTGTGATAGGGGACTCACAATCAAAACAAAAGCAACTTTAAGAGACTACAATTTCGCATCAGTACCTAACTTTTTTCAGGATTTTTTTTTTTAATCGGTAAACAAGATTTTATTGATTTTTCAAGATTTTTGAATCAGAGACCTAACTTTTTCAGTTTAATCATAATCACTACAGCTCTGCAACATGATGGTATTGAATGAGTAGAACTAAAAAGATTGCTGTTTCACCTGCATATGAATTAAGCCTGTCCAAATGAAGTATATGCAACCACTTGGGAATATCAATATTCAGATGTATACCTGCAAGATTCTGTACTAGAAAATTCAAATTCAGCTGAGGAGACTTGGCCTTGATACAAGAAATAAAATGGTATAGGGTTTCTCCATATAATCCACTAAGAAATCAAACAATTTCCAGAGAACATGGTTTGGAAAACATGAGTGTAAGAGGGGTAATTGAGCAACATCAGCATCAAATGTTTAAGGCACCAATCAATCATGCTGGTTGACAATAAAGAGAAATCAAATCCCCATCTGTTGAGAACTCTTCAAACTCCAAGGCCTAGAGTATGAAGAAGGCCAATATACAGCACATATAAAACATTTTCAGTAAGACCATAAAAAACAAACAAGCATCGAATGACATAATCTTACTAAAGCAAAACTTCTACTTTATCTGACTCCCCATCCCACTTCCTCACTTTCCAATAATTCACCATTTTCCTCATTTACACAAGAGTTTCATTCTTTTTTCCAAGAGAGACACTTATATGTGAATAGATTACATTTATTAAGCAAAAAATATGGGTACTTAGGCTCGTGCTGCATCTATATGCGTGACAATATCCTAACCCCAAGTCTGCATCCAGTATATCCTCAATAGATCACAAAAGTTGAGGAGATAATTGTAATTTCTATAAAGCACCCAGAGGCAGACAACTGTAACCAAGTACAAGCTCGTGTTTCAAACAGAAACCCATAATCTCAATCAATAACTGACAAAGAAAATGACATGTTAGGATATTAAGTGCTGATCAAGACAGAACGGGGTATAATAACTACAAGTAAAGCAAGCAGAACCAATGTTGAGACTAGCTAATTCCATGATTTATTCTTAAAAAATGGAGCAACTCTATTGAATGCATATTAACCTAGCACTCCATTAGAACAAGTTCTCGATTTACTCACCCACAACTTCCAGAAACTTCTAATGACCTGCATTGTGTGTCTCCAAATGAATAGCAAACGCTTGTACCACTTTTTTCCAAAGTGAAATACTGCTGCTCTAAATGTCTTTCTGGCAGATAAAGGGAAACTACTACGTCTCTCCTCTTTATCAGTTTTGACTGCATCATCAACTGTTGGCTTGGAGATTTGACCACTCATTGAAGGTTCTGCTTGGTTCTCAATAAGTTCAGTGTCGGTCTTCCAGAGTTTCCATGCTAGTTTGCCCCTTCTAGCACCAGAACCAATCCAATTTAACCAAAACTTTGCAGCCAAAAATGTCAATCCATCTCCATCCACATTTGCAACTTCTAATTTATCCGTCACAGTTTCTATATCAGGGACATCTATCACATTAGATTCAGTCTCATTCTGTGACCACAACCCTGCAGTAGTTATCTACACCACAAATTGACACATTATAAACCACTGTTTGGCCAACAAAAGAAACAAAGCCAATATGATCTCACATACAGGTCACCATACAATATTGATTTCAATATTTACCTGCCAATCTATGAAACTCAAGTTCAAACTAAGTGCAACGTAATGATGTCAGGCCCACTCAGTAACTTTCCAAAGTGGAGTAGTTGCAGAATCTCACAAATAAAACTAATGTATTGGAAGTACAAGATAATTTGTACCTTAATGTGAATAAGCTGGGCTTCTGTTGTCTCAACACCAGAGAGCTCACTTGAACAGCCAGGCTTCATATGCAAAAGAGAATAGATTTCAGATAGACGCCACAGCAAAAAAC
Source organism: Juglans mandshurica (assembly GCA_022457165.1). Taxonomy (NCBI): domain Eukaryota; kingdom Viridiplantae; phylum Streptophyta; class Magnoliopsida; order Fagales; family Juglandaceae; genus Juglans; species Juglans mandshurica. Next base: position 4,293,286 of record CM039621.1, on the reverse strand, counting down.
CTATATGCCTCAATTTAAGGGAGCCAAAATGTAATCTCTGGAGCCAGCCATTACCATGACAGTGAATCACTACCTTATATCATAAGTTAGAACATCATCACCTGGGAACTAAAACACTGTGCAAAACACAAGTTTAATGATAAAAACAACCAGTAGCTTGGGAAAAAGGGTCTCTTCTTCCATGCCTATTCCAGTGTTCTTGGAAGAAAAATATTTTTCAATAACATTTTAAAGTGAGATATTGTTTTGGTTTCCAAAAAGAAAGTGCAAACAATAGTTAACTTTATCAGCCTCCCAAAATGCAGGCATTGAATATCAAGATCAGCATCTAATATCAGCATATGCACAAAACTTCCATCCTGTATTGAAAAAACGACTTGAACAAAAACTGATAAGTGACTTAACAAAGAAATATGATAATATCCTAAGACAAACTCCATGCCACGCATCTTTACAATTAAAAAGTAAAAGGAGTGTCGTCAAGTCTACAAGGAAGCATGCAAAAGAAACTTTCAAAAAAAGGCAAACATTTAAAAATTCAAGAAAATCAAGAAATGTTACATTTAAAAAAATAACAAAAATAATCTGATAGAAACTCGCCAATTAAGGACAATAATCTATAATTATCATTTCCCAAAACCACCAGCAATTGGGAAGATAAACAAACTACCACAGAATCATCTAGTTGAGGTTGATAAGTCCATTACTGCAAACACACGTAGAAATCATAATTGTGGTATAAATATTTGAACAGCCAGAAAATAGTATAACTAAAATTGCTTAACAGTCCCCAAATATGTTAATAAATGTTTTGCCTGTACTTCAAAATTAATGATTCTGCAATGCCCGCATGTCTATCCAGCCCATTTAGCATAAAGCAAGCTTCCAGCATAACATTTAGGAACTAGCTTCTCACAATTCTATACCTAATTCATGAACTCATAGCAGCAAAATGCCCAATCTCATAGATGAAATCCTTCAATCATCAATAACACACCATTTATTTTGTTCCAACCCTCATGATGGCACTAACATTGGCTCTCCCTCAAATTCCTATATACACCTAATGGATAAATCAAGACTAGTAGTCTAATCTACTTCTTTTCTCAAATTCTTAGGGCTAACACTAACAACACAGCAAGCCAATTCATCCATGTCAGGGAAAATAGTAGTGCCTGGAGAAATTCTATCCAGCACGACAATGAGACCACAACGGCCCAAGTTCATAGCATCCTGTCTTCTTTTTCCATTTCTCTCCCTTTTTGTTTCCCCAAATATTTTAAATGTGAAAACCAAAATGGTTCTGCAAAAAAAGTAGAACCAAACCCCATAACATAAAATAAATTTCAAAGAAAAAATGAAAGTAATGATAATTTCTTCCGCCATAAAAAAAGTCAACCGTAAATTGAAAATGGCAACAGAACTATTGCTGAACAAAAATTCAGAAACCCTAAGCGCGAACGAACAAAAGCATAAATCAAATTCGAGAATCATTTAGTGTGTACGTACGGAGTACCTGTTGAACGTAATTGGCGTGCATAACAACGAGGATACAGAACAAGGTGATGGCGACGAAAAGATAAAAGTACTCCAAAGCAGCTCTCAGTTTGGGCCTCAGCATCTGCGAGAATCGCTCTTGCACGCGTATGAACGTCTGCTCCGGATCCATCGCCCCCCTCTCTCTGTGCGATGGAATGAGAGAAGGAAAACAAGGAATTTTCCCGAGAAAGTGACGTCTATCACTTTGAGTCAGACTGGGGACGCAGTTATTGGTCCTCGGAGATACGTTTGAGGCGTCACGTGTATGGCTATGGCTAAGTTTGTAGGTTGATCTAAATTGAGTTGAAATAATAAATATTTAAAAATTTAAAAAATTAAATTATTTATTATATTTTGTATTAAAACTTAAAAAAATTGTAATAATAAGTTGAGATGGATTTAGTGTCAAACAAAGCCCAGTGATTCGTATGATCTTATTTTATTATTATAATTTTTTAAATATAAAATATAATAAGTAATTTAATTTTTTAAAATTTTAAAATAATAATAATATTAAAAAAAAATATTTTATTCAACTTTCAATTTTTATTTAAAATCATCTATTCTCATCTCATTATCCAAACGAGATCTAAAATGAAAAATGTCAAAATATAAATAAGTACCGCATGTTAGAGTACTGGCATTGACCTAGCCAAATACTAGTGTCTAGCCAAATTTTAGGGGTGGGCAGCCAGAGCCTACCCCCATTCGCATGGGCGGGCTTGCTACCCAGCACCACCTAGCACGCCGGCCCATGCGGGGGCGGGGCTCCCACCCCCACAAGGAGGATACCCAACGGTGAGCAGGGCCCTGCCCCCGCCCTCCGCTCCACTTCCCCTATATATAAAAAATTAAATTTTAAATATTTATATAAATATTTATTAAATAAATATATTGTATATAGAAATATATAATTTGTTAAAAACTTGAAGTTATATTCAAGTTATTGGATTGCCTAATAGTAAGTCTCACATTGCTTAAGTATGACTATTGACTATTGTATTGTATTGACTTCCTATATAAACGTTAGCCAAGACAATACAAAATACAATTCTAATGAGTTTAAATTCTTTTTGTATTTATAATTTTAATTATATTATAATTTGGGTCCAAAAAAACTTTTTAGAGCAAAAATAATTTTTAGACCCAATGGGTCATGTGGCTTGGGTGGGGTGCGATTTCGATCTCACCCTTGGCATTAGGGCAAGCGGGGGGGTGGGATTGAAAACCCTTACCCCGCATGGGGTGGGGCGGGGTGCAGAGAAGGGTCCACCCCACCCTACACCATGCGAGTACTACTGCTATCAAATTTTGGCTAAGTAGCTCAAAAGTAGTATGTATTGAAGTAGTCAAAACTCTAAGGCTGCGTTTGGATGCTGAAAGCATCTCAAGTCAGTTCAAATTTGAACTGAGCACTGTGACCCAAACACACGTGAAGCCCGACTTTGAAATTACTTTAATCCGTAAACTATCTTTACACTGTTGTAGACGCGACGCATCTCTACTTTCAGCAGAGAATCCTGATTTGTCTTTAACACAGTCCGTTACAATAATAACTCCTCTGACTGTCTCTCCCTCTCTCTTTCCCGTCCTTCATCCCCAACATTTCCAAAACTCCCATTTCATTCAAAACCGAGTGGGATCCTCCATAGCCAACATCTTGATCGGGCGCCATTGTGAAGCCTAGTTGGAATTGCAAGAAGGCAGATCACGAACCTTCGGCAATCGAGTCCCACCATCGTCCCCCATAGTCGAGGGGTTGGATGTTAGATGTGTGCAGCCCCTGTTTGAACGGAAGACGTCCCCCTCGTCAAATCCATCATCCTTTCCAGCTCTCGTGCTCCAACAGTGGCGAAGGACCTTTGGGCTTGTCCTTCCCGTCTGAGCTCATTGCAGCCCCTAGCGAACATCCTTTCGGCGTGGTAATAAACAGAACGCATCTGCGTACGACTTGATTCCTTCTTACAAACTGATCTCTACTCTCAAGCAGCAATTCAATCAACTTTCCATCTCCTACTGTAAACCCGTGCTTTGATCTGTGTTGTATTCCTATATAATGCCTGTACCGAGCTCAACTAAACCCACCACAATTTTACTACGGAAGCAAAGCACCTCCACGGTGAACCTTCGCAATCGAAGGCGAGCCATCAAGAGATTAGTAATCACGGCTCCGAAGACGCGCTCTTACCGGGTAAGCAACTATCTGAACTTTATTTTAAGCATTTGGCGTATATGCATGTCATAAGTATTTACTCAAACGTCTGGGCTGCAATGTTAAATAACTATTGGATTGTAATTGGCACTACTGAATGAGAGAGAGATTAGAAACAAATGGCTCCATAGGTCCATTTTTCCTATACTGCATTAAAAAAAAAAACGAAGCAGTAGTACTGAAGATATATACTGCATTTTAAAAGAAAAAAGTGTGAAACATAGCTACTAGCAGATTCGGCAATTCAGAGATGACATGATCAGTTATTTAACAAATTGCCGGGTATTTTGAGTGCAGAACAGCTCCATGATATGTCTCTGTGTGTGTGTGTGTGTGTGTGTGTGTGTATATACAGACATATATGTATGTATGTATGCCGGTGGTTAATAATTCATATCTACTGCGGTCCTAATTTGTTATGGTGCAATAAACATCAGGTGTCTGTGCTTATATATACAAAACAAACAGAAGAAAACAAATGCAAAGTCATTTGAAGCTATAAAAAATATAATCAAGTCCAGTCCATTAGTTTCAGTCAATTTCCCAAGATAGGTCTGAGGTCATTACTCGAGTTCCAGAGATTAGAAACCACTATAAGACCATTTCTCTCTCTCTCTCTCTAGTTTATAGATATGAATTAACTATTCAGCTAGTCTTTTTAAGTTTGTTCTTCTTTTACCTTCTATCCGATTCACTGTCTTTTTAAGTTTGTTCTTCTTTACTTCAAAATGTTGGATGACAGATTTCTTTGTTATATCCTATAAGAAATGTTCAGGGTTTCTTGCTAGTTTGATATGCTAGTTTGCATTATCTTTAGTGGCTTAAGGGAAAATAAATGAAGCACAAATTGGGCCATTATGGGGTTGGCCTGATCTGGCTTTCTATGATGGCTAGGTAGGCCACTACAGGGTTAGATTGGACCAGCACTGTGGTGGTTGAATGGGGTGATCTAACCATTCTCGTTTAGGAACTTGTAGCTAAAGTAAGTAATATTGTATAAATAATTAAACATTTTATTAAAAGAAAGGCAACAAGCGTTACTAGATCAAGTATACAGATTAGTCAGAACAAGCTTTTGAATAAAAATACAAATTTTATTTGCAAGTCCATGTGAATGACAGACCACACTCCTAATATGAGAGAATTTCATTTGTTGAAAAGATTTAGAAATTTGAATCCTACAAATTAAATCATACCATGAGAGGGTAATGTATGGTGTATCCTCCACACTAACTTGTAAGTTGAAGGACTCGAAGAAAATCTTTCAGTCTAATATTCCAACTCTATCATGCCACTGTTATGCGATATCAAACACTTTTGATGTCATTCATAGCTTGAGTCTTATACTTTGTAAATGAATATAAACAAAATCTCTCATATTTTCCTTGGTGGAGAAGGCAGAAGGTCCAGGAATTGGTATAATTTCATACCTAATATGGAGTAGTGAACTTCTATAATCAAAATTTTAAAACAAAGGGTAGGAGTGAATGTAGGTCTTGTTTTAAAGTTTTATCATATTTAGAACCTATTCAAACATGATGTAGGATTTGAAGTTGATTTCGTCTGGAATTGCTCTTTTTCCCCTTCTTTTCATTTAGGGTTGTTGATAAAGTATGGTATCGTCATTGATGAGGTGCATATGGGATGTAACTGTTGCTAGAAGCTTTGACAGCTAGGAAGAGCATAGGCATTGGTTTATCTATATGTAAATGCAAATACATATTTGCATAATTAGATCATGAAATTGACTACATTGGATTATATATATGTAAATATTTTCCATAGCTATGATAACATGATTACATTGGCATATTTTCCTCCTGCACACACACGCAGGAGGAACCTACATCTTACAAAGCAAACCTCATCTACCCATTCGGTTTCTTATTATTTTTTCTTTTATTTTTGTGTGTTAACAATCTGAATTGAGATGCTAGATTGCAAAAAGTAAGCAGCTGCTTCTACAGTTTACTCAAAATAGACTTAAAAACCCATGGCTGCAGATTATTATTTATTGGGCAGATTTCATTCTAATTGCTATGTTTGAACTGCAGCCCTACTTTCTACGCTCATCCAGCAGGTCTTCGAACAAGGTATTAAAACATTGGCAGTACAAATACATTTTTTGCATTGTTCTTACTCGTAACTGCATTGTCTATTGTTTGCATTGTCATTGTTCGCCATTAGCAGCATACCATGGATGACATAGAGGTTATACGTGATCGTGAACTGTGGTCTGGTGGGTTGGAGGAGATGTTGGTTGATATTTTGTACCAGGAAACATTGGAGGGTAAATTGGTGGGGTCTAGAGTTACAAGTCGTGACATAGACCGACTTGTCACACGCCTCAATCAACTTGGAATTAGACCAGTTAATGCATTACAAGTGAAGGGAAAAATTGCCCGTCTTAAGAAGACGCAACGCGAGTTTACAGATTTAATGGGCCAAACGGGGATGGGTTGGAACCCCATCACAAAAACTGTTGTTGCTACGGAAGAACATTGGGCAAACGCGATCCGAGTAAACACCGTCTTCATTTGGCTTAACCTTCATGTATTTGAGATTTCTTGCATTTTCTTTATATAATTTATGGCTAAATATATGATTAAATGCTTTTATCAATTTATAATTTATGGCCAATTAAATGATTAAATGATTTTATCAATTTGTTTCAATTTGTGTAATTATTTTTACTATTTCTTAGGTCCGATCCCAGTGGAAAAAGTACAAGACCAACGGTTGTTCCAACTACGACATCCTTTGCACGATTTTTGGTCAGGCCGTCGCAACAGGGGTCTTGCATTATGCTTCAACGCAAGAACCCCCTTCTAGAGAGGAGGAGCAGCACCTGAAGGAGGAATTGAGGGCCCGAGGTCCCGTGTTGGGTAGTGGCGGTGGATTAGACTCGACGATTGATTTGGATGACATAACATTGACTCCATCGACCCAAGGAGGGATCTCACAGCGAAGGGCTCCTCGTCGGCGACGTAGGGACGCAGCCGGACCATCAATCTCACCGGTGCTTAGTGCTGCCATACAGAAACTTGCCGCCACTTCTGAACAACGGCTAGAATTGGATGCAAAGATGTTTGAACTTTGCAGCACCAAACGAAGTAGAGGCGAGGGATCGAATAGTGGGTCGGATGCAGGCTTTAGCAGTGTAGCACAGTGTATGAAGTTTTTGGAGGATATCACCCCTCCCCTGCCACCGGACGTTCATCTTCGTGCAGTAAAAGCGTTTATGGATCCTCATGTCCTAACTATCTTCCAGAACATGAGCCCAGCGATGAGAATAAATTGGGTTTGGTCACTACAATGACTATACCCATTCCGGACTTGCTATGTTTTTCTAAACTAAATGAGACTTTTTTTTAATGTTTAACTTTATTAGATGGTGTGTGATTTCTAACAATCTTTTTTCGTGTTGTCTAATTTAAGTTCAAACTTGGTATTTGGTTTTAAATATCTTTGCATTGCTAAGAATCTGCTCTATATGAATTCATTTTATTCTTTGGATGACAAATTCCTCTGCAATATGTATTTTTTATTGTGTGTGAACATCTTTGTTTCAAAGGAAAGCATGGACAATGATAGCGATGAGTGGAATGATGACGACAATATCGAGGAGAATGACACGAGTGCGGGGGCCTCTAGTAGTAACGCGTCAAATACATTTGATTTTGATACGTGGGCAGAATGGAACGCATGGTCTAGACGTAACGATGGTACGGAAGAAGCGGCTCTTCTTTTAAGCATGTTAATGGAGGAGCAGCAATCCTATGCCCAACGTCGTACCCCCAGGCCACAACATAACATTGGCTTGCGTGGTTATGACTACATCATCGCAGTACTTAATGGACATCCTGACACCTGTTACGAGGTGTTCCGAATGGAGGTATATGCATTCCGTAGTTTATGTGATCTTTTACGTAGAGATGCTAGATTGCGTGATTCGAGACGAGAGGTCACAGTTGAGGAAGCCTTAGGAATGTTTTGCTACACTGTCGGACATGGTGTTGTTCAACGGAATGCAGCTAACTTGTTTCAACATTCGGTTGAAACTATAAATCGACATGTGTACAAGGTAATGCGTGCATTATGTCGCCTATCGCGCAGTGTGATTAAACGAAGCCAGACAACTGGGGTGATGCCTTATATTGAAGGAAATCCAAGACTTTATCCATGGTTCGAGGTAAATATTGTCCATTACATGATCGGTCCATTCGTATCTTAAAATTTTACAAATGTCAAAAACTATTTGCAATACGATATTTTGGAATTTATTAATTTCAAATGAAATCTGCAGAAATGTCATGGTGCAATGGATGGGGTCATGATCGACGCAGCTGCGCCGGGTTCCATATCAAATGCATACTTAAATCGGTATCACAGGATTACCCAGAATGTCTTGTGTGTATGTGATTTTGATATGAAATTCACATTCGTATACGCTGGGTGGGAGGGTACAGCCCATAATGCTCGTGTTTTAATTGATGCGTTGAGCCGTCCGGAGAACCATTTTCCATGGCCTGAAGAGGGTAATTTTTTGTATGCCATTTTATTTGTACCTTGAAAGTTTGCGAGAATTTGGATTCTTCAAACATTATAAATGATTAATGTTGTATTATAAATTTTCAGGTTATTATTATCTAGTAGATTCGGCATTTCCCTGTACCAAAGGATTGATGCCACCGTATCCGAGGGTAAGGTACCACAGGTCTGAACGAAGAGGCTCTCGTACCTTCCAAGGATATAAAGATCTGTTTAATTATCGGCATTCATCCCTTCGGAATGTCATTGAACGAACCTTCGGGGTGTTGAAGAAGCGTTTTCGAATTTTAAATTTAATGCCCCCATACCTTCTAACTCGGCAACGATATATTATTATTGCATGTTGTACGCTTCATAACTTCATCCGCACGGTTACACGTAATGATCGGGATTTTCTATTATATAGCAATCTTGATGATTATCCAGGAATGGATGCGGATCAGAACACTAGTGAAGGGGAATTTCATGTTCCTAACATGTCAACTGCATCAGCACAGGCGATGGCCGCTACTAGAGATGCTATTGCATTACCTATGTGGGAGCATACTTATGGTCAACAAGGAAACACCTAATTGCTAGTATGGTGTTGTAATTTTTTTTGTTACGTTAGTATGAAACAATAGATTGTCAATTCGGGACCCTTTATTTACATACAAAATGTAGTGGAAATTCTGTTTGTACATGCACCGACTCATTTAAATAATAGCGAGCTATTCTTTATTAATTTTGTTATTTTTTAAAAATTAAAAATAACAAAATCAAGAAATATTTTATATAATTAAATAAAAACTTTAGGAAAGATATATAATGGTACTTTGTATTAATAATTTTACTCCAATCATAAATAAGAAATAATAGAAATAATAAAAAGTCATGAAAATAATGAAATCATAATATGAAAAATAAAGGAAACGGATAAATATGATTAAAGAAAAAGTAATATGACAGAATACATATACAAAATGTACGGATATGTGAATAGTGAATATGAATGTTGACCATAAACTTATTTCCATAAAACCCGTGCACTTCGCGCGGTTTGCTACAGTATTAAAATCTGATGATATTTTTTTACGCTGCATTTGGCGCCAGATCACGGAATGATTTCCGTTTTTAGTGCTGACGTGAACAGTGTAAAATCATGGTGGGACCCACTACTTTTACAATTATTTATAAATATATCCAAACTCATCTTAACATTCAAACAAATTTTAAACTTATTTTAAGTGGACCCCACCAAACTCATTCAACAATTTCAACTCACTATTATTCATAAAAAACTCAACTCATCTCAACTCATTTTAACATCCAAACGCAGCCTAAGACTTTACTTTTGAACTACAGTTAATTCATCAATTTCTTCAAATTTGGTCAACCACTATTCATCTCCAAAATAATATTATATTCTAAAAATATTCTCAATGGTTACTATTGGATAATTAAGTTAAGGAAAAAAATAGTTGAAAAATAATAATTTTAAGTAAAAATTAAATTATTAATTCATATATAAAATATATTTGTAAAGTATAAAAATTAAGAAATTATTGTTAAAATATCTATTATTATATTATTATTTTGACTTTTGAATAGATAGTCTAATGTAGATTAACCTTTCCAATAATTTTGACTTTAGCCTAAATCTCAATTTTAGTCAAATTTTAAACTTGACAATAGTCCAATGCTCTTTACCTGTTTGGTAAAAGGTTCGCTGCCCCAAATTAATTAGGATTATGATACACTTACCACCCATTACTACTGGTTTACTACGCAGTCCTTCGTGACTTTTATTTTTTTTCTTTCTTTGCTGCTTGACAGAACTATCTGCTGACAACTTTTATGCGATATGACGTGATTTACTTATGCAATGTCAAAATGATGTACGTCTACAGAACTTCGCTTTTTCATTTTGAAATTCAAATCCCTACCTAGTGACTTTCATTTTCATTTGGGCTCTCTCCCTCTGATGGCTTTCATTTTCATCTAGGTTCTCTCTCTTTCATTGTCGCAGACTGAGAACGGACCTCTCGGCATCGGTGTCAGAAGTAGGGGTGAGAATCGGGGGGTCCGGACGGGAAAAACTGACCAGACCAGCCAATTCGGTCTAGACCAGACCGAACCGGGAATGGTCCTTGTCATTTTCGGTCCGAACTTCATAAGATCGAATTCATTCGACCCAGTCCACGGTCCAGGGGTTTTTTGGACTGGACCGGACCAGACCGAATGAAATTTTTTTTAAAAAAATTATAATTTATATATATTAATTATATAATTTCCATTTAACCAATTAACATAATCATTTCACTAACTCACCATTAAGTAATTATTAACTAATACTAATATTTATAATTTTTATACTAATACTAATATTTATACTAATACAAGTATTATATTAATAGTTTAGACTCTAGACTCTAATATGGTATAAAGAAAAATACTAATAGTCTAATATAGACTATAGTTATAGTTATACTAATATAGTTATAACTTATACTAAATCACTATAACTAATATTAATATATTACTAATATATGACTATACTATATTACTAATAGTCTAATGTTAATACTATTATATAGTTATACTAATTATGATTCATAATAACTAATCACTATAAGTCTATAGTATTAATGTATTATTATATAATATATAGAATTAGTATCATCACTATATCATTATAATATATAGATATATACACACACTATAAGTCTATATGTAGTAGTAACAATAACACTATAATAGTATAATATATAGTATTAATATATATTAATATATTATGAGAGTTATAGCATAATACAATATATAGTATTAATAATAATATATAGTATTACAATTACTATTAGTGTTAGTATAGTATATAGTTATTTAGTATAATATAAGTAACTAACTATATAACTATTATAAGTTATAATATCTATACTCATATAAGAGTTATAGTATTAATAGCATATTATAAAAGTTATAATATTATAGCATAATATATGTATAATAGTATAGTATTAATATCACCATACTATACCTATTCTCGAACCTCTCTCCCATGAACCTCTCTCCCATACTAACTCTCTCTCTCTCACAAAAAAAGCCTTAGTGTCACTACCTGGCCTAGCCGAACCTCCTCTCCCCTTTGATTCGTGTCTCCTGCGGCGTGGCCACAGTACAACGGTGCCTTCAAAGGTAAGAGTGCTTCTCTCTCCATCTCAATCGACTCTCTCTCTGTCTCAAGTTTGGGCGGTTTGGGCAAAATCACGCCAAGGTCTGCTGTCGCCGCCACGCACAACCCACTCTCGTACGCTTTAGGTAACCCCACAAAAATCATTCCCGCTGACTTTGTCGAGGAGATCCAATATTTTTTAAGTTGACTTTTTCTAGTAAAACCAATTTTTTCGAAGCTGACTTTTGTTGGGTTTCGTTGGATGTGGTATTTCACTTGTATCTAGTATTTTACTACAAACTCTTTGGCTAGACTTCTATTGCCTTGTTGTATTCATTTCAATTTTTAGGATTTAATTGATGAGCTGTTTGATAAGAGATTGTTACCGCAAAATTTTCTGAGATTTTGACATATAGTTTTAAGTTCGATCATTAATAAAACTACTACCATCATATGCATTAAAAATAATTTTAATTGGGTAATTATATACTTATAATTTTTTACAATTATTTTATAACTCATTTTATAAATAATTGTAAAAAACAAACTTATTGACATATATATCAGTGTGAAATATCACTTTTATAGGATTTTTCTATTTTTCTTTATTATCAAATTCTGCAACCATATGCTATTGTGTTCGATTGGCCAAGCATTCTTTATGTAATTGTTTTTAAAGAGAATTTTGTTGGAATGGAAATGAATGAGGAGTAAATAACTTTATTTAGGATTGTCAAAATGGACTGTGTACAGATTTTTTCTTGAAGATATTAAGGTTTGTATGCTGCTCCCTGAGACATATATGTAACTTGTGCTGCAAATAACACCATTGTCTTCTTGAAGTAACTTGGATTGGCCAGGCATTATTGCTTGAAGTAACATGTGCTACAAAGTACAATGTATTCTAGTTACGGGATAGTGGTTGTTTATCTAACAGACCTGTTTTTTGTTTGTGCATAATTAGATATTACCATACTGTAACTATTTCAAATGGGCAGAGAGTAGTGAAGATCGTGAGAAAGAATTTGTAAAGATAGAAGCAGTACTTAATACATTTTAATCTATTGTTGTGTATGTGTATTTTGTTGGAACATGTACTTAATACATTTTAACCTGTATTTTGGAACTTGTACATTGTATGTAGGGTACTATTTGTTATATTTTGTATTTGTATGTTGGAACCTCTATTTAAATTTCAAGTTAGTGTTGAGAATGCTCATCTATGTTGAGAAAATTCTGGAACAATATTTACGATGGGATTGTGCGTTGGAGCCAAGATTATTTAAACATCAGATAACAAGAAACATCAAGCAAGTCATTAGTAAACATCAACATTTCCTCATTACACTACTGCAAATATATCATTTACAACATAATGCAATGGAAGTTGTCTTTTGATCAAATGTGAAAAATTGAAAAAGCATATCCATGCGTGCATCCCCATATGCTAATCAATTGAGTAGCTCCTGATAGACCTTTCTTCATTTGAGTATAACTACACCGTCCTAGATATAAATAAACAATCAAATATTCAATTACTGCAAAAAAGAACCTGTAAGTGTTGGCACAAACACTCCATTTTTAGGACCAATATCATCTTTATAACATTAAAAAACATCTTAAATCATTCAGAAAAAATTAAACAGATAATTTAGAACATTACCAACTTCATTGAAGAAAGTCACAAGGAGAACTGATTGTGATGATGGATTTTTATGTGAACTCACAAGGAGAACTAATGATCACCAAAAATATTGAAGTATCAAATCAATTAAATATTCAGAACATAAACATAATTTATACATTGCAGTAACTAGAATAATGAACTCAAAACTCTTATTCTACAATAAACTTAAGTCACTGCTAAGCCTAATTAAGGTATCAAACATTTTAATATATCTACATTCCATCTTAAACAAGTACACCAGTGGCTACTTTAATTTAACCACTTTATTGCAAAATGGCACTAAAGAATGGATCTATAATCTCAAACCTGCAGTATATTGTTACACTAGTGATTGTACTATCTTGAATAAAATTTAATTTTAGCATAATTAATTTAATATACATACGAATGTCTGCGTCTAAATCTTGATATGTAGGAGCAGTACAAGAGTTAACAGCATCCAAGAGTTGGAAAGACGGTTGTACCTATCAAGAGAAGACATGATACCCGTAATTAATATATTCAAAGAATTAATATTATATAATTAGAAAAGAAATGAACAATACCAAAATTGATTTAGCAGTAGAGACCATAGGAAAATCATGCTTAGGCAAGCAAAGCAAGCCAACATCTATGACAACGGTTCTATTTAGGCGTTGCCTATTATTCTGTTAAAAATTTCAAAACATATAGTTAATGTCGATAGATTACAAAATATAATTAGAAACACAAACTACAAAAACTACCTGACTAAGCCTTTGAGTTATCATTACTTTCAACTGATTTATTGCCTTCTCAGTCGATGATTGTTTCCTCTTAGAAACTGGCCTACCTTTACTGCAAGCAGCAACGAGACTTTTTAATTTTTCAGACCACCCCTTTGTCACCCTAATGACTCAATAGAACAGTTATCACACATTGGTTGGACCTCAACCCACTCCAGTTTCAACTTACTTAATTGAATCATTAATTTCGCACAACCTTCATCCGAAGTACCTGCAATTGAAGAAATCTCGTAAAAAGCTTGTTCAATTTATTCATTCGGTGTGCGTTTGGACTATAACTCAGATCATCACGGCTACTCCGGACAAGTGTGTAATCTCGTTTCCCATCCTTCATCCACCTATCAAGTATGTATTTTGCAGGCACCTCTTCTTTGTTATAGAGTGTCAACACACGAATGACATGTTTACATAAAATACCTTTAAAAGTAAACAACTTACATGTGCAACTTGCATCACACTCTTCCTCGTTAAACTCAACAACATATTTTGTACTTTTTCTAAACTCATCCATAACTTGGCCCTGATCAGCCATATGATATTAAAAATCCCTCATTCACTTTGAACTATTGATGCGCAACAATAAATCAAACATTTTAACTCTTCTGAACTTCTTTAAATTTTGCATTTGTAGAAACTGCTTGAAACTGCCTCTCAATGCCATAAAAAGTAATGCACATAATTTGTGTGTGGAATGAACTAAAGTCAGCTGCAAGTTTATTTTCATTATTACGTCTAAGTGCATTATCGTTTTGATCTACAAACTGTTTTAAAGTTGTCTTTGAATTTACGTAATCATCAAAGAACGCATCCATACCCTTGCTTTTTTGAGTATATGACATTCCTGCCCAAAAGTCATTCAGGACATACGCTGACACCCACAGATGAATATAACCACTCAAGCCCTGAATGATCATGCAATTAAAACTGTCAAGAAGTTGTTGTCAACACTTTTCGAATTCATCACGACTCAACGTGTCATAAACACACATGTGTAAATAATCCAAATATTAGTTGTTGAATTATCCATAATATGCCACAAGAAGATAACACGACATTTAAGAAATAATTGAGGAAAACAAATACATGTGCAACTGACTTTTGATATCATTGTATTAACTGTACGCTCCAAATTTTTCGAGAACTTTTTTCATTATATGTCACAAGCAAAATCGGTGTCGAGATTTCGGAAACATCTTTGCAATTGCATTTTGCATTGCTTTATCTTGGTCTGTTATTATGGCTTGTAGTGCGTAGCCATTATTGCAATTAAGCCATGATTCATATAACCAAACGAACATGTTCGTATCCTCTCCAGAAATCAAGCCACATCCAAATAGAATTGATTGACCATGATGGTTAACTCCCACAAAAGGAGCAAATGACATTTTGTATGCATTAGTAAAGTATATCGTGTCGAAAGTTATTACGTCACCAAATGATTCATATGCAGCTCTACTATGGGCATCTGCCCAACACACATTCCTCAATTTGGTTTCATCATCAACATCCATGACATAATAGAAACCATCATTTTGCGACTGCATATGAGTGAAGTAGTTTTGTAGTGTTTTGGCACCTCTTAACCCAAGCCGAAGTAATCTCTCATCACGCATGTAATTACGTGCATATCTCTCTCTAAATGTGAAATTCTCATATCCTCATGCCTCAGCGAAGCAAGAACTGTAATTCTTGCTCAATTGAATGCCGATCATATCATTGTATTATAATCTTCTCTTGCTCGACTCATCCAACCTCTTATGACATGTAATATATCTTGCTTTTCCAGGACTGAGAGCATGATTGTGCTAAAGGATAACATGAGTCAAACAAAACTCTCCATCGGAACCTAATATGGCATTGATCTTTGCCTTGCACGCGTTATGTTTCATCAGTTTTCGTTTAAGAATATTCGACATTATACTCACAGACGTGCCTTGACGGACACAAGCAAGGATGAAATACCTTATTTTCCCATCATCTCTGATTTTAAAACTTCGCTTTGTCACTCTAAACCCAACTTGATTTGCATAACTCGTGTAGTATGCCCTTACTTCCTTAACTGATGAAAATGACATTCCCGCTCTTGGCTCTTCAACAACATCCTTATTTTCAACATTTTATTTCATCCCTACATAGACAAAACATAACAAATAAAGACAAAAAAATAAAAATAATAAGCCTGCAAATAAAAAAAATCAATGAAGCATATAAAAAAAGTCAATTATATATCAAATATATATACAACAAAAATACACATATCACACATCCAATGCATTTTCATATATATCATCATTGAACTTCATGGGAGGCAAATTTGAAGTTGTGGATTTATCATTTGTATTAATTTTGGTTTAACTTTAATTATGGGTCAAAACATCTGGTTAATTGTGCAAAGTTAAAAAGTCATATTTAACTCTATTTGGTTTCACTTGTAAGTTAAATACACATACTTCGTTTTTGAGAAAAATATGTATTAAAAAATATGCTTGTAAGTTAACTAATATGCTTGTAAGCATAATTATCATATTATTTAATTAGGATATGTATTAAAGTTAACTCTGTTTGGTTTAACTTGTAATTACATAAAAAAGTCCTATTTAACTTACAAGTGAACCAGATGTGTATTTTTTGACCCATACTTAATTTAACATTTGTATTAATCCTGGTTTAACTTTAATTATGCTTGTATTTTCTTATACAACATTCACTTGTTCTGGTGGCAAATACACATTTAGTTCATTGTGCAAAAATATTCAATCAATTACACAAGTAAAAATGAGAATTACAATAACAAATTAAATTTACTTGTGAATATTCAACTAATTATACAAGCAAAAATGATTAAATTTATTTGTGAATATTCAACTGATTAAATTAAATTTACATAAGTGGCAAATACACCAAAAAATTTATTGTGAATATTCAACTGATTACACAAGCAACTGATTTGTTCATACTGCAGGAGGTGCGACGAAGAGGAACGACGGAGGTGAGACAGTTATCCTCAGTGCAGGCAGTGTGTCGCGGAAGTGGGCTCGAGAGTTGGGTTTGTCATCTGGGCTCGACATCTTCTGGGCTAGATGTCGTTTGGGCTTGACGTGTATGGGCTCTAGGGGAAGGCTTGACGTGTTTGGGCTCCAGGGGTGGACTCCAGGGTTGGGCTTCACATCGTCTAGGCTCGATGCTCGATGGGCTCGAGTGGTGGGCTCGACGGTGGCAATCCACAAAAAATAAACGGGAAACAAGAATGTCATTTAAGCTATAAGGAGAGAGAGAGAGAGAGAGAGAGAGAGAGAGAGAGAGAGAGAGAGAGAGAGAGAGAGAGAGAGAGAGAGAGAGAGAGAGAGAGAGAGAGAGAGAGAGAGGCTTGGATGTTTTGGCGCCATTTCAAAATTTTATTTTCATGCTTTTGATAGGAAAGAGGACGGCTAGGAGAAGCTATCAGAAACTTCAGTCAGAGTCAGTGAAGGGAAAGATTGTTAGCAGATAATCCTGTCAAGCAGCAAAGAAAAAAAAAAGCCACGTGGAATGGCGTAGTAAACGAATAGTAGTGGGTGTAAGTGTATCATAATCCAATTAATTATTGCCCAAGACACAAAGTTGCGGCAGGAAGGGGGTTTATTCATGTGGAGCATTAATTGACCTCCCAAGTCCGTCGTGACCCATGCTGCACGCAAAATGAAACTTCTTACCGAGTTACCGTTGCAGTCTTTTTCCTGCGTAGTAATATATAATATGTAGACCAAAACAAAAACAATAATGTGTTGTATTTATTTTTGTTCTACTTTACATAAACATACTAGATGGTTTAGATATAACAAAATCTCTATTGATTCTTCATCCGAATTATAAGTTTGCTACCATTTGTTAACACAAACATTTTTTATAATTTTGAGAGATATGGACACAATATTTGTAGCATCTAAAATTATATTATGACAATATTCAAATAATACCCACAAAGACCCATATATAAAAAAGACTCAGAGAGGATACAGATCTTAAATTGACCTATTTGGATAGTGAAAATGTTTCATCTCATCTCATCATTATAATTTTTTTAAATTTTTACATAAAATATAATAAACAATTCAACTTTTTCAATTCTCAAAATAATAATAATATTAAAAATAAATATTCTAATAATAGTTTATTCAACTTTCAACTTTCATCTCATCTCAACTCACTATACAAACAAGATCTAAATCTCCAAGACTTTACCCTCGTGATCTTATTTATTCTTACAAAGATAAGAGAGCATGCCATGAGTTGAACTGCAATTCAGTTGATACGACTGTCGACCCCAACTTAATTAAAAAAGAAATGTATGAATATATAATTAAGGATGACATGACGTTTGAATGGCCAATCAATTCAACATTATTCCTTGTGTTTAATTACAGAGATCTATCGATATTTTTATATCTAATTGAGTGGTCAAAATATTCATCGATCGATATTTTTATGCTGTCTAGTATCATAAATTAGAAAGAAATTATTATTACGTATGCTTCATTGAAAGAAAGGAACGGCATTATATGTGCTTGCCTTTTCTTAATATATAATCCAACTCAAAAGGCCCGCATGCATGCACCTTGCCTAGCCCAATTTCCGCCAATCCCATTCCCACCAACCCCTATATCCAGAATTCAACACAGTATATATATACTACCACCCAATTGCACCATCAATATTCATCGATCAGCCCCACATAGCTCTCTCTATCTCCTGGTCTAATTCTAGCTACGGTCAACGGACGTAGACAACAAGAAAATGGCTTCGCGTTTCGACAATGGCAACTCGCTATTCGATTTTGTCGTCCGAGAAGGCAATGGGGTGAAAGGTCTGGTGGATTCGGGCCTCTCAATGGTACCGGACCGATACATCCAACCGATACAGGAGCGTATACATGACAAGCAAAACACCATCTCACACAAACTTCCGCCGATCGATTTGTCAAAACTTGATGGGCCGAACCACGACCAGGTGTTGGAGGACATCGCTGCGGCTGCTGAGACACTCGGGTTCTTCCAAGTTATCAACCATGGCGTGCCGGTGGAACTGCTGGAGTCACTCAAAGATGCGGCCCACAGGTTCTTCGGTCGGCCGCCGGCAGAGAAAGCTGTTTACCGCAACGGAATGAGCCCGAATCCGCATGTGAAATATGGGACCAGCTTTGTACCGGATAAAGAGAAGGCTTTGGAGTGGAAGGACTACATTAGCATGACATATACCAGCGATACTGATGCTCTTGATTATTGGCCAAAGGACGTCAAGTAAGCTAATTAGTTAACTAACTCTAAAATAACTAGGTACAAGTTTTAAATAAATAAATTATTTTTGTGTAAATTTTTTGTAAAAAGTGAATTTTATTAATAAAGAATAAATTTTTAAATATGATTTTATCATATAAATTAAATATTTTTAAACTTTATTTATTTATTATAACCTTATAAGTTGTATGCACTATTTATGATTCTTTTGCTTTTTTTGGCCAAGCAATTACTAGTATGCAAATTATAGCCGTAAGCATTCAAGTACGTCCTATTATTCTGAGTACTATTTTTTAGAGTCCGCATGTGACATTAGGCCCGTTTGTTTTTATTGGTAAAATGAGATAAAAATTAAAAATTAAATAAAATATTAGTAGAATATATTTTTTAATATTATTCTTATTTTAAAATTTAAAAAAGTTAAATTGTTTATTTTATTTTGTGTGAAAATCTAATAAAGTTATAATGATTAGATGAGATGAGATAATATGAGTTAAGAAGTTTTGTAACAACTAACGAGGTCGTTTGTTGGCCGTTCGTTATTAATTAACAAAATGTTATTTATTTTAAATTTACCACTTTTGATTATAATGATCAATATGTCACATTTTATATATATTTTTTATTTTATATTTTTTACTAATAAAATTATTTAAAATGTATTGCATAATCTTATTTTGATGAGTTGTGTAGGTTGTGTTTGGGTGCCAAGGTGATCTTAGATAATATAAGTTGATCTATAAATAATAATGAGTTTACATGTTTGAATATATGCAATGGATTGAGATATATTTTAACTTTTTACGTGAAGTTAAAATTTATATCAAGTCCAATCTTCACTAAATTAATTTAAGAGTTGACGCAAATTAAGCCAGCTTGGCAATTAATAATACTCTTCGTTCAACCATATATGAATGTATGCACGTTCATGAGTACGTTCTAGAAGCTAGCTAGAACCTTAAATACTCTGGCCTCTAATTTTCAGGGAAGCTGCACTCGAGTACCTAAAGACATCGAGCAAGATGGTGAGAAGATTAATGGAGATTTTGATGAGTAAGCTTGGAGAGACAGTAGTAGATGATGACTCAAGAATCGATGCCGTGATTGGTTCAAAAATGGTTAACATGAACTTCTATCCAGCATGCCCCAATCCGGAGCTTACAGTTGGCGTGGGAAGACACTCGGATATGGGCACACTAACAGTGTTACTACAGGATGGAATTGGTGGTTTATACGTGAAAGTTGATCAAGATCAAGGAGATGATGGAAAAAATGGAGAGTACTGGATTGAGATCCCACCTATCCCCGGTGCGCTGGTTATCAACGTTGGCGATACCTTACAGGTTTCATCAATCATCTCATGATGATCTCTTCATGTATATATGTGTACGTAGTTTGCATATTAATTAATTATTCATCTGCATGTACGTACGTACTGTTACAGATACTAAGCAATGGGAGGTATAAAAGTGCCGAACATAGAGTGCGCACCACGAGAAGTGAATCAAGAGTGTCAATCCCAATATTCACGACCCCTAAAGCCAGCGAGATAATAGGGCCGTTGCGTGGGGTGGTGGAGAAAGATGGAGTGGCTCGCTACAGGGAGTTTGTGTTCCAGGACTACATGAACAACTTTTTCGGGAATGTTCACCAAGGAAAGAATTCTCAGCTTGACTTCGCTCGCCTCCATCATTTTGCAGCTTGACCTGCATGCCCTACCTAGCTGGATATAAATAAATAAATATATATATATATATATATATATATACAGACTCTAATAAATCACACACACACACACACATATATATAAAGTGCATGCCATATATGTAATTATCTATGGGTTATATATATGTGTGTGTGTGTGTGTGTGTGTGTGTGTGTGTATTATACAATGATATGATCATGCACCAAAGTATAAGAACGCCTGTGATGGAATAAAGAAATTAGATGTTCTGCTAGCTAGCTCATTGCTGATCTCAATCATCATGTGGTTGGTATATATAACATTTGATCCATCTGAGTCTACTTAATTTGAGGTGTTTTCTATCATTTAATTTTATCGAGAGATGCTAGATACAACTTTAAATTGTACAAATCTAGCACAAGCACTTTATAAAAAGAAGTAAGTCTAAGCACTAAAAAGATATATATTAACTCAGAGAAAACTATTTCAAAGTTATGAAAATAGTAATATATATGATCTATAATAACACGATATCAGGAGTATTACAAATTTAAATGCCATACATTATAACATATTATATCCAACAAGTTTAATTATGAAATTCAAGCTCCATATTTAAAGAATGTGTACGTAGTACTCTCAGAAGTGATCAACTGAAAATTTTCACAACTATCAACACGTACACCAATTAACAAGGAATATTTAACACAGCTAAGAGCATTAGCATTGGTTTATGCATATGTATATGTAAAATTACCTCTTTTGCATAGTCATTTTGCCATTCAAGCAAAATTTCCACATTGGCTTATGCATATTTGAGGTAAAATAATAATAAAATATTATTATTTTATTATTATTACTTTTTTGCTAAAATCAATTTTTTTATATATATTTTACAATTAACATCCACTATATACATTTGACATTAATAATACAAATGTAATAATAAAAAATATAATTTTTTAATAATAATATATTAAAAATATAATAAAATGAAATATATATATAATATATTATAATAATAAAATGAATGTGCAAGTGAAGGTTTGTTGTGTTGTTGAAGGAGGGAGAAAATGAAAAGATTGTGAGAGAGAGAGAGTGGGAGGGGAGAGAAATAATGATTAAAATATGATTTTTAGGGTGAATAGTGGTTATCCAAATTTGGATAAGCACTGTTCATAGGTAGCTAAATATTTGGATATGCATAAGCCAATGTGGAGGATTTTAAGGCCATATTATGCAAATATGACTTTGCATATGCATATGTATAGACCAATGCTAATGCTCTAAGAAGTTAACTTTTTCTGTTAGAGCAGCAATCCAATCAGCTCCGAGATGTGAAGTTCCAACCAATATCTGCAATAAGGTCGACACTCGTGTAAGGGTGTCAAATCGTGTTAGCAAATTGTGTTCGTATCGTATCAAGACATATGTATTATATTATATGGGTCAACTCAAACGCAATCCTTTAAGTTTATCGTGTCAAAATTTTAAACTCTAACAGTATGATCCATTAACGTGACGGGTTGACACAACACAACCCATTTTGACCCGTTAGTGAATACTACGAAATAGGTTAACTCGAACCGACCATTTTCAACCTGTTTATGTAAATGGATTGAACAAATCCAAAATTAAACCATTTGACCTGATTAAATTTAGCATAATTTTATATAAATGTTATAATCACAATATCTATAAAAAAATATAAAACTAATTACAAATCCAAAATTACAATCCAGAGAATAAAAATATCGAAATTAAAATCCCAACGATTTTACTTTTAGGTATAAGAGTATGATTATAACTTTAACTTTCATAATGAGTCAAAACAGATTGACTCGTTATCAACACGTTAAGTAATTGTGCATTAACTGGTTAACCCGTTTACGACCCCAACCCGTTAAGATTAAGCTCAAATACGTTATTATCGTATCGTGTTCGTACTGAATTAACGGATCATGTCACATGTTGATACTCATAATTTGCATGTTTATAATCAACATGATGATCATTATAAGAACTCATGCGCAATCGGTGACATGTACCTATGTGCTTGCAAATGAGAATGGCGCTAGACGCGGCATGATCCTAATTAAAGCCTGAGAGTCCTAGCTTCACATAACTTCATATAGGGCGTATTGATCTGACCGCGTGTATATTTATATATCCATTTCTCTAAATATTAAACAAATTAAGACCATTGATCTACAAATATAATTACAAAAAATTGATTTTGTGGTTTGATCACATGATAAGTACTTAAATTTCACTATAAAAATATATTTATAATCTAACATATTATATTAAACCACGTCAATTTACGGTATTGAAAATTGTCGCAAAAATTACTAAATGCGCTGCAAATTTTTTTTGTGTCCGCTAATTATCGCTGCTAGGGCGACGATAATACTGCATCTCAAAGCTATCCATAGCGTTGATTCATACTCGGTTGCAAAAATATTGACTTTTGCAGCAATTATAGTCGCCGTAAATAGTAAGATGCTCTGCCGCAAAAAGCCATCACAATTGTTATTGTTGTTGGCATAATACGTAGTTGCTGCATTGTAGCAAATAAGTATTTGCGGCGGCATAAATTGTCTCCACTAAGTATTTACAACAACAAAATAACCATTGTGCTGGCTTGTGACCAAATTTGTTTGGTCGAAAATATGTATTTGCAACGATATAAGTTGTCGCAAATAAGAATTAGTCACCAAAAGATATTTTCGACGTGTAAAGATTGCTGGAAATAGTTTGTTACAAAATAAATAATAATAATATTGAAACAAAATAAATAAAAACAAAAATTACAAATCTCACATTATATTATAATCCATAAAATAATTACACAAAATACTTGCTTTATATTCTAATCAATTAGATTATATTACAATGCATAAAGCAATTACATTATATTATAAGTGTATAACTTTAGACTTCTGAGGGCATTTTAAAGTACAAAGCACATCAAGTTTAACATACTTGCATAAATCTTTGTTGCTGGATCAACTTAGCACACATCTATAAAATAGATAATAGCTCAACAAGCCATCTTATCCATTTGTTAATTGTTAGTCATTTCTTCCTCAAGCCACCACAACCTTTGAAGCCTCCAAATTGTGGTCATAACTACTCTAAGCAGTAGCTACAATAGCAAAAGAGATCAATCACCATTCAGCAGTAATGAAATTCAACACTCTATAGAGACACATACATGTGTTGGAAACTAAAAGAGTACTGCTATATTTACAAATGAATCACACAAGAGTAATCACACAAACTAATATAGATTCATCTGATATATTAGATCTACTTTACAATAAAAGTAACTTTATAATCTGACGAACTAAATCACGCCACACTAGATTGTGGGATTATTTTTATGTAATCCATTTATGGTTAAAGTATTTCCCTTTCTAAAAACTCATATGCATTGTAGGACGTAGCAAAAACTATTTGCTAGACCAAAAAGATAAATAAAAATAAATAAAAAATTAGAAAAGCATGCATGTCAATGTCTTCCTATAGTATTTAAATAATATATAATAGTAACAAGTTCAAAGCACTAATTACACAATACGACACATTAATGGTGAGGTGGATTTTTTTCCTATTATGCCTCCATAGACAGCACTTCGTACCTGCAGAATCAAATACTGCACAATGTCGTACTCTCTATCCCAAACCTAATACTATTTACAGGTATAATGAACAAGTTCTTCCCAGAACACCAATAATTTTATCTTCAGACTGTGAACATGTTATCACACTATCAAAAATAGATATGAATTCTATCTCCAGGGTATGATTCATATAACAGAAGATCAACAATCAAGCATGACACAATATTAAAATAGAACACTGTGCATAATTATGGTTTGCAGCACTTGCATGCAGTAGACAGAAACGGGGCACAAAAACCAAGGAAGTCACCTACTGGTAGCTATGAAAGCATAACCCAGCCAGAACTGATCTCACACATAGCCATCATTGCGCATATCTCCAAGACTCCCAACAGCATAAGAACATGCCAGTGTATGAAAACATGAGTCGTTATTTTCCAACAAAAGTATGAAAGGAAAGAAAACTATCACTAAGCTTATAGTGATGCATTCACCTGTCCGTATGCACCAAGAAAATAATGGTCTATGGGGTCTTTAGCTATATCGAAGTGTTTGAAACTGCAAGTGTCATCCCTAGAAATTCTACACTGTAGGATTGGATTGGGGATAAGAAAATTTATTTATTTATTTGATAAGTTTTTGTGAGTAAATTGGAATATTTCAAGAAATCCATTCTAAGATATTCATTCAGGCATTATGTGTTATCGCGCTTTGTCAATCTAAGAACAACCAACAAAGAATAAATCTAACATGCTAAACACTAACATTCATAAGGATACTTGGTTAAAAGCATAATTTACTTACGTTATAGAATTTATGGTGGAACAAAAATTTAAGAACAGGGCATGCTGTGAAACTAATTAAAAGATACAAAAGATGTCGGAATTAGTTTTTTCCGTTAAGATTATTTGCAACGACATATTTTGGTTACAAAAGATAGCTTTTAGCAACGAATGTTTGCTCGCAAGAAATAAAATGTCGGAATTGACTTTTTGTGAGTAAATTGGAATTGTCACAAAAGAATTGGTCTATTTTTCTTGTAATATAATAATCAATATTTATAGTTATAAATATTATTACAAATAAAATCCTTAGAAAAATAGTAGTAATAATTATAAGTTGTATAAATTTCGTACTCATTTATTAAAAAAAAAAAAGAAGATGAAATTTATTATTAAAAAACTAATTTTAGTAGTCGGACAAAGGCGGACGGCAAGTGGGCCTACAATCATCATGGGCACCACCAATATACCAAATCCAGTAAAAGCGAGGAAATTAATACACAACATTATTGAGAATTAATCCTACTTTCGGTAAGAGATTCATGAGTTAGTATGTACTACATCCAGTAACTCGAGATGACATTGCTCAAATCAAATAACATCCACAAATTCAGATGCAGAGAGAAGCTTATTCATGATGGGGCGAGCTTTACACATGGCTTCCAGTGCCACAACTTTGGGCATGGTGACCCCATTACCCTCAGTCATGTCAATCTCTTCATCGTTGATCCTCTCCCACTCGAAGCATTGAATCAATGATCCCAAAGTCAAGCCCACCATGCGCTGGGCAAGACCCGCCCCAGGACAAGCCCTCCTCCCCAATCCAAATGGCATGATCAGCTTGTGCGCATCACCTTTGCCACTTTCGAACCTTTCTGGCTTGAAATCAGTTGCATTGTCCCATACACTTGGGTCTCTGTGTATAGCCCATGCATTGATCAAAACTATTGTGTTGCTCGGCACATCGTATCCTTCAATGGTACAGTCTTCGGAGGACATGTGGGGTAGTAGTAATGGTACAGCAGGATACAACCGAAAAGTCTCTGAGATTATATTTTGAAGGTAGCACAATTGAGAGATACTTGATTCGTTAACTAATTTTTCTTGCCCAATCTGACCATCCAATTCAGCCCTAGCCTTTTTCAACAAGTTGGGATGTTTGAGTAGACAAGACATGGCCCATTCTAACGTCACCGATGACGTATCGGTCCCCGCAGCTAACAAGACCTATCAGAGCATTAACATTGGATTATATAAATACAAATGTAAAATTTGCATAATATGATATGATTTTACATTTAGCTATTCCATTCAAAACTAAATCTCATATTGAATTATTCATCTATTAGTCAAAATAATAATAAAATATTATTAATTTCATATTTTTATTTTTTTTACTTAATTTATTTTTATCATATTTTGCAATTCTATAGTTCATATCTTAATTAATAATCAAATTATAATTAAATTATTTCATCTAATTGCACCAATTCAAGCAAAACATATTAGCTTCATTTAATTCCACACCAATGACTTATATCAACCCCACACTAGAAATAATTACATAATCCAATAACTCAAATTTCAAAACAACAACTCGGAAATGATTAATAAACAAACTATTGATAGCGTTTATAGATTTGGCTTCAAATAAACAACTTAAGCGAGGAAAAGGGCCACAATGTTCACCAAAAGTGAATCATCAATATGCAATCAGAACCTAAACTCTCCAGTTTATAACAGGAAAAGTGAACATAACAGCATGCCGACTTACTAAAAAACTACAGAAATATAATTGACAAAAGAAATAACAAACGAATCGAAGGTTTCAAGAAAGATTGACTCTCACCAATAAACCAAAAGCTACCAAACCCAGTTATCATCTGAACTGTGCAATTGCACACATCCTTCTCCAACTCTACTCTTGAATTACCCGAACCAAACTTCAAGCACAACCTTAACAATAAGGCTTCACACATCACGACCCCAGCTAAGTAGCCAAACCCACATCCCATCCTAATCCCCTTGCGGACTTCCTCACTTACAAGGGGGGAAAAAACTTTCAGCCAATCCCCAGCCTCAGTCCTATCAACCATCCACACCCGTAACATATATGAGAAACTCGAATTCGAACCTAGCAGTCCCTCTTCCTCTTCTTCAAGCTCCACACCGCAACAAATGCTACTATAACTAACAACTCCCTCTAGTAAATTCTCCACCTCTTTGTCCAAATTATTCTTATCAAGCATCAAGCAGTACAACTCATAAATAACCGGAGCGAGTATAGCAATTCTTTTGGAGTGGCCGCAATGAGAGGAACAAGAAACTAGTAACTGGAACAATTCTTTAACTACCGTGACTCGTTTTGAGGACTAATCTTGGGCTGTGAGCTTGGCCGCGTGAACTGTTAGTGACGAATAGAACCAAACAATTTCAAGTGGTGGATCGGGTAGAATTTGTATTAATCGGGAAAATATGGAGCTGAAACTTGAGAAATCGGTCACGCCCTTTCGGTATTCAGCCATGAACCAGTGGATGGACTCTTGCAGCATGAGTTGGTATGGGTCTGCTGCGTTTGGGTAAATGGAAGGCTTTAATTGAGTTCGGTTCATCTTTTGAGAGTGAAATTGAGACAGACGAAGCCAGTTATGGGGGATTCAGGAGCAAAATGGGGGACTATGTGCGTCGATTTCTTCTTTGAGAGATGGATGTGCAGAAATTGGAGAGAAACGAAGAGAAGAGGGAGGGAAAGAGGGAGGCTGGGAGTTGGGAATACGAGGGAAAGAGGAGATAGGGGAGTTAGTCTTAACGGTATTTTTTTTAATAAAATACTCATTTGGTTAGACAGCATCAATTCAAATATGACCGGTGGGAGGAGATCCCTATAGCTTAAAGTCGTAATATTATGTATTTGGTAATTCAATGCAGACATTTTAAAGATAAATTATATAAATATTTGCAAACACTGGCATTTGAATAATTCAATGTCAGTGCTCTTAGGTAATCATTCGAATGGTTAAATAAAAGAGGAAAGACAATAATTTTCATAATACTGAATGTAAAATGAATATATTTTTGTAAAGTGGTATTATTTTTATATGATATTTTATAATAATATTTTTTATTTTAAAATATGATTATAAAATATATTATAAAAAATATTGTGTATTTATCATTTTTCTAAATAAAAAAGAATGGATCCGTACGATTGTCAAATAAATAAATCTCCTATAAATTTTTATAAGAAAATGATTATATAAAAAAAAAAAAAACTATTTTTTATTAATAAAACAGAGTCGTTTTCACAATTATGGTGCGTAGTTTTCTCTTTAGGTTTATCTACTTTCTCCACTTCAGAAAAGTCATTCATGTTCAAAATAGAAAAAAAAAAAAAAAAAAAAAGTTGGAAGCAGGGATGCACTGCACTTACCAGTATAAGCCCCTTGATAATCTGGTCAGTGTAATATTCAGGCTGTGATTTCTGCAGAGAAAGCAAATGGTCAATCATAGTATTTCCCTGCTCCTCCTCACGCCTCTTCTCATCGATAAGGCCCTGCAAGAACGCATCCGTCCTCTTAGCGAGTCTCTTTATTCTCTTCTCCAAACGCCCAAGATCGAGCCATTGCAGCAATGGCACAAATTCTCCAGGATTCGACGCCCCTCCATTAGCGGCTACGTCTTTCATTATCTTCCTAAACTGTCTCGCTTCTTCCTCGTCCTTCACGTCCTCCCCGTACCCATAGTACCTCTTCCCCGCCACCATTCTCATTACGATGTTAAAGGTGAGCTCCGTGAACAATGATTTCAGCTCTACCTTGGCGAAATCTTTGCACGAGTTATGTGATAGTTTTCGAAGCAAGCGCTTGATCTCGTCCCTTCGTATGCCCGAGAACATGTTGACGCGGTTAGTCGAGAGTATCTCGAGGGAGATTATGCGACGGAGATTGCGCCAGTGATCGCCATAGGGGGCTGCTGTGACGGTGGTGTGGTTGTAGCCGAGGTGCTTGCCTATGGTCACGGCAGGGCGGTTGGCTAAGACGATGTCGTTCTTGGTGAAACATTCCTCGGCTGCGGATTGGGAGGAGACTACAACCACGAGGCGAGAACCAAAGCGAAGAGAGAAAACCTGGCCGTATTTCTGCGAGAGGCGGTGAAATGTACGGTGTAGGGGTTTTTTAAGGAGATGGAGATGACCCAAGATAGGCAGAGAATTAGGTGGGCTGGGTGGGAGGTGTTTGGGGAGCGTTCTTGTTTGGAAGTAAAACTTGAGAGCAAAAGCAAGGAGGAAGCTGAAAAGTGAGAGGGATGAGTAAAGCAGGACGTCTTCCATGATTGCCTCTTGTTGTCTCTATCTTCTGCTTACAATTATTGCATGCGTCTCTGAGATTTTATATATATATCTCCTATATATATAAATGGCTATTTAACAGAGCCTAACGGAAATTCTTGTTTTCCGTTAGTGCTCTGTTAAATCAGACTCCAGTTTTACAGCTGCATCGTTAGTCCTCATTCTCCATAATCCTCATTCTCCATAATTTACATCTGATTCCTGTTTGTGCATTTGAAAGGG
This sequence comes from Juglans mandshurica, assembly GCA_022457165.1. Taxonomy (NCBI): domain Eukaryota; kingdom Viridiplantae; phylum Streptophyta; class Magnoliopsida; order Fagales; family Juglandaceae; genus Juglans; species Juglans mandshurica. The sequence continues at coordinate 4,263,447 of CM039621.1, read as the reverse complement.
ACTTGTCATTAACAGTGCAAAAAAAATACACAGGAAACTGAGAAAAAGGTCTATTGGCAGTGTTTGTCATTAACAGTGCAAAAAAAATACACAGGAAGTGTTAAACTCAATGAAAGCAGAAAGTGCTGGACTGCGCTCAGAAAAAGGTCTATTGGCAGTGTTAAACTCAATGAAAGCAGAAAGTGCTGGACTGCATAAATGAAAACAGAAAAATAATAAACTCAAAATAATCTAATGCTCAATGGATAATGTTAAAAACTGCAAAACTCAGCTTTTACACCTTTGAAGTCTGTTTATTGGCAGTGTTCAAAAGCATGCAAAGAAAATTTGAAAGGGACTTGTCATTAACAGTGCAGAAAAAGTCCAAAACATAGAAAAAGTTGTTCAACCCAAATAAAAAGCATGCACCGAAAATACATGTCCTGGACTGCATAACTGAAGTTTCAAGATAATCAGTATATGCACCACTTTCACCACTTTCATATGTGACAGTACTTTCATGATAATCAACATATTTTAACAATGCTTGATCAAATAACCATGTCACAGTACTTTAGAAATAATTTATTTTCGGCCTGTTAATAAACATGCTTCTTGACATCCAATGCTTGTTAATAAACTGAATGAAATACAACAAACAATGCTTCCTAAAAAATAATTTATTTCAAGTCTGTTTATTGCCACCTCAAATACAGTACTGATATAGAATCTTTTTCCTAGCTAATATCAGTATATGAGTAGCTTCTTTGCATGATCATGATCATGAGTATGTACATATACTATGAAATAAGGTCGTGTCTCATGCTTTACCTTTAATAAAAATGCATGGAACCCAACTGCACTGCAGTTTATGCATTTGAAAGGGGCTTGTCAAATTTGCTGCATATCAGAAAGCAGCATCCAACCTGCAGATCAGAAAAAGTAGACAGGAAAACATCAAAATGTTGTGCTGACATGTCTGCCAAATTATAAAGAATAAAAATAATAAACCCAAATAAAAAACATGCAACGAAAAAAACATGAAAATAGTCAACTGGTATAACTGTCAAAACCTAAAGGAGAACTGCAAAATTGACTAAAGGATATGAAAAACATGAAAGTGGTGGACTGACATTACTGTCAAAACATAAAGGTAAAAAATAATAAACTTAAAATAACCTAATACTCAGTGAATAAGAAAAGAAAAGCTGCCAAAGAAGCTGCCAAAGAAAACAAAATAACTGACATTACTGTCAAAACATAAAGGTAAAAAATAATAAACTTAAAATAACCTAATACTCAGTGAATAAGAAAAGAAAAGCTGCCAAAGAAGCTGCCAAAGAAAACAAAATAACCTAATACTCTGGACTAGCAGGAAAAAAAAAAAGCTGCCAACAGGAAAAAAAAATTGCACGTTGTGTTGTGATTTTGTGCTGTTATCAAGCAGCCATACTTCCTTCAAAAAAAAAAAAAAAAATACATGTCAGACAGATTTTTCCATATATGGTTTGAGAGTTTTGTTCCTTGTGTCTGGCTTGGTTGGTTTTGCATTTTTTACTTGGTCTTCGAGTGGTTGTATGGGAGGAGACGAGACATTGCAGTTTATAAATATAAACATAATATCTTTTGAGAGGCCAAACTTAAACAAACCCAACCACATATATGCAGCCTCACTTCCAACTAAACAAATTCTGATCTTTGCTCCTCATGCAACTTCACTTCCAACTAAACAAATTCTGATCTTTACTAAGGTTAATAAGGATCAGGCAGATTCTGGTCTTCTCTTCTCTACCATTTTTTCCTTTTACTGTTTTTTTATGTTTACTGCTGGTTTTTACTGGTGATGATTTGTTTTTCAGGTGATTTCACATTTCTGTGAGGTGTTCTTGGGTGAGGATCAACTGCACATTTCTAGCTCTTATCTTAGTAAGTGTATGGTATTATTTCTTTCTTTCTATACGTGTTTTTGTAATTTAGTAGAAGTATTTCAGTCAAAATAATTTTAAAAAGGGAATAGATTTCACTTGTTGGTTGTTCAATCCACCGCATTGCTAATTTGCTATCTTGGGGTAAATAAGTGAAAATGATGATTTGTTATGAAAAAACATATAGCAAAAGCAGTGGGATTGAACAACTTTGGCCAGGTTTTAGTTGAACAACTTTTGCCATTTTTATTTTATTTTTAATTTTTTTATCGTTATTGACTTCATTTCCTCTTGTTTCCTTTTTATCGTTATTGGCAGGGAGATTGTGAGTTGCCAGTACTGCAAAGGTGAGTTTGTGACTTCTCATAAGGAGTTTTCTTTTTGTACTTAATTCATTTGTCATGTAGTTTATAAACAATTTATTTAAATATTAGTTTTTTTTCTCATTTTATTTTTTGGTAGTTGCTGCTTATATATTTTTGAATTTGTAGTTGTCTCTCCTCAGCATCATGAATTCCTATACACTTCACTTAGCAACCTAGATTGTTTACTGAACTTTATTACATTTGTACAACTACCAAATTGTTGCCAACTTTTGAAAAAAATTACAAAGTGCACTTTTTAAATGTTAGGGTATTACACAAATTGGTACTGCTTTTGTTGTATTTTTATGTTCATGTTGGAACTTCTATTAATGGCTATATATACAAGTAAACTGATAAAACACAAAAATCTTACATAATATTCTTCTATTAATGGCTATATATAATGCATGCTTGATTAGGAAAAAGAAAACTAGATTTGTTTTCATTAATTTGTATAGTCTTACGTTCTACAAATTATCAACCCTAATAAAACCCTAATAAATCACAAAAATCTTACATAATATCATCAACCACATCAACCCTAATAAAACCCTAATAATATCATCAACCCTAATTTGTTTTCATTATAGTTTTCATTAATGATCAGTTTACTTAAAAACCCTAATAAAACACAAAAATCTTACATAATATCATCAACAATTATCAACCCTAATAAAACCCTAATAAAACACAAAAATCTTACATAATATCATCAACCACATCAACCCTAATAAAACCCTAATAATATCATCAACCCTAATTTGTTTTCATTATAGTTTTCATTAATGATCAGTTTACTTAAAAACCCTAATAAAACACAAAAATCTTACATAATATCATCAACCACATCAACCAGATTTAGATTTTTACGTATTTTAAAAACACAAAAAAAAAAAAATACTTACCATGGGAATCGAAGACAAAGGGTGAGGTGAGGCCCACGGTCCGCGCGAGGGTGGGTGAGTTCCGGGAGATGGATATGGCGGCGCAAGCCTAATAAAACAATTAGGGTTTTTTCATCAACCCGATTTAGAGTTTGAAGTATTTTAAAAACACACAAAAAAAAAAAAAAAAAAATAGAAAATCTTACCATGAATCGGAGACAGGGTGAGGTGAGGCCGATGGACCACGCGGAAGAAGAAGAAGAAGAAGAAGAAGAAGAAGAAAGAAGGAGAAAGAAGAAATGGCGGAAGGGAGGGGAACATTCGTGCGGCGCCGCACGAAGAAGAAGAAGAACAAAGAAGAAGAAATGGGAGGGGCTCGGGTTCGTGTAGGGTTTTCAATTAACCTGCGCGAAAACGACGCCGTTTCGAGGGCTGGGCTTCCACTTCTCATGCGCGAAAACGGCGCCGTTTCAGAAGCAGCTTCACTTCCTCTCATGCCCAAAAACGACGCCGTTTTCAGAAGGGCTGGGCTTTTCTATTCTCATACGGGCTGCGGGCTGCGGGCTGCGGGTTGGGCTTAAAATCATACCCACAAATCGGCTGGGCTCCCCTTTCTCTCATACGGGCTGGGCATAAAATCATACCCACAAAGCCCAATTCAAATAGATAATTATAAAACCACCATAAAAAGCCCAAACTCAAAAAAAAAAAAATTAATACCAACAATAATAATAATTAAATCAAAATAAAAGGCAATAATATATAAAAGACTATCACAAATTATATTTATAATTGTAAAGTAAAAAAACACTTCGCAATTTTTTTTAAAAAAAATAAATAATTACATTAAGTTTAAACAGTCATAACGGTATATAATATTACTTTTAGTTAATTCGATTTGGTCTTTCATGTTTTGTTTATGATAAATTATATATGAGCATCAAATAGATAAATTTGTCTAAATTTTTATAAAAAAATATATATTTTAAAAAAATTATATTTTTAATATGGTTTACTTTTTTATATAAATGACTTAGGTTTAACTTATCTATTTGGTGCCAAGATTATTATCCTTTAATTTTTCCTCAATCTAAAAAAGAGGCAAAGAATACATATCTTTATCAGTCGAAAGTGAGCTTTATTGGAACTACTCAAAGAAAAAAAATAATATCAACAATAATAATAATTAAATCAAAACAAAAGGCAATAATATATAAAAGAATTTCACAAATTATTTTATAATTGTAAAGTAAACAAACACTTCGCAATGTTTAAAGAAATAATAAATAATTACAAGATTTATATAAAAAATTAAGTTTTAAATAACGGTATATAACATTACTTTTACTTAATTCGATTTGGTCATTCATGTTTTGTTTTTGATAAATTATATACGAGTATCTAATAGATAAATTTGTCTAAATTTTTATAAAAAAATATATATTTTAAAAAAATTATATTTTTAATATGGTTCACTTTTTTTTATAAATGACTTAGGTGTAACTTATCTATTTGGAGCCAAAATTATTATTCTTTAATTTTTCCTCAACCTAAAAAAGAGGCAAAGAATACATATCTTTATTAGTCGAAAATAAGCTTTATTAGACCTACTCAAAGAAAAAAAAACAATATCAACAATAATAATAATTAAATCAAAATAAAAGCCAATATAATATATAAAAGACTATCACAAATTATATTTATAATTGTAAACTAAACAAACATTTCGCAAGTTTAAAAAAAATAATAAATAATTACAGGATTTATATAAAAATAAATAAATTTTTAATAACAGATCTTACTCTTTTATAAAATAATTGCATTATGTTTAGACACTCATAATGGTTTAAATTTTTTTCATCGTTCCAAAATGTTTGCAAAAGATATATTTGAATGATCTTTTTGTGCTTATATGTGTGTGTATGTATACAATACAATCAAAACTTACAATATCATTTGTGTCTAAGCAGGAATTATCCTCCTTATCAAGAGATCTAAATATATAACAGATTCAACTATTCGTTACAAGACCTGTAAGTACCTTTTTATATAATATATATTCCTTTCTTTGTTGGACCCTACGTGCAATTTTTAGTCGATAGTTACTTTATTAGACCCTGCTTGCAATTTTTAGTCGATAGTTACTAATAGAAATTTAATTGTTTATAGCATTTAAAATGCACTATGGATGTTTGTATTTCGCATTAAGTAGTTATTAATTATTCATTTAGTCTTAATTGTGTGGAACAGCATCCAACGTTTCGAAGAATTGTTGACTTCATTAACATAATGAGAAGTGGTAAGATTGTGTTAGTGAGTTATGTAGTATTTATTTTTAAATAGTAATATTAATTTCGTAAAAGTTAAGCTTAAAAACTATTTTTTGAAGATCATGGAAAACAACCATCAAAGAGAATCCCGTATAAAGATTTACCAGAAGAGAAAAAGGAAGAAGTCCGTAGAAAACAGAGAGAAAGATATGCTAAAAATAAAGCGTCTAGAAGCAGTTCTATTCAGTTAAAAGAGCCATCTTCATTTAGGGATGATCAAATGACTACGTCAATTGATGGACCTTCAAATGATGATGTCCATCATATAGACATCATTCAGGACTTCAATGTTCTACAAAAAGTGTCAAAGAGACAACGAATTTTCCGCGTTGATCCTGACATCGGAGAATCGGCTTCATCTCAGAAAGTATGCGTTCTTCCTGGTGTTAATGCCTGTGTGGTTGATTCAGAGGCGACTTCATCATTAAACAATGTGGCGAATCGTTCTGATTGTCCGAGTGATTCTATCGATTTCTTGACACGTAAATCAGGAAACACATACATCGATGAAACAACCATCTCTAATCAGCTTTTGATTCAACAGGTTTTCCTGAAATTATTTTTTTATTTTCCTTAAATTGAGCAGCCTTATATTCTTTTTCATTGAAATCTGGAAACATCTTATTCAAATAGGCTCCATGTGTTGTTCGGGAAGAGTCAACATTTGAAACAAGTATACCGCCACCTTGTAGGGGTAAGAAACAAGTATAATTATACTATTCGTTCTTCTAATTTTATTATCAACTCTTGCCACTCTCCCAATAGTGTCTTTAGTTAGATCATTCAAAGAATTCGATGGGTTTACACCTATTGTGTTGTGTTCATTTTTTAACTCAATAGGTGGAAGGCATCGCCACTCTGTTGGACTTAGACAATTATTACAAGTCGTGCCATCTGAAGCATATTCTTTGCCATATGTGCCATGTTGCAGACATTGTAAAGCAAAACGTTTCTATCATGAAACAAAAGGATTTTGTTGTGCTGATGGGACAATTTCTTTGGTCACAAATGATGTCCCTGATCAGCTTTATGATCTTTTTACCTCCGACACAGATGAAGCCGTGCATTTTAAGACTTATGTTCGGACTTATAATAACAAGTTTGCGTTTACATCTTTTGGAGTTAAATTCGATAGAGATCTTTGCAGACGAAATAGAGGGATTTATACATTCCGAACTCAAGGACAGATCTATCACTATATCAACGATTTAGTTCCTTTAAACGGTCGTCCTTCTTATCTCCAATTGTATTTCTATGATACTGAGCATGAATTGGAAAATCGCATTTCTGATTCAGACAGAATGAATCCATCAATTATATCTCAACTCATCGATATTCTTCGCATCAATCCATACTCTATGTTCTTTCGGTCTCTTGGTGATTTGCCAAATTTGGAAAATCAAGTAATTCATATAAGATCAGATACTGGCCTAGATCAGCGTGTATTCAATGCCCCGACATCTTCACAAGTTGCAGCAATATGGGTTGAAAATGAAGATGCAGATCAGTTGGGAGGACGGGACATTTGTGTCTTCAGTCATTCTGGTGGAAGTCATATAGTTCAGTATTATTTTGGCTGTTATGATCCACTTCAGTATCCACTGTTATTTCCTTTTGGGGATACTGGTTGGCATCAAGGCATTCGTAAGGTGAATAGAGGAAGTGTATTAATACGTGATGAAACAGCTCAATCAATAGATCCTCACCAATCAATGTCAGCAGAAGAGTTACTTACAAGAGAACAACGAGGTGAGAGTATAATCTTAATCTTCCTATTTTGTACTTAGTTTGTAGACGTCTAATTTTGTAATATTTCATTCTTCTTCAACTTTTGTAGCATTAAACAGAAAAATGAAGGACCCCATTGTTTCGTGTCGTGAATATTATTGCTACAAATTACAAATCAGAGAGAATATCAGATCAATTTTGTTGCTGTCTGGTCGTCTATTGCAACAATATGTTGTTGATATGTATGTTAAGATTGAGACGTCAAGATTAGATTATTTTCGTGCCAAACAACAACATATTCGATCTGAGTTATATCAAGGGATTGTTGATACCATTACACTTGGGGAGACTAATGCTTCTAATGTTGGAAAACGAATCATTCTGCCTTCGTCATTTATTGGAGGTCCAAGAGACATGCGAAAAAGATATATGGAAGCAATGGCTTTAGTTCAACGTTATGGAAAACCAGACATTTTTTTAACAATGACATGCAATCCAAACTGGCAAGAAATTTCAAATGAATTACGCCCCCATGAGGAGAGTCAAAATCGGCCTGATTTGATTGCTCGGGTCTTTCGTGCAAAATTAGAAGAATTAAAGGATCGATTATTCAAAAGTCAGATATTTGGAAAAGTCTCAGCATATGTTTATGTTATTGAGCACCAAAAAAGAGGGCTTCCACATGCTCATTTTTTAATTATATTACAGAGGGATTGTAAACTCTATGCGCCTGAATCTTTTGATGAGATTGTATCGGCAGAAATACCTGATAAAAATGCGAATTTGCATTTACATAGTGCTGTTGTCAAGCATATGATGCATGGACCATGTGGGGTGCTGAATCCAACAAATGTTTGCATGAAGAAAAATGGTTATTGCAAAAATCAGTATCCAAGAAATTTTGCATCGCGTACAACTGTTGGAAATGATTGTTTCCCTATATATAGGCGTTCTGACAATGGAATAACTGTGAATGTGAGAGGTCATAATTTGGATAATCGTTGGGTCGTTCCATATAATCCATATTTGCTTGCAACATTTGACTGTCACATTAACGTTGAAATTTGCTCCACGGTAAAAGCAGTCAAATATCTATATAAGTACATTTACAAAGGGCATGATCGTGTTGCTTTTAATTTGGTTTCTGAACAAAACCATCAACAAATTGATGAAATCCAACAATTTCAATCGGCCCGATGGATTGCTCCACCTGAGGCTATGTGGAGAATATATGGCTTCATTGTTAATGAAATGTCTCCAGCAGTGTATAGCTTACATTTACATCTTGAGGATCAACACCAAGTAACTTTTCGAGCAAATGAAGACTTAATCAATGTTCTCAACTCTGATCGGTCTGCAAAATCGATGTTAACAGAATTCTTTGCATTAAACCGAGTGGATGAGAATGCGAGGACGTTGTTGTACAAAGAATTTCCAGAATTCTATGTTTGGAACCAACAATACAAAGAGTGGACTTGTCGAAAAAATAAAACTGTTATAGGTCGAATTGTTACAGCAAATCCATTTGAAGGTGAGAGGTATTATCTACGGATATTGCTAAATCATGTAAGAGGACCTTTATCATTTCAAGATCTTAGGACAGTTGATGGTGTTGTGGCTCCAACATTTCGTGAGGCAGCAACTATGCGTGGTTTGCTACAGAGAGACAGCGGTTTAGAAGATTGTTTATATGAAGCATCTGTATATCAGATGCCATCCAGTTTGAGACGGCTTTTTGCAACTATATTAGTTTATTGTAATCCAGCCAATCCGAGAGAACTTTGGGAACGTTTTGAACAAGATATGTCAGTTGATTTTACATCAACTGAAGATTCTATGTTCAATGTAAGAATGCAAGTGTTGCGCTCAATCTCTTTTACACTTGAGTCAATGGGAAAAAACATTAATTCGTTCCATCTTCTCGATGACAATATTTGTTTCGATGATGACCAATTCGAATCTAGGGAAATTGATGATGAATTGGCTGTTGAAATTCCAGAAGAAGATATTGCTGCATTAGAAATCCTTAATAGTGAACAACAACATGTTTATAATGAAGTTTTGGGAAAGGTTTTTTCAAATAGAGCTGCCACATTCTTTGTTGATGGCCCTGGTGGGACAGGGAAGACATTCCTGTACAAGGCACTTCTTGCAGCAGTAAGATCAAGAAAATTAGTTGCTCTTGCAACTGCTTCATCTGGTGTTGCTGCATCTATCCTTCCTGGAGGTCGAACAGCACACTCACGCTTTAAGATTCCATTAGATGCTGATGAGCATAGCATGTGTTGTGTCAGTAAACAAAGTGCCCTTGCAAAGCTGTTGCGTGTAGCAAAGTTAATTATATGGGATGAGGCCCCAATGTCTAGAAAACAACACATCGAAGCATTAGATAAGATGCTACGAGACATTAATGATTCAGAGTTAACATTTGGTGGAAAAGTTATCGTTTTTGGTGGAGATTTTCGTCAAGTTTTACCTGTGGTTCGTAAAGGAACAAGACAAGAGCAAATAGACGCCAGTTTGGTTTCTTCCTATTTGTGGCCTACATTCATCAAGTTTCATTTAACTGAAAATATGCGAGCAAGATTGGATCCAATTTTTTCAGAATATGTGTTACAATTAGGCAACGGAATGCCACCAATTACAGTTAATGAAACTATCAAAGTTCCTGATGGCATGCTTATTTCGTATGAAGATGACTGCACTTCTTTGAATCATTTAATAGATGCTGTTTTCCATGATATTCATGAATATTCAATAAATATTTCAGCTATGATGAATCGGGCCATATTAACACCAAAGAACAGTTATGTTGATGAAATAAATGCATCACTAATTCATAGGTTTCCTGGTGAGCTTAGACGATATTATAGCTTTGATGAAGCAATAGATGCATCTGAACAGTCAATCATGGAGGATTTCTTGAATACTCTAACTCCAAATGGGCTTCCTCCTCATGAATTGTTATTGAAGATAAACTGTCCCATCATGTTGCTTAGAAACATTAATCCTTCAGAAGGACTTTGCAACGGAACACGCCTAATCTGTCGGGCTTTTGATCGAAATGTCATTGATGCAGAAATCGCAGTTGGACACCATAGCGGAAAAAGAGTCTTTATTCCAAGAATCCCATTCTTACCAAATGTTGATGAAAATAGTGGTTTTCCATTCAAACGAACTCAGTTCCCTATCAGATTAAGCTTTGCAATGACTATAAATAAGTCACAAGGGCAAACGTTGGATTTTGTTGGGATATATTTACCTCAACCGGTTTTCTCACATGGTCAACTATACGTGGCTTTATCGAGGGCTAAGACTGCATCTACAGTAAGGGTTTTAATACGGCCAGTATCGACTGAACGATCAGAAAAGAACTGCACAAAAAATGTTGTGTATACGGAATTATTAAGATTAGCATGTTCAGATTGATATTATATAGGTAATGATTCAATTGTATAATTTCAGTTTAACTATTTAAACAAAATTACACATTTAATATAATTCTCTTTTTCTGTATGTTTAATATTGTGTTCTTGAAATATTTATTGTATTCTTTAATTTTCTTTGCAACTTTCTTTTTAAATTTAGTATTGGGTTTATTATACTTACATGTTTAATATCTTTGTATATGAACAGATTTAAAGATGAGGACGGTTTATACATCGATAAAAGATATCACTCCACATACAAGAAATTGGAAAATAAAAATGATCGTGGGAGAGAAGTCATCTAAACGAACAGGGCAACGCTCACCAGTAAAGTACCAAAACCTAACGTTGATTGATCCAGAGGTATAATATTTATTTCTATCTATTGTCTTTTATTTATGCTCAATTATTCATAACAATTTTTTGTTCGTTTCAATTTTTTATATTGTACAGGGAAATCGAGTGCAAGCGACAATGTTTGATAAAGATATTGACTCGCGAGATGATACTTTACATATTTTTCGGTCATATTACATCAGTAATGCATATGTGAAGCCATTTGATCCGAAGTATAGAATTGAAAAACATGAATACCAATGGATTCTAAATTCTAGGACGATAATTGAGGAAGTTCCAAAAGATGAAGAACAATTGGAGCCACCGAAGTACCAACTCGTTCCATTCAATGAATTAGACGCTTACAAAAACTCAATTGCAGAAATAGGTAATTAACTTTTTATTTTAGAATATTTGATTATCAATACATTAACAATTTAAATCTTATTGTTCAGATATTTTGGCTGTTGCAATCCACATCAAGCCATGTAGAGAGATAACTTCAGCATATGGACCGACAACAATTCAGGAAATCTATGTCATTGATCGAAGGTAAAAATATTTTTGGATAGGTCACTCTTTAGAATTATGTTTCGTTCTTTATTTCTTACATATTCTGATAATTCTTTTTTTATTCCAATTTTGTAGTTTAAACCCCATATGTTTAACTATGTGGGGTCAATTTGTGCAAGAAGAATGCAAACAAATCTCAGAAATAATAAAGACAAAGCCAGTTATACTTGGAACAGGAATAAGAGTTGGCTCTTATAATGGTATTTTTAATAATTAACAATATTATATTTTCTTTTATATTGTATATGCTTGCATTAATTATGATCTTTATTTCGAATGAAGGATTGTCTCTTTCATCGCGTTCTAAAAGCAAATTTGTGATCAATCCTATTCTTCCTGAGGCAACTTCATTGCAAGAGTGGTAATTATCACAAATAAATCATTATTTGTTTTCATACTACTTGAATATTGAAATCTCCATATTTTTATTTTCTTATGTTATATTTGTTTTTATAAATTTTAAGGGCGGTGGTTAATGACTTATTACTTGAGAGTATTATTGCAAGATGCTTGACATACCCGTCAACATCTCTGTCTTCTGTTGGTATTCGAGAAATAATCAAGAATTGTGATGTTGCTGAGTTCATTAAAAGTTTACAACCCATGCAGGTAAAATCCTATTCTTTGTAATAAATTCAAATACTTATACAATCAATTCACCTAAAAAATTGTTTTAAATATAATGCAGAAAGCAAGATTTTGGATAAAGGCAAAGATAATTGTGGTTGATTTGCGCCAAATATTTTTTTACATGTCATGTATTGGCTGTAATAAAGGAACTGGGTATGATTACAATGATACCTTCCTTTGTTATCATTGCAAACATCAAAGCATTTCTCAACCACGGTATGTATCTTTCAAAGTTTTTGTTTTGTTTGATAATTTATTTGATAGATTTAATGTATAGTTTTTGTTGATTCTAACTTAAATTGACATTTCCATCAAATTTATAGTTGTCGAGCATATGTGGAACTTGACGATGGTACAGGAAGGCTATCTGCTGTTATGTTCGGTGAAGCTGTTGAGCAAGCATTCGGTTGTTCGGCAGTTGAACTGATGAATCATACTGGTGATGTATGTTTTCTTGTTTTCCATTGCTTTTATTGTTGTGAGTACAAAAATCTATTTTAGATTTTTTGACATGTTTACTACATTATTTTTGAGCATATTGAGTTTCCTATCGAAAAAACAATTAAAAACAAATTATAACAAAAAATATTTAAATTGATTTTTATATACTTATCTGTTATGCCAATTTTATTTTTATTTATAACATGTATAGTAATTTAATTAAGAACATTGCATTTAAAGATTTGTGTTAATTTACAAGACATCAATTTTTAGCACATCTATTTTTAAAATTTTTATTAATCACGGAAGCCTATTAAAAATTTTCTTTGCAGGAGCATCTGCCATATATAGAAAATCTCGTAGCAGAAGTTTCACAAAAAGAATGGATGATTGAACTTTTGGTTGACCCCAATCGACTCAACCAACAGCAACACAAGAATTTCAACGTCGTCTCTATTGATGCAGTACAAGATGACAAGAATGATGCAGCGTAGTAAAAATATCAATGGACTCATATTTTAAACTGATATTTTTGTTAGTTTTGTATTAAACTTATTGGAGTGAACTTTGCTAAAACTATCGATATTATAAATATGTGTTAGATTATGTTATATTCTAAACTAATGTCTCACCAAACTAGGCAAACGTGCTTTGCACGTTGTTCCGACCTAGTATATATACTATCAGTAGGTAACGTCCAAGCGACGTTTGCCTAATTTTCTTTTTTATTTTTTTTTATCTAGTGATTGATGAAATATTTTTTTTAATGATGTTGTAAATTTTTTATTTTTTTAAAAATATTTATGATGATTAAAAAAATACATGAAAAAAAATAAAAAATAAAATACACATTCAGGATACATTTTCGGATTACTTTTTCGTTAGTTGTAGCAGTTCTCTTTAGTTAATTAAGAATATTATCATATTTAAATTATGTTAAAACTTCAATTATTTATATAGTTATACCTTTTTAAAAATATTTAACAAAATTTCATCATTTATTTAATGATGAAATATTAATATTTTATAAATTAAATTTGATAATTTATTTATGATATGATATTTATATGTTAATTATCTATTTTAAATTAATTTAAATCAATATTTAAATTTTTACCATTTGATCAAATTTGGAGAATTATGATGAAGGGTTAGATTTAAATCTTAAAAAAAATTTATTTTTGCCTCGCTTTCTCTTTCTCCCTCTCTCACTTTTTTTTTTTTTTACCTAGTGATTAAGGAAATGCTTTTTAATTATGTTGTGAATTTTTTATTTTTTAAAAAAATGTTTATGATGATTAAAAAAATACATGAAAAAATAAAAAAATGAAATACACATTCAAGACATATTTTCGGATTACTTTTTCGGTAGCAGTTCTCTTGTAATAAATTTTGTGATATTTTGTGATGATTTGTAAAGAGGATTGCTGTGAGGATGTAGAGATAGACGAAAAATGGAAGCGTAAAATAAGAATATTGTTTATCACTGTTTATTACTATTCATCTTACTATTCATCAGACGATACACACTTTTAAATATAAGGAGATATATATACGCACACATATATAAAAGGTTAATTGGCATCCTAGTATAGTAAGGTTGGCAATGACAAGCGTCAGATCGGTCAGACGACAGTAATTAATTAGTTCATATTTTTTTATTTTTACTGTATAGACTGGCCACATCTATCAAATTGAAGAAAAAAATAAAGTGTAATTTCGAATATTAAAATAGTCTAATGTATAAGAATAAAATTATTATTTATTTATGTTCATAATTTATTATTAAATTTAAATTGTATTAAAAATTCAAATTAATTAGATATTTTTTCTCTTAAAAATGTACAGTAAAATTTCATCATTTGTTTAATGATGAAAAATTAGTATTTTATAAATTAAAGTTATTTTTTAGTGTATGATATAATAAACAGTAATAAGATATGCAAAAAAAACATGCGAAAAAAAAAAAAGAGCAGCTTCTTTATTGTTCATTTAAAACTCAAAAATCAATATTTTTTTCCACTTTTTCTTTCTTCATCTCTCTCATTTCCTACGCATGAAAAAAAAGAATTGACTATTATTTATTAATAACAAATAATTAGATATTTCTTTAACATATATTATTTTTTTGTAGTGATTTTATTTTTTTAATTTTTTTTTCTTCACTTTGTCTGTCTCGCCCAATTCATCCGCACGGCTCCGTCTCCTTCAGCCCAGCCTGGCGCCGCCGTGCGTCGGCTAGCCACACCGCCACCACCGGCGAGTGCCTCTCACGCCGACGACTAACCGAGGCGCCACCAATGTCCCCCATGCGCAGCCCAATGTCTCCACCGCGAAAATCCATCCGAAATGGGTTTCTCTCATTTCTCTCAACTGGTGCCGCCGTACGCGGCCACCTTCCATCACGACCACCACAGGGGACTCCCTCTCACGCCGACGACCAATCCAGCCACCACCAATGCCTCCACGCGCAGCCGTATCTGTCCCCCGTGGAAACCCATCCGAAATGGGTTTTTTTCCATTTATCTCAACCCACGCAGCTGTACGTGGCCACCCAGGCCACCGCACGTCCACCACTTCACACTGGCGACAATATCTACCAGACCCAGCCACCACGCACACGGGCATTCGCACACACACGGCAACTCTCTCTCTTCCTCTCTTCAAGCCAAAAAGAAACGAAGAAGAAACAAAATAGAGATGCAAAAATACATCTAAAATGAAGAAACAAATCATACGGAAAAGAAGGGAAACGAAGAAGAAATATACTATTGAGCTGCACAAACAAAACAAACATGCGAGAAAGAGAAGAAGAAAAATAAGATGTAGAAGGGAAACGAAGATATTTGCATACCAAACAGCGAGAAGAAAAGTTTGAAAGAAGACGGCAGAAAATTTTTCCTCCACTTGAGAATGAAAGCTCTACAAATTATAGAAAATCACGAGACGTATATGCACTTCATTCCTTCAATCAACGGTAGATATTTTCGATTGTCTCTAACCAGATGTTTAACACTCAACTAAGAAGTAAAATTGTGACTGAAATGAAAGAAAATATCATGCAAAGGAACGACAGAAGAAGAAGACGCTGGATGTTTGAAACTTCTGAAACTGTTCATTATTGTAGATGTTATAGACACTTTTAAGATATAGGCAGATATATACATAGGCTGACCACCAGATTGATCGAGCCCTTCTTTTAAGAAAGGAAAATGTTAGATACCCCGCTGGGAGCCCCCGGGCTCTAGCATTTTTTTAATGTGTTTTTTTTTTAATTTTTTTTAAATAAATATTTTTAATAATTTTAAATATTTAAAAAAAATAAAATGAAAATTATAATATTATTAAAAAATATTTTTTTTAATCAAAAAGTAGAATAAAAAATAATATTTATTCTACTTCGTGATTAAAGAAGTATTTTTTAATGATTTTTTTTTACTTTCTGATTAAGGAAGTGTTTTTTAATGGTATTTTAAATTTATTTTATTTTTTAAAAATATTTAAAAAGTGTAAAAAAAATCTATATAAAAAATAAATTAAAAAAATACACATAAAAAAGTACATATTAAGCCCAACGAGAGCCCCCAACAGGAACTATAGCATAACCATTTTAAATATTTTTTTTAAAAAAATCATAATATTATTAAAAAATATTTTCTTAATCACGAAGTAAAATAAAAAATTATAAATTTACTTCGTGATTAAGAAAGTATTTTTTAATTTATTTTTTTCTACTTTCTAATTAAGAAAATATTTTCTTAATGATGTTTTAAATTTATTTTATTTTTAAAAAATATTTAAAAATATTAAAAGATTCATATAAAAAATTATTTAAACAAAACATATATAAAATAATACTACACCCCCAGCGGGAGCTCCTAGCGGGGGGTGTAGCATCATCCTTTAAGAAATTTATCATCTTATGCTGAAAGTAAACACTTGAGAATACATAATGATGAACCTGATTCACGTGATTAAACAGTATCCCTTGCTGTAGAATCACGGATTGCTTTCACTATTTACTTAAATGATTGTAAACAGAAACTCCTTGTGATATTAATGATCCCTACATCAATTTCTTTGGACATGATTCTCCAGATACTCCAAAATTTTCAGAAGATAATTGATCGAAGACTTTACTACTGGAAGGCACATACTAGTAATAGAGCAACGTCCAAGTTATGTTTGGCTAGTTTAGATTTTTTACAATAATTATATGATTTTTTACAAAAGAAAATTATTAATAAATTAATAAGTAATCTTCTTTAACGTATTTTTTATTAATTCTTTTAAATGAAATATTTTTTTATGCATTTTAAAATAAAGATTTTTAAATTTTTTTTACTTCAATATTTAATAAGTAATATTATTTTAGGTCATTTTTTTTAATTCTTTCATGTATTTTAAAATAAAGATTTTTAATTATTTTAGATGTGGGTATTAACATAGAGAATTGTATATACGAATGATAGCGAAAATATAATTAATTTCACCTTAAAAATTATATCAAGGATTAATATATTTGTTGAGAAGTGTTACAATCATAAATGGATTCGATAAAAATAAATTTACAATCTGACATGCCTTTATATGATATATTAGGAGTAGTTTAGATTCAAAGATGAGTTGAGATGTGTTGAGATGATTTGTGAATAGTAAAATAAAAGTTAGATTATTTATTATATTTTGTGTGAGAATTTGATAAAATTATTTTGAGATTTGAAAATAACGTATATTTTGTATTAAAAAAAATAATGAGTGCGTAATAAGGCAAAAGCAGAAGAGGAACTTTCTTTAGTGAATATATTATTTTGGAGGGTGAACTTTTGCGGAAAAAATAAAGAGAAAAGATACTTACAACCGTGAATTACGTAACCATCGCGTAATCGCTTTGAATAAAATAAATAAAACATGGGACCTACATGAAAAAAAATTAATTTTTTAATAGTGGACCCCACTCTTTTTCAAAACGATTACGCGGTGGTTACGCACTTCACGGTTGTATGTAGAATTATTCAAAAATAAAACACTAAACCTTATTGATTTTACAACATTACCCTTACTTTTATTATTTTATTTATTTTAAGTATAACCTTTAGTCCTAGCCATTGGTTTGTTAGGTAAAGGAAATATCTTCCCAAGTAGAATAGTTTGGATTCAGAGATGAGTTGAGATGGTTTATAAATAGTAGAATAGAAGTTGAATTATTTATTATATTTTGTGTGAGAATTTGGGAAAGTTATTTTGGGATTTGAAAAAGTTAAATTGTTTATTATATTTTGTATAGAAATTTGGGAAAGTTGTAATGATGAGATGAAATGAGTTGAAGTGGGTTGAGGTGGGTTTTGAATGCAAACGACCCATTTTCTCGTCACCCATTTTTTATTCTAAGAACATTAGTATTAGATTTATCAAATTTATTTTTAAAATTTGATAAAAAATACATATTTTTCATAAATGTAAAACATTTCTATCCATAATCCCACGTTAGATTAGTCATTAGATTCATCAAAATAATATTATAATATTATTATTTTTTAAATATTTTTAATTTTTTCTTTCATATCTTGCAATTACACTAACAATATGTTAAGTAATAATTTAATTTGATACTTAAATTATTATTTTGAAACTAATTTTTTTCCTCAATCTAATTATCCAACAAACACATTTTACCAACAAATTATTGCTTTTTATTGCTTTTATTATTTAAGGTTAATTGTGGAGTTTTATCATAATATTGAAGTTCTATTAAACCGCACGGCATTGAAATTTTCAATTTAAAAAAACATTAATTAAATCATAATTTGGAATTAAACCACACGCCATCTACTAATCAATCCTCATATTGAAATATTGAACATCTACAACCCAATTGGGTCAGATAGATATCATAACATAAGACACCAACAAGATCTTTCACAATCAAGTTCAAGGATCAACTCAGATTCATCTAATTGAATTTGGAATCTGCTATCATCACACAAAATAAAGAGAAAGTAGGCTTGTTGTCATCACACTTTGAACTCAATTCAGACTAATGTAACTCAATTCAGATTAATGTAACTCTTTTCAAAATGCTGTCATCACACAAAATATTTAACAAGCATCTACAATCAGATTAATCTACAATCAGAACTTGTTGCCACACAACATTCAAATTAATCTAACTCAACTGATCGCTATTATACAAAATAAATAAGAAACATCTACAATCAGCCCACAAATAGTTTCCCTTCCAGTCACAATTCAATTTACATCAAGTGACATTCAGATCAAGTGTGAAGTTCCACTTCCAATTCCGTTCACATCAACTCACAATTCAGTTTACATCAAGTCACAATTCACTTTACATCAAGTCACAATTCAGTTCCACTTCCAACATTATAAGGAGTTGTTTGGATCATAACATTAGAATACAGCTCATATGTTGGAGTGCAACATTCTCCTCCACTTTGTAAAAGAGTGATGAAGAAGGGGTCATCCTCAGATGGAGTGTCTATCCTTTAAGAATCAGACAATAGATACAAGGCAGCACAATAAGCACAAGAAAATATATACAAAGCAGTACAATAAAATAGATACCAAGCAGCACAAGAAAATAAATACAAGGCAGCACATTTTAAAAACTATTATCAAAATTCTAGGAAAAACAGAGTTTTATCAATCCCAGCATTTAATAGAGCAGTATACATTATAAATAAAAAATGTCCAAAGCAACTTCATGACAATGGGATAATACTTTGAATATGTTTCGATCACAATAGCACACAAAAAGTCACAATTAAGATTACAATTCAAGTCACAATTCAGATTACAAAAAGTCACAACTAATATTAATAGGCGACATTGTAGGATATTATTAGAGGTTCAT
This sequence comes from Juglans mandshurica, assembly GCA_022457165.1. Classification (NCBI taxonomy): domain Eukaryota; kingdom Viridiplantae; phylum Streptophyta; class Magnoliopsida; order Fagales; family Juglandaceae; genus Juglans; species Juglans mandshurica. The sequence goes on along the minus strand of CM039621.1, from coordinate 4,243,954 downwards.
TGTGTGGCATTCCCAAGTTGATTCAAATCTCTAAATTTTGTTATAAATAAATTGAATTAAATATTCCTTTAATATTATTGTTGTTATTGGTAGATGTAAACCAGTGATATTCAAAAATCATTTTGCTGACTATAAGCAAGTAGACAATCATCTTGAAATATTTTGCTGACTATTATTGTTATTTTCGCACTTGCAATAAACATTCAATGCAATTGCTCAAAACTCCAAACTCTACAACATATTTCAAATCTAGGCATTTATACATCCGTTGTACTTTTTAATATTATACACAATTATAAAAAGAGCATCTCAGATAAAATTTCAACTAGAAACATTTTTTGGATTCTATAATTTGCCATCTTCATACACAAAAAATAAAATAAAAAAATAAAATCTAAAATCCCTAATAACTGATCGGTGTAAAAAAAAATATTCAATCTATTTATCCCTTGTTCCACAATCAAGGCACGACACTCAAATTAATTGAAAAAATCATCTATATTTTGCCTGTGAAGAAACAATAGAAAGCCCACAAAAAATTATTGAAAAAACAACTCTTTCTTTCAAATAACTCAAATAACAGAATGATTGAAATACATACATTTTGTTGAAAATTTCTTCACGGGCAAAAATACATACATAAGCATACAAATGTAGTGCAAAATTTCTCATACATGCATATATGATTAATATATATATATATATATATATATATATGAGAGTGAATGCATGGAGATGGAGAACGTTCAGAGCAGAAGAGAAAGGAGCGGCAACGGTGTGCATATGGAGGTGATGGAGGTCCTGTTTCACCTGAAACACCTCGTACGAACTTGAACATCTGCTTCACGAAGATGAACTGGTCACTTTCTCAGCAAAGGATATGATATAAGCTTCGCGAAAAACAGGAGAGGAAACGGACGGAAGAAACGGATAGGAAGAAAGAGAGAGAGAGGAGAAATCTGGGAATCGGGGGAAGAAAGGGAGAGAAATAATCGAAAAGGGATTTTGAGATTTTGGGACTTCGGGGTAGAGAAGAAAGTAGAGAATAGAGAGAAGAAAGAACGAAATCCCATATTCGGGAATAAAGGGAGAAGAATAATCGAAAAGAGATTTTGAGATTTTGGGACTTCGGGGTAGAGAAGAAAGAACGAAATCCCATATTCGGGAAGAAAGGGAGAGGAAGATTCAAAGATTTCGGGATTTTGGGACTTCAGGATAGAGAAGAAAGCAGATAAGAGAGGGAAGAAAGAACGATTTTGCGTGTAAAATAATTATTTTCATAATAAAATAATCCGATAGACGTTGAATAGTAGATCTTCAAATTTGAAGGTAAATGAGATTCTACTATAGTTGAAAGTTTCACATTTAAGTGAAACATGAATCCAATGTCGTGTGTTTAAAGTGAAATTCATCAAATTTTAAACATTGGACTCATTTGAGGAGTCCAATGCCAGTGCTCTAAGGGAATGAGTCTCAAAAGTCACTTAAGTCTTCAAGTCTATCCCTTCTTCTCTCTCTCTTTTTCCTTTTTCTCCTTCGACGCTAACCCTCATCATTTCCCTACACATTACACACCACATTTTTTTTTCTTATCAAATGTGTGGTAAATAGATGATGAGTAGAAAAGTTCAACAAATTTAAGAAGAATAAAACTAATTTTTTAAAAATAAAAAATGTGGTGTGTGAGAATGATGAGTAGCAAAACTTTTTTCTCCAACATCTCTCTCTCTCTACCTTCCTCCCTCTCTGTCTCCCTCTCCTTACCGAAAGCTTGAAGACCAAAATCATTCCGAGCCCTTCCATTGTGTCACTCAGTTCTCCATGAAGACTAACTGAAAAAACTTGCAGAAATTCAAAGAAAATAGCCTCTAATTTCAACATAGACGATGAAAACGGCAATCATTGTGTCTAAGTCTAAGGATATCTTAGATCTATATATATTACCGATGGTTTTTCAATTTAGTTTGTTTTGGTGTACATCAGTATGTTAGTGTAAATGAGTATGATATATGTAGTGAGTTTATACAAATTTGAAGGGATTTTGTTTGGATCTGTGTTGTTTCTTTGAGATCTGAACGTATCTCTATCTGGAGTCCTCGAAACAAAATTTTTTTGTTTCCTTTCATCTCTCCCTCTCTCTGTGTCAATTTATTTGTTAGAAATTTTCTTTATGAATCCTTACAAATTTGAAGAATAGATTTGTTTAGTACAAATTTAAGTGGTATTTTTTGTAATGGTGTGAAAAAAATCAGACTAGTATTTTTTGTAATGATTTTTTTGTACAAATCTGACTGTGTATGATTTATTACAGACAGAGGATGTTCACCCACCACGCACGAAAATCTAAGATTTTGCTGTTTAGATCTACACAGATAGTTTTTTAATTCAGTTTGTTCTCGTGTACATCGGGCACACATTCCAAATCATCATTATTGCGTAAAACTCGAGTTCGATGTTAGCAATGCAACGTCGAACAAACATACTCGTTTCAAATTGAATTTTCTTCTTTAGATTTGAGTATTTTTTTTCTTCTTTTTTAGATCTGAGCGTAAGATTCTTTGAGATTAGAATATTTTGTTATTTTTTTTGTTCAAAAAACTATGTTCGACTTTCGTTTTGTACAAATTCGAGTGTTCTTGTTTCTGGAATCATCTATAAGGATTTGTCTTATGAATTTATGTATTTATTTTTTAGATCTAAGTATTGGGTCTAAAGAAACTACTCAATAAAGAAACTAATATATTTAATTGAGAAGAAAAACCCAAAGCAATCATACCCACATGATGCGAAGATTCAGAAAGCAGAAGATTTCGAAAACTTGAAGGATCGAAGGCTTTTCGTGAAGATTTGAGGAAATATAGAACGCTGTAAAGACAAAGGTAGGAAAATTTTTACGGGAAAGCGACAAGTAAAACTGAGGAAAAAGCTGCAGAAAGGATAACCCAATGGAAAATCAGAAAGACAAGAAATATTGTCGGGAAGAAGAAGGAGAAGAGAAAATAAGTGAAAATTTGCTGAGAAAATAAGGGGCTTTTTTGGGAAATGAAGAATTTACACTTATAGACTATCGGCAAAAGCAATACCATGAGAAAATAAATGGAAATTTAATCAGAAAAATAGGGATAAAATTGGAAACAAAATATTGGACGAAAACATTGAGGGACAGAAACGGGAAAGAAATCCAAAATGAAAAACAAAAGAAATGAACGTAGACCTGCTTATTGGCGCATATTATATATAATATATATGTATATATAGAGAGAGAGAGAGAGAGAGTAACAGGAGAATGAGCCACGATTACGAATTAACGAAGTTGGTGACTGCGTGCATATTTCACTTGTTCAATTTTATAGTCCAAGTTTTAAACGAGGCTTGAGTCTCGTAATATAAAAATTGTTTCATCTCATTGTTACAATTTTTTCATATTTTTATACATAATATGATACATAATTCAAAATTTTCAAAACTTAAAATAATAATAATATTAAAAAATTATATTTTAACAATATTTTATTCAACTTTTATTTAAAATTATCTTATCTTATCTCACTATCTACATTAGACTCTTAAAAGAATTTTAGGAAATTCAGATCCAAATTAAATAAATTATAACTCAAGGATGAAATCTTAAATTTTAATAGAAGATGTTTACACCTAAGAAAAAAAAAGGGGGAGGCTCGGAGGGAATGAGAGAAAGGAATAGAAAAGTTAGTATTTTCAATTGAAGATTATGAAATTGAAAATATTTTAGATACAAAATAATTATATTAAAATATATTTATAAATTGATGTAGTTTAATATGATATATTAAATTAAAAAAATATTTTTATTATAAAATAAATCTAATAAATTTTATAAAATCATATTAATCTATAAATTTATTCTATATAATTTTGTTGTGTGTGTATCAATATGCTTTTAAAGCTGCGTGGAGGAAGAAATACGTCACCTGCGTTGAAAGATCACGAGTACTAGGGCCCACAATATATCTGACGTCAGTGAGTGCGTAGATGTTTGTTTAATTTATCTTCTTTTATCTTTTGCGTCGGACGTGGTCACCTACCATTATTTTGACGTTAAATTTGTTTTTTTTAGGAGTTAAATTTGTTGTATAGACTATAGAGTGTCCAGTTTTTGCATAATTGTTTTTTAAAAGATATGTAAATTTGAAATTTATAAATAAATTATTTTTTAATAATCGTCTCTATTTAAAAAATAAATTACGAAAAGACTCACTAAATAATTATAGAGTGGCACTAGAGCCATACCGTTAATAGTTTTGTGATTTTTATTTTTTTTATATTTTATTTTTTGTATTTTTTTAACATATTTAAATATTTTTAAAAAAATAAAAAAATTCATAATATTATTAAAAAGTACTTACTTAATAATTAAGTAAAAAAAATAATAAAAAAAAATAGAGCGATAAAAACTATTGGTAAAACTCACTAGTAAGAATAGTATTATTCATTATTATATATATCATTATTCTTACTTACAGAAGATGAAATATTGAAATATATCTCTCCCTTAAAGAAATCTCACTATAGAGTTACTATGTAGCTCTTTAATAATTGGAGTGTGGAGTGTGGTGGAGGTTGTGTAGCAAAGCTCTATATCGTATATGACAATTGACAGAAAAGTATTAGCTATAAATTGTTGACCAAATATGTAAACTACAAACTTATGATGGCCATTGAAGCCAACCACACGCGCAGACACACGCGTGTAACTCAACAGAAACTTTTAAAGAAAAATTATAGTTGTAGTTGTTGAGTATTGTCATTAGCTTAGCTAAATACCTTTTCATCTTTAAATTTGACTAATTTTATCAATAATTGGTACACATTGAATTAGCCCAACCCATTTCATATCAAATATGAGTTACAATAATTTCATATTCTTTCCAAAGATGAAAAGTCCCATAGCAAGTCTAAATCTCATTGATATTTCTTTCTCTTACGTTTGGAAATCAAACCAAACTCGACTCATCTCAACTCATCTCAACAACTTTTTTAAATTCTAATAAAAAAGTTAAATTAACTTTTTCAAATCTCAAAATAATAATAATATTAAAAAATAATATTCTAACAATATTTTATCATCTCAACTCAACCCAGTTCGACATCTAAATGCATTCTAGTATTTCTTTTCTTTTCTTTTCTCTTCTTATTCCTTCTCCTGCATCTCTTCCTTATTTATCTTCTTCTAGTTTTTTTTCCTCTTATTTCTCTTTCCTATTTTCTCTTCTTCTAGTTTTTTTTCCTCTTATTTATCTTCTTTTTCCTTTTTTACTTCATTTTCTCCAACACGCCACAGCGGCTCAAAAAGCTTCTCTCTTTCTCTCCTGTAGATATTCTCTCCAACACGGCACCGCGACAGCTTCTCTCCAACACGGCAAGCAATAACACGATAAAATCCAAAACCCTAGCCTTGACTTTACTATTGATTTTGTTTTTTGGGTTTTATTTTGTTGATGTTGTTTGGGTTTGATTTTGTTTTCATTTTTTTTTGAATTTCTCGTTTTGATTTTAACATGGTTTTTTACCTTTTTATTTTATGAACGACAATAGTTTTGATTTTCAAACGGCAATATTTTATGAACAGCAATTTCGGATCCTCTACTTCATCACAATGAAAGAAAGATATTATTTCTATCATAATATTTATGTTTTGAGGGCAATCAGCTTATGAAAGTGCTCTATTTCCTAGTTTTGTTGCTTGTATACGAGTAATTGAAATTTCATTGGTTTCTTTCTTTTTCACCCTAGACATTTGAAATAACTACTGCGCTTCATGAAGCCGCAACTTTCTTATAGAGTTGCTTTTGTCTTGATACTTGTAGTTTGCCAAAATGGCATTTGCAAAATTTGCTTTACTTTAAGGGAGTAGGTAGCACTTATAGTGAAATTTGTGAAAATGAGTCTTGTCTTTAAGCAATGCAATATTAGTATATTACTATTGTGGTCGTAATATTTGTTCCCTAAAGTCCTTGAAGTAGGTTGTTTTCGAGAAAGCAATATCACATGGCAGCATATAATATTATTGACACTTGTGTGCATATTATTTGTTCCCATTGACTGTTTATTGTTAATCTTCCCAAGTGTGCATATATGTGAATACTTGAGATTGTGGCTACAGTTTCCTAATTAGACCTGCTTTCATGAGATTATGAGTCTAGTCCTATTTTTTACAATTATACTTGAATCAATGATGGACACCACATTTGATGAAAATCAATTCTTTATCACTCTATTGTAAAGTGGTGAACAATGTATCTCTAGTACCCTAATGACTAGTAGCCATGATAATGTTGGACTTTAAGCAGAGGAGACGACACGATAGATGATAATGTAGATGTCATTTTTGAGAGACCAATAAGGTTGAGAAAGAAAGGGAGAGAAAAAGAAAGATTACAGAATCTTCCGATGCAGAATTTATTGAGGCCTTAACTTGCATGAGAAATAATAGAGCCATCTTCATATTTGAAAGAAGACAAGCGACTAGCAATTTGGATGCTGATAGGGCTGAATTACTAGTGGTGAAAAAGAGGAAGAATGATATGGAAAAAATGAAGATCGATATGAAGATAATGAAGATGGATCTTGCTGGCATGAATGAAATGCAGCAAGAGTATTTCTTGAATATTCATAAAGATTCGAGGAATCAAGGAAGTGATTTTCATCTCATCTCTATCTCAACCTTTTGAAGATGTGTAGCTTTTGTTGGTGTAATGTTTTTTTTGGGGGCCGGAGGGGGGGTTATTTTGTGGTTGTAGCCTATACTATTTTGTGGTTTTTTGTTATTTTGGATTACAAATATGGGTGTTTGTGAATGTGGGCAGCCACTATATATGAATGTTGTACTATGGGCAGTGATGAAACTTTTATATTTGGATATTGATACGGTATAAATTGTTCTTCATATTGTTCTAATTTTTACTTAAAGCATTTCATGTATATAATTAATAATATTCATTTGTTTATTGGATTGTGAAAATGAAAATAAATATGATTGTTGGAGGTTATTGGAGATTATGAAAATAATAATAATTAAATAAATATAAAAATAATTAAAGAAATATAAAAATAAAAAAAATAATTTTTATTATTATAGAAAGTGTGATAGCTAATCCAATATAGACATCAAGTTTTGAATGATTAGTTAAAAGTGAAAAAGCTACATATTAGTCAAAATTTGAAGAATAGGATGGTCAATCCAATGCTAATGTTGTATGCAAGTATCGCTCAATCATTTAAAAAAAATGAATAAATATAGAATCTACATAAAAAAATTAATTTTTTAATAGTGAACATCACTCTTTCTCAAATCGATTGAACGGTGCTTACGAACTCCACGATTGTATGCAGCATTACTCAATTTTAAAATAAACAAAAGTTAAATATTTTAATTAAAAAGTTATCTTATAAAAATAAATATATAAATTGAAGTAAATATTAGATTATAAAATTATTTTTATTATAAAATAGATGTAACGAAATTTCTCCCAATTGCTTATCGGACCAACTTGTAAAATACAAACACTCAAAACACAACTTTCACCAACTCAACCTCAACAAGCAAATAAATTAAATAACATAACACGGGACACAAAAGTCAAAACCAAATAAAACATAATAAATAAGGAAAAGAAATAAATCAGTTGATCCCATTTTTAGCACTTTTTCTTTCACTATAGTCTACCTTAGAAACTTGTTCAATTAATGCAAACATCCAGCTGCTTGTGTTAATTGATTGATGGGATTATGAGTTGGTGCAGTAGTAGTGGTAGCAGCTGATGGGGGAACCTTGGCATGCACATAAAGTAGCGATCCTTTTTGTCACCCAGCTGATATTTTACTTTCCCGTTGATGCCAGGTGCATGCATTATGGTTCTTGAGACGTTTCCACATATTATTCAATAAAAAATATGCATGCATACCAGTGCCGTTGACAAGTAATTATATAGAATAATGCTACATACAGTCGTGGAATATGTAAATACTGTGCAGTCGCTTTATAAAAGAGTGAGGTCTACTATTAAAAAATTAATTTTTTTTAATGTGAATCTCATATTTATTTACTTTTTCTAAAGCGAATGCACGGTAACTGCACATGATTACAAGTATCATTTTTCAATTATATATGACCTGATCTTATCAATCTTGAGGTGCATTTTGGTCGTGGAAATATGGATTTTTGCCATTATTTTATGTGGAAGAGAAATATAATTAAAAGTTGAGAACATGCTTTCAAATTGACATGCACCTTGATTAATTAGTATTACTCTCTAATTAATTTTCTTTTTGATATATTATAAGTCTTCTTTTTATATTCATATCTAACTTGTGAATCCTCTAAATATTTTTTTACCAATTAAACATTCACATAGGTTAAGATTATTTGTTTGGCGTGTTCGATTTTTTATTCTACTGTATTTCATTACTCAATAACAGATGGAAGAAAATTCTGTGAGTTGTAATGTCGATACAATCTAAAGGGGTGGTGGTAACTCCTCTTCTATTCTAGTAGATATGAAGGAGCATGAGAGTCTTCCAGTTTTTTCATATATATATTTATAAAACGTAAGTAAATTTGAAATTTATAAATAATTTATTTTTTTAATAATCGGTTCTATTTAAAAAAATAATAATTACGGAAGGACTCATGCTACATAATTATATATAGCATTATTCTTACTTACAGACTGATGAAATATTGAAATATATCTATCCCTTAAAAGAAATCTTAATATAGGGTTACTATCTAGCTCTTATTCCGTATACGACAATTGACATAAAGGTATTGGCTATAAATTGTTGACCAAATATGCAAACTACAAACTTCTGATGGCCATTGAAGCCAACTACTCAACTAGACGCCCGGGGACACACGTATGTAATTCAACAGAAAATTTTAAAGAAATATCACTCAATTATTTTGAAAAAATTAAATAAACATAAGATTTATATAAAAAAAATTAATTTTTTAATAATAAATCTCATTTTTTTTCAAAATGATTGTGCGGTACTTGTGCACTCTACAAATGTATATAATATTACTCAATTTTAAAATAAACAAAAGTTAAATATTTTAATTACAAATATATCTTATAAAAATAAATATATAAATTGAAGTAACTAGATGTAATATATTAGATTATAAAATTAAATAATTTATTATAAAATAAATGTAACGAAATATCTCCCAATTGCTTATTGGACCAACTTGTAATATACAAACACTCAAAATACACCTTTCACCAACTCAACCTCAACAAGCAAATAAATTAAATAACATAACACGGGACACAAAACCAAATAAAACACAATAAATAAGGAAAATAAATAAATATTTTCGCACATTGTGAAACTAGAAGACAAAAAGGAGTCTTCATACAGGAAAAATGGATAAGACACTTGAAGCAGCTAGCACTAGCAGGACCAACAACAACCTGCATGCAAGAGCCTCGTTAGGTTTGATAAACATGTAAGATGGAGGGGCGCCCCTATGAGCAAACCACGTCCTATGCATGCTTCAGGTGAAAAGTGGCAATGGTCACTTTAATACAAGGACTGAAGGCTGGCCAGCCGTGAGTGGTGCATATAAGGAGAGCTAAGCCTTCCTTAACAGGTTTTCACATCCATCCTATATCAATATATATATAATCTCTTCATATTTTTGTTCTATCCAGAGTAAGCATTTAGGCTGTGAAGTTTTTAGAGTGTTACTCTATTTTATTCTACATAGTACACTTACCACCAATAAAAGATGTTTTTACTGGATAAACTTGTGAAACAACTCAAAAAGTTGTGTTTAAGGTATTCCGTTGTTCACTTTTACAACAAGAGCAAGACATGGCAATTCTATAGACTTCTGATCCACAAAACACAATGATTGCCTTGCTCTCACTCTTTCTCATTTTCTTTTTAATTTTTTGGAAGAGCTCCCTCGAAGAGAGCAAATCAATATTATCTTATTTTAATTCTTGAGGTGTGTTGAGGTGTTACACAATAGAGGATTGTCTTGCTTATTTTTATGACTATGCTTTACGATATTATTTTGTATTAACTACCTTATAGTTTGGGTATTTAGATATTTTGAGAATACTTTACTATTATTTATTATTTTGTTATTACTTTTCACTTATTTTTTATTATTATTCACTACTATTTATTATTCTATCATTATTTTTTCATTATTAATAATAGAATACTTCAAAATATCTTACCATCCGAACGTAACTATTGTGGTATTTTTTTTGCCCTTTTTCATAGGGAACATTTAAGTCTAGTTTGGGTAATAAGATATTCATTATTTTATTATTAATTTTTATTACTATTTAATATTTTATTATTATTATTCACAGAATATACGAGAATACCTTACAATCAAAACGTAATTAATAGGCGGTTGAATATAGACTGAAGGAGGGTCGGCAGCACTGTTAACTTCCACATGGGAGGGGGAACTGCAAGCAAGACCTTTAGAGAGGACTGTGTCTTCAGCCCCCGGATGCCGGCAAACTGCCCCTTTTTTTTTGGTAGTGTACATAACCCTTTTACCCACACACACAAAGAAAAAGAATATCACTTCAACCAAATCCATTCTTATTACGCAGTAGAATTTATAACTTGATTATCGATACAACTTAATATCCAGTAGAAGCGGAGAAAATACACAAAATATTGAGAATTTCTTTTTTTTTTTTTGGGTAAGAGATTCAGTCGCGTATATATATAATCCAGTAAGTCGATCGAGATCATGAGACTATTCAAAATCAAATAACATCCACAAATTCAGATGTAGAGAGAAGCTTCTTCATGATGGGGCGAGCTTTACACATGGCTTCCAGTGCCACAGCTTTGGGCATGGTGACCCCATTACCCTCAGTCATGTCAATCTCTTCATCGTTGATCCTCTCCCACTCGAAGCATTGAATCAATGATCCCAAAGTCAAGCCCACCATGCGCTGGGCAAGACCCGCCCCAGGACAAGCCCTCCTCCCCAATCCAAATGGCATGATCAGCTTGTGCGCATCACCTTTGCCACTTTCGAACCTCTCAGGCTTGAAATCGATTGCATTGTCCCATACATTAGGGTCTCTGTGTATGGCCCATGCATTGATAAATACTATCGTGTTTCTCGGCACATCGTATCCTTCAATAGTACAGTCTTCGGAGGACATGTGGGGTAGTAGTAATGGTGCAGGAGGGTACAATCGTAAAGTCTCAGAGATTATATTTTGAAGGTAGCATAATTGAGAGACATTTGATTCGTCAACTAACTTTTCTTCTCCAATCTGACCATCCAATTCAGCTTTAGCCTTTTTCAATGCGTCGGGATGATTGAGCAGACTGGACATTGCCCATTCTAACGTCACCGATGACGTATCGGTCCCCGCAAGTAATAAGACCTGTTTGGTTAAAACAATGATCACAAGATATAAAGGTAGAAAAACACTACTATGTCAACTCCTTTGACACCTTTATTTGACTGCTGATCATTTTTTTTTTACTTAATAATTAAATTAAAGAAGTGATTTTAAATGTATTGATATATTTTTTTATTTTTTAAATGTATTTAAATATGTTAAAAAAATATGAAAAAAAAAACTTTTTACTACCCAGCGGTCAAGATGAGGCAGCATAGTAGCCGCACACGACTCTACAGCCCCAAGTGTACTGCTCAATTTGACCGTTTGGTGATTTTTTTTTTTTTACTTAATGACAAAGGAAGTGATTTAAGTGTATTGATGTATTTTGTTTTTATCTTTTAAAAATATTTCAATATATTAAAAAAATGTGAAAAAAATAAAGAAAAAAAAAAACTCAAAAGTGTAAGCGATACACTTGAGCGGGCAATTCTGCATAATAGCCCAACTCAACAAAATATAAACCAAAGAGTACTGCTACATCACCCGAGGGATGTAGCTCGAGAACCCATCGAAAAGACAAAACTAATTTATTTATTTATTTTTTTATGTATTTTTTAATCATAATAAATATTTTTTAAAAAAATAAAAAATTCACCACATCATTCAAAAATACTTCTTTAATAACTAAGTAAGAAAAAAAAAAAGAATCTCGACAAATTCGTGACCCAAATCCGGGTCCCAAAGTATTTCTATAAACGAAAACAAGAGCTAAAATTAAGTAATGAAGTAAGAAAATTTAATTTCATAACCATTTAAATTATTATCATATGATTGACATGTAAAAATTAATTAATAATCTATTTTTAATTTTTTGATATCATACTAATTAATAGACGAAAAATAGAGAGTTATAAATGATTGAAAGTTCTAATAGATGATTAAGGGTATATTTAGATGTTTAAAATATTTTAAAATTTTATGAATATTAGTGAAATAATTTGTGTAAATATTTTTTTATTAGATTTTGATAAAATATAGAGAAAAAATTGAATAAAATATTTTTTATTGTATTGGGGTTTGTAAAAGTGAATAGATAAGATTACAAAATTGTTTAGACATAACTTTTTAATATTATTTTTATTTTAAAACTGGCAAATATTGTATTATTTTTTGTTTGAGTAGTTATTTTATTAGAAGAAATTTTAAAATTCAAAATAAAGAAGTAATTTGTGTTTGAATAAAATATAGAATAATACTACATAGAATCGTGGAATGCACAAGCGCCATAAAGCATATTTGAAAAATAGTACTAGGATTCACTATTAAAAAATTAATTTTTTTTTCATGTGGACTCGTATTTATTTAAAAATAATTGTGTGATACTTTGGCACTCACGATTACAACTATCATTTCTCAAAAATATAATTAAGTTAAAATATTATTTAAATATAGTTAGTTGGATGTTATTTTTATTTTAAAATTTGAAAATTTTGTAACTTTTTTTGTGTTTTGAAAGTTTGAAAAAAGTTATAATTATTAAATAAATATTAAATAAAAAAGTTAAATACTTAAAATTTAAAAATGTTTTGTGTTTAAAGCGATGTTCGGGAAGAAAACATATGACACAACTTTATAATATTTGTATTGCTCAACGGAGCCTTATTTTCTTTTTCTTTTTTCCCGTCATTTTTTGTACATTTTGGGATGGTACCTAATTTTCTCGTTAGGTTCATCAACTTTCTCCGCCATAAAAAATCATTCATGCTCAAAATACCAGAAAAACAAAAGAAGTTGGAAACAGGGATGCACTGCACTTACCAGTATAAGCCCCTTGATAATCTGGTCAGTGTAATATTCAGGCTGTGATTTCTGCAGAGAAAGCAAATGGTCAATCATAGTATTTCCCTGCTCCTTCTCACGCCTCTTCTCATCGATAAGGCCCTGCAAGAACGCATCCGTCCTGTTGGCAAGTTTCTTCAGTCTCTTCTCGAACCCCCCACTATCGATCCATTGCAGCAAGGGCACAAATTGTCCAGGATTCGACGCCCCTCCATTAGCGACTACCTCTTTGATTATCTCCCTAAACTGCCTCGCTTCTTCCTCGTCCTTCACGTCCACCCCGTACCCGTAATAGCTCTTCCCCGCCACCATTCTCATTACGATGTTAAAGGTGAGCTCCGAGAACAATGATTTCAGCTCCACCTTGGCGAAATCTTTGCACGAGTTATGTGATAGTTTTCGAAGCAAGCGCTTGATCTCGTCCCTTCGTATGCCCGAGAACATGTTGAGGCGATTGGTCGAGAGTATCTCGAGGGAGCTTATGCGGCGGAGATTGCGCCAGTGATCGCCATAGGGGGCTGCTGTGACGGTGGTGTAGTTGTAGCCGAGGTGCTTGCCTCCGAGCATGGCAGGGCGGTTGGCTAAGACGATGTCGTTCTTGGTGAAACATTCCTCGACTGCGGATGGGGACGAGACTACAACCACGAGACGAGAACCAAAACGAAGAGACAAAACTTGGCCGTATTTCTGCGAGAGGCGGTAAAATGTACGGTGGAGGGGTTTCTTAAGGAGATGGAGATGACCCAGGATAGGCAGGGAATTAGGTGGGCTGGGTGGGAGGTGTTCGTGGAGCCTTCTTGTTTGGAAGTAAAACTTGAGAGCAAAGAGAAGGAGAAAGGATAGAAGTGAGAGGGACAAATAAAGCAGGATGTCTTCCATGATTGCCTTCTGTTTTCTTTATCTTATGCTTACAATTATTGCATGCGTCTCTGAGATGATATATATATAGATGAGTAATCCTGATCACCAGCCGAAAACTGCAGCACACCCTTCAGAAATTTTATTTTTTTTCTTCAACTCAATACGGTGTGTTGAGGATGTAGGCTGCAGTAAATATTTTTCCTATATAGATATATGTACTAGCAGTGGTTTGCCACGTTTGCTGGAAGAAAAAATAAAATTCTTGAAAATAATGCATTCAAGCTGTAAATAAAGTGTGACTCCTTACATATAATACAAAATCTTGAATAATTGAGTTAGATGTTAGTTAACAATCATTAAGATTAAAAGAGTACAAAAGATCGATTAGTAAATAACCTAATTATTATGAGATTTAAATTATATTAAAATTTCTAATTATTTTTATGGTTTTACTTTTTTAAAAAATATTTAGTAAAATTTCATCATTTATTTAATGATGAATTAGTATTTTATAAATTAAAGTTAATTTTAAATATATGATATGATATTTATATTTTAATTATCTATTTAAGTTAGTTTATTTTTAATGTTTTAATATCTATAGTTGGATCAAATCTAGTGATTTAATATGAATGGTTGGCTGAAAAAACTAGAAGACTAAAATCATAATGACAAATCAAATAAGAGTGACTAACAAAGTGCAAATAGAAAAAGTAAAGTACAAAAAGTAAGGCTAAATTCGTAATAACACCTAACTATCAAGGGCATTGATGGAATAAAAATATTAAACAAGAATTAATATTTATTACTGTTCATCACTATTCATATATTATAGACGCTTTTAGGTATAAAGAAATAGAGAAATGATACTTACAGTCATGAGTGTGCAAGTACCGTGCAGTCGCTTTGAAAAAAGTGAATAAATATGGGACTCACATGAAAAGAAATTAATTTTTTAACAGTGAACCCCATTCTTTTTCAAAGCGACTGTACAACACTTGTGCATTCTACGACTGTATATAGCATTACTCTTTTATCGATCTCTGATCGGGCGAGAGAGGGCAATGGAGAATGAGCTACGACTACGCAGAATTAGCGAAGTTGGTTTAGAGTAGGAATCTTCCAATATTAATACCGTACGTAAGTAACTGCGTGCATATTTTACTTTGTTTAATTTTCCAGCTGCTTAATTTTGATCGGTCTCCCTCGTAAAAGTAAAGTTTTGGTTTCATGATTTTCAGTATGTAAATAATTTATGTGTAAAGAAGTAAATTTTGATAAACATTCAAGAGCGCCCCTATGAGCAAACCACGTCCTATGCATGCTTCAGGTGAAAAGTGGCAATGGTCACTTTAATACAAGGACTGAAGGCTGGCCAGCCGTGAGTGGTGCATATAAGGAGAGCTAAGCCTTCCTTAACAGGTTTTCACATCCATCCTATATCAATATATATATAATCTCTTCATATTTTTGTTCTATCCAGAGTAAGCATTTAGGCTGTGAAGTTTTTAGAGTGTTACTCTATTTTATTCTACATAGTACACTTACCACCAATAAAAGATATTTTTACTGGATAAACTTGTGAAACAACTCAAAAAGTTGTGTTTAAGGTATTCCGTTGTTCACTTTTACAACAAGAGCAAGACATGGCAATTCTATAGACTTCTGATCCACAAAACACAATGATTGCCTTGCTCTCACTCTTTCTCATTTTCTTTTTAATTTTTTGGAAGAGCTCCCTCGAAGAGAGCAAATCAATATTATCTTATTTTAATTCTTGAGGTGTGTTGAGGTGTTACACAATAGAGGATTGTCTTGCTTATTTTTATGACTATGCTTTACGATATTATTTTGTATTAACTACCTTATAGTTTGGGTATTTAGATATTTTGAGAATACTTTACTATTATTTATTATTTTATTATTATTTTTCACTTATTTTTTATTATTATTCACTACTATTTATTATTCTATCATTATTTTTTCATTATTAATAATAGAATACTTCAAAATATCTTACCATCCGAACGTAACTATTGTGGTATTTTTTTTGCCCTTTTTCATAGGGAACATTTAAGTCTAGTTTGGGTAATAAGATATTCATTATTTTATTATTAATTTTTATTACTATTTAATATTTTATTATTATTATTCACAGAATATACGAGAATACCTTACAATCAAAACGTAATTAATAGGCGGTTGAATATAGACTGAAGGAGGGTCGGCAGCACTGTTAACTTCCACATGGGAGGGGGAACTGCAAGCAAGACCTTTAGAGAGGACTGTGTCTTCAGCCCCCGGATGCCGGCAAACTGCCCCTTTTTTTTTGGTAGTGTACATAACCCTTTTACCCACACACACAAAGAAAAAGAATATCACTTCAACCAAATCCATTCTTATTACGCAGTAGAATTTATAACTTGATTATCGATACAACTTAATATCCAGTAGAAGCGGAGAAAATACACAAAATATTGAGAATTTCTTTTTTTTTTTTTGGGTAAGAGATTCAGTCGCGTATATATATAATCCAGTAAGTCGATCGAGATCATGAGACTATTCAAAATCAAATAACATCCACAAATTCAGATGTAGAGAGAAGCTTCTTCATGATGGGGCGAGCTTTACACATGGCTTCCAGTGCCACAGCTTTGGGCATGGTGACCCCATTACCCTCAGTCATGTCAATCTCTTCATCGTTGATCCTCTCCCACTCGAAGCATTGAATCAATGATCCCAAAGTCAAGCCCACCATGCGCTGGGCAAGACCCGCCCCAGGACAAGCCCTCCTCCCCAATCCAAATGGCATGATCAGCTTGTGCGCATCACCTTTGCCACTTTCGAACCTCTCAGGCTTGAAATCGATTGCATTGTCCCATACATTAGGGTCTCTGTGTATGGCCCATGCATTGATAAATACTATCGTGTTTCTCGGCACATCGTATCCTTCAATAGTACAGTCTTCGGAGGACATGTGGGGTAGTAGTAATGGTGCAGGAGGGTACAATCGTAAAGTCTCAGAGATTATATTTTGAAGGTAGCATAATTGAGAGACATCTGATTCGTCAACTAACTTTTCTTCTCCAATCTGACCATCCAATTCAGCTTTAGCCTTTTTCAATGCGTCGGGATGATTGAGCAGACTGGACATTGCCCATTCTAACGTCACCGATGACGTATCGGTCCCCGCAAGTAATAAGACCTGTTTGGTTAAAACAATGAGCAGAAAAACACTACTGTGTCAACTCCTTTCGACACATTTATTTGACGCTGATCAAATTTCATTTTTACTTAATAATTAAGGAAGTGATTTTAAATATATTGATATACTTTTTATTTTTTAAATACATTTAAATATGTTAAAAAAAATGAAAAAAAAAACTTTTTACTGCCTAACAGTAAAGATGGGATAGCATAATGGCCGCATACGACTCTATAGCCCAAGTGCACCGCTCAGTTTGACCATTTGGTAATTTTTTTTTTTTTTTTTTAATGACAAGGGAAGTGATTTTAAATGTATTGTTGTATTTTTTTATCTTTCAAAAATATTTAACTATATTAAAAAAATGTGAAAAAAATGAAGAAAAAAAAATCCAAAAGTGCCAATCGGTACACTTGAGCGGGCAATTCTGTAGAATAGCCCGACTCAACAAAATATAAACCAAAGAGTACTGCTACATCACCCGAGGGATGTAACCCGAGAAGCCATCGAAAAGGCAAAACTAATTTATTTATTTATTTTTTATGTATTTTTTAATCATCATAAATATTTTTAAAAAAAATAAAAAATTCATGACATCATTCAAAAATACTTCTTTAATAACTAAGTAAAAAAAATAAAAAAAGAATCTCGACACAAATTCGTGACCCAAATCCGGGTCCCAAAGTATTTCTATAAACGAAAACAAGAGCTAAAATTAAGTAACGAAGTAAGAAAATTTAATTTCATAACCATTTAAATTATTATCATATGATTGACATGTAAAAATTAATTAATAATCTATTTTTAATTTTTTGATATCATACTGATAGACGAAAAATAGAGAGTTATAAATGATTGAAAGTTCTAATAGTGTCTTAAGGGTATATTTAGATGTTCAAAATATTTTAAAATTTTATGAATATTAATGAAATAATTTGTATAAATATTCTGATTTTGATAAAATATAGAAAAAAAATTGAATAAAATATTTTTTATTGTATTGGAGTTTGTAAAAGTGAATAGATAAGATTAAAAAATTGTTTAGACATAACTTTTTAAAATTATTTTTATTTTGAAATTGGCAAATATTGTATTATTTTTTGTTTGAGTACTTATTTTATTAGAAGAAATTTTAAAATTCAAAATAAAGAAGTAATTTGTGTTTGAATAAAATATAGAATAATGCTACGTAGAATCGTGGAATGCATAAGCGCCATACAGTATATTTGAAAAATAGTACTAGGATTCACTATTAAAAAATTAATTTTTTTCATGTAGACTCGTATTTATTTACTTTTTTAAAAATAATTGTGCGATACTTGGCACTTACGATTACAATTATTATTTCTAAAAAGTATAATTAAGTTAAAATATTATTTAAATATAATTAGTTGGATGTTATTTTTATTTTAAAATGTGAAAATTTTGTAGCTTTTTTTGTGTTTTGAAAGTTTGAAAAAAGTTATAATTATTAAATAAAGGAAAAATCTAACTGCAAGCAAGTTTGTGCACCAATTTGTGCACTAATATTGATATATAATATATATGTTTAACTAAATGATGTGAATTAAAGATGAAAATAATTTTTATCATATATGAAATTTTCTTCTTCTCTTAAAAATTTTTTTTTTATTTATTTTTAAATAAAAAAAATCTTCGGTACGCAATATGGTGCACAAACTCGTTTATATCTAGCAAAATCCTTAAACAAAAAGTTAAATATTTAAAATTTAAAAATGTTGTGTGTTTAAAGCGATGTTCGGGAAGAAAACATATGACACAACTTTATAATATTTGTATTGCTCAACGGAGCCTTATTTTCTTTTTCTTTTTTCCCGTCATTTTTTGTACATTTTGGGATGGGAGGATTTTGGGATGGAAGGAATGCTGAGCGCAGCCTACATCCCAGCACACCTTCTGAATTTTTTTTTTATTTTTTTGTTTTCTTCTCCTCAACAACACTATCGTGTTAAAGATGTGGGCTGCAAAATATCATTTTCCTTTGGGATGGTACCTAATTTTCTCGTTAGGTTCATCAACTTTCTCCGCCATAAAAAATCATTCATGCTCAAAATGCCAGAAAAACAAAAGAAGTTGGAAACAGGGATGCATTGCACTTACCAGTATAAGCCCCTTGATAATCTGGTCAGTGTAATATTCAGGCTGTGATTTCTGCAGAGAAAGCAGATGGTCAATCATAGTATTTCCCTGCTCCTTCTCACGCCTCTTCTCATCGATAAGGCCCTGCAAGAACGCATCCGTCCGGTTGGCAAGTTTCTTCAGTCTCTTCTCGAACCCCCCACGATCGATCCATTGCAGCAAGGGCACAAATTCTCCAGGATTCGACGCCCCTCCATTAGCGGCTACCTCTTTGATTATCTCCCTAAACTGCCTCGCTTCTTCCTCGTCCTTCACGTCCACCCCGTACCCGTAATAGCTCTTCCCCGCTACCATTCTCATTACGATGTTAAAGGTGAGCTCCGAGAACAATGATTTCAGCTCCACCTTGGCGAAATCTTTGCACGAGTTATGTGATAGTTTTCGAAGCAAGCGCTTGATCTCGTCCCTTCGTATGCCCGAGAACATGTTGAGGCGATTGGTCGAGAGTATCTCGAGGGAGCTTATGCGGCGGAGATTGCGCCAGTGATCGCCATAGGGGGCTGCTGAGACGGTGGTGTAGTTGTAGCCGAGGTGCTTGCCTCCGAGCATGGCAGGGCGGTTGGCTAAGACGATGTCGTTCTTGGTGAAACATTCCTCGACTGCGGATGGGGACGAGACTACAACCACGAGATGAGAACCAAAGCGAAGAGACAAAACTTGGCCGTATTTCTGTGAGAGGCGGTAAAATGTACGGTGGAGGGGTTTCTTAAGGAGATGGAGATGACCCAGGATAGGCAGGGAATTAGGTGGGCTGGGTGGGAGGTGTTTGTGGAGCCTTCTTGTTTGAAAGTAAAACTTGAGAGCAAAGAGAAGGAGAAAGGATAGAAGTGAGAGGGACAAATAAAGCAGGATGTCTTCCATGATTGCCTTCTGTTTTCTTTATCTTATGCTTACAATTATTGCATGCGTCTCTGAGATGATATATATACAGATGAGTAATGCTGGCCACAGGCCGGAAGTTGCAGCATATTCTTCAAATTTTTTTTTTATTTTTTATTTTTTTTCAACTCAACACGGTGTGTTGAGGATGTAGACTGTAACAAATATTTTTCCTATATAGATATATGTACTAGTAGTGGTTTGCCACGTTTGCTGGAAGAAAAAATAAAATTCTTGAAAATAATGCGTTCAAGCTGTAAATAAAGTGTGACTCCTTATATATAATACAAAATCTTGAATAATTGAGTTAGATGTTAGTTCACAATCATTAAGATTAAATGAGTACAAAAGATTGATTAGTAAATAACCTAATTATTATGAGATTTAAATTATATTAAAATTTCTAATTATTTATATGGTTTTACTTTTTTAAAAATATTCACCAAAATTTCATCATTTATTTAATGATGAATTAGTATTTTATAAATTAAAGTTAATTTTAAATATATGATATGATATTTATATTTTAATTATCTATTTAAGTTAGTTTATTTTCAATGTTTTAATATCTATAGTTGGATCAAATCTAGTGACTTAAAATGAATGGTTGGCTGACAAAACTAGAAGACTAAAACCGTAATGACAAATCAAATAAGAGTGACTAACAAAGTGCAAATAGAAAAAGTAAAGTACAAAAAGTAAGGCTAAATTCGTAATAACACCTAACTATCAAGGGCATTGATGGAATAAAAATATTAAACAAGAATTAATATTTATTACTGTTCATCACTATTCATATATTATAGACGCTTTTAGGTATAAAGAAATAGAGAAATGATACTTACAGTCATGAGTGTGCAAGTACCGTGCAGTCGCTTTGAAAAAAGTGAATAAATATGGGACTCACATGAAAAGAAATTAATTTTTTAACAGTGAACCCCATTCTTTTTCAAAGCAACTGTACAACACTTGTGCATTCTACGACTGTATATAACATTACTCTTTTATCGATCTCTGATCGGGCGAGAGAGGGCAATGGAGAATGAGCTACGACTACGCAGAATTAGCGAAGTTGGTTTAGAGTAGGAATCTTCCAATATTAATACCGTACGTAAGTAACTGCGTGCATATTTTACTTTGTTTAATTTTCCAGCTGCTTAATTTTGATCGGTCTCCCTCGTAAAAGTAAAGTTTTGGTTTCATGATTTTCAGTATGTTAATAATTTATGTGTAAAGAAGTAAATTTTTTATAAATTTTTTTTAAATACATATAACATTTATCTTTAAACAAATTTAATCCAAATTAATTAAATTTTAACTCAGATCAAATCTTAAATTAATCGAAGATATTTACACCGAAAGAGGAAAAACAAAGGAGGAAGAGAAGTAAAAATGCTATCGTTCTCAATTTTGAAGATTACGAGATAAGTATGACATCTATACAAATGGGCTGCATGCATGGATACGCGTGTAAAGGCAAAGCTGCGTAAAGGGAGAAATATTAAAGAAATATTTGAAAATAATATCAATTTTATCTCCTTCTATCTTTTTTTTAAATATTATTAAATATAAATATTTTTAAATTCATCATTTTAATTTTTTCAAATTAATCATTAATTTTTTCAAATTTATAAATAAAAAATTAAAAAATAATTTAATTTTGTTCAAATCTCAAAATAAAAATTATATTAATTATATTTTAACAGTATATTTTAATTTTATAATATCTTTTATTTAATTTTTTTCTCATATTTTTTTAAATTTAATAAATATTTAATTAAAATTATCTTAAAATTATTCCTAAATTATCTTATTATTATTTATAAAATTTTTAGAATACTGCTGAAAGGTAAATAATGGGGCCCACAATACTCCTAACGTCAGTGAGTGCGTAAAATATTTGTTTGATTTGTCTTCTTCCCCCCCCCCCCCCCCCTTTTTTTTGATAAAATGTCTTCTTCGGTAGTTCTTCCCCTTTGGCGTCAAAGAGCACGTGATCGCCTACTATTTAGGATTAGGATGAAACATTTGAAATAGGAAAATGCTATACCTTCTTATTTTATCTATTTATTTTGTATATTTATTTATTTAATGATTAAAAAAATAATTTGTAATTTATTGATGTATTTTTTAAAATTTTAAAAATATTAAAAAAATAATAAAAAAATCAAAATAATCTAACAGTCAAATGGAGCAATGCTACTAGACGCTCTTTGAAATATGTCAAGTTGTCGCTTTTTCATCTGGAAAATTCTAAAGGCAGTCCCTGTGGCTGTGGGTCAGGGTGACCCCCCGCGCGACCTGATGGGTTACCATCTAGTTTTTATTCCATATATGACAAAATAGTATTTGACTATAAATTGTTAGCCAAATAAAATATAATAAATAAATCTCTACGTAGAATTTGACTGAGTTGAATTTTTTATGAATAATAATAAATTGAATTGTAAAAAAAATTATGTGGGATCTATCTAAATTGAATTTAAAATATATTTAGATATTAAGATGAATTTAATATTTTTATGAAAAATTAAAAAAAGTTGTAGGTTTCATGTATTAAGATGTTTTAAATTGAAAAAAATTATGGATTTCATGTGTAAGAAGGTTTTGAGTTGAGATAAGTTTAATAATTTGAGAATTGAGTATTTAAATATTAGATTTAGTTTAAAATTAGATTAAACTCAGTTCAACAAACGAAACGCATTACACTTTGACCGAAGTGAAAACATAAAAATACATAACTTGACTCCAAATGGTTCTTTTAACTGCAGTTAAATTGGTCATGCTCTTATATAAGTAGCTCGAAACTATCAATTGGACAAAATCATCTTCTCTAAGGTCAAGTTGTAATTGAAACAAGCTGCCAATACCAAAGCTGTGAGGTTATATAAGCTTAGGTACCGGTACTGGCATGGCAGACTGGCAGTTGGCACCACAACTAAGCAAGGTGCGTAATATATACACAATATATTTTGCGTTTACAAGAATAAGTGAATAGCCTATCAAGATCAACATTATCCATCGTACTTACAGAATCATAGAGACCAGTAAGTATGTGGACGGGTGCTGGGAAGAGGCCTAATAGGCAACAAGATGGCAATGATCAACAACACGACATTATGCTAACATATAGAGAGTGTGAAAATACCATTTGTCACCAGCAAGGTGGTCCTCTACCACCGCCAGCCACCATCTGCATCGTTGGAGCTCCTTACCATCGGTGGGGTGGCCCTCGACCACCAAAGTAGTTCACACAGCGCAAATGGAGGACAGACACTGCCAAAGATCTACAAAAACCCGACATCTGTAATGGTCCTCTACCACCGCTAGCCACCACCTGCACCATTGGAGCTCCCTGTCGTCGGCGAGGTGGCCCTCGACCACTGAAGCAGTTCACACTGCACACAGTGCAGACGGAGAGGTACGGGCTTGAAAGTTTATTGTGTTTATTTCAGAGGGCCTCGTGGGATTTTATAAAGGGAAAAGAAAGGATTGATAATAGGATTGACAAAATTTCATTTTAACAAGATTATTATAATTTTATTATTGATATTTTATTATGACCCGATTTTTGCAATAGCCATTAGAGTTTTGTTTTAATTTGAACCTTATTTCTTCCTATCTTCACCCATAAGCCTCATTCTTATCTCTTGATTGGATAATCCTAATCTATCTTCATTCTTATCTCCTAATTGATTATCCTAATGGGTAACCAACTCTCAAATCCTATTATCAATCCTCTCTTTTCCCTTTATAAAATCCCACGAGGCCCTCTGAAATAAACACAAGAAACTTTCAAGCCCGTACGTCTCTTAGTGTTTTAGTTGTAAGTGTCCTAGTGGGAGATCAACTCTCACGTCAAGACCCTACTATAAATCCTCTCTTCCTCCTCACAATATTCCCATCAACAAACCCATGATACCTCACGGCCAAAACCACCAATGAAATCAAAATTTTCCCCCACACTTCAAACCAAAGTTACACAGTAAAAACAAAGAAAACCACTTCCCAACAGCCACCGTAGCACTTCCCTTCGTTCCAAGTTGTCCACCATCGCCAACCACCACAAAAGACGTCGGAGCACTATCTCGGTACTAGAAACCGCCGACCAGCTCGGCCTCTTTGCCACAAGCACATAACCTTCTATCACCGCAACTCCTTCTCTTTGCAACAGCGCATTACCTCCTAGCTCAACCACAGCAGCAACCTCCTTGCCCAGATCATGCAGACACCACTTCAAGGGACGTCGGAGTACCACCCACGGTGCCAGAAATCGCTGACCAGCACGACCGTCAGCCACCTAGCTCAGCCACGTGCTCCCCCTCCCTTTTGATAAGCTCTGCTGCCAGCTCTCTCTCCCTCTCTCAGTGTCGCACCACCATAAGGACTTGCCAGCCACCCAGAGCCGCCGCAAGTCAACTTCTCTTCCGTAGTGAGCCCCTGTTTCACACGTCTCTCTCTCCCAAGCCTCTATTTTCTTTACAATTTTAAGATGTGTTTCTTTTAGGTTTCTAATTACTACATACAAAAATGATAAAATTACATATATGTCCTTTTTAATCTAGTATCTTGAAGGATTGTTTTAAATTACATTTATAAACTTACACTTAAGTATATGTTAATTATGAATATTATTATGTCATTTTATTTGAAGTTAAGTTGGGCTTAATATTTCAAGTTGAGTTTAATTTTATTAAATAAATATATTAGTCATAGGCTCATTTTTAGGACGCGGGGCAACCAAAAGTTGAGTCACACACTCGCGATGCAATCCATCGGGCATGGAGGTCAGAAGACCACATGACCCTCTCCAAAGTTACCTTCTGGAATGAGCCACCGAGCCCGCCTCGCGTGGGTTTCATTCAGGAATGAGCCACCAAGCTCTACAACCGTCTCGAGTTGGTTACCTTCGGGTAGGGCTGTACACCGATGGGTTCGGTGTCGGTTTCGGCGCAAAACCGAGACACCACTGACGTCTGCCATGGGTCTGTTGAACCGGCCGAAACCGATGGTTTGGGGATAGAAAACCGATCATATCGGTCTCGACATGCGTTGACGTGGTCTTCGGTCCACCATCGGTGTCTTCTGTGAAGGAGGAGGAACTGAGGAAGAGTGAAGAACTGTCTCGCCGTAGCTGCCATGGAAGAAGAAGAGAGTTGCAGATGGTAGAGAGGAAGAAGATGACGCGGGGAAGAAGAAGAGGGGCGTGGGGGGGTTATTAATTCATCTTAAAACGACGCCGTTTGACTTAAAAGCCAAACGGTGCCGTTCTATTATAATTTTTTTTTTTAATTTTCAAGTTTTAAAACGACGTCGTTTCACTTATAATAAGTGAAACGGTGCCGTTTTATATACATATATTAAAAAATATATATAAATAGACCGGATCGGCCGGTTCAGCAGTTTTTCAGGGGTTCAAACCGACGCCGAACCGCCGATATCGATTTTCCTTCAATTTCTCTCGACCGTCGACCGGTTCTGTGCTCCGGCGGTCGGTCTGATCGGTTCACGGTCGGTTCCGGCGGTTCCTGTACAGCCTTACCTTCGGGAACAGGCCATCAGGCCCTACAACCACCTCGAGCGGGTTACTTTTGGGGGACGATGAGCTCAATAACCGCCTAAGATGGATCCAGGGGATTCACGGGCACCCTAACCGCTTAAGCGTGGGTTACTACAAACAAATAATAAAATGAGAACACCAACATAAATTTACACCAAAGGACAGAAAATCCTCCACCATCACCAAACAATAAAACGAGAATACCAACATTAAATTACACCAAAGGAGGTAGAAAATGTACTTTTCGCCGACAATAAACAATCTCTCAAGTAAACATTTACACAAATAAACAAACTCAAATCGAGTTCCGCGCTCATACCTAATATGGTCGCGTACATCTCCCATCTATCTCTCTAGCCTGAGCCCCTCACCGCTTAGCACGAAACAAACAGAAAATCAAGGATCGAACAACACCAGGGACCGAACAAACGAGAAACCAGTGAACAATTTTCTAAATTTTTGCAGATTATTGATTTGAAGATTCTCAAGACATTCTAAGGCTACACAAGGGCGTGGAGACACAGATACACTAACTAGTATGTACCCACATCATGGTAGGGAAAAACAAAGCAAGTAGGTGCCCACGAGCCAGCGGGGTAAAAGACAGGTGCAGAGCATGCAAATTATTTAATTTTCCATGTGTCAGCACAAAGAAAATTAACGGGATAACTGGAAGAGATATTTGAGCCCCCACAATTTTAGCTAAGAGCTAAAGTCAAGAAGGAACACAGACTCCTAATAGGAAATAGACTCACATTCCTAACAGAAGATGGACTCACACTCCAAAAAGAAAAGGTTTCACAATGCAAATTGAACTCTATCACTCCAAGGAAATAACATCTATAAATAGCATACAAGAGGTAACATCATCTTGACCTCTATATATATACACTTAAACTTGATTCACTTCTTCTTTACATACATTTATTTTCATACTATGTTACTGACTTAAGAATCAGAGACTTTACCGGACGACCAATGCCGTCTCTTTATTGCTGCAAGTGTCATTCGTGTGATTGGTAGTGTGAAACAAGTCCTTAACAATTAGAATATATATTTTTAATATTATTTTTATTTAGAGATTTGACAAAATTGAATTGTTTATTTTATTTTATATGAGAATTTGAAAAATTCGTAATGATCTGATAAGATGAGATGAATTATAAGGAGTTGAGAAAACAAAAGAGACCTTAACTCTACTTAATTATACTAAGAAAAAATCTTCTTCACACTCTACTATTTATCACACACTTAACACACCTAGTGTAATGAGTTAAAAAAAAAATAAAAAAAATTTGAGTGCATAGTATGTAAAGAGTGTGGGCAGATGTGTAGAAGTGCTCTTATACTAAACTTAATGAGAAACTCAAATTTATGAAATTCACAACTCTGACTTTATCATAAAAACTAAAATTTCAATCGAACTACCAATGTCTAATCAGAAAAAATTATTCGCACCCAATTCGATAAACCAAACACCGCTAGATAAAATTCACAGCATCAAGACATATAAAAAATTATTCGCACCCAATTCTATAACCCAATTCGATAAAATTATTTGCACCCAATTCGTTTGGAAGTTAAGCTGAACTCAACTTATTTCAACTCATTATTATAATTTTTTCAAATTTTAATATAGAATATAATAAACAATTCAACTTTTTTAAATTCCAAAATAATAATAATATTTTATCATCTCAGCTCAACTCAACTCAACTTAACTCAACTCACTTCAACGTCTAAACCCACCCTAAAATCCAAATAAATAATACCCATCTCCATTCAGAATTGTTTGAAAAAGATTTCATCCCAAAATTTTTATCTTATTTTATTTCATCTTATCTCCTTTTAAAACATAACTCAAATATAAATACAAATACTTTCAAACTAATTATTACAATTTTTCTAAATTTTTAAACAAAATATAAAAATTCATTCAATTTTTTCAAATCTCTAAATAAAAAAATATTAAAAAATTATATTTTAATAATATTTTATTCATCTTTAAACTTTTATCACAATTTATCTATTCTATCAGTAAAAACAAACATACCTTAGTGCAAATTGATCTGTCGAGCAACGAATTAACAGGACAAATTTCAAGACAACTCAGTACACTTCCAGCAAGCCAGTACGCGAACAACCCAGGACTTTGCGGGTTCTAGCAGCCATTAAAAAAATAGAATTAAAATAAATAAAAATATTAAAATTAATATTTTAATAAAATAATGATAGATTTGAAATGTTAATTGTTAGGTTAGGATAAAAAAAAATATATTTCATCTCATCTCATTTCATTATGAGAAATTTTATTTACAGTCCCCACTTGAGGACTGTATATGCATGCCTTTTATTAAATGAAAAAAATCATCATTTCAGGAAGGATAATTTTATAATTTAAACAAAATTTAAAGATAAAATTACCTATGCTTGCATTGCAGTTCCCAAATAGGGACTGTATCTAGCATTGCTCTTTCATTATTACAATTTTTTTAAATCCTTATACAAAATATAATAAACAATTCAATTTTTTCCAATATCGAAACAATAATAATATTAAAAAATAATATTCTAACAATATTTTATTCAACTTTCAACTTTTATCTAAAACCATCTCATCTCATCTCACTATCCAAACTCCACCTTTTAGTGTTGTTAAAAAGTGACTAGTTATATTTATAAAAGTGAATTTTCTAGTCAAATTTTAGCTAAACTTTAACTAGACCACTACTAATGCTGCACTAGTATTGGATTATGCATCTGCATATGCATCTATATATTTGCATAATATGATCTTAAATTAGGCTGTATTGGATTATGCATATCTAAAAATTCGCATAGCTATAAATAATGTTTTTACAAATTTGAAAGTGCACTGTTCACTTTCCAAATTTTATTTTATTATTATTTTTTCTCTCTCTCCACGAATGGAAAGAATTTTAGGAAAGAAATTTTAGTGAGTATTAAATGATAGAATTTGTAGTAGTGCTAATTGCAATATATATATATATATATAATAATTTTAGGAAAAAAAAAATATAAAAAAATATATTATTATTATTTGGCTTAAATATGCATAATCTAATGTACGAGTTTTTCTTGATATGCAAAGTCAATTTTAAAAAAATGTGATTTTGTATATGAATATAGAGAAATGAATGCAAATGCTCTATTTCTTAACAAAAATAAAAAATAAAAATGCTAATGCTCTAAGAGTATTGACATTGATTTTATCAAATTTATCTCTAAAATTTGATGAAAAGTACATATTTTCCATAAATTCAAAACCTCCCTAACCATAAACCCACATTGGATTAACCATTGGATTAGTCAAAATAATAATATAATATTATTTTTGTAATAATAATATTTTTAATTTATTTTTATCATATTTTACAAGTACACTAACTATATATTAATTAATAATTTAATTTGATACTTAAATTATTATTTCACAACTTAAATATATTGTGGCTTAAAATTGAGAAATAATAAGTTAAGTAAATAAAATAATGGTTATGGAGTATGAACAATTAGTTTTTAAATTTTGAAATGAACTTAAATGTATTGTAGTTCAAAGTTGAAGATTTTAGTGTATGCTAAATCTAATGCAGTAATTTTAAATACAAATTCATCTAATTTTAAAGATGATAAATAATGAGTCCAATACTAATGGTTTAAGAATGATAAATTCATTTTCAAATCAAATAAGGTTCGAAATGGTTTTCAAGACCGACCCGATTTAAATAAGCATACGAAAAACAGGTCAAATTGACCCGATCCGCAGTCCTATTCCGTCCTTCTCAACATAAACGAAAATACGATTCTGGCTGAGCATTATTATTTGGATGAGAAATTGAGAATGATAATAATAATTTTAGCAAAAAAAAAAATAAAAAAATATTTTATTATTATTTAACTCAAATATGTATTATCTAACGCGGAAGTTTTTTTTAATATGTAAAAGATGTAATTTTTCTTGATATGTAGAAGATGTAATTTTATATATGCATATAAAAAAATTAATGCTAATGCTCCAGTACATTTTCAAATGAAATAAGGTCGGAAATGGTTTTCAAGACCGACCCGAATTTAAATAAGCATACTGAAAACAGGTCAAATTGACCCGGTCCGTGGTCCTAGTCCGGCCTTCCCAACGTAAACAAAAATACGATCCTGGCTGAGACTGTGGCTGACCCCTCACCCCCATATGCTAAAAAGCTGTGAAGCTCTGCAGCGTGATTATGAAGAAACGCACCGTCTACGCATGGGGAGTAGCGATCCTGAGCTTCGTCGTGCTGATGATCGTCACCCCTGCCATTCCTCAGTCTCAAGCTTACCACGATTTCGCTGACCAACGCGAATTCTTCGGTAATTTTCCCCCTCTCTTAGGTTTCCCGCAAACCTTTTTCTCCTTTTCTCAACTTCTTGAATCGGAACATATATGTGGATATATTCTTATTGTAGAATTTGTATACAATTTTGGACTGCTTTCTCTTTTGTTGTTTCAGTTTTGGCGTGAAAGTCTGGTCCAATTGGAAGTGGGGTTTTACTTTGTTATTCCCCCCCCCCCCCCCCCCCCCCCCCCCACATGAATTACATTGCATATATGCTTTTGTTTTCTATAAATACGCAGGCATCGTAAATATTTATAAAATAAATTTTTTGTTAGTGACTTAGACGCGTACCTGGGTGGCTGAGCCCATGGCTTCTCCATCCATCATTTTTGTAAAAGAACATTTGGATCGGTAGGAGTAAATTTGATCCAAGAAATTACTGTCACTGCTTCTTTGGTGTTAGTTGGGTGCCTATCTATCACTCTGACAGTATTTTGTTTAATTATATTTCAGGTATTCCTAATACACTTAATGTGGTTTCAAATTTTCCTTTCCTAGTTGCTGGTGTGATAGGGCTTGTACTTTGCTATTATGGGAATTACTTTAGGCTGAGGTAATGTGGTTTTTGTAACTATCATTCTAATGCAATCCCAACATTAGAATTCTTGTAAATACTGATCATGTTTCAATATTCGCATTTAAAGCTTGCAAGGTGAGCTTTGGGGTTGGACCTTTTTTTACATTGGTGTTGCTGCTGTTGCTTTTGGATCCTCATACTATCATCTCAAACCAAATGATGCTCGCCTTGTATGGGATCGTCTGCCGGTGAGTACATTATTGTGATGAAATACAATTCAGTTTCACAGTTATTTATAAAATATCTGCGTAGTATTGTTTTAACTCCAACCTGTCAGCTTTTTATGATAAACACAGATGACTATTGCCTTCACGGCAATAATGGCGATCTTTATCATCGAAAGGATTGATGAGAGGAAGGGAACATTCTCCATCATTCCACTCCTAATGGCAGGCATAATAAGCATATTGTATTGGAGGCAAGCTTATTACTTATTTCTTTGGTTTAAGCTCAGTATGGTATTGATTTCTAAAAGTGGACGTAGACTCTCTATGCCAGCTGATAAATGTCTTTGTGCTATGATAATGAAGTGATTTGTGTTCTTTACTGGGTTAGGATTTTGACAATCATCTTTAATCTATTGCATCATAGGGTATCAATTTCTAGGTGCACAGCTTCATAATAATTCTATGCAAGTTATAGTTTTTATTTTTATTTTTTATGAATGAGAAAATTTTATTGAGACAAGTAACAAGGCAAAGCAAAGCCAAGTACACTGGAAGTATACAAAAACTGAACATAATTACAAGTCAGGAACTAGAAAAAGAAACTCTATGCAAGTTATAGTGTTAGTCAGGTGTCTGGAGTTTGTTTAGGACTATTTGACGAGACAGTTGGTGTCTACATTTCCATCTCAACCTATGATTGGTTGAACGACCTCTATGGTCAGACATGGTCTAGAGGGCACGCATCCCCGTTTGTATACCATCAGCGTGCATGTGTCGGTGAGTTGCACTCTCTTCTGGCTCCTTTGAACACAATACCACCTTTTTTTTGTCAAAAATAAAAATCAGGCATGGTCAGACAACTTTGTTCTGCATTTATACTTCTTGTGTACTTGGGCTACGCCTACTTACTTGATTCAATAAATTTTCTTTTATGTATAAAAAGAAATTGATTGCTGGAATTTTCTTTTTCAGGTTTTTTGATGACCTCCGCCCATATGCCATGGTCCAGTTTGTCCCTTGCATTGTCATTCCTGTGATGGCTATCTTGTTGCCTCCAATGTACACACATTCTGCATACTGGCTTTGGGCTGCAGGTTTGTGTTTTTCTACAAGTTTCCCTTTTTTTATGTGCCTAAAACATGTCCCTGCTTATGCCATGCTGAGCATGACACTAAGTTGTTAAACACAGGATTTTATCTCCTAGCTAAAGTGGAAGAAGCAGCGGATAAAGTGATTTACGAATGGACACATCATATTGTCAGTGGGCACACGCTCAAGCATTTGTGTGCTGCTATGGTTCCTGTGTTCTTGACACTTATGCTTGCAAAGAGGAGTGTTGAAACAGAGAGGTACTTTTAAGTCTCTTCTTAGAATTCTGTTGCGTACTATTAGAAACATGTTGTGTTTCATCATGTAAATTTATTGAAGTCCTTGCTAAAGAAGCAATTTGATGATATTCATCAATTTGGCAAACTTAGAAATTCAATAACATCAAAATCTTCATTCTTATATAAAATGATCTGAATTTATCAACTATTTAAACTTGAAATTAGTATACAAAAAAATAATTGTTTTCTTTTCATAGATATCACCATTACACCTCCCCCCCCACCAAAAAAAATAAAATAAAAATAAAAAAAGGAAAAAAAAGGACGACCATCCAGCTCTGTTTCTGGTGTCCTATGATTATTATTTTTAATTATATTCTGTCTAAAATACTTTGAAAACTTGCAACCATGGCTAGAATGTTGTCTCAAGTGCATGTTGGCTGGCATCTTAGTAATTCTCATCAGGGATTTTTTTCGTGATTTGTTGATGATTTGTAGGGAATTGGATAATATGGTTGTTCTTTTCACTTTTAGAATGGTGAAGTCCTAGAATGTCTTGATTGATGAAGTTTGACAAAAAATAAAAATACTCTCTCTGTATGTGGAAAGAGAAACCCGGCTCTCTGAGCTATTAGGCTGGTTTTACAACCTACTTGCTTCATGCTACCTTAAGTTTGGATGTCCTCTTCTGCTTTATCACTAGGTTAGTTCCTCCCTTAACTGAATGGCATAGTGCATCTTTTATACTTTTGGATGGGATGGTGGTAAGTTCCCTCGAGAATTGGTTGTTATCCAAATATGGACTTCCAACATCTAATTTTTAGCTTAAAAAATCCAATCTTGTATCTCAATTCACTCTTAAAAAATTGTATTTCAATCAAAACCTTCAAACAATTGCCTTTCTCTTTTGCTTTTTTTTTTTTTTAAAAACCTCCATCAGTCTTTTCTTTTCTTTTCTTTTTTTTTTTTTTTTTTTTTTTTTTTTTTTTTTTTTTTTTTTTTTTTAAAAAACAAAGTTGTGCAAAAAGGGAAATCGTTGTGTGGATGTTTCAATTGATCGGTTCAGTCAGGTAGCTGCTATTTGTTATTATTACCAAGCTGCTTCTGGTTTTGGTAGAGGTTATGAAAACAGTATTTAAAAGATAAGAAGGGTCCTTGTGGAGGCATAATCTGTAGCTTGCCGTTCATTTATTCTGCCAAGGATTTGAATGTTAGTGTGCATATTTTTTATCCCACTATGGGTCTCCCTTCCCCTATCTCAAACATGCATTTGTTGTGGCTCCATAAATGCAGGCAAAGTCTGCTCCAGACGTGGAGGATTTCGTGGACTAAGGTCAAAGAAAATGGATCCAAGGTGGAGAGTTGCAGTTGTTCATACTCGACCGTTCCAGTTGTTGAATCAGGTTGAACCAAAAAAACAAAAAATAATGAAAAACTTTCTTCTTTGTAGATCAAGTGATACAGACCACACTCACCTTGTCTTAAAACACTGGCTCATCACCACAGTAATTACATTTTTGCTTCGGGAATTTGTACATATTATGTCTCCTTCATAATTTGTGTCTACGAAATTTTATATTTCTATTTAACTTGCTTGTCGTGGTAGCTGCGATTTCGTATGTTGTTTTTTTTGGAGGCAAGCAGGTTTAAAAAAAAAACCTCGGGAGTTTTACATCATCTGCCGCATCGACTTCAAATGAATAGTGAAGTATGGCTTAAAGGCTTACACTATGAATAATGATAGGGACTGACTTTTACACAATTATTATACAATCCGTCTACACGACATTATCATATAATAAAAAAGTAATAGAAAAATGATAGTATCGTAGACAGATGATGTAACCGTGGTGTAAAAATTGTGTCCCTTTTGTTAGTCGTTCATATAATGGGACTGAAGTTGGACATCCACGTCAAAGTATAAAACCGAAATTCAATATGGTGCAGAACGACGGCAAAACGCACATGAAGCTCAGGACTTGGCTCGCACCCTGACATGCTAATCACCAATAATCTCCACAGGAGTAGAAACCACCTTTAAAATGATGGAATCGATTTAAATCCCTTACAATAATCTCTCGTCCATGAATTTTTGATAGAAACTTAGTAGCCGAATGACAATCTCCACAAGTTCTAAGGTTTTCTGTCAATTCTCCTGGACTGCTGGTGTTGAGAAGACCAAAAGCAATGGCTAGCTTTTCACTGTGGGTAGTAAGGTTATATTCCCTCCTCTTCGCTAACATCATGCATAACAAAACTAGTATCAGGTATCTAACCAGCTGCCTTTGTCTTCTCCAGGCAATGCTTCCAACAACATATCCAACAACATATAAATTTCCTTTGCTTGAGGGTGAGATGTGTCTCCGCCGATAAACAAATGGGCTTTCCCATTAACCTCAACCCAACTGCATCCAGGACTTTTCTTCATGCCTTGACATTTTAGAAGAGCTCTCAAATTGTCCACCTCTTTCCACAAGCCAGCTTCAGCATACATATTGGAAAGCAGTACATAATTCCCACTATTTTCTGGTTCTAATACGAACAACATTCTAGCTGCAATTTCTGCAATTTCCAAATTGTGGTGGCTCCTACAAGCAGCCAACAATGCACCCCATATACTTGGTCCGGCTTGGATTGGCATTCGATCAATAAGCTCTTTGGCTTCCACCAATCGCCCGGCGCGACCCAAAAGATCAACAATGCAAGCATAATGTTCAACTCTTGGCTTGACGGAGTATACAGTGTTCATACAATTAAAGTACTTTAAGCCAACATCAACAAGACCCGAATGGCTGCATCCAGAAAACAACCCTGTAAATGTGATGGTATCAGGTCGAATGCCTGCTCTGATCATGTCCTCAAAAGTCCATAGACATTCCATTCCACATCCATGGGAGGCGTAAGCAGTTATCATAGTATTCCAAGAAACCAAATTCCTTTCACTTCGAGGTATCCCATCAAAACAACGACAAGCATCAACAAGGCTTCCGCATTTAGCATACATTGCAACAAGTGCTGTCTGTACGCAGACATTCGAGTCCAAACCAATCCTACTAGCAAAATCATGAATTCGTCTCCCACGCTCAAGGGCAGCAGAATGTGCGCACGCAGGAAGCACACTCATTATCGTTACCCAGTTAGGCTTTACGTCGGAGTTTTTTTTCAACATCTCCTCGAACACACAAAATGCCTGATCAGCCAGCCCATTCTGATTGTACCCTGATATCATAGCAGTCCAGGAAATAATATTCCTACATGGCATTGTCCTAAATAAGTCCTCAGCAACAGAGATTTCCCCACCTTTCATGTAACCGGCAATCAAAGCATTCCAAGACGAAATATCTCTCACGGTCATCTTATCAAACAATTTACGAGCATCCGTTGAATCGCCGCATTTAACATACATATCTATCAACGAAGTTCCAACGTACATATCAAACTCGAATCCAATTCTCAAACTCTGCCCATGAACACACCTACCCATCCAAACGCTCGACAAGTCCGCACAAGACTTGAGCACATTAGGGAACGTAAAATGATCACCCTTAAGTCCTAAAGAGTGCATTCGAAAATAAATCCCAATGGCTCTTTCATAATACCCATATCGAGCACAAGCTCGAATAATAGAATTATACAAAATCACAGTAGGATAATTAATTTTATCAAATACAGTCATGGCCGAGTAAAGATCGCCAGAACTCCCATACATGGCTACCATCTTGGCCGCAAGGAATGCGTTGGGTTCGAGCCCACGAAGGGTCATGTGGGCATGGATTTGTTGGCCTAGTTTCGAGAGGTTGTGGCCAGTCAAGAACTGGAATATGGGTGCGTAGGATAGAATGTGAAGCGGGACATGGTCGAACTTGAGCAGCGGCTCTAAGAGGGAACGCAAGGCCGTGTACGTGGTATGAATCCCAGGGTAGAGCATTTGGGTCGAGGTAGAAAATTGTGCCGCCCGGAAGAGGTAGCTTTATATATATATATCATTAAGGTTCACTATTTTATTTTTATAAGTTATTTTATAATTAGTTAATATATTTATTTCATTTTATTAAAAATAAATTTTAATTTTACAAAATTATCATCCATTTTATATAGAATTATAAAACAATTAAAAAAAGAGTTATAAGTTAATTATTTTTTATGGAGAATGTTATTCTTTTTACTTTTAATCTTATAATTATTAATTATATTTGTTAATGTTCACATTTTAAATGATAATAAATATATAAATTTATTTTAAATAGAAAAAAAATTAAAAATAAAAAGTAATAATATTTATATTATTAGTAGATCGATAAAATTGTTACGTGATTTGCCAAACATCCTTAAGGGAAAATTCTAATAATAACATCTCTATCACACATGTTATCGTTGCATCCTAACTTAACGTTTCGTAATATTTTAAACATAAAATTTAAAATATTAATATATTTGTTGTATTAATTGTAAAATAATTAATTTAACTGTTTGTCACTCAATTTGATTATGACTACGCGGGTATTTTACTTGTAGATATAATTTTTAAAAAATTCTATTTAAAAACTAGTGTAGAATATATATATTTCACACTATTTATATACAATAATTTTATTTTCCTATAAAAAAAATTGATTTATAAAAAAATATAAAATTTATAAATTAAATCGTGCTGCGTCAATATACGTGGATGTATATTATCTACGCTGATTTGCTAAAGAAAAGAATCAGGGCTTTTATAGGCCCAATGCAAACAAACGGCCCCAAAAGAACCACTTCCACTTGCGTGCTAAAGTAACACATTCGGCCCACGAAAACCAATATAACTATTTGCATTTTCCTCGCTTAACTTTGGTCTCGTCTCACCTCAGTGACCTCAGTTTTTCGTTCTTTTCGCTCGGAAGAAGTGGTACCAGGTGAGCTCTTTCTCGGATCAGATCTCAGCTGTCAATCTCTCAGAAATTTATCATTTTAGCTTAGATTTTACTTTACCTTTTGATCTCTTCGAATTCAATTCAATTCGCTCCCCGTTGTGGTTGCCGTGAACGAAGGAAAAGATGAGAAAACGAAGAAATTTATCATAAAAAATTGCGCGAGTTTTGGTCTCTCTCAGACGCGAAAAGGCGGTAGGAGAATCTGCCGAGTGGATAAATTAGGTTACTCAGATTTCAGGTTTTTAGGTTTTGTGCAGTTTTTTTTTTTTTAATTAAATTTCCTTCGTTTTCTTAGCAGCTAAACGGTTGTTAAGTTCCTAGGTGAGTTAATTTATTCGATGCTTCCCCCAAGCTTCTTTTGAGTTCCTTGCACGAGCTCTATTATTCGCGGCTGGGGCTTCTTAACGAGATCAGAGCTTGCAGCTATATTTTGTGCGATCCGGATCGTTCCGCAATTTTTCTAGCTTCGTGATTTTGAAAGCGCCGAGTGTTGTTGTTGTTGTTGTTCTTCTTCTTAGTATTACTACTGTCTTTTATAAGGTTGCATTTTTGAAATTTTTTGAAGGTTGAGATTAGTTCCAAAATGCTGCATTTGATCTGATTTGGAATTTCCTAATTCACCAAATTTTGATGAATCGGATGGTGTATAAAGAATTAGAGGGCAGACTTGGAATGTGGGCCTCAGGTTCAATTTATATAAACTAGTTCTATATCACCATACGCAGCTTTTATGTAATGATGATGCCTGTGGTTGAACTAATATGTGTGTGTGTTTTTTTTTTTGTGGGTGGGTTTGATAAAGTTGTTTACTTACTATTCTTTTGACAGCAATTGGTTGTATGGTTCGGGTTGTGCGTGGTTCTGCTTAGTATTGAAATAATTATGAATTTGACAAGATATTTCATTCTTTCAGGTGATTGATACAAATACAATCTCTTTTGCTGCCTTTTCAACTGGTCTTCCTTGGTTCTCATTTCAAGCCAAGATGGTAAGATTTGTTTTTCTGTTCCTATATCTGTTCAACCGCCAATGAACTAATGAAACTCTTACCTTGTTTGTTTTTCTATTCCTATATCTGTATTCTGTAGTTTTCATCTGGATAGGAATTTTTGGTGTAATTCTTATAAAAAAAAAAAGGATTTTTTAGTGTAATATTGCTTCTTATTTTGATGTAGGTTGTTCTTGCTGCTTCCATTGTAAGCAAGTCTGGGAAAGGTGAGTTCTTTGCTTGTCATTTGCATTTCTTGTCTGAGTTGAATAAAAAAAGTTATCTTATTGCTATTGATCTTGATATGCATCCACCTTATCAGTAGTGTTTCTATAATTAATCTCAAAAAATTTATTTTGTTGTTTCTGTTTTTTATTTCAAAATATCTTAATGGGGCTTGGAGAATTGCAGGTTACCTGTATGCTTATTTTAATTCAAAGCCTATCTATGAGTCTATTAGATTTGATTAATTATGGGCTGGGATTTATATAATCAATGTTCACATTTTTTCATTTCAAAATAATAATTTAATTTATTTCTGATGTTCACCATTGTGGATGTGTTATTTCTAGACCAGGATCTGTCATTGATTCCCTTGCTCCTTTGTCCTTTGATTATTTTTTTGTTTGTTGGTTATTACATTTTGTACAATCAACTTATAAAAAAAACATTTTATACAATCATATCTTGAGTTGTTCCTGTTGACATTTTTTTGCAGTGCTTGTTTCGAGGCAGTTTGTGGATATGTCTCGTATAAGAATTGAAGGTCTTCTTGCAGCTTTTCCCAAGTTGGTAGGAACTGGAAAACAACACACTTATGTTGAGACAGAAAATGTGCGCTATGTTTACCAGCCGATCGAAGCTTTGTACTTGCTGCTTGTCACAAACAAACAGAGCAACATCCTTGAAGATTTGGAAACTTTGAGGCTCCTCTCTAAGCTTGTATCCTCTTCTAGATGGTCTATTATTGTAATTTATGGCCTTAAATTAAATTTGTCTTGATTTCTTTAACCCGCTTATTCTGGATACTTAGGAGAGTTTTTAAGCAGTTTCTATAGCTTTAACATTAATGCATGAATTTATCTTTTTGTGCTCCATAAGCTGGTGCTTTGTCTCATTTGATCTTATGAAGCTTTGTTAGTGCATGTTGTTTTCTCCCTTTTATGTTTAGGAACTCTCAAATTCAACACTATGTTTTTGCTAGGATTTTGGTTTGGTAGAAGTGGTTTTGGAATAAAATGAAGGTTTTTTCTTTCCCTATGTTCATAGGTTTATTTATGAACATATGTTCATAAAAGAGACATGTCGAAGCTGTTGAATAGAGGCATCGAGTTTATTCCTTAAATATTCTTAGGTACCTGAATATTCTTTTTCTCTAGATGAAGAGGGTATTTGCAAGACCGCTTTTGAGCTGATTTTTGCTTTTGACGAAGTCATCTCTCTTGGGCACAACGAAAATGTAACTGTTGCACAGGTTAAGCAGTACTGTGAGATGGAGAGTCATGAAGAGAAGCTACACAAGCTGGTATTACAGAGCAAAATCAATGAAACCAAGGATATTATGAAGCGCAAAGCTAGTGAGATTGACAAAAGCAAGGTACTTTTAAAGGACATGCAATGGATTCTGTACATTTTTCTGCCTATTTTTCCTTTCAATTGGCATCCTGTATAGAATTATTGTTTGATTTTATGCAGATTGAAAGGAACAGAGGTGATAAAGGAGGGTTTATGTCTTTACAGTCAATGGGCTCTGGAAGAATTGAGAGTAGCTTTAGTGACATGAGCATATCTGGTGGTGGAGGTGGTTTTGGAAGTGGTTCTGGCTTTGGACTAAGCACTGATGTTGAATCCTTTTCTAGCAAGTCAAAAGGTTTGTACCCATTCTTCTGCATGAATTCCACAAGGAGCTTCCAATGCTTGACTAGTTGTGGAGGATATTGATACTAGGTAACCAAGAAGTTTTATTCATAATAATAGGCATGGAGGATATTGATACTTAATACATGCTTTAAGTTCATGGGACTCTTGTATCTATATGTTGTAATAATTATTTCTTGTACGTTATTTTTTTTACGAGTCTTGGACATTATTCTTAAAAAATGTGCGAGATATGTGTAAACGTCCAGAAACAGGTGCCATGATCTCTTCGAAATACATTGCAATGCCCTGCGTTAAGGTTTACATTAGTTTGGTCTTTGAGACATTGATCTATCTTTCCAGTGTTTTTTTTTTTTTTTTTCGAGAAATCATTTGGAACACTTTTGATAACGTATGCCTTATCCTTAGGTCGTCCACCTTCATCTGCCACTGCCCCTCCAAAAGGTCTTGGCATGCAGCTTGGTAAATCTCAAAGGACAAACCAGTTCTTGGAATCATTGAAAGCAGAAGGTGAAGTAATTGTTGAGGATGTGCAGCTTAAAGCTGGCCAGTCCAGAGCAGCTGCTCCACCACCAACTGATCCCATCACTTTGACCGTTGAGGAGAAACTCAATGTGACGCTGAAACGAGATGGTGGAGTTAGTAACTTTGATGTTCAAGGAACATTGTTACTTCAAATTCTTAATGAAGAAGATGCACATATCCAAGTTCAGGTACTCTCTCTGTCTCTCTCTCCTCTTCTTTCTTTGCTATGTCTGTCTCTGAGTATGTCTGTGTGCGTGTGCATAATCTTGGTAGTACTTTGTTTCTGAACTTATATTCTGTGACATGTAAGCATGGGGCTTTCCTATTTGACAAGAAGAACGATATCAGAAATAGAGTAATGTTTTTTGGTTGGCATCTTAGGATATTGTCCTTCCCATAAAAACTTCTTGACATGGGATAGATCCCAATATGCCTGTGTGCTTGTGGTGGGTTTAGGGTTTTGAATGTTGGGTTTTGGAGCTTGGGATTATGATTCGGGCTTGTGGTTTGTTTGTCGCTTGAAAAGATAGGATCATTGGACTGAATGGCAAAGAAGGGCTGAAACAGAAAATGGGTTGGCCATTTCTTTGACAGCAGCGAATAGAATGTTAAGACTTGTTTTG
The DNA here is from genome assembly GCA_022457165.1 of Juglans mandshurica. Classification (NCBI taxonomy): domain Eukaryota; kingdom Viridiplantae; phylum Streptophyta; class Magnoliopsida; order Fagales; family Juglandaceae; genus Juglans; species Juglans mandshurica. Next base: position 4,202,676 of record CM039621.1, on the reverse strand, counting down.
AGCTTTTGAGGAGTTATTTGGTGGCTATCTGGTATAGAAATTTTTGTGGTCTTAAGGTTTCGGTAAATAAGAAGGGCTTGATTTCAGTCACGACAAGAGAGAAGGGGAAGTTTGTGGCTGTTCAGGAGTTGTGACCAGTATGCATAAACGGTACCAATGTGCATTGAGAAAAGGAGAAGAAGAGAGAGCACTCTGGACAATCGTCTCTACTCAAATGTCAACCTTCCATTATTGTTTTTTACGAGTAATCTCAACCTTCCATTATGGAAGGCTGAAATCTATTAGAGTACATTTAGCATTTCATAAAACTTTGAATTATTTACCCTATTAGGACTCAGATTCCTAATTTACAAGTGAACAAATTTCTAAAGAAAGTTAATAGAATACTACTCACTTATTGAAATTGTAGAAAAATCTAGACTAAATGTAATTAAGAAATGGGTAAAGAACTTTCCTCAAGAAACTATCACCTTTATTTCACTTGTCCCCACCAATTCAATCTCAAAAAGTGCAATCTGGCAATGTTTTGGTGTTATTTTGTCCCCCCCCCCCCCCCCCCCCCCAATTTCAAAGCTGTTAACTTAGACTAAATAAGATATAAAAGGATTCAATACCCGGGTCCCTGACTCAAAATTTACCTTAGTGAAAATTGGATCCTATTTGAAATTTTGGTGTTAGTTTTCCCCTTCCATCCAAAACAGCCACTAATTTGGACAAAAACCATGTAAAAAAAGTACCCTGAGGCAACCTAATATCGAAACCTCAAAATCGAGTCCTGAGTTTTTTTTCCTACATCTTGTAAACATGCAGCAACGGGTTTTGTGCTTTTTTCACTGTAATCACAATATTGCACATGCTACTTTTCAGGTTGAAACTGGTGGGAATCCGGGCATCCTTTTCAAGACACACCCTAACATGAACAAAGAATTATTTTCTAATGAAAATATTCTAGGCCTTAAGGACCCAAATAGGCCTTTTCCCACTGGTCAGGGTGGTGACGCAGCTGGTGTTGGTCTGTTGAAGTGGAGAATGCAAACTACAGATGAGTCAATGGTTCCATTGACAAGTGGGTTAAAATACTAATTGTTTCATCTTCCATTTCTACAACTTGTCTTCTATGCTCGAATTGTTTAATTGAATCAATGTATGTTGCAGTCAACTGCTGGCCCTCTGTTTCTGGAAATGAAACTTATGTCAGCATTGAATATGAAGCTTCATCAATGTTTCATCTACAAAACGTCGTGATCTCGGTACCTCTTCCAGCTCTTCGAGAGGCACCAAGTGTTAGGCAGATTGATGGGGAATGGAGGTGTGAAACCCACTTTTACTTGATTTTCTTTTATTTTAACATCTAGTTTGTGAAATAGTTATTGAGGGGGTGTCACAATTCACTTATAGATTGTAAAGTCCTTGACTCAAGGTTTCACTGTCCTTGGGCACACGTGTTGGTAAAAGTTGCAAATTCATGAGATAGTGGTCATTTCAAAAAGTTCACGAGTTATAATTCTACAAACTCTATTCACCTGGTCTAGGTAGATATCAGGAACCTATGTAGCCAGCTGATGTGTTATTGGGACGGGAACTTGGGGCCCGTTTGGATATAATCATCTCATTCTTATCTAATTTTAACTAATAATTTCACTACTATTCACAAATCATCTCAACTCATATCATCTCATTTCACTATCCAAATGGGCCCTTAGTGTGTGGTCTGTTACGCTCTAATTTTCCTCTGTATCCTTTTGTTTACCACATCGAGGTCATTAAGTGAATGTAAATGCATGTATAGAAGGTTTAAAATACCAAGCTATTTAGAGGGGAAATTTTAGACTGCCATTGGTCTTTTTGATATATTTTCATTTACTATTGCTTAAAGTCTTAGTTGTACTTTTAAGCTACACCTAGAAGCTTTTACAATTTTTGTTTAGTGGACAAACATATCCAGAAGTAATTGTAGAGCTCTAGCAATTCTGTCACATTGTACAGAATCTTGAATTCACAATTTACAATTACCTCTTATAAGTGGGCTTATGTTTGCATCTTTAAATTAGAAGGTTGATGTAGGATAGAAGTGAAACAAGAAAGAGAAGCAGAATAATAGTGAACAGAGAAGAAAAGAAACCAGAAGATAAGAGAGGAAGAAGAAAGCAAAGAGAGAGGGGTTGGAAGGAGGCGGCTGTAACAAGCGATCAATTCTTTCTCCAAAAACTGATCCCCAATGTTTCATTACAAACCTTTAAATAGTAGGATAACACAAACCCTAAATAACCCTAGAAAGTCTATGGGCTAAAGCCCAAGCCCATTAATACAAATCCAAATAAAATAAATAAAAGTCCAAGCCCATTAATACAAACCCAAATAAAATAAATAAAAATGAGTAAAATAACAATAATAGGAGATGTCCTCATCAAAGGTGCTCAAAGCTCACTCTGATAAAATCTAAGAAAATATTTGTACTTGATTTTTTTTTTTTGAGAAATATATGAGGTTAGAACATCATTTAAATGATTATTTCTAACGTAATGGTGGTTTATGCATTTTGGATTCTTTTGTTTTCTTTGCCTTGCCTGTTATTAGCTTTTTGATCCACTTTTGACTTGCAGATATGATTCAAGGAATTCTGTTTTGGAGTGGTCCATTCTTCTTATTGACAATTCAAACCGCAGGTTTGCAAACTTTGGATCATTTTTTTCCCGTCAAAACTCTGCACCAAGCTTTTTTCTTTGTCTATATTACCAGTGCTTACGAATTTTGTATATTTCACTATTTAATCGACAGTGGATCGTTAGAGTTTGTTGTTCCCCCGGCAGACTCATCTGTATTTTTCCCCATTTCTGTGCGTTTCTCAGCTACTAACACATTCAGTGACCTAAAGGTTTGCTACTCTTACTTTGACATACTTTTGTCTATTGCTTTAGCTGTACCCTTTTAATTGCAACAGGCACCTATAGAATGATGTCAACAATATGCTTTGTTGTATTTTTATGTTAACCACCTTTCTGGCCATTCACAGTTGGATCTATTTAGTAGTCGTACAGTGTTACTTTGAATAGTGAAGAAAAAAATGTTTTCACTTAATATGATCTTGCTTCAAAAGAAAAAAAAAAAATGATGTAGCTCCTTCTGTGCTTTCATATAAATCAAGGTTCTTAGATTTTCTATTTACCCAAATCTCACTGAAAAATGATTTCAATGCCTTTGGGCACCAGTAGCATTGTCTAGTTTGTCATTATGTATATCTTAGTATGATGCAATTGGCATTGAATAAACTTGACGGGAAAAGTACATTGGTGGCTTCTTTGGGTTTTCATTTTCGCCTTTTCCCTTTTCTAATTTTCAAGTACCATTTGCAATAAATAGCGTGTATTGTTGCGAAGATTGGGCATTAGATCTCTGCAGAATGCCTGTATCTATATCGGGTTACTCTTTTCCTGTAGTTTCGCTTGATTTCGTCCCTCGCTTATTCTTTGAATATCTGCAGGTTGTAAATGTCATACCTCTAAAGGGTGGAGCCCCTCCCAAGTATTCCCAGAGAACACAGTTGATCACAGAGAATTACCAAGTGGTGTGAACAGATATATCTATATGCGACCGGATTAAAATTTTGAACCAGAAATTGCCTTTTTTTTTTGGCCGTTGCGGATTTTACTCTTTGAGGATTGAGACCGCTAGACTTGTTATAACCCACCTTAATATGATCTCATTTTTCTCTGTTGGTAATATATACACGAGGATAAACTTTTGCAGTGTGTTTTCTCAAAAAAAGTCAGACATTAATGATCCATTCTCCGGCCCATTAGCTGTCTAGTGCCCAATTACTTGTGATTCATGATTGATTGCATAAATCTCGTTGTGATTACATACAAATAGAATTAATAAATAATCCTACAAAAATCTAAGATCTTCATTCTGTTCGTTGGTCAGGTTATATTCAATTATTATTATTTTTTTCCTTTTCTGACCAAGCTTCTTTTTTTTTTTTTTCTATTAAAAAAACTCAAATCATATTTAATAAAATAGAACTTACAAGAGTTGAGTACATGGATTATGTCTTACTCGAACTCTTAAGATTTAGAGTGTGTGAAAAATAGATACTTGACATAGAAATTTTATAATATTTATGACTGAATACAACAAAACAAAGCAACGTAAGAGCATTGGCATTGGAACCAGGTTAAATAGGACCACCGATTCACTTAAGGAGGCTTTAGATAAGTTTTGCAAGGGAGTGAGTTCATCATTTAGATCGTATTGGGATTATGTTTTGAGATATTGGAATGAAAGCTTGAAGAAGCCCCATAGGGTACTTTTCCTAAGATACGAGGAAATAAAAGAGCAGCCCACGACCCATTTGGAGAGAGTAGGTGACTTCTTGAGGTGTCATTTTTCCCAAGAAGAAAATGATAGATGTGTGTTAAATGAAATCTCAAGGTTGTGTAGTTTTGATCATTTGAGTAACTTGGAGATGAATAAAAGAGGTTCCAGATCATTTGCAAAGGTTCTCCAGATCTCAACTCCCTTGCTTAATTTGGAAAGGTTCAAATTGTCTACAATTTGGATAATAGTTAACAAATTTGGAACCTCTTTTTTGAGAGAAAAATGAGGGACTGACGGTGTGCGAGAAGATTTTAAGTTCTCACTAGTCGTTCGAACGTAAATAAATTATGGTCGAACGCAAAAAATTTCAGCGCGCCAATTTTCCTGTCCGCAAAAATTTTCCCTATCACGTTCAAACGGTGACAAATGCCATTCGAACGATAATCTATGAGTCATTAATTGAAGGGATATTTTTCCACCATTGTAATAAACTGTTCGAACGATGACAAATGACATTCAAACGGTAATCCAGAGTCATTAATTGGCGGGATATTTTCCTACCACTGGAATAAACCGTTCGAACGATGACAAAGGAAATTCGAACTATAATCTAGAGTCATCAATTGGCGGGATATTTTCCCACCACTGCAATAAACCGTTTGAATTTTTTTTTCATAAGTTCAAACGCAAATAAAGCTTTCGAACGATTTACGGATACTATTCAAACACATCACCTTAATGTTTAAATATATTTATTTTCATCATTATACATATTAAAGAAAACTATAAGATCATATGTATTAATAATATATACTATCATATATATAGTAAGATATACATACTATCATATATATATATATTAATCTATACTAAATATCATATATATAGTATTATATATATTATACTATATAGTAATCTATGATACGGGTCGCTTGTGACATTCCGATCGATCTCGTGGGTTATATATTTGAGATGATCCGATCAAAGAGTCGGTACATTACGACATATATACTGCTGTTTGGGATCCTCATCACTCAATTTTTGCTACATTCCGGGGTTGTGCCAGAAGTTGCCGAGTGTGCACGGGAGCCGATGGGACCGATCAACAGCACTACCTTATCACGGAGCACGGGACACTCAAGATTTTGTTTTCGTGGAGATGTTCCTGACATGACTGATATTCAGAGAGATGCACAACCAGGAGATACTGGAGTATCGACTGGTGTGGCATCTACACAAGCCGAGGCATCACACACATTTACTTGCAAGGAGACAACTGACATGCTACGTGCTGAGATTGGCATACACACATCAGCGGTGATCGATGCAGTGCATACTGCCATGCCTGAGATGAGTACAGAGATTATTGCTAGCGACTCTGAGTTACGTACAGAGATTAATGCTAATAATGCAACTCAGGTCATGCTCAGTACTTGACTGACACAGATAGAGACACGATTAGCTGCAGTCGAGGATGTGTGCAGAGACCTCGCATTGCAGTAGTTTCTATTTCTTATTTATACTTTTGGTGCCATTTCCCAAACTCACTGAAAATGTCATCTTCACGTTACCTTCTGAATCCCTCAAGACACTCTCTACTCCAGCTGGCCTTGGATTACCTCTCGAAGTTCCATCTACGTCAGCTTCATGCGTCCTACTTCCTGTCAAGACCACCAAACAATATGAGGACTTCGCAGCTTATGGCCCTTTACAGGAATTTGAAACTCCTGCAATATGAGAAGTGCTATACGGCATCCACTGTAGTGGTGCACACAATGCATCCACTACGTGGATGCCTCTCATCCAATTGTTTTTTTTTCTTCCTTTGGCTTCTCTCTCTCATCTCTCTCTCACCAGCGTCTCTCTCCCGTCTCTCTCTCTCATCATCTCCGCTCTCTCTCTCATCTCCACACTCTCTCTCATCTCTGCTATCGGTCTCTCTCTCTTTTGTCTCGCTCTCTCTCGGCTCGCTCGCTCTCTCTCATCTCTGCTTTCGCTCTCTCTCTCATCTCTCGTCTCGCTCTCTCTCATCTCTGCTCTCTCTCTATCGTCTTGCTCTCTCTCTCATCTCTCGCTCGTTCTCTCTCTCTCTCTCATCTCTGCTCTCGCTCTCTCTCTCTCTCTCTCTCTCTCGTTCTCTCTCTCATCTCTGCTCTCTCTCCTCTCTGCTCTCTCTCTCTCTCTCTCTCGTTTTCCCTCTCAAACATGTGGTGTATATTTTGACACCTAATCTCTCACCGATTTTTGCTTAGAAGATTTTAATTTCGCACCAATTCTCGCAGTCCAGTACTTCAGCTGCATCCAGACCTGACTAATAAACTCTCTTTTCCCTTCTACTTGAGCACGACATCTTCTTAACCAAAGAAGCCACGTTATGACAACAGGTAATAACCCCAACAGCTGCCCCATCTGCATTCCTTTCTTCGCCTTCATTAACCACAGTTCAACAAGGTGTCCCCAAGATAAGGCTGTAACACTGCCAAGCCCCACCTGTCCCGTCGCTCTCTTCCACAATTCTCTTGTAGAATTACCAGTCGCTAGGACATGATTCAGGTCCTCATATCCACCCGTCAAGCAGCAATCACATTTCGAAACAATCACAATTCCCACTGATCTTAACTTTGCATCTACAATCAGAGAATTATTGAATTCCCTCCACATGGTTATAGACATATTTTTTGGAAGACAAGAGTGCCACATCCAGTCCGCCTATCTTACTACTGGATCTCGAACTTGAATACAACTCCATGCGCTCTTTGAAGTGAACTGCCCAATCGTGTTTTCCATCCATACTAACTCATCTTCCCCATCCATACGTTTACGTGCCACTCTTAGAACCTCATTTGCTTTCTCCTCCCCAATTAATCGATTCAACATTTCCACATCCCATTCATTTTCTACCCAGCATTCTTTCACTTTCATAGACGGGCAAATCACATTCTCATGCATTGCACCAATGGGACCATCATCCAACCACCTATCCCACCAAAACGAGATATTTCCTTGCCGTGATTTCCACTTGGACCTGTTGAGAACCTCTGGTAGGCAAGAATGAACTTTCTTCCAAAACCTCGTTCCATTCCCCTGCGGCAACAAAGAAATATGCCTATCCTTTATATACTTAGCTTTGAAAAATTGAGACCAAAGTGAATCCTCCGTTAATAACTTCCATGCAAATTTCATAAACAACGATTTTTGCACATCCTGTAAATTACGGAAACCCATACCCCTTCAGATGTCGAAAGGCATAATTGTTCCCAAGACTTCCAATGCTTTTTTGGTTTACCATCCTTCACACCTAAAAAAAATTACTTGACTCCTATTAATCTTTTTCACGACTGATATAGGTGCATGTACCGTTGATAGCAAATGAATGAGAATACTCATAAGAACCTGACACAGAAGCAACACCCTCGAACCATTCAGCAAAAATTTATTTTTCCATCCCTCCATTCTATCCTTTATTCTTCCTACTATATCATCAAGATGCACTGCTTTCAATTGACCAGCTAAAATGGGCACACCTAAATATTTAAACGATAGCTTTCCTTTCACAAAACCCAATATTCTCAATAACCTCCGCCTTCTAGTAGACACAATATGTTTCGAAAAAGTAATCGAAGACTTAGAGGAGCTAACCTTTTGTTCAGACCACCGTTCATAAATTTTCAGAGTCTTGGAAATTTCCCGCATGGAAGAGGAACCCCCATTTGCAAAAATGACAATATCATCTGCATATAGTAAATGAGAAATTAATGGGGCTTGTCAAGGAAGGGAGAAAGCACCTATCTTTTTCTTCAAGAATTGTTGTTTGATCAAGCGTGAAAGAACTTCTTCGATAATAATGAATAGATACGGTGACAACGGATCACCCTGTCTTAACCCCCGCCCACCATGAAAATAACTTTTAGGAACACCATTCATCACCACCGAAAACCAATTTTGAGAAATACATCTATTGATCAAACCACAGAAACTCGCAGAAAAACCAAAGTAAGCAAGAACGTGCAACAAAAAACTCCAAGCCACACAATCATATGATTTCTCCATATCGATCTTCAGAATAATATTTCCTCCCAGAGCTAGTTTATGAAGGCTATGCACTAACTCTTGAGTTAGACTGATATTATCAAATATGCTCCTGCCTGAGATAAAAGCCCCTTGTTCCATAGACACCAACCTTGGAAGAAGAGGTGAGAGCCGACTAACTAGAATTTTAGAGCAAGTTTTATATAACACCAAACACAAGCTAATGAGGTGAAATTTATCAAAGCCTATAGGAGCAACCACCTTCGGGATTAACACAAAAAATGAGGCCGAGAAATTCCTTGGAAGAGCAACACTCGAAAAAAATTCCCGCACTACCTCGACAAGATCCATACTAACAATATTCCAACAAGCTTGATAAAAACCAGATCCGAAGCCATCAGGACCCGGACTACTATCCACTGGGATGTCGAACAATGCCTCTTTTACATTTTGGATTGAAGGGAGCTGCCCCAACATATTATTCTCCTCCTCTGTGATAAGCGGATGAATTAACTTAGATAAATCCGGCTCCTCCTCCACCTGATAATACTCCAGAAACTTCTTAAAATAATCAACCGCCCCCTCATGCACTTCTTCCAGACTCTTAAGCCAGGTACCATCTTGGAGTTTCATTTCACGCACCACCTTATTTCGTTTACTATTGAGTGTCTGAAAAAACTGAGCCGAAGCTTCCCCGTGTGAGAGCCAACTCTGTTTCGCTTGTTGGCAAAGACGAACCTCATCCTGATGAGTCCATTCATCTAATTCGGCCTTGGTAACCAAATAATCTTGTTCATCCTCATCATAACTCTCACTCTCCCTGCAACTTAATAACATTTATGACCATTTGAGGTACTACGAGAGAGATATTGCATGTTTGCGTTTGAAAATAATTCCAGAAAAGCAGCATTGACCAAAGACCGATCCAGTCGAGACCATCTACGAGCCAGACCCTCCTGACCATTACACCAAGAGAACTGATTACCTTCATACCTCAATTCCATTAGCCCTGCAGAATCAATCAACTCATTAAACTCTTCCATAGCAACAATCGATCTAGGATGTCCTCCCCTCCTCTCGGAATCGTAACAAATAATATTGAAGTCACCAATAATTATCCAAGGCACCGCATTAGCTGCACCCGCTACACGACACTGCCACAATTCCCTCCTCTCAATGGACGAACATTTTGCATTGACCAAGGAAAAACACACACTCTTATCTCCTTCAGACATGAGAACAATAATATGTTGCTTTGATGTATCTAACACAGATACCTGAGTCCTTGCCGCCCACATAACCTATAACTTTCCAGCCACCTCTTCATTCGAAACACTACCAACCATATTTAATCTACTTTGCAAAACAAGCATACGAGTTGACGATAAAAATGGCTCTACAACGGCAACAATACCTGGCAAGTACTTTTGTAACGCCCCAATGGAAGACCCAAACCACATGACCTATATTCCAAAAGGACTAGTCAATGATACAATTGGAGCCCCATTGGAACCTTATAAAGAGCAAGAACTTCTCATTCCCAAGAAATGTGGGATCCCATACACCACCTACCCTTATCCATATCATATGAGGTATCATAATCTACCCCCCTTAAATTCCCGACGTCCTCATCGGGCCTGTCCATTGTAGGTGGCACGGCTCAAGTCCCACATTTTTGGTTGGGATAGGCTCTGATACCATTTGTAATGTCTCAATGGAAGGCCCAAACCACATTGCCTATACTCTAAAAGGACTAGTCAATAATACAATTGGAGCCCCATTGGAACCTTATAAAGAGCAAGAATTTCTCATTCCCAAGCAATGTGGGATCCCATACACTACCTACCCTTATCCATAACATATGGGGTATCACAACTTTCTTACTAAAGAACTCAATTGCTTTTGGGACGTATTAACACCCCTCAAATTCCAAAATAAAGCGTGCTGCATCACAAATTAATTTTCAGGGGCTTACTCACCGACCTTGTCGATCTCCGCACGTTCATTTTTATAGAACTCGAACTTACAAAGACTTCAAGGGACGCAGAGGCACCTCCACCTCAGGGATGGGTTGAGGTGTTTGCGCCACCAAGTCAGCGTATAAACGAGGACGAGCCGGGGCACCCATGGCCACCTCGGTGGCATCCATGCAGTGAACCGCAAAGAGAAAAAACCCTAGCAGAGCTTGAAGGACACGTCAGCAAATAAAGTTCAAGGACACGTTGACATATCTTACCCGTAGTCGTTCCCTAGTGTGTGTGTATATATATATATATATATATATATATATATATATATATGAAATGTTAAGCAATAAACAAGGTGAGACCCCAATATTTACAACTACCTTTCCTACTAACATGTCTACACTTCAGCAAGATTCTTCTCCTAGTCCGTATAATCTACAGATGATGAATTGACCCAAGAATGTAGGGACTTCATGTCCTCCCTGCCAACGGAAGACTCGCCCAGCTAATACAATGGATTTTGGATCCCACATTCGTTCATTCAAGGTGTTCTAGCTTTCCAAAAACACTTCGAAGCTCTTGACACTGATATTCTACTTGCAACCTCTCCCAAAAGTTGGCACGACTTGGTTGAAGGCTATCTTGTTCGCCTTGGTGAATAGGATGCACCATCATGTTGACCATCAAGAACATCCTTTGCTCATAAACAATCCTCATGTTCTTGTGCCTTACTTGGACTTGTATCTATACCATAAAAAAGATGTTCCAGACCTCACATCTTTTACCTCTCCAAGGCTCTTTTCAACTCATTTGCCTTATGTCTTGTTACCAACATCTGTGAAGAACTCAACTTGTAAGATTGTGTATTTGTGTAGGAACCCCAAGGACACTTTTGTCTCACTATGGCACTTCCAAACCAAGTTGAATTGGACCACAGACTCACTTGAGGAGGCTTTTGATAAGTTTTGTAGGGGAGTAGGTCCATTCGGGCCGTATTGGGATAATGTTGTGGGTTATTGGAAGGAAAGTTTGGAAAACCCTCAAAAGATACTTTTCTTAAGATATGAGGAAATGAAAGAGCAGCCTTCCACCCATTTGAGGAGATTAGCTGAATTCTTAGGGTGTCCTTTTTCCCAAGAAGAAGATGTCAGAGGTGTAGTAAATGAAATCTCAAGGTTGTGTAGTTTTGATAATTTGAGTAACTTGGAGGTGAATAAAAGGGGAGTTTCCAGTCGAGGAGTGAAGTATGCTGCATTTTTCCGCCACGGTGAGGTTGGAGGGTGGGTAAACTACTTTACACCTCAAATGGTATAGAAATTAGATCGTACGATTGAAGAGAAGTTTCATGCTATCGGATTAAAATTTTAGGTCTTTAAGATGTGTCACCAAATTTTAAGTTGTATTATCGTTCCTTTATTTTTCTAGGGATAATTGTATTAGCAGTACCTATTATATATTTAAACTATTTTCAATGTTTATGTTGACATATAAATTAAGTGAGAAATATGTTGTATTCTTAATTAGAATCTCTCGTTGATGCATAGGATGATCATAATGATATGATTGATCTTGTGCCAACACCACCCTGGGTTGAGTATCTTATAATATTTTTCTTCATTCTATTGATCATAGGTTGGGAACAACCAGTTTCCCATGCATGCATCTACCAGCTTTATCATCTTGTATTTGGGAACCAAAACAAATAATTTCGCCATTACAGTACTTTAAGCGAGGGATGGGAAAATCATAATTCCGTAGCTCAATCATCATGAGCTTCCGGAAAAAGTTAATATTAGTTAAACGATAGACATGCAAAAGGATATAAATCAAATTATTAGACGGAGAAAAAAAAAAAAAAGAAGAAGAAGAAGAAACAGAGAAGAAGAAAAAGACTTAACAAAACTGGGTTTTTAGATCAAGATACATGATATTAATGATTAAAGATGTTTAAAAATGTTTTTAAAAAAAACCAATTGCACTAGTGCATATTTCACTAAAAGAGAAATGGCTTTTTGGGATGAATCATTTCGTCCATAAAAACCCCATTTTTGTCTCAAATTTTTTTTTTAAAACGAACAAAATTCGTCTCTAAATTGTCTCAAAAAGCCTGTCTCAAAAGGTCTTTTGAGACGAAATTTAATTTTCGTCTCAAAAAAGTAATTTTAGGAATGAAATTTGACGGAACCAATCAAATTTGTTCAAACGAGATTTTTTTCAGAGGCGAAACATTTTCATCCCAAAAACCCATTTGAATGGAAATAATTCAATTCGAACAAAACTGAACTATTTGAACAGAACAAAAACTTGATTCAAACGACCAGTGGCGGACCTACGTAGGGGCAGGGGGCCATGGCCCCCCCAAAGTTTGAAAAAAAAAATGTTTTAGTCTTTTTATGATTTAATAGGATTATATTATCTCATATTGTGTTGGTTTTCTCTCTAAAAAATTATCTTAGCATCCTCTATAAAATTATTGTGATCTTATAAATTATTTTGACTCAAAAATAGAATAAAAAATATTTTATTATAGTTTTAGTTTTGCTCGGCCCCCTACAACAAATTTTTGGTTCCACCACTGCGAACGACCAAATAGATTTGAATCTGTTCGAATGGACAGAGTGTTCAAACAAACTAAGTTTGTTTGAACAGAAAAATTGTTGTTCGAATACAATCAATATGAACAATTGCTACCAATTTGAATATAAAACGATTGTTCGAACGAGAGTCTGTTCAAACTCTAGGTTTTGCAGTTCGAACGGACTGAATTTTTCTCAGGTTGTTCGAATGGTTTTGTTTTCCTGTTTGAACACGTAAGGTAAAAAAATTTAACGTTCAAACTAGGTATTTTATGTTCAAACGATATTCATGATACATAATTGATTTTAATTAAAAATACGATACTAATATTAAATAATATAATTTAAATATCACATTTGCTCAAATGTTCTGGAACAGAATAATAAAAAGACAATTAAACATAAATAAGTTCTAGGACTATTATATTTAAACATACTCCGTTTGACCATTTATTTTTTGTTCGAACAAATTTCATTCCACTTCAAACAGAACACTTCCGTTCAAACAGTATTGAATCAAATCCCTGCTAAATTCATTATAATTCCCCACCAATCAAGTCGTTCAAATGAATAAATGTGGTGTTCGAATTAGTTCGAACCCAATTTCTTTGAGTTGAAACTGTCTTGCAACCATCCTGCCAGATTTCCACACCAAAAAAGCCCGTTCGAACATAACATTTAAGTTCAAATTGTTTTGAACTTCTCCAGGCAAAATTATAAGTACTTTCCCACCAAGATTATTGTTTGAACAGAAACTAAACCATTCTAACAGACAGTAACTCATTGTTCGAACATATTTTTACCCGTTCAAACATATTTCTAATTTTGAGACGGTATGTTTCGTCACAGAAGATATAGGTCGAATGGATATTTGTTCGTTCGAACGCCTGGAGAACCTCATCCATGTTTTGAGATGAAATTTAAATTTCGTCCCAAATAAGTACTTTTAGGGATGAAATTAAATTCATCCCTAACAAATTTCATCTTTAAAAATGAAATTTATTGTAGTGTTTGGGGTGCACACAAATGTGCACCCTAGCATTATCTTTTTTATAAAATAATTTATAAAAATAAAATTAATTTACATAAATATCTACATTTTAAAATAAAATTATATAAAAGAAATTATAAAAATAATGATACATATATCATTCCTCGTTAACTATGGTCTTTACCAAGTGAGTTTTGCTATATACAATCACTTTTGCGTACTTTCACACTCCACTGATATAATTGGCCAAACCAGTTATTTCATATTAAAAAAAAAGTGACGCAATCAATCACATTAGTGGAGTGCGCAAAGAGTACGTACGCATGAGTGCTCTCAACTCATCTCAGCTAATCTAATCATTAGAGCTTTCTTAAATTTTCACGTAAAATATAATAAACAATTCAATTATTTTAAAATCTCAAAATAATAATACTAAAAAATAATATTATAATAATATTTTATTTAACTTTTTTAGTTATAATCTCAAACTCATATCCAAACCGCACCTAAATGCGCATGTGTAGGTAGGGCATTTATTGTTTACAAAATCCTCTGACTGTCAGTTACTCCACTTATACAGTTATAACTAAGGCTCATGCTAGCGGGCCGCCAGCGTTTACCCCTAGTTATAAGTTTTTTGTTCTTTTTGTTTTGATTTTTTTAAAGTATTTTTTTAACATTCTTAATTATTAAGAAAAAAATTTGAAAAATTATCCACTTCCTTAACTATTAAATAAATAATAAAATTGATTTTTCTGGGTTTGGCTGCCCCTTAAGGTTTTACCTTTAAAGAGTTCTTTAAAGGGTTTTCCTTCGATACCAATCTTGGTGTTATGCAATTTATTTATTTTACGTTATTGCTTAATTATTAAATTAATTGCATGCTTGAAGACTAACAAATTTGTTAAGTGAATTGGTAGATATTTCCGCTGCATTACCATACAGGGATACTTGGGTAATTTCACCTTCAATGTTGTTGTTGAATGTGTATATGATCATGACATGATGCATTTCGTTGGTGTACAATAAATTTGTTGTATTATATATATATATATATATATATATATATATATATATTAACATGGTTAATTACAAGATGTGTCTTGATGTACTCGAGACGGTTTATCCAAAGAATGATCATAATTAAAGAAAACATGACGGATGGGTCCAAAAATATGAATGGTCATAAAAATCACATGCCTGCATGGGTCCAAAAATCTGAATAATTTGTGCAGATGAGATATAATTGTGTTTGGAGATCAGGAACAGCAATAGTACTAGATATATATCCACCACACACACACACACACACACACATACACACACACATATATATATATATATATATATATATATATATATATACACACACACTAGGTGAAAGCAACGTGCAAAGCATGTTTGCTTAGTTTATATTATTATTTTTTTTTGTTTAGAACTAATTTTTTTATTAATATGGATGAAATGTTTTTGGTTAATTAATAACGACATAATATAAAAGAAGAGGTTTAATAAAAGCTGTTTATTTATTTTCCCTTTCATAGTTTTATGAAAGTATATTTATTTTTCCTTTCTGACCTGTTACTATTCTTCTTGCTAGTTTTGTTGCCGTTCTTCTACCGAATTCTTTTTTAGTTCTTATCATAATCTACTTTTGCCAAAATCTTTTCCACATGTTATCGTAATCTGTTTTGGCACGGAATCTGAAATTCGTCCTAAAATCTTACTTTTTGGGAAAATTATAAATGCTTGGGGCAATATGCAAATGTGTTAGGGTAGGGACACGAAATTCCGTAATTTTATCATTTCCCAATCTAATTTTATCATTTCCTAGCCACCAGTAGTACTTTGTACGTGGAAATTATGTCATGGGTTTCGGAAGAGTTAATGATCTTTAGTAGAATGTTCAAAGTTCAAACTATTAACACAGAAGACACGTGCAACACGCCTACCCAGACAACCCATGTGCAACAAAACAACTAACGGCTACCCAAGTGCAACACGGCTACCTATGTGTATAAAACATGTCTCACTAGTACCAGAAAATAGGCATTTTTCACATATTTTTAGATTGCTGCAAAAACAATCGCAGCAAATAATGACTATTTGCAGCGATTTAAAATTCACCGCTTAATTCCAGCATGAATTTCAAAAATATTGAGGGAGAATTCACTGTTAGGTTTTTGCGACGACTTTTGTCCCTTTGTGGCATTTTTTTTTACTGCAAACAACTATTGTAACTGTAGCGACGTTTATTTCCGTTGAATATAAAAATTGCCACAATAAATAATTTTTGTGGTGAATAGTGTTGCCGCAAGGTATTTTGCGGCCAATTAATGTTTATTAGTGGCGATATGTGAAGAGCTGAAAATAGCATTTTACAAATTTTTTTGACACTATACAAGACTATTTGCGGCCAATTCTAGAAAATTTTAGCCATTTGCCAAAGACTTCCCCCACGGCCACCTCGATTGGAAATCAAGAATAATGATAGAAAGAACCAATATTTGCAGCTTCTCCCTTTGGATGACTAAAAAATAAGGTCAAGTATAGACCGCCTTGCTCCTTTGCTGCAAAAGAAAAATCCCAAGTGTCTGCATCATTTATAAAGTTAAAAAAAATTATTTAAATATATTGTATTATTTTTTAAGTTTTGTTTAGAAATTTAAAAAGTTGTGATGATTTGGTAATGATTATATAAAAAAGTTAAAAATTTTAAATTAAAAATTATTTTATATTTGAGTAATATTTGGAAAGAAAATTATATGAAATATTAAAATGAGATGAATGTATCTCAATTACCAAAAAAACTGGCCGTAATGCTTCAACCTGTTCAGCTATATATGTTTTCCTTGTAGACAATGTAAGTTGACATATAGCTACGTACCATGATTTGGCTTCAATGCAGCAATGAACTTAACGAAACTTCAAAAATTCTAATTTAAGCCGTGAGGTCTTGTTTGGATATTTGGAATATTTTATAATTCTGTAAGTAGTAATGAAATAGTTAGAGTTAAGATATTTATTGGTATTTAGAAAATGAGTGAGAAAAATTTGAATAAAATTAGTATAAAGTTAAAAAGTTGTTTGATTATAATTTTTTAATATAATTTTTATTTTGAAGTTTATAAAAGTTATATTAATTTTTATGTTTTGTTTTGAAGTTTGTAAAAGTTATATTGTTATTTGTGGTTGGATAATTATTAAATAATGATTAGATAAAAAAAATATTAATTTTTGTGTTTGAGTGATGTTTGAAAATGAAATAATAAAAATTTTGATGACTTAGAGAATTTTATATTACATCTCTTTGTCCAAACGACCCATTCTCCTTCTGTGTTGTTGTTGGTGCATCATGCATGTATATTGACCCATTCATTTTCTTGGTGTAGAATAAATTTGTTGTTTTATTATCAATATAATTATAAATATATATATATATATATATATATATATTAACATGTCTTGACGTACTCATGACGTACGGTTTGATATATGAAAAAATTAAAATATTCGCTAGGGAGTAATAGTTCAAAACATTAAAAAATATATAAAATCATGAATAGTTAAGTTTGTAAATGAAAATGAGAGAAAAAAATAGAAAAATATTATTTTAATAGAATAGAGAAATAATAGGGATTAGATGTAGTAAGTTTTTGAAAAATAAGTAAAATTTAAGAAAAAGATTTAAAAAAAATGTGTTTTTTAATCAAAAATTTTAAAAAATTTATAGGAAATCAATGTGAATGCTCTAAGGTGGACAAAGAAAAAGCGCATGCAACGGTCCAAAAAACTGAACAATTGGGTGATGGTGGGCTCTAGCTATATTCGCCACATGATACACAAAAAGAAGGGTCCGCAAACAGTAAATATTATGTCACAAAACGACCCTACTTTCATAACCTCACATAATAAGTATGGAATTCACCACAACAAATTTGACTTTTAGAGTCGAAATTATTTTGAGACGAACTAAATTTCATCTTTAAAAGTAATTTTAACCATTCGACCGGATAACTATCTGTTCGAACAGTATTTTTTGTGACGAATTAAATCGTCTGAAAAAGTTTTTTCGTGTGGTCTTTGTGACCTCAACGCCCGTTCATTTATGACCTCCACACCAGTTATATTCAGCACACACGACATCTACTCGGTGGGACCCTTCCGAGTTTCGCAATCAATTTGCTGACCCCCAAATCCTTCCAAGCTCTGCAATTCAAGCCGCATATCATTGAATCTTCCATTTTTTATAATTCCAATATTCTTGAGATAATTACCTTTTATGTTAACATCTATTTTAGAAACTATTTTTCCAGATTTTTAGGCTAGATTGTAGCAGCATTTATTTTGTTTCCGAATTTGAGTTTTGACATCTATTTAATCCCGTATTGTTGGATGAATAGGGAGTCTGAGTCTTAGTCTGAGTTTTGGAGTCTAATATTATTTTAGATTTTATTCTTTAAGTTTCTTTCGAGGAGACGGATCTGGAGGGCTGAGGGGAGGGGCACATGCTTATCAACCGACTCCAACGAAGAACATCAGTTTTATTCTTGTTCTTTTCAATTTCATTATGAACTAATTTTATTTTCTAGAGTTTTGACGTAGCCTAGCATTGAACACAGAATTTATATTCCAAGTTATTTTATTTTCAATATTTTTATGATTGAGTGTTTATTCTTTGTTCTTAATACATGCAGTTTTCTAACTAACTATTGTTCTATCTATTGAATCGCAATGAGACCGAGATGTGATTTGTGATTAGAGCTCTAGGATTAAGCACCATCAGTTGAACGAAAGTATAAATGCTTTACCGCGATTAGTATGATTTTCAAGAAAAATCCAAAGAACTTAATGAGTTTCCAATTAGTTAAATTCACACAGAGATATTGAGTTATTAATTGGAGATATTTTTTGTATTGTTTGAGAGAAAGTATTGAATAATTAAGGGATTTTTATCATCAACTTGAGATAATTGGAATTAGATAATAAGGAAGACTAAATTGTGTGAGATTTTTTAGGTGAAATCAAATATTCTAGATCTATTCTTATTACTTTTAAAATCTTAATTTTAATGTTTTTTTTTTTCAGTTTAATTTAGATAATCCATTCTTCAAAAATTCGGTTTTCCAAATAGTAATTAATTTAGTCAATTTCAATACTCGATAGCATAATTATTCCATGTGGGTTCGATATTCGTTTTATTCAAAACACTTTACTACTTATTACGATTCTATGCACTTGCAAATATATATTTTATGCGAATAAGTTTTTGACACCCTTGCTGGGAATAATTATTTGTTATTGATATTGATACTAGCTAGATTTGTACTACTTTGGATTTTATTTTATTTTAAAAATAAAAATGGTTTAAATTAGATCTTAGTTTGGTTTTTCTTTTCAGGAATCAAAAGTGCATGCTCCGATCTAAATCATTAGAGCATACACTCTTAGATCTCGAGATTGAAAGAACTTTATATCGGATCAATAAAGAGAAGAAGAAAGAGGGTGCCACCTCCAAATTTAATGTGGCTGACTAGAAGCACAAGACGTTAAGAGACTATGCTATGCCCTCAGTCAATGGGGTGACATTTAGTATAAGGCAGCCTACTATACAAGCTAATAACTTCGAGATCAAGCCAGCCATCATTCAAATGATTCAACAAACCGTCTAGTTTGGGAGCCTGTCACAAGAGAAGCATATTGTAAATTTTCTAGAAATTTGTGATACTTTTAAACATAATAGAGTGACAGATGATGCGACTCGATTGAGACTTTTTCATTTTTCACTTAGGAAAAAAGCCAAAACTTGGCTAAATTCTTTGCCGCTTGGCATCAACACCACCTGGGAGGAGTTGGCACAAAAATTCATAGAATAATATTTCCCTTCGGCCAAGATAGCGAAGTTAATGAATGATATCACTACCTTCTCCCAACTTGAGAGTGAATCATTATATGAGGCGTGGGAGATATACAAAGACTTAATGTGTAAGTGTCCACATCACGACCTCCCCGCCTGGCTTCAAGTACAGACATTTTACAATGGTTTGGGACCCATAAATCGATCTATGGTTGATGTGGCCGTAGGAGGAGCATTAATGAGTAAGACCCATGAAGCCGCCTATGAACTTCTAGAAGATTTGGCGTCCAACAATTATCAATGGTTTGCGGAGAGAGCAATGCCAAGAAAGGCGGCTGGAATTTTTGAACTTGATTCTATTACCACACCGGTGGCGCGGATGTCAAATCTTTCACAACAACTAGGTAAGATGAACGTTAACGCTATTCAAACTAATGTTGTTTGTGATCATTGCGCAGGAAATCATTCAAGTGTAGATTGCCAAGTGGGGAATCCTTTTGTCCAACCGAGTCAAGAACAAGCCCACTACGTCTCCAATTTCTAACGTCAAAATAATCCTTATTCAAACACGTTCAATCCCGGATGGAGAAATCACCCTAACTTTTCATGGAGCAATAACCAAGGGCCGATTAGACCACCTCAACAGTTTCTACAGCAAGAGAAGAAGCCGGCACTTGAGGATATGTTCATGTAGTACATGCAAAAGACTAATATGGTGATCCAAAACAACTCGGCTTCTACCTGCAATCTTGAGGCGCAAATCGGTCAGCTATCCAACATGCTTACCGAGAGGACAACATGGACTTTACCGAGCAACACTGTGACCAATTCGAAGGAGTATGTCAAAGCCATATCATTGCGAAGTGGACGGACATATGACCAGCCCCAAACAATAAGTACCAAGTAGGGGTGGGTAGCGGGGCCCCGCCCCCATTGCCCCACCCCGCTTCAGCTCCGCCCCCGTTTAACGGGGCGGAGGCCCTCGTCCGTCAGATCTAGGGGTGGGTAGCCCCACCCGCATCTGACCTCCAAGGCGGGGGAGGGTTAGGGGTGACCCCCGCCTCGCAAATCCCCCGCCCCATGCCTGGGTTTTTTTAAATATACAAATAACGAAACAATGCCGTTTCGTCAATGGAAAAAAGGGAGTCATTTCATTTTTTGTTTAGATCCCCCCCCCCCCCCCCGCGAGATTACCCTACCCATAATCTCTCTCTCTCTCTCTCTCTCTCTCTCTCTCTCTCTCTCTCTCTCTCTCTCTCTCTCTCTCTCTCTCTCTCTCTCTCTCTCTCTCTCTCTCTCTCTCGCCACTCAGTCGCTTACGTTCTGCAACCTCCATCTCTGTCGCTGTCGTCGTCGTTGTAGCCTTCTGTGACAACGTCTTTATCTCCGTCGTTGAAGGTAAGAAACCCTAAATCTACTTTAATATTTTGTGATATTTATTTTATGGAATGTAAATTGGAGGAAGGATGAGGTTTAATTGGAGATGGAGGATGAGATTTTGTAAATTGTGTACTGTGGAGATTTGATTGTGCATGTGATTTGAAAGATTGATGAATAATGTGTACTGTGTAGTTGTGTGTGAATCTGTCCGTGACTGATGACTCCGTGGTTTAAACTTTATTTTTTCATTTTTTTCGAAATACCCTAAAATAATTTTGGGGTTTCAAAGATTGAAACTTCTAAATTAATTTAGGGTTTCGGATCAATTCACCTTAAAATAATTTAGGGGTTTCAAAGTTTTTGTGTTTGGATATTTCATTTTTTTATGTTTGATGTTTGATCATTGATGTTTGATCTTTCAACTTCCAATATATATGTTAATGCTTGGTTGTTAATTGTTTGGCATGTTGCTATGTTTGCTATAATTTCAGATTTTCTATTTGCTTGAGCTCATGGATATGCTAGCAGATTCTAGTGCGAGCTCTCCTTTCCATGGCCAGGGTACCCTTACCCCTACCCCTACCCCTACTCCTGGCCCAACACTTACCCCTACGACACATTGTCCCGCCCCCAAGCTCAGCAAGAAACCTGCTTCTATAGTTTGGGCTCATTTCACCAAATTAGAGAGTGGTGACCCTAACAACCCCAAGCCAAGTGTAACCATTGGGGAAAAATCTATGGATGCCACTATAGGAAACATGGCACCTCACAATTAAAGGTGCACCTAGAAGAGCAAAGTAAAAAAAGTCCAATATTAAAGTCATTTCAAGAGAAGAGGCAATCTAGGCTAGAAATTGGACTTCAAAAAATGGCGGATGGGACTAGTGGGGGTGCAACTTTAAGGGGGTGTACTAAGTATGATCCCGATGAGTGTAGAAGACACCTAGCTTGTATGATCATCATAGACGAGCTACCTTTTCAAGTTGTTGATGGGAAATGGCAAAGGATGTAAAAAAATATTTTTTGTTTGAAAAAGAGAAGTTGATGGGTGAATTGGCCGGTCAATTTGTTTGCCTTACCACTGATACTTGGACATCAGTCTAAAATTTTAATTATATGTCTTTAACTGTGCATTCTGTTGATTGTAATTGGTCATTATATCAGAAAATTATAAAATTTTGTCAAATCACCGATCATAAGGGTGAGACAATTGGGAAGGCCTTGGAGGCCGCAATAAAGGAGTGGGGGTTGATCGAGTTGTTACAGTCACAGTTGATAATGCCTCGTCTAATGATGTTTCATTGGGACATCTGAAGACCTATCTTCGAGAGGCAAATTAGACAATCTTGGGTGGTGAGTGTTTGCAAGTGAGATGTGCGACACATATTCTAAATCTTATTGCTACTGATGGTTTGACAGATTTTCATGACTCGATTGCTCGGGTCAGGATTGTTGTAAGATGGGTGAGATCTTCTTCTTCGAGGTCTACAGGCCTAACATCCAAGAATGACATTTGTACAAATATGCCTACACGATGGAACTCAACATTTTTTATGTAGTAGGCGGCCCAAGAATGTAAGCTGACATTTGCACTATTGTGTAATTAAGACATCCAATATGACAAATATTTTGATGATCACGGGGGATTGGGGAAACCCGTAAATGATGATTGAGAAATTGTATATGTTTTTGTAGAGTTTTTGAGGTTTTTTTATGAGGTCACCATGACGATATCTGGAACTTTGTACCCTACATCCCATCAATTCTGTCAGCATATATGTAGGGTAAAAGAAGAATTAGATGACATGGTCGTGGGTGGTCACATTAGGTTGTGAAAGATGACATTGGTTATGAGGTCAAAGTACGACAAGTATTAGAGAGATTTTACTAGGGCTAATATTTTGTTATATGTAGCTGTCGTCCTTGATCCGAGGTTTAAGATGGATGGCATGGTATTTGGATTGGGCCTTGCGTACAGGCAAGCATGGGCGGAGCTTATTGTAGCAAGGGTTCGAGAAACTCTTAGTAGATTATTTGATGAGTTTACCGTCCTACAGGGTGGTAATATTGCGACACCTACACCTACCCCCCAACCGGTTCAAGAAGTTGATAGTGGGAAAAGACGTAGATTGGGCTGGGGTGAGAGGTTTGAGCAGACTCCCTTCATCCGGAGTTCTGTAGAGGCTTAGTCAGAGATAGAAAGATACTTAGCAGCGGAGCTTCTACCATTTTGAAGAGACTTCGATATATTAAGTTGGTGGAAGGTGAATGCCGTGAAGTATCCCATCCTTGGAGAGATAGCTCGCAGTCTTTTGGCCATCCCTGTTAGCACCGTAGCCTCATAGTCGGCCTTTAGCACCAGAGGGCGTGTATTGGATTCATTTCGGAGTTCATTAGCTCCTACCATTGTGGAGGCTTTGATTTGCACGCAGAATTGGATCAAGGGAACTTCAATTCATGTTCCGGATGTTTTTGAGTATGAGGAGGCCGACGTCGAGGAGGAGGGTGGTGATCAGCCTGGATCTGGTATTTATTTTAATTTCATTTTCTAATTTCATATTAATTAATTTATTTTTATTTAATTTGTATTCATTAATTTCATTTCAAATTTTATTGTTATAGTGATACATGAGACGGCCTCTACGGCTACCTCCGATCATGGTTTGCACAATTTGTCCCTTATTTGTTTTTTGCATTTATAATTTTATATCATATTTTAGTATCTAATTATTTTGCTTGTATGTTTTTTAGCTTTTATATTCTCAATATACATATGCCGAATCCTAATGACCGATCTATGCTTATCTGCCTCATCTTCATCTCAAATTTCAATTGTCCAATCCCAATCTCATCTTGGTTAGTACTTTTAATATTTTGTATTTTAATATTTTTAATTTTTGTTACATTTTATAACTTTATAATTCTAATTTGTTTTATTTTTAACTTATTAATATTTCAGGTTTTATAAATTATTACCTTTTATGATCTTGATTTTCAGTCTCACAACAGTTGACACAACTCACCACTCAATGAACTCAATGCCACAGCGCCATCCCAAATTGATCAAATTGAAAAGTTATGAGTTATAATTGTTAATTTACAATTAAGTGTAATGTTGCTACAATAGTTAATAGTACAATTTATAATATTTAGTATTTTTAGAGGACTTTGTAATATTGTAATAGTTTATTAGTTCTCTTAGAGTCTTAATTTGTATAATTGTAAATTGTAATTTGTAATAGCTTAGTGCCTTAGTAATGATTATTACTTAATTAGTTAATAGTTGAAATTTAGTATATTGTTAATAGTTCTATCTATATATATATTTTTAAATTTTAAATATATTTATTTTTTTAGTTAAATTATGGGACCAAACTGGCACAAAAATATTTTTGGGCCCAAAGTGGCCCAAAATAGATTCTGGGCCATTTAGGGCCGAAAAAATTGAGCTGGGCCGAAGGCCCAATAGGGGCGGGGAGGGCTGATGGATGGGGGTCCACCCCTGCACCCCGGCGAGCAGGCGGGGTACGGGGAGAGCGAGACGCAAAAACTAAAATGTGGAGACCGAGAAAAAGGAAACCAAGTACGAGGTGGAAGAAACTGATTGAGATGTGACTGACCAGCAACCTGAAAAGACTAAAGAGAATAAATGGGTTGTAAAACCTAAGAAATCCAGAGAGTTTCATTCTGAAACTTATTCTCTTTCAATTTATGTTTGTCGTAGTAAAAGGTTTTGACGCATGCAGCAAATCTACTCAATCAGAAGCAATTAATTTTTTGCTTCCAAGAAAATAGACAAGGTGTTTATTTGACTTTACTTCTAGATTTGCAATCATTTATATTGATTGTACATGATTGATCTCTGGATTTTCCCTAAATAGCTATAGTAGGATATATGGAACGGCCCCAAGTGATTTATCTCCGGAGTGCACCTGACATAATGATTTGAATAAAAAAAAAATGAAAAAGTCAGTAGTTTATTTGTCTGAAAAAAGAAAATACAAGGTTAAAGAAATACAAAAAATCAAGATTAAAAAAAAAAAATCTAAACGTCAGCAAAGTATAAGCATTGGTTAGCTTCCATATTGGATTATCTATTTACTCTCTATATAATAATAAAATATTATTAATTTAATAATTTTTTTAATTTTTATTTTTATCACATTTTATAGTTCTACTAATTAAAATATTAATAATAATTATATTCTAATCAAATTAATAATATTCAATATTAATATTTATAATAATTATATTATAATTAAATTAATAATTAATATTATATATTGAGTGTTTTAAGTATTTTATTAGTTAAATTTACTTAAAGTTGAATTTTACAATGAGAATGCTCTAAAGCGTTTCTGTTCTAAAGAGTAAAGTTATTTCAATTTTTTTATTTTAAAAAAATTGAAACAAAAAGAAAGGAAAATGAGTACACTGTCAGAACAAAAAGCACATGAAAAAGAGACGTCAATTCATGTGTGCCGCGGGGCTATTAAGAGTCTTTTGGTAAAATATGATCCTTTATTAAATTCTATAAGGGAGCTACACGTCAAATGATCAAATGTTTTAAGGACCTTTTGGTAAAACATGATTTTTCATTAAATTATACAAGAGAGCTACACATCATATAGTCAAGGGTTTTAAGGGTCTTTTGATAAAACATGACTTAATGGATTTAACGGAAAAACAAGTAAAGTTAACCGAAAAATAATTAAAGTTACTATTCACAATTAAATAACTACTTATTATAACAGAGTAGATATATAGGGCGATAGCCATAATTTAATATAGCCGTCGACCTTCCACATAATTTAAGGAATCAAATTATCACAACCCTAGCTCCATCTAAAGTTTCTTCTTATAATATGTTTCACCAAACCACATACAAATCTATGACTTACAGTATTCTCTAACGGTAGATCATCAAATCAATTAGCCAAGACAATGAGCCTACAATTGTGGGCCACAGATTATGTTAAATCCTACATAGATTGTGTTATCTGCATAGGCTGTATTCGTCAAACCCATATATAATGGTCTAATTGGAACAAAAATAATATTGTCTCAAGTGGCACGACAGGGCTGTGATTGTCAATACAATAACACGTACACTATAGAGTTATAAAATAGAGAAAGGGACGCCACGATTGTGAATTCAATCACTACTCTTGCATTTTCCGTTTAAAGGAGAGTGCCAATAAATTTTCTTGGTGTAGAATAAATTTGTTGTATTATTATAAATATAAGTATATATATATATATATATATATATGTATATTAACATGTGCCTTGACGTACTCATGACGTACGGTTTATCACATGAAAAAAAATTTTAATTTTGGTTTAAAATATTCGCTAGGGAGAAATAGTTCAAAACATTAAAAAAATATATAAAATAGTGAATAGTTAAGTTTGTAAATGAAAGTGAGAGAAAAAAAATAATAGAGAAATATTCTTTTAATAGAATAGATAATAATGAGTATCATGAGTATTTTAATTAAAAATAATAGTATCATATTTTTAATTAAAATCAATTATATATCATGAGTATCCTTCGAACATAAAATACCCAGATCAAACGTTAAATCTTTTTACCTTGCGTTCGAACAGGAAAACAAAACCATTCGAACAACCTGAGAAAAATCCAATCCGTTCGAACTGCAAAACCTAGAGTTCGAACAAGCTCGTTCCAACAGTCATTTTATATTCGAATTGGCAGCAATCGTTCATATTGATTGTACATGATTGATCTATGGATATTTCCTGAAGTCATAAAGTCAGAATAGCTAGAGCAGGATATTATATATATATATATATATATATATATATATATATATATGGAACTGCCAACAATATTATGATCGGATCATGATCCTTTTTTTTTTTTTAGCTATTGTTTGATTTTCTTTTGTAAAACAAGAAAATTGTCGCCGGACTCTGCCAGGTCCCAAAGGACCAGGCCTGCAGACTCTTCGATGATTAAGTTAGTCACTATTTTCTTATCTCTAGTTAAATCCAAGAGAGAGTCACTACAAGGAAAATGGGCTTTTGTGGCCATTTAATTGCGGCGAAAAGACCATTTGTGACCAAAACAGACTAATTTTAGCTGTAAATAGTCATTTCGCTGTAATTAACTGGCTGCAAATAAGCAATTTTCTTGTAGTGAGTGATCAGTACGTACTGAGAGTATTAATTTAATTTCTTCCCTTCAGCAATCCCTTTTCTATATTACGGAGTGACCTGTTATTGAATCGGTTAGATAGTTTAGAGTTGGTGGTTATTCCCTAAAAAGGGGCTCAATGGCCATTATCTAAGAAGCAAGCTTTAATTATCCAGTTATTCACCTGATCATTGAGAGGGGACTAGCTACTATTTATTCTTATCCCCAACAATTACAATTAATAATCAAACTTCAAATGCATATTGGGAATACTTGGAATGTGATATCAATGATCAACACGATGCATGCATATAAATATAAAAAGGTACTCATGACCAATTAAAAAATATAATGGCTTTATTGTATATGTACTTTGTCATTCTCTTCCATAAGAACAAGTAAAAGTCTGATCTAGCTAGGAACTAATTAGCAATTTGTGGTGTATAAATTAATTAAGTTGTTTGCAATATGCATCATATATGTATAGTTGGGAAGAAGCCAAACTTGCGCCCTAAAAAAGAAACAAAGAAGCCAAAAGTGCGGAAAAAACAGGCAGCCCATGCAAACGAAGTCGATGCATGAGTAGTACCTGATCCTCATATATAATATTACTTCACGAGTTTCACTTTATTTATTCAGAGTTTGGTGCCAATATTACATGACTTATTTAAGATCACCCTCTAAAATTAAACTCGTAGATGCATGCATGCTTGCTTTGATCAGGAACTACAAGCAACGAAAAGCTCTAATTATTAATTAGTAAGGCCGCTGCCCGACAATGTTGCCCGGGGGGTCATAGTTGCAAGTGATGAAGGTGCCGCCATTGTTGCATCTGACTTTAGCACAGCCAAGGCGCACAGAATTGCGCCAAATCACCTGAGTATAGTGGCCGCACTGGCGGCCGGCAGCACATGAATTAGAGTTGTAGTTGTAGTCGGCCTTCTCTCCTACCCAAAGGTTAACGGCAGCCGTTCCCGAGAGGTC
The DNA here is from genome assembly GCA_022457165.1 of Juglans mandshurica. Lineage (NCBI taxonomy): Eukaryota > Viridiplantae > Streptophyta > Magnoliopsida > Fagales > Juglandaceae > Juglans > Juglans mandshurica. The sequence goes on along the minus strand of CM039621.1, from coordinate 4,174,415 downwards.
ACCACTGCCCCATGCAATATTCTCACCGTAAGGGCCACCCGAGTGCTGAAGTCTGCAATCACCCTTACGTTGATTAGCATAATTCTGTGCAAATGCCGCAACGGTAGCATCCCAAGTAATAGGTCCGACTCCAACCTGTGATCGAGCTGCGTTGTGAGCGTTGACGTAGTCTTGTGGTGAATCTTGGGCGATGGATTCATGGACGAAGGCAAAGGTCAGGATCACAAAAACAAATATCATTACTGGGGAAATGTTTCTCATGATCGTGAGTCCCTGCATATTGGTTTCTCGTATGTAATGCAAAGCAAAAGCTAATTAGCGTGCAGGATGGTAGAGCCAGCATGCATGAGTGGTACTATATATAGGGAAATTATAAATGCTTGGGGCAATTTGCAGATGTGTTAGGGTAAGGACACGAAATTCCGTAATTTTATCATTTCCCAATCTAATTTTATCATTTCCTAGCCACCAGTAGTACTTTGTACGTGGAAATTATGTCATGGGTTTTGGAATAGTTAATGATCTTTGGTAGAATGTTCAAACTATATTAACACAGAAGACATGTGCAACACGGCTACCCATGTGCAACAAAACAACTTACGGCTACCCATGTGCATAAAACATGTCTCACTAGTACAAGGAAATAGGTATTTTCCAGCGATTTTTAGATGGCTACAAAAAAAAAAAAACTATTTGCGACAATTTCAAATTCGCCACTTAATTCCAGCACAAATTTGAAAAATATTGAGGGAGAATTCGCTATTATTTTTTTGTTTGAGTGTTGTTTAAAAATGAAATAATAAATCATTTTGATAATTTAGAGAATTTTATATTCCATCTCTGCGTCCAAACGACCCATTCTCCTTCCGTGTCGTTGTAGGTGCATCATGCATGTATATTGACCCATTCATTTTCTTGGTGTAGTATAAATTTGTTGTATTATTATCAATATAATTATAAATATATATATATATATATATATATATTAACATGTGTCTTGACGTACGGTTTATACATGAAAAAAAAATTAATTTTGGTTTAAAATATTCGGTAGGAAGTAATAGTTCAAAACATAAAACAATATATAAAATAGTGAATAATTAAGTTTGTAAATGAAAGTGAGAGAAAAAAATAATAGAGAAATGTTATTTTAATAGAATAAAAAAATAATAGGGATTAGATGTAGGAGGTTTTTGAAATATGTGTTAAATTTAAGAAAAAAATTTAAAAAATGTGTTTTTTAATCAAAATTTTAAAAAATTTATATAAAATCAATGTGAATGTCCTAAGGTGGACAAAGAAAGAAAAAGCACATGCAACGGTCCAAAAAACTGAACAATGGGGTGATGGTCCAAAAAAAATCAGAGTTTTGGACCCATGCATGCATGTGATCTTTATGGCCATTCAGATTTTTGGACCCAATTAAGCATGAATGTGATCGATGGCGGACTCACGTTTGTACTAAGGGGGCATGTGAATTGTGAAAACATAATTCTACGTAAAATTAAACCCCCCAAAAAAAAAAAAAAAAAAAAAATTATAATTTCTATATATTTTTTTATAATCCAGAAATTTTGTTTACTTTTTATATATTATCTACTTTCAAGAATGTGACTTCTCCAAAATTAAAATTAAAGCTAAGTTCAGGAGAAATAATAAATTTATAATTATAGATCCCAAATTTTAATATTGAGATCTTAATATGGAATCCAAAGTGAAAATATAAGAAAAATTATTTAAGGTTAATGATCTATTTAAAAAATAGATTAAAGTTATGTTTTTATAATTTCTCAAGCTCTTTTTTAATTTATATAAGAGAAATGATATTTGCAGTTTTAAGATGTGCACGTCTCTTACCCACTCAATTTAAAAAAAAGTAGGTAAATCTAGGATTCATATAAAAAAATCATTTTTAATGGTAGACCTCACTTTTTATTTTAAAAAGAGTGCGTATAGTTTGCACACTCTAAAACTATATTTAGGATTACTCTTTATATTCATTGACGTGGTTGTGTCTTACTTGATGGTGTACATTTCAGTTTTACACCTAATCAGTTTTACACCTCGGCTCTCTTTTGTGATTGCATGACTTTGTGTGTGATTGGATTTGGGGGACAATGCTTGTATTGAAAAGATTCGTTTGGATACTAATATGAGATGAAATGATACTATTTGTAAATTACATGCCTGCATGGGTCCAAAAATCTGAATAATTTGTGCAGATGAGATATAATTGTGTTTGGAGATCAGGAACAACAGTATTACTAGCTCTATATCCACCACATATATACATACTAGGTGAAAGCAACGTACAAAGCATGTTTGCTTAATTTATATATATTTTTTTTTTGTTTAGAACTAATTTTTTTTTATTAATATGGATGAAATGTTTTTGGTTAATTAATAACGACATAATATAAAAGAAGAGGTTTAATAAAAGCTGTTTATTTATTTTCCCTTTCATAGTTTTATAAAAGTATATTTATTTTTCCTTTCTGAATTGTTACTATTCTTCTTACTAGTTTTGTTGCCGTTCTTCTACCGAATTCTTTTTTAGTTCTTATCATAATCTGCTTTTGTCAAAATCTTTTCTAGATGTTACCGTAATCTGTTTTGGCACGGAATCTGAAATTCGTCCTTAAATCTTACTTTTTGGGAAAATTATAAATGCTTGGGGCAATATGCAAATGTGTTAGGGTAGGGACACGAAATTCAGTAATTTTATCATTTCCCAATCTAATTTTATCATTTCCTAGCCACCAGTAGTACTTTGTACGTGGAAATTATGTCATGGGTTTCGGAAGAGTTAATGATCTTTAGTAGAATGTTCAAAGTTCAAACTATTAACACAGAAGACACGTGCAACACGCCTACCCAGACAACCCATGTGCAACAAAACAACTAACGGCTACCCAAGTGCAACACGGCTACCTATGTGTATAAAACATGTCTCACTAGTACCAGAAAATAGGCATTTTTCACATATTTTTAGATTGCTGCAAAAACAATCGCAGCAAATAATGACTATTTGCAGCGATTTAAAATTCACCGCTTAATTCCAGCATGAATTTCGAAAATATTGAGGGAGAATTCACTGTTAGGTTTTTGCGACGACTTTTGTCCCTTTGTGGCATTTTTTTTTTACTGCAAACAACTATTGTAACTGTAGCGACGTTTATTTCCGTTGAATATAAAAATTGCCACAATAAATAATTTTTGTGGTGAATAGTGTTGCCGCAGGGTATTTTGCGGCCAATTAATGTTTATTAGTGGCGATATGTGAAGAGCTGAAAATAGCATTTTACAAATTTTTTTGACACTATACAAGACTATTTGCGGCCAATTCTAGAAAATTTTAGCCATTTGCCAAAGACTTCCCCCACGGCCACCTCGATTGGAAATCAAGAATAATGATAGAAAGAACCAATATTTGCAGCTTCTCCCTTTGGATGACTAAAAAATAAGGTCAAGTATAGACCGCCTTGCTCCTTTGCTGCAAAAGAAAAATCCCAAGTGTCTGCATCATTTATAAAGTTAAAAAAAATTATTTAAATATATTGTATTATTTTTTACGTTTTGTTTAGAAATTTAAAAAGTTGTAATGATTATATAAAAAAGTTAAAAATTTTAAATTAAAAATTATTTTATATTTGAGTAATATTTGGAAAGAAAATTATATGAAATATTAAAATGAGATGAATGTATCTCACTTACCAAAAAACTGGCCGTAATGCTTCAATCTGTTCAGCTATATATGTTTTCCTTGTAGACAATGTAAGTTGACATATAGCTACGTTCCATGATTTGGCTTCAATGCAGCAATGAACTTAACGAAACTTCAAAAATTCTAATTTAAGCCGTGAGGTTTTGTTTGGATATTTGGAATATTTTATAATTCTGTAAGTAGTAATGGAATAGTTAGAGTTAAGATATTTTATTGGTATTTAGAAAATGAGTGAGAAAAATTTGAATAAAATTATATAAAGTTAAAAAGTTGTTTGATTATAATTTTTTAATATAATTTTTATTTTGAAGTTTATAAAAGTTATATTAATTTTTATGTTTTGTTTTGAAGTTTGTAAAAGTTATATTGTTTTTTGTGGTTGGATAATTATTAAATAATGATTAGATAAAAAAAATATTAATATTTGTGTTTGAGTGATGTTTGAAAATGAAATAATAAAAATTTTGATAACTTAGAGAATTTTATATTACATCTCTTTGTCCAAACGACCCATTCTCCTTCTGTGTTGTTGTTGGTGCATCATGCATGTATATTGACCCATTCATTTTCTTGGTGTAGAATAAATTTGTTGTTTTATTATCAATATAATTATAAACATATATATATATATATATATATATATATATATTAACATGTGTCTTGAGTACTCATGACGTACAGTTTAATACATGAAAAAATTAAAATATTCTCTAGGGACGAATTATTTTGGGACGAACTAAATTTCATCTCTAAAAGTAATTTTAACCATTCGACCGGATAACTATCTGTTCAAACAGTATTTTTTGTGACGAATTAAATCGTCTGAAAAAGTTTTTTCGTGTGGTCTTTGTGACCTCAACGCCCGTTCATTTATGACCTCCATACCAGTTATATTCAGCACACACGACATCTACTCGATGGGACCCTTTCGAGTTTCGCAATCAATCTGCTGACCCCCAAATCCTCCCAAGCTCTGCAATTCAAGCCGCATATCATTGAATCTTCCATTTTTTATAATTCCAATATTCTTGAGATAATTTCCTTTTATGTTAACATCTATTTTAGAAACTATTTTTCCAGATTTTTAGGCTAGATTGTAGCAGCATTTATTTTGTTTCCGAATTTGAGTTTTGACATCTATTTAATCCCGTATTGTTGGATGAATAGGGAGTCTGAGTCTTAGTCTGAGTTTTGGAGTCTAATATTATTTTAGATTTTATTCTTTAAGTTTCTTTCGAGGAGACGGATCTGGAGGGCTGAGGGGAGGGACACATGCTTATCAACCGACTCCAACGAAGAACATCAGTTTTATTCTTGTTCTTTTCAATTTCATTATGAACTAATTTTATTTTCTAGAGTTTTGATGTAGCCTAGCATTGAATACACAATTTATATTCCAAGTTATTTTATTTTCAATATTTTTATGATTGAGTGTTTATTCTTTGTTCTTAATACATGCAGTTTTCTAACTAACTATTGTTCTATCTATTGAATCGCAATGAGACCGAGATGTGATTTGTGATTAGAGCTCTAGGATTAAGCACCATCAGTTGAGCGAAAGTATAAATGCTTTACCGCGATTAGTATGATTTTCAAGAAAAATCCAAAGAACTTAATGAGTTTCCAATTAGTTAAATTCACATAGAGATATTGAGTTATTAATTGGAGATATTTTTTGTATTGTTTGAGAGAAAGTATTGAATAATTAAGGGATTTTTATCATCAACTTGAGATAATTGGAATTAGATAATAAGGAAGACTAAATTGTGTGAGATTTTTTAGGTGAAATCAAATATTCTAGATCTATTCTTATTACTTTTAAAATCTTAATTTTAATGTTTTTTTTTTCAGTTTAATTTAGATAATCCATACTTCAAAAATTCGGTTTTCCAAATAGTAATTAATTTAGTCAATTTCAATACTCGATAGCATAATTATTCCATATGGGTTCGATATCCGTTTTATTCAAAACACTTTATTACTTATTACGATTCTATGCACTTGCAAATATATATTTTATGCGAATAAGTTTTTGACACCCTTGCTGGGAATAATTATTTGTTATTGATATTGATACTAGCTAGATTTATACTACTTTGGATTTTATTTTATTTTAAAAATAAAAATGGTTTAAATTAGATCTTAGTTTGGTTTTTCTTTTCAGGAATCAAAAGTGCATGCTCCGATCTAAATCATTAGAGCATACACTCTTAGATCTCGAGATTGAAAGAACTTTATATCGGATCAATAAAGAGAAGAACAAAGAGGGTGCCACCTCCAAATTTAATATGGCTGACTAGAAGCACAAGGCGTTAAGAGATTATGCTATGCCCTCAGTCAATGGGGTGACATCTAGTATAAGGTGGCCTACTATACAAGCCAATAACTTTGAGATCAAGCCAGCCATCATTCAAATGATTCAACAAACCATCTAGTTTGGAAGCCTGTCACAAGAGAAATATATTGTAAATTTTTTAGAAATTTGTGATACTTTTAAACATAATAGAGTGACAGATGATGCGACTCGATTGAGACTTTTTCATTTTTCACTTAGGAAAAAAGCCAAAACTTGGCTAAATTCTTTGCCGCTTGGCATCAACACCACCTGGGAGGAGTTGGCACAAAAACTCATAGAATAATATTTCCCTTCGGCCAAGATAGCGAAGTTAAGGAATGATATCACTACCTTCTCCCAACTTGAGAGTGAATCATTATATGAGGCGTGGGAGATATACAAAGACTTAATGCGTAAGTGTCCACATCATGACCTCCCCGCCTGGCTTCAAGTACAGACATTTTACAATGGTTTGGGACCCATAAATCGATCTAAGGTTGATGTGGCCGTAGGAGGAGCATTAATGAGTAAGACCCATGAAGCCGCCTATGAACTTCTAGAAGATTTGGTGTCCAACAATTATCAATGGTTTGCGGAGAGAGCAATGCCAAGAAAGGCGGCTGGAGTTTTTGAACTTGATTCTATTACCACACCGGTGGCGCGGATGTCAAATCTTTCACAACAACTAGGTAAGATGAACGTTAACGCTATTCAAACTAATGTTGTTTGTGATCATTGCGCAGGAAATCATTCAAGTGTAGATTGCCAAGTGGGGAATCCTTTTGTCCAACCGAGTCAAGAACAAGCCCACTACGTCTCCAATTTCCAACGTCAAAACAATCCTTATTCAAACACGTTCAATCCCAGATGGAGAAATCACCCTAACTTTTCATGGAGCAATAACCAAGGGCCGATTAGACCACCTCAACAGTTTCTACAGCAAGAGAAGAAGCTGGCACTTGAGGATATGTTCATGCAGTACATGCAAAAGACTAATATGGTGATCCAAAACAACTCGGCTTCTACCTGCAATCTTGAGGCGCAAATCGGTCAGCTATCCAACATGCTTACCGAGAGGACAACATGGACTTTACCGAGCAACACTGTGACCAATTCGAAGGAGTATGTCAAAGCCATATCATTGCGAAGTGGACGGACATATGACCAGCCCCAAACAGTAAGTACCAAGTAGGGGTGGGTAGCGGGGCCCCGCTCCCATTGCCCCACCCCACTTCAGCTCCGCCCCCGTTTAACGGGGCGGAGGCCCTCGTCTGTCAGATCTAGGGGTGGGTAGCCCCACCCGCATCTGACCTCCAAGGCGGGGGTGGGTTAGGGGTGACCCCCGCCTCGCAAATCCCCCGCCCCATGCCTGGGTTTTTTTAAATATACAAATAACGAAACGACGCCGTTTCGTCAATGGAAAAAAGGGAGTCATTTCATTTTTTGTTTAGATCCCCCCCCGCGAGATTACCCTACCCATAATCTCTCTCTCTCTCTCTCTCTCTCTCTCGCCACTCAGTCGCTTACGTTCTGCAACCTCCATCTCTGTCGCTGTCGCCATCCCCGTAGCCGTCGTTGTAGCCTTCTGTGACAACGTCTTTATCTCCGTCGTCGAAGGTAAGAAACCCTAAATCTACTTTAATATTTTGTGATATTTATTTTATGGAATGTAAATTGGAGGAAGGATGAGGTTTAATTGGAGATGGAGGATGAGATTTTGTAAATTGTGTACTGTGGAGATTTGATTGTGCATGTGATTTGAATGATTGATGAATAATGTGTACTGTGTAGTTGTGTGTGAATCTGTCCGTGACTGATAACTCCGTGGTTTAAGCTTTATTTTTTCATTTTTTTCGAAATACCCTAAAATAATTTTGGGGTTTCAAAGATTGAAACTTCTAAATTAATTTAGGGTTTCGGATCAATTCACCTTAAAATAATTTAGGGGTTTCAAAGTTTTTGTGTTTGGATATTTCATTTTTTTATGTTTGATGTTTGATCATTGATGTTTGATCTTCCAACTTCCAATATATATGTTAATGTTTGGTTGTTAATTGTTTGGCATGTTGCTATATTTGCTATAATTTCAGATTTTCTATTTGCTTGAGCTCATGGATATGCTAGCAGATTCTAGTGCGAGCTCTCATTTCCATGGCCAGGGTACCCTTACCCCTACCCCTACCCCTACTCCTGCTTCTATTCCTACCCCTAATCCTGGCCCAACACCTACCCCTACGACACATTGTCCCGCCCCCAAGCTCAGCAAGAAACCTGCTTCTATAGTTTGGGCTCATTTCACCAAATTAGAGAGTGGTGACCCTAACAACCTCTAAGCCAAGTGTAACCATTGTGGAAAAATCTATGGATGCCACTATAGGAAACATGTCACCTTACAATTAAAGGTGCACCTAGAAGAGCAAAATAAAAAAAGTCCAATATTAAAATCATTTCAAGAGAAGAGCCAATCTAGGCTAGAAATTGGACTTCAAAAAATGGCGGATGGGACTAGTGGGGGTGCAACTTTAAGGGGGTATACTAAGTATGATCCCGATGAGTGTAGAAGACACCTAGCTTGTATGATCATCATAGACGAGCTACCTTTTCAATTTGTTGATGGGAAATGGCAAAGGATGTAAAAAAATATTTTTTGTTTGAAAAAGAGAAGTTGATGGGTGAATTGGCCGGTCAATTTGTTTTCCTTACCACTGATACTTGGACATCAGTCTAAAATTTTAATTATATGTCTTTAACTGTACATTCTGTTGATTGTAATTGGTCATTACATCAGAAAATTATAAAATTTTGTCAAATCACCGATCATAAGGGTGAGACAATTGGGAAGGCCTTGGAGGCCGTAATAAAGGAGTGGGGGTTGATCGAGTTGTTACAGTCACAGTTGATAATGCCTCGTCTAATGATGTTTCATTGGGACATCTGAAGACCTATCTTCGAGAGGCAAATTAGACAATCTTGGGTGGTGAGTGTCTGCAAGTGAGATGTGCGGCACATATTCTAAATCTTATTGCTACTGATGGTTTGAGGGATTTTCATGACTCGATTGCTCGGGTCAGGATTGTTGTAAGATGGGTGAGATCTTCTTATTCGAGGTCTACGGGCCTAACATCCAAGAAGGACATTTGTACAAATATGCCTACACGATGGAACTCAACATTTTTTATGTTGTAGGCGGCCCAAGAATGTAAGCTGACATTTGCACTATTGTGTAATTAAGACATCCAATATGATAAATATTTTGATGATCACGGGGGATTGGGGAAACCCGTAAATGATGATTGAGAAATTGTATATGTTTTTGTAGAGTTTTTGAGGTTTTTTTATGAGGTCACCATGACGATATCTGGAACTTTGTACCCTACATCCCATCAATTCTATCAGCATATATGTAGAGTAAAAGGAGAATTAGATGACATGGTCGTGGGTGGTCACATTAGGTTGTGAAAGATGACATTGGTTATGAGGTCAATGTATGACAAGTATTAGAGAGATTTTATTAGGGCTAATATTTTGTTATATGTAGCTGTCGTCCTTGATCCGAGGTTTAAGATGGATGGCATGGTATTTGGATTGGGCCTTGCGTACGGGCAAGCATGGGCAGAGCTTATTGTAGCAAGGGCTCGAGAAACTCTTAGTAGATTATTTGATGAGTTTACCGTCCTACGGGGTGGTAATATTGCGACACCTACACCTACCCCCAACCGGTTCAAGAAGTTGATAGTGGGAAAAGACGTAGATTGGGCTGGGGTGAGAGGTTTGAGCAGACTCCCTTCATCCGGAGTTCTGTAGAGGCTTAGTCAGAGATAGACAGATACTTAGCAACGGAGCTTCTACCATTTTGAAGAGACTTCAATATATTAAGTTGGTGGAAGGTGAATACCGTGAAGTATCCCATCCTTGGAGAGATAGCCCGCAGTCTTTTGGCCATCCCTGTTAGCACCGTAGCCTCATAGTCGGCTTTTAGCACCAGAGGGCGTGTATTGGATTCATTTCGGAGTTCATTAGCTCCTACCATTGTGGAGGCTTTGATTTGCACGCAGAATTGGATCAAGGGAACTTCAATTCATGTTCCGGATGTTCTTGAGTATGAGGAGGCCGACGTCGAGGAGGAGGGTGGTGATCAGGCTGGATCTGATATTTATTTTAATTTCATTTTCTAATTTCATATTAATTTATTTATTTTTATTTAATTTGTATTCATTAATTTCATTTCAAATTTTATTGTTATAGTGATACATGAGACGACGTCTACGGCTACCTCCGATCATGGTTTGCACAATTTGTCCCTTATTTATTTTTTGCATTTATAATTTTATATCATATTTTAGTATCTAATTATTTTGCTTGTATGTTTTTTAGATTTTATATTCTCAATATACATATGCCGAATCCTAATGACCGATCTATGCTCATCTGCCTCATCTTCATCTCAAATTTCAATTGTCCAATCCCAATCTCATCTTGGTTAGTACTTTTAATATTTTGTATTTTAATTTTTTTAATTTTTGTTACATTTTATAACTTTATAATTCTAATTTGTTTTATTTTTAACTTATTAATATTTCAGGTTTTATAAATTATTACATTTTATGATCTTGATTTTCAGTCTCACAACAGTTGACACAACTCACCACTCAGTGAACTCAATGCCACAGCGCCATCCCAAATTGATCAAATTGAAAAGTTATGAGTTATAATTGTTAATTTACAATTAAGTATAATGTTGCTACAATAGTTAATAGTACAATTTGTAATATTTAGTATTTTTAGAGGACTTTGTAATATTGTAATAGTTTATTAGTTCTCTTAGAGTCTTAATTTGTATAATTGTAAATTGTAATTTGTAATAGCTTAGTGCCTTAGTGATGATTATTACTTAATTAGTTAATAGTTGAAATTTAGTATATTGTTAATAGTTCTATCTATATATATATTTTTAAATTTTAAATATATTTATTTTTTTAGTTAAATTATGGGTCCAAACTGGCACAAAAATATTTTTGGGCCCAAAGTGGCCCAAAATAGATTCTGGGCCATTTAGGGTCGAAAAAACTGAGCTGGGCCTAAGGCCCAATAGGGGCGGGGAGGGCTGATGGATGGGGGTTCACCCCCACACCCCGGCGAGCAGGCGGGGTACGGGGAGAGCGAGACGCAAAAACTAAAATGTGGAGACCGAGAAGAAGGAAACCAAGTACGAGGTGGAAGAAACTGATTGAGATGTGACTGACCAGCAACCTGAAAAGACTAAAGAGAATAAATGGGTTGTAAAACCTAAGAAATCCAGAGAGTTTAATTCTGAAACTTATTCTCTTTCAATTTATGTTTGTCGTAGTAAAAGGTTTTGACGCATGCAGCAAATCTACTCAATCAGAAGCAATTAATTTTTTGCTTCCAAGAAAATAGACAAGGTGTTTATTTGACTTTACTTCTAGATTTGCAATCATTTATATTGATTGTACATGATTGATCTCTGGATTTTCCCTGAATAGCTATAGTAGGATAAATGGAACGGCCCCAGGTGCGTTAGTTCCGGAGTGCACCTGACATAATGATTTGAATAAAAAAAAAAAGTGAAAAAGTCAGTAGTTTATTTGTCTGAAAAAAGAAAATATAAGGTTAAAGAAATACAAAAAATCAAGATTAAAAAAAAAAATCTAAACGTCAGCAAAGTATAAGCATTGGTCAGCATCCATATTGGATTATCTATTTACTCTCTATATAATAATAAAATATTATTAATTTAATAATTTTTTTAATTTTTATTTTTATCACATTTTATAGTTCTACTAATTAAAATATTAATAATAATTATATTCTAATCAAATTAATAATATTCAATATTAATATTTATAATAATTATATTATAATTAAATTAATAATTAATATTATATATTGAGTGTTTTAAGTATTTTATTAGTTAAATTTACTTAAAGTTGAATTTTATAATGAGAATGCTCTAAAGCGTTTCTGTTCTAAAGAGTAAAGTCATTTCAATTTTTTTATTCAAACAAAATTGAAACAAAAAGAAAAGAAAATGAGTACACTGTCAGAACAAAAAGCACATGAAAAAGGGACGTCAATTCATGTGTGCCACAGTGCTATTAAAGGTCTTTTGATAAAACATGATCATTTATTAAATTCTATAAGGGAGCTACACGTCAAATGGTCAAATATTTTAAGGACCTTTTGGTAAAACATGATCCTTCATTAAATTATACAAGAGAGCTACACATCAAATAGTCAAGGGTTTTAAGGGTCTTTTGATAAAACATGACTTAACGGATTTAACGGAAAAACAAGTAAAGTTAACTGAAAAATAATTAAAGTTACTATTCACAATTAAATAACTACTTATTATAATAGAGTAGATATATAGGGCGATAGCCATAATTAAATATAGCCGTCGACCTTCCACATAATTTAAGGAATCAAATTATCACAACCCTAGCTCCATCTAAAGTTTCTTCTTATAATATGTTTCACCAAACCACATGCATACAAATCTATGACTTACAGTATATTCTCTAACGGTAGATCATCAAATCAATTAGCCAAGACAATGAGCCTACAATTGTGGGCCACAGATTATGTTAAATCCTACATAGATTGTGTTATCTGCATAGGCTGTATTCGTCAAACCCATATATAATGGTCTAATTGGAACAAAAATAATATTGTCTCAAGTGGCACGACAGGGCTGTGATTGTCAATACAATAACACGTACACTATAGAGTTATAAAATAGAGAAAGGGACGCCACGATTGTGAATTCAATCACTACTCTTGCATTTTCCGTTTAAAGGAGAGTGCCAATAAATTTTCTTGGTGTAGAATAAATTTGTTGTATTATTATAAATATAAGTATATATATATATATGTATATTAACATGTGCCTTGACGTACTCATGACGTACGGTTTATCACATGAAAAAAAATTTTAATTTTGGTTTAAAATATTCGCTAGGGAGAAATAGTTCAAAACATTAAAAAAAATATAAAATAGTAAATAGTTAAGTTCGTAAATGAAAGTGAGAGAAAAAAAATAATAGAGAAATATTCTTTTAATAGAATAGAAAAATAATGAGTATCATGAGTATTTTAATTAAAAATAATAGTATCGTATTTTTAATTAAAATCAATTATATATCATGAGTATCCTTCGAACATAAATTACCCAGTTCAAACGTTAAATCTTTTTACCTTGCGTTCGAACAGGAAAACAAAACCATTCGAACAATCTGAGAAAAATCCAATCCGTTCGAACTGCAAAACCTAGAGTTCGAACAAGTTCGTTCGAACAGTCATTTTATATTCGAATTGGCAGCAATCATTCATATTGATTGTACATGATTGATCTATGGATATTTCCTGAAGTCATAAAGTCAGAATAGCTAGAGCAGGATATTATATATATATATATATATATATATATATATATGGAACTGCCAACAATATTATGATCGGATCATGGTCCTTTTTTTTATTTTTTGCTATTGTTTGATTTTCTTTTGTAAAACAAGAAAATCGTCGCCGGACTCTGCCAGGTCCCAAAGGACCAGGCCTGCAGACTCTTCGATGATTAAGTTAGTCACTATTTTCTTATCTCTAGTTAAATCCAAGAGAGAGTGATCAGTACGTACTGAGAGTATTAATTTAATTTCTTCCCTTCAGCAATCCCCTTTCTATGTTACGGACCTGTTATTGAATCGGTTAGATAGTTGAGAGTTGGTGGTTATTCCCTAAAAAGGGGCTCAATGGCCATTATCTAAGAAGCAAGCTTTAATTATCCAGTTATTCACCTGATCATTGAGAGGGGACTAGCTACTATTTATTCTTATCCCCAACAATTACAATTAATAATCGAACTTCAAATGCATATTGGGAATACTTGGAATGTGATATCAATGATCAACACGATGCATGCATATAAATATAAAAAGGTACTCATGACCAATTAAAAAATATAATGGCTTTATTGTATATGTCCTTTTCATTCTCTTCCATAAGAACAAGTAAAAGTCTGATCTAGCTAGGAACTAATTAGCAATTTGTGGTGTATAAATTAATTAAGTTGTTTGCAATATGCATCATATATGTATAGTTGGGAAGAAGCCAAACTTGCGCCCTCAAAAAGAAACAAAGAAGCCAAAAGTGCGGAAAAAAACAGGCAGCCCATGCAAACGAAGTCGATGCATGAGTACCTGATCCTCATATATAATATTACTTCACGAGTTTCACTTTATTTATTCAGAGTTTGGTGCCAATATTACATGACTTATTTAAGATCACCCTCTAATTAAACTCGTAGATGCATGCATGCTTGCTTTGATCAGGAACTACAAGCAACGAAAAGCTCTAATTATTAATTAGTAAGGCCGCTGCCCGACAATGTTGCCCGGGGGGTCATAGTTGCAAGTGATGAAGGTGCCGCCATTGTTGCATCTGACTTTAGCACAGCCAAGGCGCACAGAATTGCGCCAAATCACCTGAGTATAGTGGCCGCACTGGCGGCCGGCAGCACATGAATTAGAGTTGTAGTTGTAGTCGGCCTTCTCTCCTACCCAAAGGTTAACGGCAGCCGTTCCCGAGAGGTCACCACTGCCCCATGCAATATTCTCACCGTAACGGCCACCCGAGTGCTGAAGTCTGCAATCACCCTTACGTTGATTAGCATAATTCTGTGCAAATGCCGCAACGGTAGCATCCCAAGTAATAGGTCCGACTCCAACCTGTGATCGAGCTGCGTTGTGAGCGTTGACGTAGTCTTGTGGTGAATCTTGGGCGATGGATTCATGGACGAAGGCAAAGGTCAGGATCACAAAAACAAATATCATTGCTGGGGAAATGTTTCTCATGATCGTGAGTCCCTGCATATTGGTTTCTCGTATGTAATGCAAAGCAAAAGCTAATTAGCGTGCAGGATGGTAGAGCCAGCATGCATGAGTGGTACTATATATAGGGAAATTATAAATGCTTGGGGCAATATGCAGATGTGTTAGGGTAGGGACACGAAATTCCGTAATTTTATCATTTCCCAATCTAATTTTATCATTTCCTAGCCACCAGTAGTACTTTGTACGTGGAAATTATGTCATGGGTTTTGGAATAGTTAATGATCTTTAGTAGAATGTTCAAACTATATTAACACAGAAGACATGTGCAACACGGCTACCCATGTGCAACAAAACAACTTACGGCTACCCATGTGCATAAAACATGTCTCACTAGTACAAGGAAATAGGTATTTTCCAGCGATTTTTAGATGGCTACAAAAAAAAAAACTATTTGCGACAATTTCAAATTCGCCACTTAATTCCAGCACAAATTTGAAAAATATTGAGGGAGAATTTGCTGTTAAGTTTTTTGCGACGACTTTTGCACCTTTGCAGCAATTGTTTTTCACCACAAACAACTATTGTAACTATAACAACATTTATTTCCGTCGAATATAAAAATCACCACAATAAGTAATTTTTGCGGTGAATAGTGTCGCCACAATAGGTATTCTGCGGCCAGTTAATATTTATTAGCAGCGATATGTGAAGCGCCGGAAATAGCTTTTTACAAATTGTTTTGACACTGTACAAGACTAATTGAGGTGAATTCTAGAAAATTTTAGCCATTTGCCTAAGACTTCTCCCACGGCCACCTCGATCGGAAATCAAGAAGAACGATCGAAAGAACCAGAATTTGCAGCTTCTACCTTTGGATGACTAAAAAATAAGGTCAAGTATAGACTGCCTTGCTCCTTTGCTGCAAAAGAAAAAGAGAAAATATACTATGCGGCACATACTTGACCGCTACAATATATCGCTAAGCAAATTTTATTTTTTATTTTTTTTATACTTAGTGATTAAGGAATTGATTTTAAGTGTATTAGTGTATTTTTTTTAAATATTTAAATATATTAAAAAAATGTGAAAAGAAAGTAACTAGCGGTACGAAGGAGTGGTGCTACTCAGGCGACAGAGTAGCACCGCTCAAAGAAAAATCCTAAGTTTCTGCATCATTTATAAAGTGAAAAAAAATATTTAAATATATTGTATTATTTTTTACATTTTGTTTAGAAATTTAAAAAGTTGTAATGATTAGGTAATGATTATATAAAAAAGTTAAAAATTTTAAATTATTTTATATTTGAGTAATATTTGAAAAGAAAATTATAAGAAATTTTAAAATGGGATGATTGTATCTCACTTACCAAAATAATGGCCGTAAAGCTTCAATCTGTTCAGCTATATATGTTTTCCTTGTAGACAATGTAAGTTGACATATAGCTACGTTCCATGATTTGGCTTCAATGCAGCAATGAACATAACGAAACTTTCAAAAATTATAATTTAAGCCGTGAGGTCTTGTTTGAATATTTGGAATATTTTATAATTCTGTAAATAGTAATGAAATATTTAGAGTTAAGATATTTTATTGGGATTTAGAAAATGAGTGAGAAAAATTTGAATAAAATTATTATAAAGTTAAAAAGTTGAAAAGATTCGTTTGGATACGGATATGAGATGAAATGATACTATTTGTATATCACATGCCTGCATGGGTCCAAAAATCTGAATAATTTGTGCAGATGAGATATAATTGTGTTTGGAGATCAGGAACAGCAGTAGTACTAGCTCTATATCTACCAAATATATACATATTAGGTGAAAGCAACGTGCAAAGCATGTTTGCTTAGTTTATATTATTTTTTTTTTTGTTTAGAACTAATTTTTTTATTAATATGGATGAAATGTTTTTGGTTAATTAATAACGACATAATATAAAAGAAGAGGTTTAATAAAAGCTGTTTATTTATTTTCCCTTTCATAGTTTTATGAAAGTATATTTATTTTTTCTTTCTGACCTGTTACTATTCTTCTTACTAGTTTTGTTGCCGTTCTTCTACCGAATTCTTTTTTAGTTCTTATCATAATCTGCTTTTGCCAAAATCTTTTCCAGATGTTATCGTAATCTGTTTTGGCACGAAATCTGAAATTCGTCCTTAAATCTTACTTTTTGAGAAAATTATAAATGCTTGGGGCAATATGCAAATGTGTTAGGGTAGGGACACGAAATTCCGTAATTTTATCATTTCCCAATCTAATTTTATCATTTCCTAGCCACCAGTAGTACTTTGTACGTGGAAATTATGTCATGGGTTTCGGAAGAGTTAATGATCTTTAGTAGAATGTTCAAACTATTAACACAGAAGACACGTGCAACACGCCTACCCAGACAACCCATGTGCAAGACGGCAACCCATGTGCAACAAAACAACTAACGGCTACCCAAGTGCAACACGGCTACCTATGTGTATAAAACATGTCTCACTAGTACCAGAAAATAGGCATTTTAGAAAATGAGTGAGAAAAATTTGAATAAAATTATTATAAAGTTAAAAAGTTGTTTGATTATAATTTTTTAATATAATTTTTATTTTGAAGTTTATAAAAGTTATATTGATTTTTATGTTTTTTTTAAGTCTGTAAAAGTTATATTGTTTTTTGTGGTTGGATAATTATTAAATAATGATTAGATAAAAAAAAATATTGTTTTTTTTTATTTGAGTGATGTTTAAAAATGAAATAATAAATCATTTTGATAATTTAGAGAATTTTATATTCAATCTCTGCGTCCAAACGACCCATTCTCCTTCTGTGTCGTTGTAGGTGCATCATGCATGTATATTGACCCATTCATTTTCTTGGTGTAGTATAAATTTGTTGTATTATTATCAATATAATTATAAATATATATATATATATATATATATATATATATTAACATGTGTCTTGACGTACGGTTTATACATGAAAAAAAATTAATTTTGGTTTAAAATATTCGGTAGGAAGTAATAGTTCAAAACATAAAACAATATATAAAATAGTGAATAATTAAATTTGTAAATGAAAGTGAGAGAAAAAAATAATAGAGAAATGTTATTTTAATAGAATAAAAAAATAATAGGGATTAGATGTAGGAGGTTTTTGAAATATGTGTTAAATTTAAGAAAAAAATTTAAAAAATGTGTTTTTTAATCAAAATTTTAAAAAATTTATATAAAATCAATGTGAATGTCCTAAGGTGGACAAAGAAAGAAAAAGCACATGCAACGGTCCAAAAAACTGAACAATGGGGTGATGGTCCAAAAAAAATCAGATTTTTGGACCCATGCATGCATGTGATCTTTATGGCCATTCAGATTTTTGGACCCAATTAAGCATGAATGTGATCGATGGCGGACTCACGTTTGTACTAAGGGGGCATGTGAATTGTGAAAACATAATTCTACGTAAAATTAAACCCCCCCCCAAAAAAAAAAAAAAAAATTTATAATTTCTATATATTTTTTTATAATCCAGAAATTTTGTTTACTTTTTATATATTATCTACTTTCAAGAATGTGACTTCTCCAAAATTAAAATTAAAGCTAAGTTCAGGAGAAATAATAAATTTATAATTATAGATCCCAAATTTTAATATTGAGATCTTAATATGGAATCCAAAGTGAAAATATAAGAAAAATTATTTAAGGTTAATGATCTATTTAAAAAATAGATTAAAGTTATGTTTTTATAATTTCTCAAGCTCTTTTTTAATTTATATAAGAGAAATGATATTTGCAGTTTTAAGATGTGCACGTCTCTTACCCACTCAATTTAAAAAAAAGTAGGTAAATCTAGGATTCATATAAAAAAATCATTTTTAATGGTAGACCTCACTTTTTATTTTAAAAAGAGTGCGTATAGTTTGCACACTCTAAAACTATATTTAGGATTACTCTTTATATTCATTGACGTGGTTGTGTCTTACTTGATGGTGTACATTTCAGTTTTACACCTAATCAGTTTTACACCTCGGCTCTCTTTTGTGATTGCATGACTTTGTGTGTGATTGGATTTGGGGGACAATGCTTGTATTGAAAAGATTCGTTTGGATACTAATATGAGATGAAATGATACTATTTGTAAATTACATGCCTGCATGGGTCCAAAAATCTGAATAATTTGTGCAGATGAGATATAATTGTGTTTGGAGATCAGGAACAACAGTATTACTAGCTCTATATCCACCACATATATACATACTAGGTGAAAGCAACGTACAAAGCATGTTTGCTTAATTTATATATATTTTTTTTTGTTTAGAACTAATTTTTTTTTATTAATATGGATGAAATGTTTTTGGTTAATTAATAACGACATAATATAAAAGAAGAGGTTTAATAAAAGCTGTTTATTTATTTTCCCTTTCATAGTTTTATAAAAGTATATTTATTTTTCCTTTCTGAATTGTTACTATTCTTCTTACTAGTTTTGTTGCCGTTCTTCTACCGAATTCTTTTTTAGTTCTTATCATAATCTGCTTTTGTCAAAATCTTTTCTAGATGTTACCGTAATCTGTTTTGGCACGGAATCTGAAATTCGTCCTTAAATCTTACTTTTTGGGAAAATTATAAATGCTTGGGGCAATATGCAAATGTGTTAGGGTAGGGACACGAAATTCAGTAATTTTATCATTTCCCAATCTAATTTTATCATTTCCTAGCCACCAGTAGTACTTTGTACGTGGAAATTATGTCATGGGTTTCGGAAGAGTTAATGATCTTTAGTAGAATGTTCAAAGTTCAAACTATTAACACAGAAGACACGTGCAACACGCCTACCCAGACAACCCATGTGCAACAAAACAACTAACGGCTACCCAAGTGCAACACGGCTACCTATGTGTATAAAACATGTCTCACTAGTACCAGAAAATAGGCATTTTTCACATATTTTTAGATTGCTGCAAAAACAATCGCAGCAAATAATGACTATTTGCAGCGATTTAAAATTCACCGCTTAATTCCAGCATGAATTTCGAAAATATTGAGGGTGAATTCACTGTTAGGTTTTTGCGACGACTTTTGTCCCTTTGTGGCATTTTTTTTTTACTGCAAACAACTATTGTAACTGTAGCGACGTTTATTTCCGTTGAATATAAAAATTGCCACAATAAATAATTTTTGTGGTGAATAGTGTTGCCGCAGGGTATTTTGCGGCCAATTAATGTTTATTAGTGGCGATATGTGAAGAGCTGAAAATAGCATTTTACAAATTTTTTTGACACTATACAAGACTATTTGCGGCCAATTCTAGAAAATTTTAGCCATTTGCCAAAGACTTCCCCCACGGCCACCTCGATTGGAAATCAAGAATAATGATAGAAAGAACCAATATTTGCAGCTTCTCCCTTTGGATGACTAAAAAATAAGGTCAAGTATAGACCGCCTTGCTCCTTTGCTGCAAAAGAAAAATCCCAAGTGTCTGCATCATTTATAAAGTTAAAAAAAATTATTTAAATATATTGTATTATTTTTTACGTTTTGTTTAGAAATTTAAAAAGTTGTAATGATTATATAAAAAAGTTAAAAATTTTAAATTAAAAATTATTTTATATTTGAGTAATATTTGGAAAGAAAATTATATGAAATATTAAAATGAGATGAATGTATCTCACTTACCAAAAAACTGGCCGTAATGCTTCAATCTGTTCAGCTATATATGTTTTCCTTGTAGACAATGTAAGTTGACATATAGCTACGTTCCATGATTTGGCTTCAATGCAGCAATGAACTTAACGAAACTTCAAAAATTCTAATTTAAGCCGTGAGGTTTTGTTTGGATATTTGGAATATTTTATAATTCTGTAAGTAGTAATGGAATAGTTAGAGTTAAGATATTTTATTGGTATTTAGAAAATGAGTGAGAAAAATTTGAATAAAATTATATAAAGTTAAAAAGTTGTTTGATTATAATTTTTTAATATAATTTTTATTTTGAAGTTTATAAAAGTTATATTAATTTTTATGTTTTGTTTTGAAGTTTGTAAAAGTTATATTGTTTTTTGTGGTTGGATAATTATTAAATAATGATTAGATAAAAAAAATATTAATATTTGTGTTTGAGTGATGTTTGAAAATGAAATAATAAAAATTTTGATAACTTAGAGAATTTTATATTACATCTCTTTGTCCAAACGACCCATTCTCCTTCTGTGTTGTTGTTGGTGCATCATGCATGTATATTGACCCATTCATTTTCTTGGTGTAGAATAAATTTGTTGTTTTATTATCAATATAATTATAAACATATATATATATATATATATATATATATATATTAACATGTGTCTTGAGTACTCATGACGTACAGTTTAATACATGAAAAAATTAAAATATTCTCTAGGGACGAATTATTTTGGGACGAACTAAATTTCATCTCTAAAAGTAATTTTAACCATTCGACCGGATAACTATCTGTTCAAACAGTATTTTTTGTGACGAAT
Source organism: Juglans mandshurica (assembly GCA_022457165.1). Taxonomy (NCBI): domain Eukaryota; kingdom Viridiplantae; phylum Streptophyta; class Magnoliopsida; order Fagales; family Juglandaceae; genus Juglans; species Juglans mandshurica. The sequence continues at coordinate 4,153,020 of CM039621.1, read as the reverse complement.
TAAATCGTCTGAAAAAGTTTTTTCGTGTGGTCTTTGTGACCTCAACGCCCGTTCATTTATGACCTCCATACCAGTTATATTCAGCACACACGACATCTACTCGATGGGACCCTTTCGAGTTTCGCAATCAATCTGCTGACCCCCAAATCCTCCCAAGCTCTGCAATTCAAGCCGCATATCATTGAATCTTCCATTTTTTATAATTCCAATATTCTTGAGATAATTTCCTTTTATGTTAACATCTATTTTAGAAACTATTTTTCCAGATTTTTAGGCTAGATTGTAGCAGCATTTATTTTGTTTCCGAATTTGAGTTTTGACATCTATTTAATCCCGTATTGTTGGATGAATAGGGAGTCTGAGTCTTAGTCTGAGTTTTGGAGTCTAATATTATTTTAGATTTTATTCTTTAAGTTTCTTTCGAGGAGACGGATCTGGAGGGCTGAGGGGAGGGACACATGCTTATCAACCGACTCCAACGAAGAACATCAGTTTTATTCTTGTTCTTTTCAATTTCATTATGAACTAATTTTATTTTCTAGAGTTTTGATGTAGCCTAGCATTGAACACACAATTTATATTCCAAGTTATTTTATTTTCAATATTTTTATGATTGAGTGTTTATTCTTTGTTCTTAATACATGCAGTTTTCTAACTAACTATTGTTCTATCTATTGAATCGCAATGAGACCGAGATGTGATTTGTGATTAGAGCTCTAGGATTAAGCACCATCAGTTGAGCGAAAGTATAAATGCTTTACCGCGATTAGTATGATTTTCAAGAAAAATCCAAAGAACTTAATGAGTTTCCAATTAGTTAAATTCACATAGAGATATTGAGTTATTAATTGGAGATATTTTTTGTATTGTTTGAGAGAAAGTATTGAATAATTAAGGGATTTTTATCATCAACTTGAGATAATTGGAATTAGATAATAAGGAAGACTAAATTGTGTGAGATTTTTTAGGTGAAATCAAATATTCTAGATCTATTCTTATTACTTTTAAAATCTTAATTTTAATGTTTTTTTTTTCAGTTTAATTTAGATAATCCATACTTCAAAAATTCGGTTTTCCAAATAGTAATTAATTTAGTCAATTTCAATACTCGATAGCATAATTATTCCATATGGGTTCGATATCCGTTTTATTCAAAACACTTTATTACTTATTACGATTCTATGCACTTGCAAATATATATTTTATGCGAATAAGTTTTTGACACCCTTGCTGGGAATAATTATTTGTTATTGATATTGATACTAGCTAGATTTATACTACTTTGGATTTTATTTTATTTTAAAAATAAAAATGGTTTAAATTAGATCTTAGTTTGGTTTTTCTTTTCAGGAATCAAAAGTGCATGCTCCGATCTAAATCATTAGAGCATACACTCTTAGATCTCGAGATTGAAAGAACTTTATATCGGATCAATAAAGAGAAGAACAAAGAGGGTGCCACCTCCAAATTTAATATGGCTGACTAGAAGCACAAGGCGTTAAGAGATTATGCTATGCCCTCAGTCAATGGGGTGACATCTAGTATAAGGTGGCCTACTATACAAGCCAATAACTTTGAGATCAAGCCAGCCATCATTCAAATGATTCAACAAACCATCTAGTTTGGGAGCCTGTCACAAGAGAAATATATTGTAAATTTTTTAGAAATTTGTGATACTTTTAAACATAATAGAGTGACAGATGATGCGACTCGATTGAGACTTTTTCATTTTTCACTTAGGAAAAAAGCCAAAACTTGGCTAAATTCTTTGCCGCTTGGCATCAACACCACCTGGGAGGAGTTGGCACAAAAACTCATAGAATAATATTTCCCTTCGGCCAAGATAGCGAAGTTAAGGAATGATATCACTACCTTCTCCCAACTTGAGAGTGAATCATTATATGAGGCGTGGGAGATATACAAAGACTTAATGCGTAAGTGTCCACATCATGACCTCCCCGCCTGGCTTCAAGTACAGACATTTTACAATGGTTTGGGACCCATAAATCGATCTAAGGTTGATGTGGCCGTAGGAGGAGCATTAATGAGTAAGACCCATGAAGCCGCCTATGAACTTCTAGAAGATTTGGTGTCCAACAATTATCAATGGTTTGCGGAGAGAGCAATGCCAAGAAAGGCGGCTGGAGTTTTTGAACTTGATTCTATTACCACACCGGTGGCGCGGATGTCAAATCTTTCACAACAACTAGGTAAGATGAACGTTAACGCTATTCAAACTAATGTTGTTTGTGATCATTGCGCAGGAAATCATTCAAGTGTAGATTGCCAAGTGGGGAATCCTTTTGTCCAACCGAGTCAAGAACAAGCCCACTACGTCTCCAATTTCCAACGTCAAAACAATCCTTATTCAAACACGTTCAATCCCAGATGGAGAAATCACCCTAACTTTTCATGGAGCAATAACCAAGGGCCGATTAGACCACCTCAACAGTTTCTACAGCAAGAGAAGAAGCTGGCACTTGAGGATATGTTCATGCAGTACATGCAAAAGACTAATATGGTGATCCAAAACAACTCGGCTTCTACCTGCAATCTTGAGGCGCAAATCGGTCAGCTATCCAACATGCTTACCGAGAGGACAACATGGACTTTACCGAGCAACACTGTGACCAATTCGAAGGAGTATGTCAAAGCCATATCATTGCGAAGTGGACGGACATATGACCAGCCCCAAACAGTAAGTACCAAGTAGGGGTGGGTAGCGGGGCCCCGCTCCCATTGCCCCACCCCACTTCAGCTCCGCCCCCGTTTAACGGGGCGGAGGCCCTCGTCTGTCAGATCTAGGGGTGGGTAGCCCCACCCGCATCTGACCTCCAAGGCGGGGGTGGGTTAGGGGTGACCCCCGCCTCGCAAATCCCCCGCCCCATGCCTGGGTTTTTTTAAATATACAAATAACGAAACGACGCCGTTTCGTCAATGGAAAAAAGGGAGTCATTTCATTTTTTGTTTAGATCCCCCCCCGCGAGATTACCCTACCCATAATCTCTCTCTCTCTCTCTCTCTCTCTCGCCACTCAGTCGCTTACGTTCTGCAACCTCCATCTCTGTCGCTGTCGCCATCCCCGTAGCCGTCGTTGTAGCCTTCTGTGACAACGTCTTTATCTCCGTCGTCGAAGGTAAGAAACCCTAAATCTACTTTAATATTTTGTGATATTTATTTTATGGAATGTAAATTGGAGGAAGGATGAGGTTTAATTGGAGATGGAGGATGAGATTTTGTAAATTGTGTACTGTGGAGATTTGATTGTGCATGTGATTTGAATGATTGATGAATAATGTGTACTGTGTAGTTGTGTGTGAATCTGTCCGTGACTGATAACTCCGTGGTTTAAGCTTTATTTTTTCATTTTTTTCGAAATACCCTAAAATAATTTTGGGGTTTCAAAGATTGAAACTTCTAAATTAATTTAGGGTTTCGGATCAATTCACCTTAAAATAATTTAGGGGTTTCAAAGTTTTTGTGTTTGGATATTTCATTTTTTTATGTTTGATGTTTGATCATTGATGTTTGATCTTCCAACTTCCAATATATATGTTAATGTTTGGTTGTTAATTGTTTGGCATGTTGCTATATTTGCTATAATTTCAGATTTTCTATTTGCTTGAGCTCATGGATATGCTAGCAGATTCTAGTGCGAGCTCTCATTTCCATGGCCAGGGTACCCTTACCCCTACCCCTACCCCTACTCCTGGCCCAACACCTACCCCTACGACACATTGTCCCGCCCCCAAGCTCAGCAAGAAACATGCTTCTATAGTTTGGGCTCATTTCACCAAATTAGAGAGTGGTGACCCTAACAACCTCTAAGCCAAGTGTAACCATTGTGGAAAAATCTATGGATGCCACTATAGGAAACATGTCACCTTACAATTAAAGGTGCACCTAGAAGAGCAAAATAAAAAAAGTCCAATATTAAAATCATTTCAAGAGAAGAGCCAATCTAGGCTAGAAATTGGACTTCAAAAAATGGCGGATGGGACTAGTGGGGGTGCAACTTTAAGGGGGTATACTAAGTATGATCCCGATGAGTGTAGAAGACACCTAGCTTGTATGATCATCATAGACGAGCTACCTTTTCAATTTGTTGATGGGAAATGGCAAAGGATGTAAAAAAATATTTTTTGTTTGAAAAAGAGAAGTTGATGGGTGAATTGGCCGGTCAATTTGTTTTCCTTACCACTGATACTTGGACATCAGTCTAAAATTTTAATTATATGTCTTTAACTGTACATTCTGTTGATTGTAATTGGTCATTACATCAGAAAATTATAAAATTTTGTCAAATCACCGATCATAAGGGTGAGACAATTGGGAAGGCCTTGGAGGCCGTAATAAAGGAGTGGGGGTTGATCGAGTTGTTACAGTCACAGTTGATAATGCCTCGTCTAATGATGTTTCATTGGGACATCTGAAGACCTATCTTCGAGAGGCAAATTAGACAATCTTGGGTGGTGAGTGTCTGCAAGTGAGATGTGCGGCACATATTCTAAATCTTATTGCTACTGATGGTTTGAGGGATTTTCATGACTCGATTGCTCGGGTCAGGATTGTTGTAAGATGGGTGAGATCTTCTTATTCGAGGTCTACGGGCCTAACATCCAAGAAGGACATTTGTACAAATATGCCTACACGATGGAACTCAACATTTTTTATGTTGTAGGCGGCCCAAGAATGTAAGCTGACATTTGCACTATTGTGTAATTAAGACATCCAATATGATAAATATTTTGATGATCACGGGGGATTGGGGAAACCCGTAAATGATGATTGAGAAATTGTATATGTTTTTGTAGAGTTTTTGAGGTTTTTTTATGAGGTCACCATGACGATATCTGGAACTTTGTACCCTACATCCCATCAATTCTATCAGCATATATGTAGAGTAAAAGGAGAATTAGATGACATGGTCGTGGGTGGTCACATTAGGTTGTGAAAGATGACATTGGTTATGAGGTCAATGTATGACAAGTATTAGAGAGATTTTATTAGGGCTAATATTTTGTTATATGTAGCTGTCGTCCTTGATCCGAGGTTTAAGATGGATGGCATGGTATTTGGATTGGGCCTTGCGTACGGGCAAGCATGGGCAGAGCTTATTGTAGCAAGGGTTCGAGAAACTCTTAGTAGATTATTTGATGAGTTTACCGTCCTACGGGGTGGTAATATTGCGACACCTACACCTACCCCCAACCGGTTCAAGAAGTTGATAGTGGGAAAAGACGTAGATTGGGCTGGGGTGAGAGGTTTGAGCAGACTCCCTTCATCCGGAGTTCTGTAGAGGCTTAGTCAGAGATAGACAGATACTTAGCAACGGAGCTTCTACCATTTTGAAGAGACTTCAATATATTAAGTTGGTGGAAGGTGAATACCGTGAAGTATCCCATCCTTGGAGAGATAGCCCGCAGTCTTTTGGCCATCCCTGTTAGCACCGTAGCCTCATAGTCGGCTTTTAGCACCAGAGGGCGTGTATTGGATTCATTTCGGAGTTCATTAGCTCCTACCATTGTGGAGGCTTTGATTTGCACGCAGAATTGGATCAAGGGAACTTCAATTCATGTTCCGGATGTTCTTGAGTATGAGGAGGCCGACGTCGAGGAGGAGGGTGGTGATCAGCCTGGATCTGATATTTATTTTAATTTCATTTTCTAATTTCATATTAATTTATTTATTTTTATTTAATTTGTATTCATTAATTTCATTTCAAATTTTATTGTTATAGTGATACATGAGACGACGTCTACGGCTACCTCCGATCATGGTTTGCACAATTTGTCCCTTATTTATTTTTTGCATTTATAATTTTATATCATATTTTAGTATCTAATTATTTTGCTTGTATGTTTTTTAGATTTTATATTCTCAATATACATATGCCGAATCCTAATGACCGATCTATGCTCATCTGCCTCATCTTCATCTCAAATTTCAATTGTCCAATCCCAATCTCATCTTGGTTAGTACTTTTAATATTTTGTATTTTAATTTTTTTAATTTTTGTTACATTTTATAACTTTATAATTCTAATTTGTTTTATTTTTAACTTATTAATATTTCAGGTTTTATAAATTATTACATTTTATGATCTTGATTTTCAGTCTCACAACAGTTGACACAACTCACCACTCAGTGAACTCAATGCCACAGCGCCATCCCAAATTGATCAAATTGAAAAGTTATGAGTTATAATTGTTAATTTACAATTAAGTATAATGTTGCTACAATAGTTAATAGTACAATTTGTAATATTTAGTATTTTTAGAGGACTTTGTAATATTGTAATAGTTTATTAGTTCTCTTAGAGTCTTAATTTGTATAATTGTAAATTGTAATTTGTAATAGCTTAGTGCCTTAGTGATGATTATTACTTAATTAGTTAATAGTTGAAATTTAGTATATTGTTAATAGTTCTATCTATATATATATTTTTAAATTTTAAATATATTTATTTTTTTAGTTAAATTATGGGTCCAAACTGGCACAAAAATATTTTTGGGCCCAAAGTGGCCCAAAATAGATTCTGGGCCATTTAGGGTCGAAAAAACTGAGCTGGGCCTAAGGCCCAATAGGGGCGGGGAGGGCTGATGGATGGGGGTCCACCCCCACACCCTGGCGAGCAGGCGGGGTACGGGGAGAGCGAGACGCAAAAACTAAAATGTGGAGACCGAGAAGAAGGAAACCAAGTACGAGGTGGAAGAAACTGATTGAGATGTGACTGACCAGCAACCTGAAAAGACTAAAGAGAATAAATGGGTTGTAAAACCTAAGAAATCCAGAGAGTTTAATTCTGAAACTTATTCTCTTTCAATTTATGTTTGTCGTAGTAAAAGGTTTTGACGCATGCAGCAAATCTACTCAATCAGAAGCAATTAATTTTTTGCTTCCAAGAAAATAGACAAGGTGTTTATTTGACTTTACTTCTAGATTTGCAATCATTTATATTGATTGTACATGATTGATCTCTGGATTTTCCCTGAATAGCTATAGTAGGATATATGGAACGGCCCCAGGTGCGTTAGTTCCGGAGTGCACCTGACATAATGATTTGAATAAAAAAAAAAAGTGAAAAAGTCAGTAGTTTATTTGTCTGAAAAAAGAAAATATAAGGTTAAAGAAATACAAAAAATCAAGATTAAAAAAAAAAATCTAAACGTCAGCAAAGTATAAGCATTGGTCAGCATCCATATTGGATTATCTATTTACTCTCTATATAATAATAAAATATTATTAATTTAATAATTTTTTTAATTTTTATTTTTATCACATTTTATAGTTCTACTAATTAAAATATTAATAATAATTATATTCTAATCAAATTAATAATATTCAATATTAATATTTATAATAATTATATTATAATTAAATTAATAATTAATATTATATATTGAGTGTTTTAAGTATTTTATTAGTTAAATTTACTTAAAGTTGAATTTTATAATGAGAATGCTCTAAAGCGTTTCTGTTCTAAAGAGTAAAGTCATTTCAATTTTTTTATTCAAAAAAAATTGAAACAAAAAGAAAAGAAAATGAGTACACTGTCAGAACAAAAAGCACATGAAAAAGGGACGTCAATTCATGTGTGCCACAGTGCTATTAAAGGTCTTTTGATAAAACATGATCATTTATTAAATTCTATAAGGGAGCTACACGTCAAATGGTGGTAAAACATGATCCTTCATTAAATTATACAAGAGAGCTACACATCAAATAGTCAAGGGTTTTAAGGGTCTTTTGATAAAACATGACTTAACGGATTTAACGGAAAAACAAGTAAAGTTAACTGAAAAATAATTAAAGTTACTATTCACAATTAAATAACTACTTATTATAATAGAGTAGATATATAGGGCGATAGCCATAATTAAATATAGCCGTCGACCTTCCACATAATTTAAGGAATCAAATTATCACAACCCTAGCTCCATCTAAAGTTTCTTCTTATAATATGTTTCACCAAACCACATGCATACAAATCTATGACTTACAGTATATTCTCTAACGGTAGATCATCAAATCAATTAGCCAAGACAATGAGCCTACAATTGTGGGCCACAGATTATGTTAAATCCTACATAGATTGTGTTATCTGCATAGGCTGTATTCGTCAAACCCATATATAATGGTCTAATTGGAACAAAAATAATATTGTCTCAAGTGGCACGACAGGGCTGTGATTGTCAATACAATAACACGTACACTATAGAGTTATAAAATAGAGAAAGGGACGCCACGATTGTGAATTCAATCACTACTCTTGCATTTTCCGTTTAAAGGAGAGTGCCAATAAATTTTCTTGGTGTAGAATAAATTTGTTGTATTATTATAAATATAAGTATATATATATATATGTATATTAACATGTGCCTTGACGTACTCATGACGTACGGTTTATCACATGAAAAAAAATTTTAATTTTGGTTTAAAATATTCGCTAGGGAGAAATAGTTCAAAACATTAAAAAAAATATAAAATAGTAAATAGTTAAGTTCGTAAATGAAAGTGAGAGAAAAAAAATAATAGAGAAATATTCTTTTAATAGAATAGAAAAATAATGAGTATCATGAGTATTTTAATTAAAAATAATAGTATCGTATTTTTAATTAAAATCAATTATATATCATGAGTATCCTTCGAACATAAATTACCCAGTTCAAACGTTAAATCTTTTTACCTTGCGTTCGAACAGGAAAACAAAACCATTCGAACAATCTGAGAAAAATCCAATCCGTTCGAACTGCAAAACCTAGAGTTCGAACAAGTTCGTTCGAACAGTCATTTTATATTCGAATTGGCAGCAATCATTCATATTGATTGTACATGATTGATCTATGGATATTTCCTGAAGTCATAAAGTCAGAATAGCTAGAGCAGGATATTATATATATATATATATATATATATATATATATGGAACTGCCAACAATATTATGATCGGATCATGGTCCTTTTTTTTATTTTTTGCTATTGTTTGATTTTCTTTTGTAAAACAAGAAAATCGTCGCCGGACTCTGCCAGGTCCCAAAGGACCAGGCCTGCAGACTCTTCGATGATTAAGTTAGTCACTATTTTCTTATCTCTAGTTAAATTCAAGAGAGAGTGATCAGTACGTACTGAGAGTATTAATTTAATTTCTTCCCTTCAGCAATCCCCTTTCTATGTTACGGACCTGTTATTGAATCGGTTAGATAGTTGAGAGTTGGTGGTTATTCCCTAAAAAGGGGCTCAATGGCCATTATCTAAGAAGCAAGCTTTAATTATCCAGTTATTCACCTGATCATTGAGAGGGGACTAGCTACTATTTATTCTTATCCCCAACAATTACAATTAATAATCGAACTTCAAATGCATATTGGGAATACTTGGAATGTGATATCAATGATCAACACGATGCATGCATATAAATATAAAAAGGTACTCATGACCAATTAAAAAATATAATGGCTTTATTGTATATGTACTTTTCATTCTCTTCCATAAGAACAAGTAAAAGTCTGATCTAGCTAGGAACTAATTAGCAATTTGTGGTGTATAAATTAATTAAGTTGTTTGCAATATGCATCATATATGTATAGTTGGGAAGAAGCCAAACTTGCGCCCTCAAAAAGAAACAAAGAAGCCAAAAGTGCGGAAAAAAACAGGCAGCCCATGCAAACGAAGTCGATGCATGAGTACCTGATCCTCATATATAATATTACTTCACGAGTTTCACTTTATTTATTCAGAGTTTGGTGCCAATATTACATGACTTATTTAAGATCACCCTCTAATTAAACTCGTAGATGCATGCATGCTTGCTTTGATCAGGAACTACAAGCAACGAAAAGCTCTAATTATTAATTAGTAAGGCCGCTGCCCGACAATGTTGCCCGGGGGGTCATAGTTGCAAGTGATGAAGGTGCCGCCATTGTTGCATCTGACTTTAGCACAGCCAAGGCGCACAGAATTGCGCCAAATCACCTGAGTATAGTGGCCGCACTGGCGGCCGGCAGCACATGAATTAGAGTTGTAGTTGTAGTCGGCCTTCTCTCCTACCCAAAGGTTAACGGCAGCCGTTCCCGAGAGGTCACCACTGCCCCATGCAATATTCTCACCGTAACGGCCACCCGAGTGCTGAAGTCTGCAATCACCCTTACGTTGATTAGCATAATTCTGTGCAAATGCCGCAACGGTAGCATCCCAAGTAATAGGTCCGACTCCAACCTGTGATCGAGCTGCGTTGTGAGCGTTGACGTAGTCTTGTGGTGAATCTTGGGCGATGGATTCATGGACGAAGGCAAAGGTCAGGATCACAAAAACAAATATCATTGCTGGGGAAATGTTTCTCATGATCGTGAGTCCCTGCATATTGGTTTCTCGTATGTAATGCAAAGCAAAAGCTAATTAGCGTGCAGGATGGTAGAGCCAGCATGCATGAGTGGTACTATATATAGGGAAATTATAAATGCTTGGGGCAATATGCAGATGTGTTAGGGTAGGGACACGAAATTCCGTAATTTTATCATTTCCCAATCTAATTTTATCATTTCCTAGCCACCAGTAGTACTTTGTACGTGGAAATTATGTCATGGGTTTTGGAATAGTTAATGATCTTTAGTAGAATGTTCAAACTATATTAACACAGAAGACATGTGCAACACGGCTACCCATGTGCAACAAAACAACTTACGGCTACCCATGTGCATAAAACATGTCTCACTAGTACAAGGAAATAGGTATTTTCCAGCGATTTTTAGATGGCTACAAAAAAAAAAACTATTTGCGACAATTTCAAATTCGCCACTTAATTCCAGCACAAATTTGAAAAATATTGAGGGAGAATTTGCTGTTAAGTTTTTTGCGACGACTTTTGCACCTTTGCAGCAATTGTTTTTCACCACAAACAACTATTGTAACTATAACAACATTTATTTCCGTCGAATATAAAAATCACCACAATAAGTAATTTTTGCGGTGAATAGTGTCGCCACAATAGGTATTCTGCGGCCAGTTAATATTTATTAGCAGCGATATGTGAAGCGCCGGAAATAGCTTTTTACAAATTGTTTTGACACTGTACAAGACTAATTGAGGTGAATTCTAGAAAATTTTAGCCATTTGCCTAAGACTTCTCCCACGGCCACCTCGATCGGAAATCAAGAAGAACGATCGAAAGAACCAGAATTTGCAGCTTCTACCTTTGGATGACTAAAAAATAAGGTCAAGTATAGACTGCCTTGCTCCTTTGCTGCAAAAGAAAAAGAGAAAATATACTATGCGGCACATACTTGACCGCTACAATATATCGCTAAGCAAATTTTATTTTTTATTTTTTTTATACTTAGTGATTAAGGAATTGATTTTAAGTGTATTAGTGTATTTTTTTTAAATATTTAAATATATTAAAAAAATGTGAAAAGAAAGTAACTAGCGGTACGAAGGAGTGGTGCTACTCAGGCGACAGAGTAGCACCGCTCAAAGAAAAATCCTAAGTTTCTGCATCATTTATAAAGTGAAAAAAAATATTTAAATATATTGTATTATTTTTTACATTTTGTTTAGAAATTTAAAAAGTTGTAATGATTAGGTAATGATTATATAAAAAAGTTAAAAATTTTAAATTATTTTATATTTGAGTAATATTTGAAAAGAAAATTATAAGAAATTTTAAAATGGGATGATTGTATCTCACTTACCAAAATAATGGCCGTAAAGCTTCAATCTGTTCAGCTATATATGTTTTCCTTGTAGACAATGTAAGTTGACATATAGCTACGTTCCATGATTTGGCTTCAATGCAGCAATGAACATAACGAAACTTTCAAAAATTATAATTTAAGCCGTGAGGTCTTGTTTGAATATTTGGAATATTTTATAATTCTGTAAATAGTAATGAAATATTTAGAGTTAAGATATTTTATTGGGATTTAGAAAATGAGTGAGAAAAATTTGAATAAAATTATTATAAAGTTAAAAAGTTGAAAAGATTCGTTTGGATACGGATATGAGATGAAATGATACTATTTGTATATCACATGCCTGCATGGGTCCAAAAATCTGAATAATTTGTGCAGATGAGATATAATTGTGTTTGGAGATCAGGAACAGCAGTAGTACTAGCTCTATATCTACCACATATATACATATTAGGTGAAAGCAACGTGCAAAGCATGTTTGCTTAGTTTATATTATTTTTTTTTTTGTTTAGAACTAATTTTTTTATTAATATGGATGAAATGTTTTTGGTTAATTAATAACGACATAATATAAAAGAAGAGGTTTAATAAAAGCTGTTTATTTATTTTCCCTTTCATAGTTTTATGAAAGTATATTTATTTTTTCTTTCTGACCTGTTACTATTCTTCTTACTAGTTTTGTTGCCGTTCTTCTACCGAATTCTTTTTTAGTTCTTATCATAATCTGCTTTTGCCAAAATCTTTTCCAGATGTTATCGTAATCTGTTTTGGCACGAAATCTGAAATTCGTCCTTAAATCTTACTTTTTGAGAAAATTATAAATGCTTGGGGCAATATGCAAATGTGTTAGGGTAGGGACACGAAATTCCGTAATTTTATCATTTCCCAATCTAATTTTATCATTTCCTAGCCACCAGTAGTACTTTGTACGTGGAAATTATGTCATGGGTTTCGGAAGAGTTAATGATCTTTAGTAGAATGTTCAAAGTTCAAACTATTAACACAGAAGACACGTGCAACACGCCTACCCAGACAACCCATGTGCAAGACGGCAACCCATGTGCAACAAAACAACTAACGGCTACCCAAGTGCAACACGGCTACCTATGTGTATAAAACATGTCTCACTAGTACCAGAAAATAGGCATTTTTCACATATTTTTAGATTGCTGCAAAAACAATTGCCAACTATTTGCGGCCATTTAAAATTTACCGCTTAATTCCAGCATAAAGGAAAATTCACTGTTAAGTTTTTTGCGGTGACTTTTGCATGTTTGCGACGATTTTTTTTCGCCGCAAACAACTATTCTAACTGTAGTGACATTTATTTCCGTTGAATATAAAAATCACCACCATAAATAATTTTTGCGGCGAATAGTGCTGCCGCAATAGGTATTCTACAGCCAATTAATGTTTATTAGCGGCGATATGTGAAGTGCTGAAAATAGCCTTTTACAACTTTTTTTGACACTGTACGAGACTATTTGCAGTGAATTCTAAAAAATTTTAGCCATTTGCCAAAGACTTCCCCCACGGCCACCTCGATTGGAAATCACGAAGAACGATCGAAAATACCAATATTTGCAACTTTTGCCTTTGGATGACTAAAAAATAGGGTCAAGTATAGACTGCCTTGCTCCTTTGCTGCAAAAGAAAAATCCCAAGTGTCTGCATCATTTATAAAGTTAAAAAAATTATTGAAATATATTGTATTATTTTTTAGGTTTTGTTTAGAAATTTAAAAAGTTGTAGTGATTAGATAATGATTAAATAAAAAAGTTAAAAATTTTAAATTAAAAATTATTTTATATTTGAGTAATATTTAGAAAGAAAATTATAAGAAATTTTAAAATGAGATAAATGTATCTCACTTACCAAAAAAATGGCCGTAAAGCTTCAATCTGTTCAGCTATATATGTTTTCCTTGTAGACAATGTAAGTTGACATATAGCTACGTACCATGATTTGGCTTCAATGAGCAATGAACTTAACGAAACTTCAAAAATTCTAGTTTAATTAGCCGTGAGATCTTGGATATTTGTAATATTTTATAATCCTATAAATAGTAATGAAATAGTTAGAGTTAAGATATTTTATTGGGATTTGGAAAATGAGTGAGAAAATTTTGAATAAAATTATTATAAAGTTAAAAAGTTGTTTGATTATAATTTTTTAATAAATTTTTTATTTTGAAGTTTATAAAAGTTATATTGATTTTTATGTTTTGTTTTTAAGTTTGTAAAAATTATATTGTTTTTTGTGGTTGGATAATTATTAAATAATGATTAGATAAAAAAATATTAATTTTTGTGTTTGAGTGATGTTTGAAAATGAAATAGTAAAAATTTTGATAACTTAGAGAATTTTATATTACATCTCTGTGTCCAAACGACCCATTCTCCTTCTGTGTTGTTGTTGGTGCATTATGCACGTATATTGACCCATTCATTTTCAAAATGTATTCTGCCTCACCCATATCCTTCATCTCAAAATTGAAGGATAACCACTCTTTTGTGGTGACTATCAACTATTTATCATTTTCAGCTAGTAGTATGTCATCAACATACAATGACAACATAATGAAACTCTTCTTTGGACCTTTTGACGTAGACACAATGGTCCTCTGTGATCATCGTAAACCCATTCGAGAGAATGACTCGATAGAATCTGAGATACCATTGTCTAGATGATTGATTTAGGCTATATATAGATCGTTTGAGCTTGCACACTTTGCGCTCTTGACCTTTGACCACAAAACTCGTTAGTTGATCCATATAGATCTCCTTATCTAGTTCTCCATCGAGAAATGTTGTCTTAACATCCATCTGGTAGAGTTTCAAATCCATGTTTGCTACTATAGCTAGAATCAGGCAAATTGAGGCAAACCTCACCACTGGTGAAAACATTTTCTCATAGTCTATATCCTCCTGTTGGGTATATCCTTTCGCCACTAAGCGAGTTTTGTACTTATCTATTGATTCATCCGACTTGCGTTTGACCTTAAGAACTCATTTGTTCCCAATAGCCTTACGCCCTATCGGTAGATCAACCAGATCCCAGACCTAGTTAGTCTTCATAGACTCAATCTCATCATTAAGTGCTTTCATCCACTCATCTTTAGTAGAAGATGAGAGAGCCTCATGAATTGTCCTAGGCTCGTCATCATCATGCAAAGCTACCACAAAAGTTTCCCCTTCAATTTCAAAACGACGACGGGAAATACTTTCACGTGTGCTTCTACGCGGCTGAGGTTGTTGTGATTAATTGATAAATGGTGTGCTCCCACTGGGATTCAAGTTCTTTTTATTATTTGTATAAGCTTGAAGAATTTCTTCCTCATTCTCAACTAAATTCCTTGGAACACTTTCATCTTATTCCACAATCTCATGAAATTCTAAACTCCTATCAACCTCACATCTACTTGGAAACTCATCTTCAATAAAATCCACATCTTGTGACTCAATCTCAGTCACACTTCCATCAGATTGTTCACCTATTAACACATACCATTTACAGTGTTCTGAGTACCTTATAAATATACATTTCTTCCCTCTAGGACCTAACCTCCCATACTTATGAAAAAGATCGTGAACAAAACCCGTTGAACCCCATGGCTGCAAGTTACTCAAATTAGGTTTCTCGCCAGTCCATAGTTCATATGGGGTGGAAGTTATTGATTTGGAGGGTACTCGGATAATAATTTAGGCAACAGTCAAAAGTGCATTCCCCAAAAAGAAATTGGTAAGTTTGTTTGTGCCATCATTGACCTAAACATCTCAAATAGTGTTCAATTTCTCCTTTCTGCCACACCATCTTGCTGAAGCGTACTCGGTATCATCAACTGTCTTTTGATTCATTTTTCAACACAGAGCCTTTTAAATTGCTCAGAGAGATATTCTCTTCCACGGTCAATTCTTAAAGTTTTTAAACTCTTGTCTGACTGATTCTCAACTATTCTTAGATATCGCCTAAAGCACTCTAATGCTTCATACTTATGGGAGATTAAGTAGACAAAATTTTATTTTCGTCTTCATCCAAATACATCATAGCAACAAAATGATCAAAATACCAAAAACAATCTCCAATGCCCTCATAAATATAATTGCCACGTGATCTTTTTTATTTATTTTTTAGTAAGTTTGGCATATCTTGGTTGTTCCTTTTCCATATATATATATATATATATATATATATATATATATATATATATATATAACCACAAAACAAGCGAGCCAATAGTACTGTCATTTCTATTGAAATTATGTCTAACACTTCAATCAGCTTCTTCTACTATTGTTCTTGAGCACTTCGAAAAAGATGGACCGAGTCAAGAATCCAAAGACGTCGCCAAATCTTCCTTGCTAATAGATAAAAGTCATCTTAGTGAGTACCATGAATTTTGGATTCCAACTTGGTCCATGCCAGGAGTTATATAGCATTCCAAAAACACTTTCAAGCTCGTGACATTTATATTCTGTTGGCCAACTTGGTCCATGCCAGGAGTTATAGCATTCTAAAAACACTTTCAAGCTCGTGACATTGATGTTCTATTGGTGTCCCCTCCCAAAGTTGGTGCTACTTGGTTAAAGGCCATCTTGTTCACCTTAGTGAACCAAATCATGCGCTATTCAAACCTTCAAGAGCATCCTTTGCTCACAAACATCTTTCATGCTCATGTGCCCATATTGGATGGAGATATCTACAAAAGAAAAGAGGTTCCAGATCTCAACTCCTTTGCATCTCCAAGACTATTTTCAACTCATTTACCTTATGCTTTGCTACCAACATCTGTGAAGGACTTAGCATGTACAATTGTGTATGTATGTAGGAATCCTAAAGATACTTTTGTTTCACTTTGGCATTTCCTGAACACGGTGCATTCAACGACCGACTCACTTGAAGAAGGTTTTGATAAGTTTTGTAGGGGACTGAGTCCATATGGTCCCTATTGGGATCATGTTTTGAGCTGTTGGAAGAAAAGTATAGAAAAGTCAGCTCAAAAGATGCCTTTCTTTAAGTATATATGAAGAAATTAAAGTGCAACCTATCACCCATTTGAAGAGGATAGCTGAGTTCTTGTAGTGTCCATTTTCTCTGGAAGAAGAGGCAAAAGGTACAATAAATGATATTTTAAGGTTGTGTAGTTTTGATAACATGAGCAACTTGGATGTAAATAAAAGTGGAAGGTGACATTAAAGAACTTGAGAATAAATTGTCTCACACAGTGATGACAGAGTAGAGCTTGTATTATATATGCGCTTATAGTTGACTTACAAGTAAGGAAATAAATACAGAGAAGGTAAGAAACATATATACGGAAAGCTATAGTTATACATTCCTAAACTGTAATGAACATGAAAGGAATGAGCGCATGTCAGGGGCTAATGTTTTGCTGATTGATCTTATCATCCCCCCTCAAACGAAGCCGCAGGTTAGGATAGAGGCTGAGTTTGGATCTAATGGTTTGGAATGGCAATTTGGCAAGCGGCTTGGTGAAGATATTCGCAAGTTGTAATGAAGAGGTGACTAAGCGAGTTTCGAGAGCACCAAGGGCCACTTGTTTGCTACCGTAATGAATGTCCAGTGCAATGTGTTTGGTCCTAGCGTATAGCACTGGGTTGACAAATAGATGAAGTGCACTCAAGTTATCACAGTGCAAGACTGGTGGTCTGGAAAGTGGTACATGGAGGTCCCGTAAGATGAAGGTGAGCCAAGTGAGCTCGGCAGCAGTAGATGCCATGGACCTGTATTCTGCTTTGGTACTGGAACGAGCAACAATTTGTTGCTTTTTGGCACTCCAAGATATGCAGTTGGATCCAAGAAAAGTGCAAAAGCTAGTTGTGGATCTTTGAGTAAGCGAGCATCCAGCCCAGTCGGCATCTGAAAAAGCGTACAGATCGAGTGAGCTTGCAGCAAGGATACGGAAAGTGAGATTGAGAGTGCCATGCACATAACGCAGAATTCGCTTGACAAGCTGGAAGTGTTCCGTAGTTGGTGCATGCACAAACTGACAGACAAAATTCACACTATATGATCCGGTCTGGTGAAGGTCAGGTATTGAAGTCCTCCTACAAGTTTGCGATAATAGGTGGGATCGCAGTAAGCTGTAGTGGAGGTATGTGTCCGACCTTTAGTGGGCATTGGAGTGGCTATGGGTTTGCACTCTCCCTTAGAGGCATGATCAAGGAGCTCACAAGCATAACGTCCCTGTGAAAGGGTGAGACCTTGGCTGTCTCGTGTGACTTCAATGCGAAGGAAGTGGTGAAGAGCACCCATATCCTTGATGAAGAACTCACTTGCAAGTTAAGAAATGAGCCACTGTATTCGACTTGCTGCATTACCAATGATGACCATGTCATCGACGTACAGTAGGAGGATAAGAATGCCATGATCTGAGTGGCAAACAAATAAACTTGGATCCGAAACACTGCAGAAAAAACCGAGTTGCAGTAGAAATGTGCTCAGGCGATCAAACCAAGCACACAGTGCTTGTTTGCGACCGTAGAGTGCTCGACTCAATTTGCAAACATGGGATGGTCTATTTGGATCTTCAAAACCTGGTGGTTGCTGCATATAGACTGGAGTGGAAAGATGCCCATATAGAAACGCGTTTCTTACATCAAGCTGGCGGATTTCCCAACCTTTTACCACTGCGAGAGTGAGAACAATTCGAATACTAATACTAGCAGGCTTAATCACAGGGGAAAAAGTTTCCTGGAAATCGATGCCATCTACCTGATGAAATCCTTTGGCAACTAACCGTGCCTTCAGCCGTTCAACAGAGCCATCGGGTTGTAATTTAACTTTGCAAATCCATTTGCAACCCACGACATTCATGACAGCATCTTTGGGAACTAGTGTCCAAGTTTTATTTTTGTGTAGTGCAGCAAGTTCTTCATGCATCGTTGCCAACAACCTGGTTGCTTTTGAGCGGCTTAATAGTTTGAGGCACTGAAGGAATGGAGGGAGATCATGCAACATGTAGATTGACATATTTTGGATTTGGTTTCTGAATCCCAACCTTGGCACGAGTCACCATTTGATGAGGGGAGGGTTGTTCTGGCACAGATGCTGAAGGTGTGTCATTTATGACAGTAGAGGTGGCAACACCAGTTGGTGGTTCGGCAAGAAGAGGGCCAATGGTTACTGCACTAGGTTCTGAAAGAGATGGCGACAATGGTGGTGGCGTTGTATATGCAGACAGTGGCAAAACAGTTGTTATAGGAGTTGCAAAGCTTGTGTCCCAATTAGAAAAAAATGATAAATCTCCACAATAGTGGCATGGCCGTATAGGTTTGTTGGTGATGAGTAAGGCATGACGGACTCATCAAATACAACATGCTGTGATATGTAGATACGACCAGTGGGAGGATGCAAATATTTGTACCCCTTGTGCTTGTTTGAGTACCCGATGAAGACACATAGAATAGACTTTGGGTCAAGCTTTGTATCTCGATAGTTGCCAAGAAAGGGAAAACAATGAGTTCCCAATATCCTTAGACTCCGATAATCTGGATGTCTATTGTGGAGTCGATAGAATGGTGACTCCATGCTAAGGGATTTGGAGGGAAGTCGGTTGATGAGAAAAACAGTTGTAGAGAAGCAATCGGTCCAGAAACGTGCAGGTAGATGAGCATGGAACATCATTGTGAGTCCAAGTTCAGTAATGTTTCGATGTTTTCTCTACCTTGCCGTTTTGTTTAGGTGTCCGTGGGCAAGCTGATTGGTGAACAATGCCTTTTGATTGTAAATAAGATGCAAAGGCATGGGATGAGAATTCACCACCCTCGTCACTTTGGAATATACGAATTTTTCCATTAAACTGACACTCAATATGCTTATAGAAAACATCAAAGCAGTCGAGTAGATCATATTTATGTCGCATTGGAAAAAACCATGTGAAATTAGTGAACTCATCAACAAAGATGGTGTAGAACTGAAACTTTTCTCTAGACAAAACTGGGGCAGGTCCCCAAACATCACAATGGATCTTGTGAAAAAGAGATGATATTTTATTATCTCTTGGAAGAAAAGGAAGTTTACATGATTTTCCTTTTTGAAAACTAACACAGATGGTATGACTACTAGATTTTGAAAATGAAATCATTTTATTTGAGTGCAAGTAATCCAAGACTTGTTGGTGAGGATGTCCAAGCCATGAATGCCAACTTGCAGAATCTATCTTCTGAAATCTTGAAGAAAAACATGCAGTTGGGTCTCCATCAAATGCATATAGTCAACCACGCCTATGCCCCTTCGCTAGAATTTTCTGAGTTGCCTTCTCCTTGATCATAAAGCCATCACCATAAAAAACAACAATAAGTGGATAATCTGTTGTGAGTTTGCTAATTGACAATAAATCTTTGGTGATAGTAGGCACAACAAGAACATCATTGAGTTGGAGATGCGAACCTATGGAGGCCTTTCCAGTATGTGTTATAGGAAGGGATACTCCATTTCCAACCATAAGACCATCAGAGCCAGTATAAGGCTTAATGTCAGAGTACCTGGATTGTTGGTAACATGATCAGTGGCTGTAGAGTCTAGGAACCAGTTCGAGTCCTATGAGTCTACAAGTTTCATTGCAGCAAGTGCTTGTGGGATATTGTCGGCTTGGAAGGAGTGATAAAACCGATCGAAGCACTTGATGGTTGTGTGATTGTGCCTGTTGCAAATCTAGCATACTGGGGGACCATCTTTCGGAGTGGAGGCAGAGGATGGCTGATGTCTTGAGTTTGTATTTGTATTTGGAGGTTTTGAGGAAGAAGAGTTACCTTGATGGAAACCACGTCCCTTTGAATTGAACATCTAGTTGTTCTTGTATTTATTCTTTTTCTGAGTGAAATAGGCCATTTGAGGAAGAGGTGCATCCAGTTTGTTACGCTCAGTGTAGCTCTCGAGTAAGGTAACAAGATTTGAATATGATGGCATTGGCGGATGCATCATTGTAGTGGTGAAGACCTGGTACTCCTTGCCAAGACCATTAAGAAGCCACCACGATTTTTTATGATCGGAGACTGGCTTCCCAATGGCTGAAAGATTATCACAAATAGTTTTGAAAAGGCGCAGGTACACTAGTAAACTATCCGTGCCCTGAGAAATGGAAGTGAGCCTCTACTTTAGAGTAAAGTTGCGATCGGATGAGTCACACGCAAAGGAATGCAACAGTGCATTCCAGACTTTAGCAGCAATGTTGAGGCCAACGACGATACCGAGGACTTCCTCCAATAGTGTGGCATGACCCATCCTTTAACGAGGCGATCTGTTTTCCGCCATTTTAGGAATGTCGGGTTGGAAATTACCCCAATTTCTGCACCTTCAACAGTTGAAGGAGGTTAGGGTGTTTCACCACTTATGAATCCCTGGAGATCATAGCTCTCTAAGATGTTGAGCATTTGAGTCTTCCAAAGAAGCAAGTTGGTTGGCGTGAGTCGTAGAGAGACAAAGTTGGTGACATTTTGTGTTACGGGGATAGGTGTATTCTGTGTTTGAAGAAGACGAGTTTGCCATTTAAGGGAGAAAAGAAAAAAAAAAAAACTCTTTGAATTTCACTGTATAGGCTCTTGATACCATAAAGAACTTGAGAATAAACTGTCTCACACAGTGATGACAGAGTAGAGCTTGTATTATATATACGCTTATAGTTGACTTACAAGTAAAGAAATAAATATAGAGAAGGTAAGAAACATATATACGGAAAGCTATAGTTGTACATTCCTAAACTGTAATGAACATGAATGGAATGAGCGCATGTCAGGGGCTAATGTTTTGCTGATTGATCTTATCAGACTTGTCTTGGATAATAACACTGCACTATTTTGCCATAGCTTAGATAATGCAGTATTTTTTCGCCGAAGCAATAGTGGAGATTGGGCAAATTACTTGACACCTTATATGGCAAGAGAGATTAGACCGTATTACTAAAGAAAAACTTCTAGGTACTGGATTGAAATTCTAAGTCTTTTAAGTTGCATCATATCTTTATCGTCAATTCTTATTATATAGTGAACGCGTTGTTGATGTTTTTTAATTAGTTGACATTTTGTCGGCATATATGGTAATTAATGTTGTTGTATTACTGTCAACGCTAGTTTGTGTTAAGGGTGGCTTATAAAATGAGTTTGATTTATTACTGTCAGGTTATGTTGAGATTTGTCTGGGAATTAAAATAAAGTTGTACTAATTATATTTACTGTCAATTAAAAGGAGATGAAAAGTCCAAACGACAACCATATCTACAGTATACGATCAGAATAGCTCTTTAATTTTTTCAACATATCTAAAGATGCCTATCATATCATTAAGTGTTGGTTCAAAACTATTCAACTGCAAAACTATCAAGCATATCCTACATGAATCAATGTACCGATTTGGTTTTCGTTTAATTTGTTTCTCAGCGTATATATTCAAGTTTCCTTCAATCTTTCTATTCTAACCAGACCCTTTTTCGAGAAAAAAATATAAGTTTATATTTAATTAAACAGGTTTACTGGGTTAGGACTTCAAGTTGCATCACCATAATCGCTGCTACATACTGTGTGAACGTCTTTATTATTGTGTCTTTGTGATGAAATATCGTCAGCAGAGTAAATGCCTTGCATTACTGTCGACGTGCACGTTGGCATGCGCTTGGTAAAGTAAATATGTAAAACATTATTGTCAATCTATGTGTTGACATCCAATCAGTAAAGCCCCAATTAAAACCCCATGCTAGCTAGCTTTAGAATGGGAGAAGGATGTACTATTTTAACACAGGATACAAGAATTCAACTTTGCATGACACTACAAAAGATGCATTTTGCAGTAAAAACGAAAATAGAAAAATAGATGTCATAATGGTAAAAGGTTAATCATACCAACTCAATCAAAATTTGATTCCGCTTCTATTGTTGGCAGCAAGACCTCAATGGATTTTGCGTAGTGGTGAAACTGCAACCAGCCATACAGCATTGGACCATTTTCAATTCAACAATTATGGAAGTCACAGTTTCCAAACCAACTGACTTGGCAAAAGCAATACAAGCAAGAATATAAGTTTTGTTTTTCAAATTCCTCATTGAGAATGAAAAAATCAGTGACAGAGCTTGATCTAGTTATATTTAAGATGCTCAAACACAGGCATTTGGAAATCCTAGGCTCTACTTGGTTAACCTTATTGTTTTGATATTCAAAAAGCTATTGTTTTTCAAGACTTGCTGTTTATTATAAAGTAAGGCCTCGTTTGAATGTTAAGATGAGATAAAAAAAAAAATGTAAATAGTGAAATAGTTTGTGAATAATAATAAAATGATTTGACTCAAGATATTTTATGGAATTTTGGAAAAGGAAAGAGAAAAAGTTGAATAAAAATATTATAATTAAAATATTATTAGAATATAATTTTTTTAATATTGTTTTTGTTTTGAGATTTGAGAAAGTTGAATTGTTTTTTGCGTTTTGTTTGGAAATTTGGGAAAATTATAATGATTAGATGAAAAAGTTGATTTGAAATTGAAAAGTGTGTGTTTGCGTAATGTTTGGATGTTGAGATGAGATGAGATGAGATGAGGTTCTCATCTCACCTCCACATCCAAACGGGGGGGCCTAAAAGTGATTGCTAGAGAAGCATTTTGTAATTCAGGAATGTCTTTGAAAAGTTCCTAAGAGCATTGTTAATGGTCAAAAATTAAAATTAAAACCTTCCGTAGTAAGTTGAAACCTAGCATGTTTCTTTTACAAATTCGATTTAGTAAATTCCCCAGAATTCATAAAATTCCAGTTATTCCTTCGAAGGACTTCAACTCCTTAGAAAGGATTTGGAGACTGTCTATAGGATTTGGATTCCCTAGTGTTATTGACCGAACTATGGGACTTAGAGTGGGATAGAGATAAACACATGAAGTAAACCCCAAAGCATTTATGAGCATGTAATGCTGCCCAAGAAATTCACTCGGGCAACTATAAATACTGTAGGGTCTACTTCATGTGTATATATCTCTCTCACTCCAGGCCATACAGTTCCCAAACTTGGGATCTAAATCATGTTTATATGCAAGGGTACAGTGCAAGTTTCAATTTCATAAGAGACAGACATACACACTGAGAAGGGAATCTAATAAAGTGCACCTCTTTCACAATCTCCTCAGATTTTTTAATTAACTCCTGCACTTTAGCTGCTCCAGATTCTTTCACTGAATTAGCCCTTGAATTTATAGCATCCACCTATAAATTACAGCATAGAAGAAACTGAAATATTAGACAGTTTCATATGAAATGGCTTAGTCCACGATTAAGAGGAGATGCAAAGTACCTCAACAACCACAGCTTCAACATTCCTTTGTCTAGCTTCTAGATCACGTCTCCTAGATTCCACCTCCAACTTCGTATTATTGAACTCTTTGGTAGCCTCCTCGCATTTTAGATCTCTTTCCTTCTCCAACTGCTTTCTTAATTCATCCAACTGTTCAACTGGGGATGAAGAAGAAAGGTTTAAGCTCACGAATGCTACTTCAGGAAATAACATAACAGAATGTATCCAGGATAAGAAATTACCTTTGCCTTGTCGTTCCACCAATTTAGCCTCAAGTGACTTATCCAGCATTCCCTCATCACTCAGTTTAGCCTTTAAAGCCTTAAAGTCCTTTTCAATGGATTTGGCTGAGTTTACCTATTAAAGGTGCCGATGTTATCAAAAGCCTGATCAAGAACAAATTCAAGTATGATTCTATCTAAAGCATAGAAGAGCTTAGAATTTTTTTCTATTTATGGACATCAAGAATTCATTCAAATCACAGAAATGCCTTTCCCATGGCCAACAAAGAACCTGTCAGCTCTTACTACTCGGCTGCAAAGCACATCTAGCTCCAGCATATGCTCACCTGTTCTTGTATTGCTTGCATCTGGGTAAAGTGTTTGAACATTTTCTTGAACACCTGCGAAAAAGCACACAAAGAAATCATGAATTACCCTCTATTTAAGCTCGTATATTTTGTGTTTTTCTTCGTGCGTGCATGCATGTTTACCGATATATATATATATATATTGCATGTTTACCATTATTGACTCTGTTAAGTCTTGGATTAATTGGCTCCCAAAAATCAGAGAACAGCAATACCACTGAAGGGACTAATTTCTACATGTTAGCTATAACCAATAAATGTGCGTTGTTATGTTTTCCTTGGAGTAATAGATCAGAGATAATTTGGCCACAAGTACAGCAAACTAACTCTGAGTTTAGCAAAACTTTGCAAAGAAATTAACATCCATATGAATGGTATGATTTCGGGATGACAATATAACTGTAACTAATTGAAAATTTTGAGGAATATATATGGCAGGCATCTTTGTCCAGTGCAGGAAATTTCTGCTCCCATGAATGACTGGACTCGAGTAGCACAAGTTTGATTGACTTATAAATCCTAAATGACAAAGGAGACGCAACATATCCACATGAAACATACAATTAATAGAAGTTAACATCAGATTAGTAACAGCCTTTTCTCCAGTGAAGGCATTAAATTTTTGAAGCTTTTCCAGGAACAGATTGGACAAGCATTCTAAGTCCATGAACATATTTTAGGAATTACAGCAAATTTGTGTAAGCCTTCTTAAAATGTTAAAAGGCAAGAGTCCATTTACGAATGGGTTCATGAAATACACCAGTAGGCAAACCAATGAGAATAAATAACTAACATAGTCGTTGATGGAAGTATACCTTTGTATAAAGCTCAACAATGGCATTCTTATCCTGATAAGATTGTATTGCTATTTTTTCAGCGTTCTTTGCCACCTCCCGAGCTGATTTCTTCTCCTCTAAAGCCCTCTTTAGGCAAAGATGTGAAGAAGTTACTTATATGTTGATAAGAAGAGCAGAGAGAAAAATCTTTGTGTGAAATATAGAAACAAACACACCAAGCAGAAAGAGAAAAACATCATGTAATTGATAGTCCAAACCATTTCAATTCTTTAAACTACAGGTAACATAAAAAGAATCAAAATACACCATCGAAAAGCCCATCAAACAAGAATAATATCATAAAGCCCTTTATTTGAAAAACTACGACATGAGATCTAGGATCATATATATCATCCAACTTCTAACATGAATTTGTAAGTAAAACATAAGCTTGATATTCCCACAAAAGTTGTAAGATGTTTAACCCTTCATGCACAAAACTCCATATTTTTTATAGGTAAAATAACATTTTATTGATAGAAGTAAATAGGCACTGCCCAAGTATACAGGAGGTATACAAAGAGAACACCTAGTTGCGAGTTATAGAAAAGAAGTAGATACAAGATCATGAAAACTAGCCCAGTTGAGAACACCATATTCGCAGACATGTACATACTAATGCTGATAAAATAAAGAGTGGGTAATGAAGATACAGAAAAAATGGTAGGACAAGAGAAAAACCTCCCTATCCTCTCTAAATTAGCAACCACCCCTCTTTTTCTCTCCTTATCCTCACCTGACATCCCCCCCCCCCCCCCAACAACTCCCTATCCTCCAAAAGCTGCAGCTGTTCCAAGAGGCGCTTCCTTTGATTTCCACATTCCCAAAAGAGCTTTGCTACTCATCATTCTCACACATCACACGCCAAACTTATTTTTAATTTTTTTTTTTTTTAAATAGTTTTATTCTTCCTAAATTAATTGAATTATTCTACTCATCATCCATATATTACACATTTGGTAAGAGAAAAAAATTAAAAATTAAAAAATTATGTGTAGTGTGTGGTGTGAGAATGATGAGTAGAATTTTTCTTCCTAAAAACCTCCACATTCCACTTCTTCACATCTTATTTTAAAGCTTTGAGTTTCCCAGCCAAAACAAAACTCAGAGTACCAGAAAAATGATACAAAGACCACCAAATCCTTAACCTATCCACAAAGCCATCATCCTCCAGCCCCATATTTTCAAATTTGAAGTACCGACGCCCTCCATTAATGCCCACACAGTCCAAAATAATAGGACAATGATCTGAACATAACCTCGGAAGCCTCTTCTGACATAAATCAGGAAAATGTGCTTCCCAAGAAGAAGACACCAAAAATCTGTCCAGCCTAGACCAAGCCCTCCCATTAGACCACGTAAAATCCCCACCCGCCATAATCCACAAATTGAAAAATATCTGATATTTTTTTCTAAGTTAAAATTCTGACTCAAAACATATTCTGTTCTTCATGCTGCAATGAGGTCAGAATTCTGACTCAAAACATAAACTAGGCCTTTTTGTTTGTGTCTAGCACATGTATCAAATAACTTTATTAAATTATATGGGTTCTAGTGAAAGGAGTGGGTCTTATGGTGTGGGGGTCTGGAAATAAGACAAGGGTGGGGGGTGTTTTCTCGATATACTAAACTTATGGTGGGGGAAGGTACTCGTATAAAACTTTGGAGGGACATTTGGTGTGGGGAAGAGCCACTCATGGACTTGTTCCCTTCGGTTTTCCGAGTGGCACGTGACCAAGAGGCCTCGGTGGCGAATCTCATGGTGCGTTCAGGGGACCAAATCCAATGGAATATATCCTTTATTAGAGTAGCCCAAGACTGGGAACTAGACAGTTTTGAGGCTTTTTTCAGTTTAGTGTATACTACGAAGATGAATGGAAGGGGTGGCACCAGCAAGTAAGGGTACTTTCTCAGTGCGTTCCTTCTATAAGTCCCTTACCTTACTTCCAAATACTCATTTCCCTTGGAGAAAATTGTGGAGGAATAAGGCACCTCCCAAGGCACTTTTCTTCACTTGGACAGCGGCCCTGGGTAAGATTTTGACCACCGACAATCTACGAAAGCGTAGGGTAATTATACCTGATTGGTGTTCTATGTGCAAGAAAGATGGGGAGACAGTGGATCATCTTCTGCTACACTGTGAGACAGTTAGAGCCATGTGGAGCGAAGTGTTCAGTCGGATAGGGTTAAACTGAGTGATGCCTGCTACAGTGGTGGATTTAGTGGCTAGTTGGGTGATATCGGGGGGAGTTCCACAAATCAAAGCCGTGTGGAAGATGGTTCCTAGCTGCATTATGTGATGTATTTGGCGAGAGCGTAACGAGCGGACATTTGAAGATAAGGAGCGGTCTTTGGAGGAACTTCGAGCTTTATTTTTCCGCACCTTCTTTGGGCTATGGCTGTAGATTTTAATGGCCTAAATGTACATGATTTTCTTGTTTCTGTTATAGCAACTTAGATAGGTCTTACCTCTAGTATAACTTCTTGTATACTTGGGCTTTGCCTATTCTTATTTAATACTATCGTTTACCTATCAAAAAAAAACTTTATTAAATTATATGGCTCCAAAATCTCAATATGAGCATAAATATTAAATGTTAGCAACTCCTCTATGATATGCAATATCTTACTTCATGAGATAAAAAGCAATACCTGCAACTTTTCTGGAGATTGTACAATTTTCGAACGTAAGTTTGCATTTTCTTGAACACTTTGCACTAGAACAAACTCGGCATTGGAAATCTGGAAGAAACGGGAAAATTTGTATCAATGGTAACAATGGCAGGTAAAAAATAAGAATTCATAATTGAATAGCCAGTCTACATGATGGGCTTAACATATAAAACTTTATTTTCAAATACAGCATCATGACCTTAACTGTTAAAGCCAACTCCATAACAACAAAGGAGAACGTTTTAAATATACTGCATATTTACTTGGACAAACTCAGACCTAGAAAAATCTGGGAAGATGTGAACAAACACGTGAAAGCAAAAGCAAGAACAGTAATGGTTCAAAATAATTAACCTACCACATTAGCACAAACATTCTAACAACAAGAAAATAATTATTAAATCTGGGAAAGATATAATTGTGGTTGAAGCAGATAAGATACAAACACTGCTCAAAAAATAAGTAACCCAATTGAATGGAGAGAAACTTCACCAATTACAGCTAGTGCAGGATGTAGATACCTTACTACATATGTATTGTAAACATATATGCCTGCCAATATCATTATGCAGATATAACCAGTCAAAAACTAAGAGTCTTTCCAATTGATTCGTCATAAAACAAAGAAATGCTGAAATTGTTTCTTCAAGGTTTAACTGTTAAAAAGAATGATACTACCAAATTTATAATTTAAATCAAACAGCAAACAATTACCTCAGCTGACCTAGCAGACCCAAAATTTATAAATTATTCTTACACAATTTATTTTATCAGTAAATAATAATTTTATTAATAAGAACTAGGCATAGCCCAATTGATTTTGACCAGTATATAAGCTCATTTTCAATAACCTGACCTTCTCGTCCATTTCTCCAGTCTTCTCCTTCAGCTTGCGAAAAGAAGCTCTCAATGACATCTGGTGATTGTTAAGTCCTGCAATGGTTTGACGCAATTCTTTAACTTTTGTATCTACCTCCTGAACAAGGGGCAACTCCCTCTCTCTTGCTTCATTGTAGTCCTCAATCTCTGCATTCAACTGAAATGCAAACATTTAGCGTAAGTGGAAGCTTATCTTAAAGCATTTATTCATGTGTATCTATTAGAGAACCTGAGATATCTTAGCCTCCCACTCTCTTTGCTGCTCCTCCAGAAGGTTCACTTCATCCACAATTGGACGTAAAAAATCCAGTTTTGCCCGTCTAAGATTGAAAACAAAGGACTGAGTATTTTACAAATAAATAATTAAACTTCATTAAACGGCACAAAAGGCACATCCAGGTACACAGCGTGTATACAAGCAAGTCACATATCTAGAAGTTGAGAAGGTTACAAAAAACGTGAAAAGTTAAACCAATAGAGACTCAAGAGGAAGAGAGCATCAAAAAATAAAATTTTGAGCTTCTCAAACGTTCATGATACTCGGTTCATGTTTGTACCCTTCCCTCCAAATACACTATACCAAGCAAGTAGGAACCATCTTTCACACTGCTATAATACGTGGGCTTCCTCCTAACCCTCTCCAAGAATAAAAAAAGGTTGACTACTCTTCTAGGCAAGACCCAAGCCAAAGGAACCCGTCTGAAGAAGTCACTCCACAAGCACCAGATATCTCGCAATGGAGTGAACCATGATAAAATAGAAGAAAGATGCTTCAGAGCCAACTAGACAAACTCCATTGATAATATAGTTCATTTGTAAAAGCAAACTATGTTTTCATACTTACAGGCAGCAAAATTCATCTCCTAAACGTTCAAAAAGCAGAATATTTTTAATTTGTTCGTAGAATTCCTATCTGAATGTGTGCATTCTCAAATCTAGAGTCACTGATAAACAATCATATCTTTATATAAGAAAATTGGCATTAAACACAGTTTCTTAATGCGAATGTGCCAATCCTCATTGTATTTGTATAAACCTCAACAATAATCAAGAATCATCTCTACAACAATTCACAGTTTATTATGCAAGACAAACTCAGTCAAAGAACTCACAATATTTTCTTGTGTAGGTGATCAATAACTAGGTTCCTCATAAAAGCTGAAAAACTTCAAGAACAAAAAACTTACCTGTGAAGACCAAAATTGAGAATTGCGCTGAGGAAAAATTCAGTCCTGTCAGTATCCGGTCTTATCAGGTCTTTGAGGGTAAATCTCCTAGGGCAATCTGTCGAGGCTAGCACCTCCTTTATCCTGTTGTACAGCTTCATAATCCGAGCAGATTCAACATGGAAGTCCGGGTTCTCAAGCTGCTCAAGCGCTGCAAACTCCAGTTGCCCATGATCTTCCCTGCCGGAATCAGAAACCCCATGAAGGAAAGAAAAATGATATTTGCAATCCTAGGATGTGCAAATCAGTGCACTCCTTTGAAAAAAGTAGATAAATCTAGAACTCCGAATTCACATGAAAAAATTATTTTTTTAATGGTGGACTCCACTTTTTTCAAATGAAATGCGCAGAGACTGCACACCCTATAACTATATCTAGCTACTCTTAAGGAAAAGAGCTTAGGAGCTCAAAAAACAATGTTTGAAATCCAATTTCGCTAGGAAAAAAATAGAAACTCTAATTTTCAAAGATTCCCTTAAGTTTTCAGAAGCTAAACTAAGAAGATATATTTTTATTCTATCTACAATTCAGGATTGTTTTCCCTAATTCAGAAAGATTAGAGAACAATGAAACAGAAATACATATAAAAATAAAAAGGCTACATCAAATCAATTTTTTTTTCCACATTCCCACTTTGCCGGACTCCACTTTCACTTGCATGAACAGTAAAAATCTAAGTCTAGATTTGGTTCATTTTCTCTCGCATTTTCACAGCAACCAAACAGACCATTAGGACCCAATTCCCCTCTCCACACCACCGCCAATTCACGAAAATGTTTACTGAAAAAATAAATTACTGAGTATAAGCTAATCAAACAAGTACAGAATAAATCTTCTGTGACATCTTGAAATTATCTAAAAATATGCTTAAAAAACCTAACTCAAATTGTTGCGGTTTGAGTGGAAGAGAAGCGATGAGGGGAAAGGGAGGAAATTACTCATGGAGAGCGTCGATGTGGAAGAGGAGACGGGTGTAGAGCTCGGAGATGAAATCCGGGTTGGGGTTAAAGAGATCGTGCTCGGATATGTTGGCGATCTGGGACTCCGCCAAGATTGCCACTATCTCACCGCGCGACATGATTGGGTACTCGAACTTCGACATCCTTTTAGAATGCTAAGTGAGAAATTTGGTCTATGATCCCACAGATTTATCATTTATCATACATTCACAGCCAGAGAGAGAGAGAGAGGCAACGAAATCGGCTTTTTCCCGCCCAAAAATTAAACGTTGAGGCTGAAACTGAAAGGAGTTGGAATAAGAAACATGTGAATTGTAATCTAATAGTTTGTTAATGGAAAATGCTAAATCTAATTAAGAAAAATTTATTAAAAATTTATTTATCATTTATCTAATAGTTTGTTAATGGAAAATGCTAAATCTAATTAAGAAAAATTTATTAAAAAATTATTTTTATAAAATTTGAATTTTAAAATAAAACTAAGAAATTGAGTTGTAAATAAAAGTGTAAATAAAACTATAAATACACGAAACACTACAACTATTGTTAAAATATTATTAAAACAGTATTACAATATAATTTTTTAATATTATTTTAATTTTGAGATTTGAAAATTTTGAATTATATATTATATTTTGTTTAAAAGTTTTGAAAAGTAATAATAATTATATAAAAAAATTTAAAATTAAAAAGTGTTGGTATTTAAAAAGTGTTTTGATGTTAATAGTACAAGAAAGTCTCCACATCTCCCAGCTCCCACCATTGGGGGAAGAATTTTTGTCCTAATGGAAGCTCCAGAAATGTTTTGAATGGTTGAGCCATTTCGAATGCAAGGAACGAATGAGATTCCTCTATTTTGGTGTTTTTCTGTTTTTGTTCTATTTATTTGCATTTTTGGTAAACATCATCAAAGATATTTCCTGCTCAGCCTGCTAGCCAACCATTCGAGGAGATGTCTCAAAGATAGATCAGAGAATTGAAAACTTGATTTATTAGCGCACAGAAAATATCCCAAAATTGCAGTAACTTTTTCTCATTGGTTTCATTTTCTTATACCTTACATCTTCCTTTGGAACTGCACTAACACTTCCTAGCAAACGAAAAATACTAATAAAACAAAAAGGAAATATGACCATTTAAGGTTAATCCCAAAATTGCCACGGGGTGTGCAGCCCCGAACGTCCGCTAAATCTAATTACTTTTATATCACTATCCTCGCAAAGAGATCTCCCTATACTTATTACCTCAGCAGATAAGTTAGCCATAATTCCACATCCTCAAATCATAAATATATATATATATATATAGATATATGTTAAAAAGAATATTGTTCTCCAGGCAGAAACTACAAGTAGAGAGATGCTGCAAAGACGATATCCCTCTTGATCTTAGAAACAGCCTCTTCAAATTTTGATACAAGCTCAGTTTCTCCAATAGACTTTGCTGCTTGTATGAGCTGCTGAAGAACTTCCTCCAGTCTACGAATTGCCCTGATCAAGCTGCCCTCGAAAACCTGTGTAATTTCCATGATCTCATAGAACTTGGATCCTTTTGCCCAAGCATACACAGCCTCCATGATATCTGGCCGAAACGAACTCACAAAGTTCTCCACATCAATTTGGACCTGAGAAAATAAAAGGTCCAAACTCAGTTATTGAAACAACGTATTTGCAGATATTATAATAACATTGCCATCTCTTATGACATTTATATGGCTTAAGAATCATATGGTTTGACTAATGATCTCAAAAGACTATCCTAATAGATGAGCCTGTTTGGGATTGAGTTTGAAAGCTTAAAAAGTGCTTTTAACTATTTAAAAGCTCTTTTAAAGAAAAATGATATGTTTGGTAACTCTCCCTCTCAAAAAGCACCAAATTGAAGCTTTTATAGAAAAGCTCCTGCAGATAACTATATAGTTTTAAAAAATTAATGTAACTAACTTTAAAAGTGTTTTAGATACATGTTTATCAAACAGTAAACAGCTTTTGAACTATAGAGCTTATTATTTAAGTTATAAGCTATAAGCTCTAAAGCTATAAGCTATATTTCCCACCACAATCCCAAACATGCACTTAACTATATAGTGAGACACAAATAAAATCCATTTCAAAGTCATTTGATGAAAACCATCACACGTATAGTGTCATTACAGCTCCTCTGATCACTAGATAATCTTCGTTTCAGTTGTTGCCCCACTTCCAAAGTATTTTGAGAATGTGCTTATAGCTTGTATCTAACTTGGGAACAAAGCCACAAGAATTCTCCTTGTAGGAGGTAATTCGGTTTTCTAGTTCAATAGTTCAGTCTCAACCCAAACCCTCCCCCACCCCCAAAAAAAAGACTAAAACTAGAAAAAGGAAAAGAAAACAGCCAGTGCATAATATGAGGCACTTTCATTCTCTTTGAACCCATAGTTTCTTTTAACCCAACTCTTACGTTGACTCACTCAACTCCAAATTAACATCTAAATTAAGTTCCAAATTCCATCTGTGTGATAAAATTATAATAATATTCTTCTGTTACTTAAGAATTGAGTTAAAACTTCTAAAAAAAATGAACAATACCAAGAAGAAGTTCCACTATTACCTTGCACTCAAGCTGAACTTTGGCAACCCTACGAGCTATATCTTGTAACTGTACAAAGAGCGAGTCAAGTTCTTCCCTAGGCTTTGGAGCATTTTGAAGTTTCTCCTGCCAGACAAAGCAAGAAAGGAGAGAAACCATCTTTTCCACCGTTATGTCCTTTAAAACCCCATTAAACATAAGCTCTGATAGGGTCAACTCATCCGCACTACTGATTTCACAAGCAACTCTCCCTTTCAACCCCACAACATCTTCATTTGTGACATATCTGCAATTATATCCACTCCAAGCATTTTAGTATAACATCTCATTAATAAGGCCCCATGGAAAAGTAAATCTTTGGAACGTCTAAAATCCTTCCATAATTTTCTTTTTACCAAGAGTAACAAGAAAATTATCAAATATCCAGTTTGTGCAAAAGGTTCGGCCAGAACTACTAGTCTTGGGCTAAACTTCGTGATTGTCTTCTCACCATAAACAAATAATCTAACAAATTTCTTTGTTGCCAAAAGATCAAAATTAAAAAGCAAAAGAATATGATACCAAAAAATCAAAGCAAAAAGAGCTGGAAATCCTGCTATCAGAACTGAGGTCACATCATAGAGCTTGTGCATGAAGCTACTAAAAAAGGAGAATAATGGTTGTGAGAGCAAGAAGTAAAGTGAAGTATAGAAAAGTCTCATTACCCTAGCCTCCGAAGTGCCCGTTTTCTAGCCTTGAATTCATCTTTAAAGGCCAACACAGTGGAAGAGCGTATTGTCTTCTTAAGCAACTTGATCTTAGCAGCCAATTCTTGCTTCATGTGGAAAACTTTGAGCTTTTGTTCAATAAGGGGAGATTTAGCAATTTCATGCTTGTCAAAAAGGCTTTCTAGAGCCTCTATTCTACGAGCTGCTTTTCTGTATGAGCTGCTTTGAATCTGAAAATAACAAAGCAGGTTGTAATTGCATGATATATATATATATATATATATGCACACATGGGAACATGAAACTGAAGTTGGAGTAATACCTTCAGATCTTCTTCTGGATCTAGAAGAGGTACCCCTTTTTCTGCAAATCTTGAAATAACTTCAGAAACCTTCTTCAGTGTGTTTTCTCGAGTTTCCAAGGGCAATAGATCCTTTGGTATGACCATAAGAATACTACTCAAACTAATAATCTGTTCATGATATGAGAGGCTATTAATTCTTCAGTGAGTGACTGATCAGTGGAGTCAACAAAGAATTTAAGAATAAAAAACGTAAAAGTATCACAGTAGAACATAAGAGAAAAGCAAATGCTATTTTCTCCGGAAACACAAAGGCCAGTTGAATAGCGGACACAAAAGCATGAATCAATTAAAGAGCGAATCCTTTTAATCATATAGAGCAGTTCGATTATCTCTCTAAACAAAACACCCAGCTGTTCTGCATTTACCAAAAGACCACCCATTCAAAAACATTAGGGAGTTAATAAACTTGAAAAGCTACTCATCTCAAGAATCAAACAATTAAAACAGATAAACTCCAAGTTCAGTTCATGCTATTACTATTTCATAACTAAAGAACTAAAATGTAACAGATTCAGAAAGCCCCAAAATAAATCACAACTGCAACTTTCAATGGAAAGAATAAACAAGTTTTATCGATAAAAGAAATAAATTAATCAACATGTTGGAGATTGACAACATAAAACAACAGAGAAGAATTAGGGTCTTTGCCTGGGAGATAGGAACAGAAACAACAACAGGTTCTCCAGGCTCTTTCAATGGGACAATCTTAATGGTTTTTTTCGCAATTCCATCTTTGCTCACCACACATCTTGTAAGAATATCCACTGTGTAGTCTCCATCTTCGGGCTTTCTATTTGCATCATCTGGACCACACATTAATTGTTTAATAATTCACGAATTTGAATTAGAAGAAAGATGGCCATGTTCAGTCAGAAACCATTGACAGTTCTCACCTTCAGATACACTTTTTACTCTTTCAAAATTTATTATCACTCCCCATGTGACGGGGTCCTTGATAGAAAAAGATGGGGAAACTTCTTCAGACCTAGAGCATTCAATACACACTAGCCTTCTAGCCTGCAAGAAAGGTAAGCAGTACTTTGGAGAGAACACAATATCACGAACATCCTTCTTCAAGCTTCTGTACTGCTGTAGCAGATCGTAATAATTCTTTAAACTATCTTCTTCTTCAATTATAATTGAATTCCTCTCTTCTTCAAGGTCCTTTACTTGTTTCTGCAAATACAACGAATAAGGGTACATTTTAGTCTAAAATCTCAGGGATGAAATATTGGCTGAAATCCAGACCAGGAAGACCAGTGGAGAAGCTTTGTTTAACATCAACATTGAGTTAAAAAATCCGATAATTTATATCATTTTCTTTTTATTTGTTCATCTGATAAAGGAAATGCAGGTCCTTGATTTCCACAAGATGCAGGTCCTTGATTTCCACACAGGAAGTAAACAGGAGATGCACCTATCTTGAAGATGAAAAAGACGCTAAAAACTCATGCAGGCTAAGTCCATTAAAGTCAAAAGATACATTCCAGAGGAAATGGGTGTTGATAAAGAAATTCTTCTGCTCCTCTGCAGTCCAACTTTTTTTTAACTGTCCACTACTATCTAAATGGCTATTTTTCCATTTCTTTCACTATTTATATGTGACTTCTTGACATCTTTATGGTCCTTTAGAGTCAGATACAAAGGTGATATCCTGGGCTAGGTCTCTCGTCTTTGAGTTATTCAGGTATTAGCTTGGTCTATGTAGAGGGGGAAAATGAAAAAAAAAAAAAAAAAAAAAAAAAAAAGACCTTCAAACAAGAATTTATTTTTACCAATTAAATATCTATCCTCCCCCAGAAGATCAAAACAAGAATTCGAAAAACCAAAACTTATAATATGGAAAGTTGGCTCCAAACAAGAACATTAGCGAAAGTCATTAATTTCAAGATGTGTCCTCTGCAATCGTCAACCAACCTCAAGACTTGGAATGGCACGGTCGGCTTGGAACTGATAGAATGAATTACGAAGCAAATTTTCAGGATCTCCATCTTCACAACGCATTTGATTCAAAATCATATTGTAGCTTAAATGGAAGGCACTGCAATGCATTGAAATGGAAATCAGTGAATGCAGTTCCAATATCTTTATGGTCAATTGCAACTACATAAATGAATTGAATTCTAGTTCCATGAAAAATTATTTTGTTTATACAGATGGAGCTACTGCATGAAAAGTGTGGGCTCTTCTAATTCTTTAGGCTATAGAACACAACTACACACAAGTGCCAAAACAAAAGCAATGTTACGCTACCAATTAACAAATAATAAACATGCCTAGAATTGAAAAATATGAAGGACCAATATCTAAAACCAAACCAAATAAGGAAACGGGAGAAAGCTTTATGATTTCTTGACCATTTACGTTACTGATGGCATGGAACTTCATGATTTCTTAGTTTCTAACGTGCCTTCGTAAATAGGGCATACTTTTTTGTAACTGGCAGTTGTTGCCCACTTTTGTTAATAATACTTATTTTACTTATCAAATAAAAAAAAAAGTATTTAGCTCTCCATCAGACCACAACTGCCAATTTCGGGAGGTACAGATGAGAAACTAATTCAAAATGGGAGTTTCTCAAGTATTTTCACTTCTGCCCTCTCATGCCAATAAGATTATGAAACGAATTCTACAAAATGTTCCTCCATCCAGAAGCAGCATTAATTTATCCACAGCACTTATTTAGAACATACAATTCACCTGGAGAATACCATGCTTACCTGTTCAAACAATCGGCATTTCCTTTGAGCATCATCTTAGCCGTAGAAGGTTCCAGTTTCTCGTCAACCATAAGGATGCATATTCCACGTTTATCGATACCTCGACGACCAGCACGGCCACTCATCTGTATATATTCTCCACTGGAAATCCATCTGAACTTATCCCCGTCAAATTTACGGACATTTGTAAATACCACAGTTTTAGCAGGCATATTCAAACCTATGCTGAAGGTCTCCGTGGCAAACAAGCACTGTAGGGAAATAAATCTCTTTTTAATATTGCAAATATGAATAATAATTCACATTAAAAATTGAAAACCTAAAAATATTTGCCCCTGAATGGTGCAGATGAAATTAATGAGTCCAAAGGGGAGTAAAAATAGAGAAGAAAATATATATTTTTTATTTTATTGTTAGAAGAAAACAATAAATTATTTTATTGAAGACAGCCAAAAAACCAAAGAATGAAGAAGGAAAACCAGAAACAAAAACAAGCGTCAATCAGTTTCTTCAACCATTTACTCTCCAAATAGATGGGGCAAAAAAAAACACAAATAGGTAAGTCGTCATTAGTTCTTGAACAATGAAGGCATCAAGTTGGAGATAAAAGAAAAACAAGCAGAGTTTGCGAGGGCCAAAAATATAGTGCATGAACTAACTTGCTATAATATGGTTTAGAGACTACTCCCATCTCCTGACTAGTTGTGGTACTACACTTTTTTCCCCTGATAAGTGATTTGAAAAGCCTTTATTTTATAGGCATTTGGTGTCCAAGAACAAAGTCCCGACTAATCCCAAGGGTGCATAAGCCCTTAGCAAGAAGTTTCACGCAAGTGCACCTCATGTAATTTCAAGGGTAAATTCCGTCTAATGGCCCCAAGAAATTATTTCCACCTAAGGGTTCGAACCTTAGATCTGGAGGAAGTATACCACCAAGACCAAGGTCTTTACCACTTGATCCAACCCTTAAGGGCTTATATTGATAAGTACAACTGAAAATATACTATTTTAAGTGCATGCATTTGTTAATCGATCAAATAGAAGAAATTCTGCTCAGAACTATTCAGGTGAATATTATAAAAATGTTAGTTACTTATATTAAGTTTTTTTTTTTATAAGTCACTTATTAAGTTCCAGAAGATACACGTAAACGGATTATAGTTTTTCTCTATCAGTAAAAAAATAAATAAATCTATAATATGCTTCCAACCTTGATCAATCCTTCCTGGAATAATATCTCAATAACTTCCTTCAAAATGGGAAGCAAGCCAGAATGATGCACCCCAATCCCACGTTTCAGGAGGGGTAAAATATTAGAAACCTGTGTAAAAAAATTCAAAAGCATTAAAATTGATACAAAACCACAAAAGCTACTTAAATTAACATGTAGCATTAAAACTAGATCTAAACAGAACTACACCCATAATCATGGTCAGTATACAGTAATCAAATGCATTAGTAATGCTTAAAAGTACCATAGCAAACCATGTTTTTTGATGACATGGAACCTCACCAAGGTAGGGCCTTTTGGAGCCACTCTTGGAGACCGATTCCCGGATAGATGACCCCACCCATTAGAATCATGTATCAGGCAATCATATTCAGGTAATCCATAAGAACCCCGAGTGGAGAATGGAACCCATGATGTTAAAATTCACAGCTCATCTCAAGCCCACTATTTGACAACTAGGCACAGCACATACTGATATCACAAAATTTTAGATCCCACCTCATATATTGACATACATAGACGCAGCACATCACATTTGCTCTAATTGGATTTTATTTGTTAAATTTATATTGCCCATTTTCTAACAAGTAACCATCTTCATCCAAACATAATCAATGGGAGTGCTCATATTATTTTTTTGCTTATTAGTTATTCCTTTTACTAGACACCATTTAAGGTCTCAATGTTTGCAAGATCATCAAGATAAACCAGGACAGGATTTCTAAAACATACATATATCTTGTCTTTCCTTCATTAGGAGAAAAGAGAAAGCAAAACTGTAAAAATATGTGCTTAAAGCTATTCCATTAACTCCACTTGTTTATGGGAGAAGCAAGGTATAAAAGGAGGATATTGTGTGTGTGTGTATCTAAGAGAGAGAGAGAGAGAGAGAGAGAGAGAGCATGCGGATAAAAAAACTATAATAAAATAAGATGAGCAAGATATATTACTGAGAGGTGGGCAATTCTACCAGCATTGCACCTTTAAGGGTCCAAGTTGCATCTTCAAAACCATTATATTGGCTCGGATGCACACAAACATAGACAGATGTTTGACATACACAGAATAAGAACTCACCTGAGGAAGCTTCTTATCGTCATCTGAAAGAATATCCATAGCACTCCAAAAAATAGTTTCTACATTCACTTTCTCGTCATCCCCATTCAGATCCAATTTTGCCATCTAAAATGCCAAATAAGAGAACTAAAACTCTAATTCACATATTTATACTCAGATGAATTAGAGTAAGAAAAAATCCACATGGATCTAGTAGCATGCAACATCATGATGAATGGTGCCCAAAACTTTTTGATCAGTGAATGGTGCACAAAACATAGAGGATATTTTTAACCAAAAGAACAATGTTGCGATGGAAACATTGCCAAGTGATTTTTATAGGCCATTTGTTTAAACTAAAAATTAGCAAAAGAAATGAATCATTGGAAATACAAGTATTTTTTTCTATAAGTAAGAAGATATTTTATTGATATAGAAATAAGCATAGCCCAAGTACACAATAAGTATACAAGAGAATACACCTAGTTAGGAACTAGAAAAGGATACAAGTAATCCATAATATATTCAAAAATCATGGCAATGTGACACTACTTCCAAGTTATTTTTCTGTAAAATATACTATAAAAAAAACTAAAGTAAAATGACCATGCTAACAATAATCAGTCTGGAAAAATTTGGTATATCAGAAGCATGCTCCCTTACTCAAATAAAGCAAATTTACACTAAAATAGGAAATTACCTGCATTGCAAGAAACTCACATTCCCTTTTGCTAAAGCTGAATAGTATAACGGGATCATATTGACGCTGAATGATCATTTTCACCATCTTGAAGATGTCACTTTCTTCACCAACTCTGCCTATGGTTATACCCTTTTGCCACTTTCCATTCTCCTTTTTCTTGACACCCTCGCTAGCAGGAACAAGTGCATTTAAAGATTTCTGAAAGCTATCCTCACGGAATTTTCCCTTTTCATCCACCACCAAGTATAGACCATCACCACCAGAAGGAAAAATATAATGCTGAAGAGGTGTTGGCCTATAATCAGTATAAACAATGTGACATGGTTGTTGGTGAACCTGCATCGATTTCATAAAAAAAGTATCTATTTCCAAGTCAAGATTCAAAATAAAAGATTTATAAGAAACTATTTCCACGCTCTAAATTCAAATATTAGATTATAGATGAAGTCAAATTTTTTTTATAAGTCTAATCAAGAAAATATTTTTTTTAATTTTATTAATATTAGTAGGCGTAGTCAAGTACTCCGGATGTATACAAGAGAGAACACCTAGCTAGGAAGAAGAAATAGATATAATGAAATCATGAATTTGAGCTGAAATCTAAAGCTATTGCCCAGAAAAAAGTGAGCTGAAAAAGCATTTTTCAAGTTCCTCTAACGAACGTTCCTTATCTTCAAAGTTCCAATCGTTTATTTCCCTTTGGATGCACCACGAAAGGCACATGGGAACCATCTTCCTTGCATACCTTGACGACTTCTCCAGCTGGCAATAAGATCGACCACCCACACAAGATGGATGAAATTACACTAAGAAGTACTCATCTATTCATAGGCGACGATGTTGTATATGTACCGTATACTTGGGCCTTTGTATTTTTTGCTCAGTAAAATCTTTCTTATCGATATTAAAAAAAGAAAAAAAAAAACACTCATCTAAAAGTTCAGAGGGTACTCATCCATTCCCATATATGTTAAAGCTCCAAATTGTTTCTTGACAAGGGTATCTAAGCCTATCTGCTCCAACTAATCCATTAGGAACATGCAGTCTCCCTGTTCCACACGCAATAGACAAGTACTAGGCCATGCTGCACCCCAAGGGTGGCCATTTTAGGCACAAGTGAGGTTTCAAACTCTTGACCCATACTATGCGAGATGTTTATCGAGGCTTGGCTTGCCACTTGAAAATCCTAATTGAGAGAGTTGTTTTGCCCCTCATTTTCCTCTTTGCCATCTTCCATAGAATACATTTACTTACTGTTTGCACACCGTGTACATTTAACATGTACCTGAATTAGTTATAAAAACTTCTCAAAATGAGCAAAAGGGATCCATGTAGACAAAATGAGTTAGAAAAAAGGATAAGACCAGTTTCTACAAGGATTATTTTTGGTAAGCATATCAGCATGACCAAAGGCACAATTCTCATTGGGTCACCCCCAGCACACCAAAACAACAAGCTAAACCCTATGATAATCATATATGACTTTATACTATGTACTCTAGCTTATACTCAAATAGTTCTTCCTGTTCTCTGGCCATGGATTTCCAGAAAGGATCTTCATCACTAGTTATATTGTGCACATGTATTCGATATAGCAGAATGGTCCCGAAAGTACTGAGAGGTGTCATTAATCGTGTTATACATGCAAATGTTGTTCAGAGTGTTAATAAGCATATTCTTTTTTTTTATAAGTAAGAAGTAAATTTTATTCATACGAATGAAATAGGCATAGCCCGTGTACACAGAAAGCATACAGAAAAACACCTAAATACATTCTAGATTAAGGAAAGAAAGTCATGGACATTGTTTCCATCAAGTACAATAGCTGAGAACCAAAGCTAATAAGTGCGCATAAAAAAATTCTGGAGCTATGCCTATTTCAATCAATCAACTTTGATGAGAAGACAACCATATTCAATTAAGAGAAAATCACCTTTGCAACCCAATCAGCAAATTCCTTTGCATTAGGCACAGTTGCTGAGAGGAATACAAATCGAGAGTTCTTCGGAGCCATAACAATGCTCTCTTCCCAAACTACCCCTCTTTCACGGTCACGCATGTAATGTACCTCATCAAAAATAATCCAAGCAACCTCCCGTGTAATTTCAGATCCTTTGTACTGCATACTACGCCATATTTCTGTTGTCATTACCTGAAATTGAATTGCAACTTAAGAGTTATAAAAGTAGAACTTTTTGCTGCTAAAAAAGAACAACAACAGTGGACATCATCCAAAAGACCTACCAAGCAAGAAGCATTGGGTTCAATCGTCACATCACCGGTCATCAAACCCACATCTGAAAACTCTTCTTTAAACTCCCTATATTTTTGGTTGCTGAGTGCCTTGATTGGTGAAGTGTATATTACCCGTTGCTTATTCCGCAATGACATAGCAATAGCATACAATGCTACAACAGTTTTTCCAGCAGAAGTATGGGCTGACACCTGAAAATGCATGCAAATATGAAGTTGATTGGCAAAAAATACAGAATGAACAATCTGCTAGGAAGTCATGCTGCAAGGAACCCTTAGTGCTATGAGTGGAGAAATTTGCTTAAATAATCAAAATCATTGTTCAATCTTTTCCATCAAACTCCATTTCTAAATTACAACTCCGGCAAAAATTTTGATAAATCTGTAATGGCTGAGATCATACAAGCTTCAAACTAATTC
Organism: Juglans mandshurica; assembly: GCA_022457165.1. NCBI lineage: Eukaryota > Viridiplantae > Streptophyta > Magnoliopsida > Fagales > Juglandaceae > Juglans > Juglans mandshurica. The sequence continues at coordinate 4,109,857 of CM039621.1, read as the reverse complement.
CAACTTATTAGCCACCTTTAAATCAGAACATCATTAGTAGTTAATTCAATTGTTGGTGTCGTGAATTCCAAAATTTTTGGCATGATCTTTGGTGTGGGGAATTGACTCTCAAGAATGCTTTCCCTTCCCTATTTAGAATGGCAAGAGACAAAGATGCCACTGTTGCTGATTCTGTGTCTTTTTCCAATAATATTCCCCAATGGAATGTGAGATTTTTAGAGATGTTCATGATTGGGAAGTGCTGATTATTACTGATTTTTTCAGTAGACTGTATGACATTAAAATGGTGCAGGGAGGAGAGGACAGAATATTGTGGAAACACGCTGGAAATTCAATTCTCTGTCAGCTCTTATTATAAATTGTGTCAATCAATTTCCTTGGAAGTGTATTTGGAAATCCAAGATTCCGACCAAAGTTGCTTTTTTCTGCTGGTTGGTCACTCGGAAAGATTCTAACAACGGATAATTTGAGAAAACAATGTATAATATGCCTGGACTGGTGTTATTTGTGAAAGAAAGATGGGGAGTAGGTTGATCATTTGTTTCTGCATTGTGAGGTTGCAAAGACGGTTTGGGATGAGATTCTCAGCAGGTCGGGTATTGCTTGGGTGATTCCCAAGAGAGTGGTGGATCTATTGGCTTGTTGGAAAGGATCTTTGGGCAGCCATCACATTGCTGATATTTGGAAGACGATACCTCTATGTCTAAAGTTTGTGGCTAGAAAGGAACGGACGCTGTTTTGATGACAGAGCTCGCTCGTTGGGAGAATTTAGAGAGTTTTCCTTCCAAACTCTTTGTTTTTGGGCAAATACTCTTGTACTGAATGGGGATTCTTTAAATGTTTCCTTTTTAGACTTTGCTCATCCTAGTTTCATAGCTTGTATTTAGGTGTTTCCGCTTGTATACTTCCTGTATACTTAGGCCATACCTATCTACTTGCATTAATAAATTTCTTATTACTTAAAAATAAAAATAAAAATAAAATAGTTGATACGGATTGCTTCATAAGTGGATCTAATTGCCTAATTCGGCAGCCCACTAGATGCAGACTACAATAAGTCCAATCGTCTTCAAAACCTACCCAAGTCTGATCTACAAGCATAAGCCCACCCAGCACTCTACCATCAGCAAAACCCTGAACATTTGGACGAGATTACCGAGCACTAACACACTCTCTCCTGGTCTCAATCCCAAACCTCTTGGATCAGTTCCGGTACTAAATTCATTACCTTCGACAACAATTCCTATTCGCTCCAACAGAAGTTTATCCCCAGTCTAATTATCTGAATTGAATTAACTGATTGTGACGATAAATTCAAAAGGGTGAATTGGATATTGCATATCTTACTCAAAGGTGGCTATAACCCATGAGACTTAAGTATAGGGTCAAAATTCACCGCATTTATGAAATTAAAAAATCTAGCATATTTTCTATGTTTCATCTTTTTCATCCCTATTTTCCTCCATCCTCACTAAAGGCTATTACACTGCTCTCTTACCTTTCCTTCAGTTCTCTACTTCGTGACGATAAAATCAATATCCACAAAATAAAGCAGCAGAAGAGAAGGCATTAAATTCAGGCATGTTTGGTAAGGTAAAATATCAGTTATTCATAAAGCTAACATAGACACCGAGAAACACACACGCAAAAGAAATTCGAGGAATTAACAAATAATTTAATGAAAATGAGCAAGCATATGTAGGTAAGTAAAAATATTGTACCATGACGGACTCCCCGTTCTCGAGGCATTTAATGGCCTCAGACTGGAAAGGGTCCAGAGTGAATTCAAAGACTTTTGCAGGCGGTTCCGCCGAAGAGGAGGGAGTTCGAGCAGGAGGAACATAACCTTCCGGAAACGACATGTCGTGTAAACAGGCGACGGGTTCTCCGTCGTCGGCCACCACTAAATCGTTCTCTCTCTGCTGTCGTTTCTGCGGAAGCAGAGGCTCCGCTTGTATATCGTCTGCCAACTTTCGCTTGGACGATCCCATTAGAGCTTCCATGAACAGCGAAAGCTCAAGAAGTGCTTCGAAAACCCTAGAGAGATGGAGGCTTATAAGAGCAAGAGAACTTCAGAAACAGAAACAAGTTGGTAGTATCACGGCCAGACTAAGAAAGTCCGAGATTTTCTTGCGGAGAGAGAGAGATTGTCGGATGCTAAGGCGGCGGTGAGCGGGAGTCGGGACAAACAGCGAGAAGAAGGTGCCGTTAACCAATTGCTGCTACTAACGCACAACTTCGCGTTCCCCACTCCTTGAGACGCGCCTCTCTTTCTATTGTCATATAAACGCTTTCACGGGCAACTTGGGATAATATTATAAAAATTTAAAATTTGAAGGCCACATTGAGAATTATTAGGAAATTGGGGGTATATATTATAAAACTCAGAATTTGAAGGACCACAAAGGATGCCGTGTCTCTCCGGTGGGTCTCTATCCTTCTTATTAAGGTCTGTGCAGCAACTCCACACCCCCGCTTGTCGAGATTCTCTGATTCCCGTCTGAATGCCCGAATACTGATGGATATGTCTTTGCTCGGCGCTGGGTTTCAGCACACCAACTTCCGCTACTTACCCGTGCCCTTTCCTATAATTCCTTCTGTATCCCTTTCCACCACCTCCCCCACTACCGCGAGACCAGCCAAGAGGAATTCCCAACCCAAAACAGCGGCTGCAACGACAACGACAACGACAACAATAACTCTCCGTGAAGAACCACCTAATAGTGTTAAAACTAAAAATGGAAATGGCTCGGTTACTGGGGTTCATAAGAGGCGCCACTCCAAGTCCTACTTAGAAAGGCAATCTGCCATTCTTGAAGTTCAGCAGGCATCCGACTTAGGCCCGGCTATTGCAAGGTGATCTACCCGTTCACACATAGCTTTTTTTATATGGGTGTTTGCTCTGTCAAATTGTTTACTTTGTTGCTTAGTTTAGTCAATTTTTTGAGTGATGATGTATCATCTGGGTTTTTAATTAACGGAAGAATTTTTTTTTTTTATATGCAAGTCATGGATTTTCATTACATTGTTTATATATTTGACATTTCTGTTGCGTTTGTTGCATGGCACTTGGATTATGAATTGTTTCTCGAGTGCAAGCTTGGTGATTGTTGGAAGTGAAGTCAAGTTGGTTCTTTTTTTATTATTATTATATGTTAGTCGATTCGTTGTTTTAAATGTTTTATCTTTAGAGGGCGTTCACAATAGGGTGGTTTTCTCGTTCACATTTCAAGTAGACGCTTCAAAGCCCACAAACTTATCTGAAGCGCAAGAATACATATGCTTGCCTCTAACTTTAGGGAGTTCGGTGTTCGAATTCTTTGAAACTTTTATACACTAATTCTTCTTTCTTCAGGAAAAAATAAAATGAAATAAAATAAAAAACTGATGTGGTCATTGTGGTGATCTTAACTTCATTGCTCAAATCTTGGAATAACTTCTTTTTTTTTTCTGGAGGAAACGTCTGTATTTGCGCTTGGACTTATGTAATATATATGGACTTATGTAATATATATTAATGCAGATTAGGAGGGATTTTGAAGGTGCAAGACATGAATGCCATTTTACGACATTTTGGAAAGCTAAACAGATGTCAGGATCTTTCCCAGGTAACTGGAAAACTGTTGTTTGTTTCGGAAAGCTAATAATTGATATTTTAATTGTTTAGCCTCCCTGTTTTATTTGTGGAGTTGGCTTTATATGTAATAAGTAATACGTTCCATGAATGTCTCTTTGATGTATGTTATTCAGTTTTGTTTTATTCTATGGCAAGTGTGTGCGTGTTGTTTCTTTTAAACAATCACCTTTTTTACCAAATATAATTAACCTTTCAAATATATATATATATATATATATATATATATATATATATATATTATCTGTTGTTTGGAATGATTTCTCATAAGTCTGATGCCTCTTAGAACTCATCTTTTTTTCAAAGAGATTGCGCTTGAAAATTTCTCTTTCTATATTCTCTCTGTATATGGTGCTCTTCCCCCCCCCCCCCCCCCCCACCCCAGGTTTCCCACCCTCTTTGAATGATGAGTCTAATTAACTATGTTGTTTAATTTCTTTTCCAATAAATTTTCATAATTTGTATTTCACTGTTGAAATTATTGCAGCTCTTTGAATGGATGCAACAAAGTGGCAAGATCAACGCTTCATCTTATAGCACTTATATGAAGTGTATGGGGAAGAGCCTAAATCCTGTAGAGGCAATACAGATATACAATGGCATTCAAGATGAATCAGTCAAAAACAATGTCTTTATATGTAATTCTGTTCTTAGCTGTCTGATCAGGAATGGAAAGTTTGATAGAAGCATAAAACTGTTTCATCAAATGAGGCGAGATGGATTAACACCAGATGCTGTTACATATAGCACGGTAGGCCATTTCAATTTATAAATGTAATATGAATTTATCACTTGTTTGCACACTTTTGTCAATCGGAATATGCAGAAAAAACAAACAAATGGTTCATTTATGCTAAAGAACTTATGATGCAAGTTAGTATTATCGCCACGAACGTATTATAATGATCCATATATGGCCATGTTTGCAACATCTAGATTTTTGAGTTCATGCCGGTCATCTCATTGAGGTTTTGAAGTGGAATGCGTAAAAAATGACAGTTTCGGAGAAATAAAAAATGTTATATTCTATTTATCATGTACTACTTATAATTTCAAGATTCACTCATCGAATTTCATCACTGGCATCCTTAGCTGCTTTCAGGTTGCATCAAAGTCAAAGATGGTTATTCTAAGGCATTAGAGCTGGTTCAGGAGCTTCTGCGTAATGGGCTGCACATGGACAGTGTAATTTATGGGACACTTCTAGCTGTTTGTGCTTCAAATAATAAATGGGAAGAAGCAGAAAGCTATTTTAACCAGATGAAAGATGAAGGTCACTCACCGAACAAATTTCATTACAGTTCCTTGCTCAATGCTTACTCAATAAATGGAAACTATCAAAAGGCCGATGAGCTGGTTCAAGATATGAAATCTGCAGGGTTAGTGCCAAATAAGGTTTGTTTTCATGCTTACTTTGCCAATGGAGATTATGGTTATATGATACCAGTGTTGTCCTTTACTTAATGTAGGAGGTCTTGGAATCGACATGCTTTGAGATGGTTTGGAATTGGTAGCCAGATGATTTGGATGGGCCTAATTTTTTATTAATTCACTGAAACACTAACTTACATTCCATAAAGTTTTTTTTTTCTTTTGGAGTCAGGTAGTTGTCAATACTTTGGCTACAGTGTCTCATCAAGTTCATACTGAAAATGCTTGCAGGTAGTTTTGACAACTTTATTAAAGGTATATGTTAGAGGAGGCTTGTTTGAAAAATCAAGAGAATTATTAGCTGAGCTGGAAACCATGGGCTATGCTGATGAAGAGGTACACTATCTGTTACAGTTATGTGTAATAAAAGATTGTAACCTTGTGACATGACTCTTTTTGGAGTAATATGCTTCATTACTGGATGTTGCTACCTGAAATCCTTATTTATCAAAAACTTCTGATTTCTTGCATCTTCTTAATTTTACATTCTTGTAAATATTGTTAGTGAAGACTTATTTTAGTTCCTCATATAATCTTAATATGTTTTCCCTGTGAAATTGTATTGATCTATGGCCTTTGTTACAACCTCTCATGAACTTCCTTTTTTTTAAAAAAAAAAAAAAAAACCCCTCTGACATCTTCCTCCAATATTTTGTGCTTTTCACATCAGTGGTGCCTCCAAGCAACTTATACATTTTAGATTTGATTATAGTAATTTCACGGTGAGGTAACTGAAGGAGACTCGTAATATATACTTACATTCTTAAATTAGGTTTAGGTTTTTTGCTTTCTCATGTAGTGAATATATGCTTCTTTCACACACACACACACACACTCATAGATCTGGGAGGGTTGCCTTGGTATATGATCCTACCCTTTAGTATTTTTGCATGAATTGGCCTCTCTCATGGCTTGAACCCATGCGCCTCTGCTTGTCATCCAGAGACCCTTGGACTGGAGACTTGCATACATACATATACGTGCATGTGTGTTAACTGTCCTTTACTTTATCCCACATGTATCTATTTGTCAATGCTCCACCAAATTTAGCCTTCTAATTATTTCTTCAGAATGGTTTGACCATGTAGCTTTCTTGTTGGAACCTCTTTTTATAATCAGTTCCATGTTCTGATTTGCTTAAGTTTTCTGTTCTCTCATAAACACATAATACTTTATCTATTGTTCATGAAGTACTGCTGATCATATTTGTCTTGCAGTTTCATGTATTGTTTTGCTTAAGTTTTCTGTTCTCTCTCTTGGATTTGGGAGAAATCCAAGGATCATGAATTACCGCTGACGTTAGTCGTCTTTCTTATATTATTTTGTATTGAACTTCTATGGCTCTTAATGTGAATGTATTTGTAGATGCCCTACTGTTTAGTGATGGATGGCCTTGCTAAGGCTGGGTGTATAGATGAAGCTAAATCACTCTTTCACGAAATAAGGGAGAAATCCATCAGATCTGGTATGTTTTCTGTTAGAGATTGAGGATTAAGGCGACCATCTCTTAACCATTAAAATATGTGTTTTATTATCTGTGCTCCATTCTTTGGCTTTCTCTGCATAATAAAAATAAGAATAATAAGAAAAAAAAAGTTATCGGCTTTGAAAAATGGTTGGATGAGCTCAAGATTCACTTTCTGGAGTTCTGATTTGTGAGCTGTTGTTAATCCTGAAGGACATTTTGTGGTGATCCTTGCTGGAAAATCTTTTCCTTTTATATTTGCTTGAGCAACTAAGTTGAAATCTAGTTTGCAAGACTTTTTCATTTGTATTGCTACTCAAGGGAAACAATTGACAAGATATACTCAAAATCTTCCTGGCTAATTGGATTATATTGCTTGTCAGCATTGGCGTTGTGCATGAACCCTCATTCTTAAATCTGATGAAAGTGACCCAATTTGAACACAACATGTAGGCTTTTAAGTTAATAGCATTGGATTTTGGGATTTCTTGAAGAAATCTTGTATGCCATGCATGGGTTAACTATTCTGTCTTTTTTGCTTGATATGTATAAATTATGTTCCAACTGCAGATGGCTATTCCCATAGTATCATGATTTCAGCATTTTGCCGGGGTGGGCTTTTCGAAGAAGCAAAGCAGTTGGCTAGGGATTTTGAAGCCACCTATGACAGATATGACTTGGTTATGTTGAATACAATGCTCTGTGCTTACTGTAGAGCAGGTGAAATGGAAAGCGTAATGCAAATGCTAAGGAAAATGGATGGATTAGCAATCAGTCCAGATTATAAAACTTTTCATATCCTTATCAAATATTTCTGTAAGGAGAAGCTGTATCTGCTGGCTTACAGGACAATGGAAGACATGCACAATAGAGGTTACCAACCAGAGGAGGTACGACCTTATTGAATTTGTAACTTCTACATAAGAATTCTAGAGGAAAACTGTTTTACTTTGTTGCCTCTCTCTCTCTCTCTCTCTCTCTCTCAGTTATGTTAATATAATTATACAACCCCGAGTTCTTACAGATTGTTTTTCCCTGCCTTTGTATATTATCCTAGTCCAGGTAACATATGGTTCAATTAACTGCAGTTACTTGTAACTACAAATGTTCATTTCCATTTTTTTATTTTGCAGGAACTTTGTTCCACTTTAATGTTTCATCTTGGAAAGAAAAAAGCACATTCAGAAGCTTTTTCTGTTTACAATATGTTGAGATATAGTAAGAGAACGATGTGCAAGGCCCTTCATGAGAAGATTCTGCACATTCTAATAGCTGGAAGGCTACTCAAAGAGGCCTATGTAGTAGTGAAGGTATACAATTTTGGTTTAAGAATTCTTGTATTTATTCTTTACCTATCAAACTAGTGATTGTTTTTTTAAAACATTCTCTGCTCAGGACAATGCAGGGTTGATCTCTAAGCCTGCAATAAAGAAGTTCTCTATTGCATTTTTTAATTCCGGAAACATCAACTTGATAAATGATGTTATAAAGGCGATCCATGGTTCTGGCTATAAGATTGATCAGGTAAAAAGTTACGGGTGTAAATAAATTGTTCTGGAAAGCATAAATATTTTTGTTTGTTGCAACCGGCATTCATCCTTAATACCAAGATGAGACATGGGACATATATGTTAGTGTCTACCACACCATGAGTAGACTGCAACTAAAATATTGTGAACAGCAAGGGCATCTTAATATGATAATTCAAAGCCATATATTTGAAATAAATCTAGGAATTTTTTTATTTGTTTGTTTTAAAACCCAAGTTATACCGCGATGTCAGGTGTTAGAAATTCATCGAAGTATCCTGACTGCTAAACTCATCATATCTTAGATGAGTCCCATATGTGATTAGATTACTGGGCCATGTAAAGAGAATGAGGTGGAGATCTTAATAGTAAGGTGTAGTTAACTTGACATTTTTTATTTTAATGAAGAAACTTACTTCAGAAACACTGCAAAACATGCTTTACTTATGAGCCCTTGGGTGCTGAAGTGAAAAAGAAGATAGATGTGGAAGGTGAGGATCAAAGGTCCTATAGATACATACTTTGCAAGGCCGTACTTGGGGAATCCATCTTACAATGGATTTCATTCAATGGAAACAGTGCATTATTTACCTCCTCTTCCTTTGACTTTTGACTTTTTGAATTTCAGACTAACTCACCATGATGCAATTTCTCCCTCAGGGGTTATTTCAGATGGTCATATCACGTTATATTGCCCAACCTGAAAAGAAGGAATTGCTTCTACAACTGTTACAATGGATGCCATGTCAAGGTTATGTTGTTGATTCGTCTACTAGAAACCTTATCCTCAAGAATTCACACATATTTGGTCGCCAACTAATTGCTGAAATGTTGTCCAAGCAGCATATGGTATCAAAAGCATCGATATCTCATTAAATGAAGGATAAAATTGCAGAGTTTAAGGTAAATTTAAATGCCGTGCAATCTTTTGTGAGATAGCTACCGCTTTGATGCCGTTACCTCACTATGCATGACACTTAATCATGGCATATATGTCACACTTTTGAATCAGCGGCATAGCAAATCCCCAAATATTGTTGCTAGGTGTGATGTACAGCCACAAGATTAAATGATATTGATTACGACCCTGATGTATACAACCATATTTCAATTGAAAGTTCTGATTATTGTATGAAGAGAACTTACATGTTTAACGACTGCAAGATTTCTCATGGCCACTAAAGCTTTTACCATTGATTGGACCTTATGGACTGGAATTTGTTCAGTTGCCCATGCATGACTTTTTGAGATGCTGTCAAGTGTCAACCTACTAGAACCTCTAGATAAGGTAAGGGGCCTTTGCACGGCTGTTGACCTGTATGGAACAGCAGCGCTAAACAAAATGTATAGGCCATAAACAGATTGGATATGTTCAATGCACTGAATAAGTTAAATGAATCAACTTTGCTAGTCTTAAAGATTCAGTGGTGGCGGCTGGGACTACTTGTTATCGTGTCACTGACTTGCCAGAATTATGGCTGGCTTACTACTGTTATGCCAGAGTCTAAAGTACTCTTAGGACCAATGTGCTCAGCTGGACAGAATTTTGAGACGAGTGCAACTTTAGATGGAAGCTTGACTGTGACTATGACCCTTTTCACTATAAAGTTCTTTAAAAAATGTGTTAGTTGGATGCAGGTAAACTCCCCTATGTTTCAGCTCAATCTGTCCCATATTCCTTAAATTCATTTTATGTTTCCATTGAGGCTTGTTTGAGCTAATTCACGAATTGGATTTTGTATTAAACCATGAAAGGCATAGCGAAATCATAGGCAATATGGTAAGTTTTCTCCGATGTATCATGTGCTCATAGTTCCCAATTTTCCTGGTTACAAAGGTTAGGAAACAAGTAGCGCATTCAACTATGTTTCACTTGTAGGAGTTGTAATTTAGCTTGATAAATGAGTATAAATGGATTCCCCTAGAACTTGCTTCAGTCTGTTTGGAAGTGTTTACCTGTCAATATGAGGAATGGTAAATGGAAATTGTGGTGGATCTACAGTAAAATATCTGAATCTTCATGAGGGATTTGATATCGAGCCCTCTATCACCATTCTTCCCAAATGCTAGATTAAATACTAATTTCACTGTCCATAATATATGAGAATCAGGATACATGGAAGAAGAGATCTGCTATGATGGTTAATGGTCAAACACTTCTGGGATCTCAACAGGATACAAATGGATTCTGTCCGACCATGCATTTCTTATAACTTCGGGATCAAGATCTGATATGCATTTCCAAACTGCACTGTTACACTTGAAGCCGCTTCCGAATGCAATTTGCCAAACTCGGTCTCCCTTCTTCACCCTTCCTTTTGCCTCCAGATAGCAGAGCTCATACCAGACCGAAGAAGATGAAGTGTTGCCGAACCTATATAATGTCATTCTTGATGCTTCTCCATCTTCCCTGCTCAACCCGAGATTATCCTGTATGGCATCAATGACAGCTTTTCCACCTGCATGTATACAGAAATGCTCAAAAGCCCTTTTGAAATTTGGAACATAAATTCCCTTCCGGCCTGCTGCAGGCCATATTTTCTGCCTGATCACAGACCACCCATACAGCAGCTGCTCGGAGTACGGCAGGACACGAGGGCCTAACTCGGATATGTTTATCCTCAGAGCATTGGCTGCAACATGTAGAAGCTCCCGTGATAGAGACACCCCGACATGACCAGCTTTGTCGGGTTGTTGGAACACAGACTGGTATGCTTGGTCGTTGGACCCTAAGTGGGTTCGGACAAGGTTCTGGAGTCTGTACTTGGCCTTTGGCTTGTCTTGCTCCCTGTTGGAAAGCAAAATAGCCGCTCCTCCCATTCGAAACAAAACGTTGGCAATAAGCATGGACTTGACTTTACCTCTGTAACCATTGGGAGTTGCCGCTTCCATGCTGAGAACCAAAGCTACCGAGTTTTTGTGAACTTTCATAAGATCTTTAACCAGACTTATTGATAGCATTCCAGCACTGCAGCCCATTCCACTGAGGCTGACAGCCTTTATATCGCTCCTGAATCCGAACTTGTTTACGATCATAGACGTGATGGACGGTGTTGGGCAGAAGAGACTGCAGTTGGAAACGAGAATGTCGATACTTTGGGGATTTACGTTGTTATTAGAAAGAAGGTCCTTGACGATTGTGAACAGAACCTCCTCAGTTTCATGACGAGCTTTGTTATAAGAAGGATCAGGTGGGAGTTCATGCAATGCAACAGGCGCGCTGGCCTCAACTCCAATGCCTGATCTTTCAAGTACTTTCACCTGGAAATCGACACCGTCTGTGTCAAAAAAATCGCTTCTTTCAAGCTGTTCAACGAAATGGGCATGTGGAGTTCGCAAACAACCGGGAGGCAAATAACAACAAAAGTCAACCAGATAGACAGAATGGGACCATGATTTTCTGATAGTGAAACAGATTACAAGTGCAATAAATAAAGCAGTTGCTGCTAAGAAATGGGTGGGGGAGATTGGAGATTCTCTAATTATAGAAAGCTTTGACAATGAAAAAAATCTAAGCAATCCGATATCCATTGTCAGATTCTTGATCATTTGATCGTTAGGAATTTATTTTTTATGCTTTAATTTGGTTAATATACAATTAGGCAATAAGCGATGAAAGAACTCTCTCTCTCTCTTTCCCATGCAAATTGAGTGGACGAATAGGAACAGACACCTTTTTTTTTCAGATCACGACTTAAAATACGTTTATTTGATCACACATGCAGTTCGCATGTACAAACCGCATTGTAAAGCACCAAAAGCCTGAACTTTAATTAGCAATTTCCGTCAAACAAACAATTACCTTTATCAAAATTGACGCCAAAACAACAGTCTCCAATCATGTCATTAGGACACTTGCAAGAGTTGTGTTTTTATATATACTTCATTCTTGTGCTACTCTTGTCTCCGAGTTTTGAATTGTTGGTTCGGACTTTCAACCACAGGATCACCATTTTATTGTTCAATTTCAGTCTAAGGTAAACTAATAATAATAAAGAGAAAAATGATTTGGGCAAGTATTTTTTTAGTTTTGATACGGAATTAATAGATTTATAGATATAATAAAAGTAAAAAAAAAAAAATTTTTCTATTATTGGATCTCTCCATAAATTTTCAGGAGACATTTGGATATAATCATATAGAGATGAGATATAAAATTATCAAAATTTCTCGTAATTTCATTCTCAGTAAGGGTGTAATCAGTCCAGTTAGGCCTGTTCATTCGGGCCGGATTTTTCCCGACCTAGAACAAATCCGGGCTAATACCCACATAAAAACCTGGGTACACTTAGAACCCATTTTTTTCTGTTTGAATGTTTTTGTTTTTATTTTTATTTTTTTGTTCATTTCTTGCAACTAAATAGACAAAAACTTAAAAGGAAAATGCATATTATATCCAATGAATCATCCATTTTATGGTTTTTTTTTTTTTACTCTCTTATCCACATGGCTTTTTATTGGTGGTCAAGGAACATGTAGGTTTTGATTTAAAAAATTAAATAAATAGAGTTTGAATGCTGCATCAAAATTTTTTTTCATAAAAAAATATTCATAACATGTAGTCTTTGATTTAAAAAAACAAAATAGAGTGCAACCCACAACCTGGGTTAAAAATCTAAGTTCCGACCTGGGTTTAACCCGAGCTAACCCGGATGAACAGTATTAAGTCCGATTTTAAAAATTGAAGAATTGATACTAAACCGATTCATCACCGAAACCGAAACTTCTAATTTTATCAATCCTGTCCAATTTATTTGGTGTAATTAGCACTATCAGTAGTGAATATAGTAATACTTTTTTTTCACTTTAGGTTTTTAGGCATCGCCAAATTTTGCTGAGCATTTAAACCAACAATACCACCAAACGAAATCTAAAGGCAGAGTTCAACAAAACTTGGGAACCAAGAGTTTGACACATCAAAAATTCCTATTAAGCAAACCAAGAGTCCTAATCTATACTTGATTATGTATGTTAATAATAATATGATAGTTACAAACTTACATATACTAAAACTATTAATCTATTTATATTATTGTATACGTACATTATTTTATAATAATTAACACATACTAGTATAATATTGAATTTAATTATAATCTATATAAGTTAGACTATAGACTTTTTTATATTAGTATATATAATCAAATGTATAGAAATGTATTTATAAAAAATAATATATATTATAATTTAGAGTTCCGTTTTGTAATGGTCATTAGGGGTGTACGCCGATGGTTTCGGTATTGGTTTTGGCGCAAAATCGAGACCCCACCGACGTCTGCCATGAGAGCTCAACACCGGCCAAAACCGCTCGATTGGGGAGAGAAAATCGATATTATCGGTCTCGAAGCGGCGCGGTTCGATTCTTCAGTCTGCCGTCAGCGTCTTTGTGACGGAAGAGGGATGTCGTGTCCATTGTTGAGTGAGAGTAGAAGCTTAAGGTTTAGGATTGTAGAGGAAGGAGAAGACGCGGGAGGAAGAAGAAAAAAGGAGGGTTTAATGAAACCTAATTCAAAATGGCGCCGTTTGGTTTAAAGACAAACGACACCGTTCTATTTTTTTTTTTTTTTTAATTTCACTTTTAGAAATGACGTCATTTCACTCATTTAAGTAAAATAGCATCGTTTAATATACATATATTAAAAAAAAAATCGGCCGGTTCAGCGGTTTCTCAATGGCTCAAACCGGCGCCAAACTGCCGATGTCGGTTTTCCCTCAAATCCTCTCGCCTGCCGACCGGTTTTGGCCGATTCCTGAATCCGGCGGCCGGTCTGCATCTGAGACGGTCGGTCCGGTCGATTCCTGTACAGCCATAACGGTCATGACCGTTTTAGACCTAAGAGCAGCAGCCAATAACACACTGACATCTAAGCGGTGTACAAAATAAAACCATGAGAATTACTACATCAGTTTATTACCTAAAACACCCTAACGTATTTTCCTTCCCTTCCCTTCCCTGAGTCTTGGGAGCTTTGGTGCACTTCTTGCCTGACTTGGTTGTGAACGTTCTACGGTATGTGTTGACGCACTTCCGAACATCATCATCCTTAGAAAGGTTGAACAACTTCCAAATCTTTGATGCTTTCTTTGGACCTTTCATTCTAGGCTTTTCAACATCAGTCAATCCAGGATGGTCATCCTCACCTTTCTTCACAATAACCAACTTCAGATCAACAGGTCTGGACTAACAATGCACCCACGAACAGACTTTCGGTCAATGCCACTACGATCTTCCTTTTGATTCCAAATTCTTATCTTCTCAGATCGCAGCCTTTACTCTCACACAACATTGTTTTTCCTTGAATTCCTACAAAATTTTGTTTACCTTATGATTTCCAATATTCATTCTGAGAGAGGCACCTATACTATGATTCCATGTGCTTAATCGATAGCAACAGGGGATATGAAGAGATGCGAAATCAAAGTTTCCGGGTACCTATGGACTGGTAGATTCTTTATTCTTGGTGGATTCTAACTATTTCTCGTAGGTTTCACAGCCTTTACTCTCACGCAACATCGGTCAATGCCACTGGATCGTTTGAAACGGCCAACATCCCTTGAGGGGGTGAGGGATGTGGGTTTCGGTGCGGTGCGTCGCATTCTTAGTCTAATGGGTGGGCTACGTGGCAGCATAGCATTGGATGTTGTTCTCAGCCTTTTAATAGACCAACAGTTGAGAAGATTTTCTCTATAATTTATTATGTCAAAAGTGTATTTATCCTTGACATATATATACATGTATATATATCAAAGTAGGTTTATATTAATAAATTAATATTAATATTCATGTTTAAAATTAAAATTTTATATTATAAGATTAATAGACATGAATAATAAGATTTTAAAATTTCAATATATACTAATTAGCAATTTAGCATAATATATAATATAATATAAAAAATTACATATAATATAAAAAAATCATATAAAATATATTTTATATATAACACAAAAAATTAAAAAATAATATATATGTATCGATCCGGTTCGGTTCGAACCACTGTTCTAAAATTCAAACCCGAAATTGGATCAATTTTGCTAAATTGAAATTGATATCAGACCAAACCGATTTGGAACCGAACCAAACTCACCGGTTTATTAATTTTCTAATTTTTCTTTAGAGCCCTAATTCTAGACACAAAACATATTTCAATTTTGAACTTTTAATTTTTTCATCTAACTATTACGTAATCATTATTTAAATACAAAAAAAATAATATAGATTTTACAAACCTAAAATTAAAAATAAAATTTTTATTGTATAAAATTTTTATTTAATTTTCTCTGTACCTACCCAAATTCCAACAAAACATTCTCACTCGAACCATGATAACAGAATTACAAGACAATTAACTTATTCAGATGTATAGTCAATCGTGAGTTAGAGGCGAGAGATTCGTTGTATCAAGAGAGAAAAAGACAGGTGGTTCTGCTGAATAAACTATGGTGGTGGCGGTGGTGGACAATATGCAGTCAGCAGTTTGGCGTGCACGAGTCCTGAGAAGAGAAGGGTAGGTACAAAAGGGCAATGAGAATCGAAGTAATAAATATTAAGCTGTCGTGAGATCGTGATCGCAGACAAAGAAATCAATCATGCCACGTTACAAGATCTGTGAATGCAGAGATGGTCACGATTCCGATTTCCAGCTCTGGCCCTCCCACCTCGCATTTATCCCTTTCGTGGTGAATACTGAATAGGTCAGACTTCAGATCCAACTTAATTAAAAGTATATTTATTTCTAGAAAACTCCGTTGAGAAGAGAAGGGTAGGTACAAATCAGGTACAGCTCGACTAGTCCAGTGCACCACCTGAATCCAATGGAGACCTCCTAGGACGCGCCATGTTCAGTTCCAAACATGTGGTCTGGGTCTTTTTCGCCTCAGGTGTGTATGCAGAAAGTGAATAAGAAGCCTCGCCTTGAGGCTTGACCGGCACCCAACGATTAAGACTGACTAACTACGAACCTTGTAGATAGAGATCAGAGGTGTAGTGTCGATTCAAACCGTGAGGATCTGGTGGGACATGGTCGGTCTGAATTCCTTAGTTTTTATTTTGTTTATTATTTTTTACATGTTTTAAAATACTCTGATGGGGACTGAGGTCGGCCTGAAATTTTGGAAATGATAATAATATACGAATGAGGAATAGTAAGCACCAGTCGGAAGTCGTAGCACACCTTAAGGATTATTATTTTTTTTTTTCAACCCAAGTCAGTGCTAGGGCTTCTACCAACAGTAGAGTGTTATCAAGATTTTTTCTATATAGATTTGGTGGCTCTTTTCAGTTTCCTTCCAAGTTTACTTCGCCAGAGATTTTTTTTTTCTCTCGTTTCAGCTTAGCGTGGAAGAGGAAGAGGGATAGGATTGATCTTCGAGGTTAACTGTGTTTGATGTTGAACTGAGTTGAATTCAATTGAGTTGAGTTGAGTTGAGATAAAAATTAAATTAAATATTATTATTATTTTGAGATTTAAAAAAATTAAATTATTTAATATATTTTGTGTTAAAATTTTAAAAAATTATAATAATAAATTGAAATGAGTTGAAATAGATTTGGTGGTTGAGTTTATATTTTCTCATTTTTTTAATAATCATTTTATTTGTTCACTTTCTTGATTATCATCATCGAGTTAGAAGCTTGAATTCTTTAATCAATTTTCTCTCACTGCAACTTCTATAGGCAGAAAGATTATTTTTTTATTTGGTGTACATAAATGAGAATGAACAATTAAATTTATTCTATTTAGATTTTGATGATGTTATTTTGATTACAAGAGCTTGATCATATTTATTTATTTATTTGTAGGGTTGTTGCTAATTTGTGCTGGATAAGGTCATCAATTTGTCGGAAGAAAAATGGAGTTATTTGGATGCTGTTTGGATAGGAAAATTAAGATAAAGATAATTTTAGATAAAAATTAAAAATAAAAGAAAATATTATTTTTTTAATGTTATTATTATTTTAAAATTTGAAAATTTTGTATTGTTTATTATATTTTATAGAAAAATTTAAAATAATTATGAGAAGAATGTGTAATCGCTATTTGTTCTTCGATGTGCCCTTCTTGACTAATACTAAGCCAGAACTGTTTTGCTTGCTCAACGTCCCCAACTGAACATGATTGTCTGAAATAGGGAATTTCTGCGTCGGTGTTTTAATGACTGAAAGGTAAAAGTCACAAAAATCTTGTTTCTCTCCATCCATCCACCTCTCTCCTATATATATCTCCCTCTTCCATCTATCTGGCCGTACATACATGAACTCATGATTCTTATGTATAAATTGGATTTTACAGGGGTTGAGTTTTGGTTAATATATTTGGATTTTTCTTTTCAGACTTACTGACCAAGTCTTTCCAAATGGAGACATCGATAGTGGTAGTTTTGACGAAGTACAGCTCAATGGAAAAGTTAAATATACATGGTCCGACGGAACAATTTATGAAGGTGATTGGGAAGGAGGGAAAATGTCTGGGAAAGCGCTGATCGTTTGGTCATCAGGGGCAAAATATGAGGGTGATATCTCGGGGGGTTATCTTCATGGTTTTGGCACCTTCACTGGACCTGATGGGTCTGTATACCGCGGGACCTGGAGGATGAATGTTCAGCATGGAATTGGAACAAAGCAGTATTCTAATTCTGATACATATGAAGGTTCATGGAAGGAAGGAGTACATGAAGGTTCTGGCAAGTATTGTTGGAATGGTGGAAACACGTATATCGGGAACTGGAAAGGTGGGAAAATGTGCGGTAGAGGGGTTATGAAATGGGTAGATGGTGATCGTTTTGATGGCTTTTGGTTAAATGGGTTCAGACATGGGTCTGGAATGTATAGCTTTGCTGATGGAGGATATTACTTTGGAAAGTGGAGTAGGGGCCTAAAAGATGGAAAAGGAACGTTATATCCTGCTGGATGTAAACATCCCTCTTTAAAAAAGTGGCATAACTCCCTTAGACGTGATGACAGAAATTTCTTTTTGTCTCACAGTTCGTCATTGAACTCAGAGGCAGCCAGGGCTACAAGACCAAGTGTTAAGCGCAGTCTTTCTGAGAAGATTTTTATTGATGGAGTTTTACGAAGTACAGGTCGCATATTACGAAGGGCTTCATTTTCAGATGAAAATTGGGGCCTCTTTGATCATGGTCGGAACATAAGATGTCATGAATCTTCAAGCATGTCATTCCATTCCTCTCATGAAGAGCAACATGAGGCACAAGATAACAGTACTTTATTTTATGAAAGGGAATATATTCAAGGAGTTTTAATAAAAGAGAGAATCAGGAAACTTGCTGGGGTATCACCCAAAACTAAACAGCGTAAAAAATTTAATGTGAAAGAAGCAACGGGGAACTCGTGTATGGATATTTTCAAAGGTCATCAGAGCTATTATTTAATGCTTAATTTACAACTTGGCATAAGGTAAATCAGATGACCCCCCAACATAGAAAGCCAAGTTCTATGGTATATCTTTCTTATTTTATTTTGTCATCAATTGTGTCCATTACGACCGTGTATCATTTTAAGTTAGATTTCTTGTAAAGGTTGATCATTCCATGTTACCTTCCACTCAACCATTTTTTTTTTTCTGTTTTGGTCTGATTGTCTGATATATTTTTCAGATCTTTTTGGTTTTCCCACTGTAGATTCTTGCTTCCATGTGCTACCTTCTCTTTTTCCCCCAAATCGATTCTTTTATAACAATTATTAAGCATCTCATTTAGAGTCACTTATAAAAGAAGTATTTAATTTAAAGTTCACAGGTATAAAAGAAGTATTTAATTTAAAGTTCACAGGTATACGGTTGGCAAGATCACACCAGTGCCTATGCGTGAAGTGCGGTCTTCTGATTTTGGCGATCGAGCTAGAATAAGGATGTATTTCCCAAGAAAGGGTTCCCAGTTTACACCTCCACACTATTCTAACGATTTCTACTGGAAAGACTACTGCCCAATGGTCTTCAGGTGTCTTTCAATCTCATGCATAGTCATTGCTTTATTTGTGAAAGAGTATACTAATTTGCACCGTGCAATTGAATATTTTGGTTTGAGACTAAATGACTATAAATCTGCTTGTTTAGATCCTGAAAAGGCTGCATACTGCCCAAATTATGATCTTAATTTTTTTGGAGAAGAGTGTTATGACCTTTACAAACTCAACAACAACCACAAGTGCTTAGTGCATCTCCAGTTTTTTTCCGTGATTTGGAATTTACATTATAGAATGCCGTTGGTGACAAAAACCCCATTGATCACCATTGGGTAGATTTCTGGGACACTAATCACAATTTGTGAAGTGCACAGAAAGGAAGAGATGAGGGAGAAAAGAAGGCTATCTATCTACCGTCCGCAAGTTTGACTTCCCACTTTCATAGACACTCTGCTAATGGTCCAATGAGGCAAATTTCCTAGTATGTCTTAGTGAATCGCTACTTGCTGAGAAAGTAAGTCTTGAGATCATCAAAAGAAGCAGATGTTCTTATTTAATTTATAATGGCAGCATCTGTTCGAGTTTCCAAATCATCCATTCTGTTGCTCATGCTCATTTAGATTCTTAAACTTATTATTTTGCAAGTTTTTTGGAGTGTATATGAAAACTATAGATTTCATTTAGATTCTGCTGCCCTACCTATGAATTACATGGGTCTACTGTTGGGAGCTGCCTCAAGGATTGTAACAATATGGGATACAGTGATCGAGAAGATCGAACGTAGATTGGCTGGTTGGAAGAGACTGTACTTGTCGAAAGGGGTTAGGATCACTCTAATCAAAAGTACTCTCTCTAATCTACCAACGTATTTTTTATCCCTATTCCCAATTCAAGCAAGTGTGGCGATCTGGATTAAGAAACTGTATAGGGACTTCCTTTGGAGTGGCATGGGGGATGACTTTAAATTTCATTTTGTCAAATGGAATAAGGTATGTTCCCCACTTCCTGTGGGAGGGTTGGGTATTAGAAACCTAAAAATTTTTAACAGGGCACTACTTGGGAAATGGTTGTGGCGATATAACACGAAACCGGAAGCTCTATGGAAATCGGTGATTGATTATAAATATGGAAGTGTGTGTGTGTGTGTGTTGGGGGGGGGGGGGGGGGTTGGTGTAGCAGAGAGGTAAATGGGCCTCACGGAATGGGGACTTGGAAGCATATTAGTCGGGGATGGGAGGTGTTTTTTTGTCATACTAGACTTGTGTCGGGAGATGGTTCTAGAATAAAATTCTGGTGCGACATATGGTGTGGAAATAATACACTAAAAGATTTATTCCCCTCAGTATTCAGGATTGCATGTGAGAAAGAAGATTCAGTGGCTGATTTTATGGTGATAGCTAGAGATCAAATATAGTGGAACATCGTCTTTAGCAAGGCGGCTCAAGACTGGGAAGTTGGTAGCTTTGAGGAGTTCTTCCGACTTTTGTATTATGTGAGATCGAGCATCCAAGGAAATGACAAGTTGTGGTGGGTACCGGCTGGTAAAGGCACATTTTCAGTTCAATCGTTCTATGAGTCTCTCACGTAGGTGCAAAATACTCAGTTTCCATGGAAGAGGATCTGGCGGAATAAGACACCTCCCAAAGAAACTTTCTTTGCATGGATAGCTTCACTGGGAAAGATCTTGACGACGGATAATCTGAGAAGACGTGGGGTGATCATAATAGATTGGTGTTGCATGTGCAAGAAGAGTGGTGAAACTATGGATCATCTTCTACTGCATTGTGATGTTGCTAGAGCGCTATGAGTTGAGGTGTTCAGCCGATTAGAGTTAGCTTGGGTTACGCCCGCCACAGTGGAGGCGCTCTTGGCTTGTTGGACAAATCTAGGAGGTATTTCACAAATCAAAGCTGTGTGGAAGATGATTCCTATTTGTATTCTATGGTGCTTATGGCAGGAGCGAAATGCCATGATGTTCGAAGACAAGGAGAGATTTTTGAGGACCTTAGATCTTTTTTTGTTAGAATGTTATTCATATGGGCCATAGCTATAGATTTTGATGGTTTAGACCTGAATGAATTTCTTGTTTCATTTTCTTCATCCTAGATAGGTGTTTTCCTCTTGTATACCATCTTGTGTACGCTGGGTTGTGCCTATTCTATTAATACAATCGTTTACTTTTAAAAAAAAAAAAAACTATAGATTTCAACCTTAGGACTATTCTAATAGAAACTGAAAGATTACCCAAATTTTCACTTGCCCTATATGATTGAAAGATTAAATTTGAAAATGTGGTTGGAGGCTGAGGGTTTTGTGGATAGGTGAGAATGTGGTGGTCTTCATACTCTTTTTCTGGTACTCCGAGCTTTGTTCTGGCCAGTAAACTTAAAGCATTAAAACCAGATTTGAAGAAGTGGAATGTTGAGGAGTTTGGGAACACGGAAAATAAAAGGAAACTTTTGATGCAGCAGTTGCAAAGTTTGGAGGAAAGGGAGCTGTTGGGGGACTTATCCAGTGAGGAATTGGAGAGAAAAAAAGTGGTGGTGGATGATTTTTTAATGGAGGAAATCTCTTGGAGACAAAAATCCCGGGTCCTTTGGCTAAAGGAAGGTGACAAGTGCACGAAAGTTTTCCACCGTATGGCAAACTTTCATCTAAGAAATAATGCAATTGAGGTTCTTCATGATGGTGAAAACATCATTTCAGATCAAGAGGTCATTAAGGATCACATTGTCAGTTTTTATGAGAAGCTGTTTAGAGAAGAATATTGGAGACCAAAGCTTGATGGACTGTTTTTTTACTCTATTGATCAAGCAAGTGCAGAATGGTTAGAGAGAGCTTGCACTTATTCCCAAAAAGGTAGGGGTTGTGGAGATGCGGGATTTTCGGCCTATTAGTTTGGTGAATGAGGTTTACAAGATAATCTCTAAGGTGTTAGCTAATCGTACGAGTGGGATGTTGGGAAATATTATATCGAAATCTCAAAATGCCTTTGTAAGAGGGAGACAAATACTTGATTCGGTATTAGTTGCTAATGAGTATGTGGATAGCAGAATTAAATCAAATGAATCTGGAATTTTGATTAAATTGGACATGGAAAAAGCGTATGACCATATTAGCTGGGATTTTCTCTTGTATTTGCTTGGGAGATATGGTTTTAGAGAGAAATGGTGTATGTGGATCAAACATTGCATTTTGACGTCGAGATTTTCCATTTTGGTGAATGGCACTCCAGTTGGGTTTTTTAGGCCTCGTTTGTTTTCACAGATGAGATGAGATGAGTTGAGATAAAAGTTAAAAGTTGAATAAAATATTGTTAGAATATATTTTTTTAATATTATTTTTGTTTTGAGTTTTGAAAAAGTTGAATTATTTATTTTATTTTGTGTGAAAATTTGGAAAAGTTGTAATGATTAGATGAAATGAGATGAAAAGTTTTGTGAAAGTAAACGAGGCCTTAATAGTTCACATGGTTTGAGAGAAGGAGATCCGCTATCACCTTTTCTTTTCGTCCTTGTCATGGATGCATTGAGTAGAATGTTGGAAGTGGCGGTAGAAGGAAGGTACTTGTCAGGTTTCGAGGTGGGCAATGAGGAACGGAATAGCATGATTATCTCATCTTCTTTTTGCCGATGACACATTGATTTTCAGTGAGCCCAATCAAGAACATATTTGATCTTTGAGAGCATTGTTATGTTTTGAAGCTGTCTCGGGTCTCAGGATTAACCTCAACAAGTTTGAAATTGTACCGGTGGGTGCCGTAGGTAATATTTCAGATTTAGCTAATATTGTGGAGTGTTAGATTGCTTCACTGCCGCTAAAGTATCTTCGTCTTCCCTTGGGGGCTCCTCACAAATCTATTTTGATATGGGATGGGATTATTGAGAAGATTGAGAGAAGGTTGGCTGGATAGAAAAAGTTATATTTGTCTAAAAGGGGAAGAATTACTTTGATAAAGAGTACGTTGTCTAATCTTCCTACGTATTTTCTTTCACTTTTCCCTTTGCCGGTTGGGGTTGCTAGTAGAATTAAGAATATTTATCGTAATTTCTTATAGGGAGAAATAGGAGAGGAAAAGAAGTTACATTCGGTTAGTTGGAATAAGGTTTGTCAACTGGTTTCTTGTGGAGGATTGGGGGTGAGAAATTTGAGGTTGTTTAATAAAGCACTCCTTGGAAAATGGCTTTGGAGATATCATGAAGAGACAGATGCTTTATGGAAGAATGTTGTTGCTGTTAAATATGAGAGTGGGTGGGGGGATTGGTGTTCTAATGAAGTTAGAGAAGCGTATGGGGTGAGTTTATGGAAGGGTATTAGGAAAGGTTGGAGGGAGTTTTTCTAAACATATTAAATTTAAGGTGGGGGAAGGGAAGAGGATTCTCTTTTGGTATGACATTTGGTGTGGGGAATCAGCTCTTAAATCAGATTTTCCATCTCTTTACAGGATTGCAAGGGATCAAAATGTTGTTGTGGCAGATTACCTTCAATGTACGGATAATAATATTCTAAGGAATGTTGACTTTATTAGAGATGCAAATGACTAGGAAGTGAATGTTGTTTCAGATTTTCTGGGAAAGAATTTATAACTCAAAAGTGATGCAGGGGAGAGAGGACAGGCTATTGTGGGATCATGCTGGAAATTTCAGGTTTTCAGTTAGTACTTTTTATAAAGTGCTTAATTGTCATTTTGGCTGTGTATTCCCCTGGAAAAGCATTTTGAGGGTGAAGGTACCTACTAAGGTGGCGTTCTTCAGTTGGGTGGTTGCTCTAGGGAAAGTATTGACTGCGGATAACATTAGAAAACGTGGTTTGTGTATAGTTGATTGGTGTGTCATGTGCAAGAAGGATGGTGAATCTGTAAATTATTATTTTTTTTACATTGTAAGGTGGCAAAGTCTGTGTGGAATGAGGTTATTGGTCATACAAGTTTATATTGGGTGATGCCTAAGGAAATTGTTGATCTCCTTGCATGTTGGCGTGGTTTTGAGGCAAGGAAATGTGCTGCTGCCAGATGGAGAATGATTCCTTTGTGTTTAATGTGGTGTTTATGGCTGGAAAGGAATGAGAGATGTTTTGAAGATAGAGCGTTCTTTTGAAGATCTTCATTATTTTTTCTTTTCTACTTTGAGTTTGTGGGCTAGGATCTTTGTAAGGAATGATGATAATGTACTGAATCTGTTTCTGCCGTAGTTTTCTGCTTTCTAGTGTATAGTAGGTATTTCCTTTGTATACTTCTTGTGTACTTCGGCTGTGCCTATTCTTGGTAATAAAATTCTTATTAATTATAAAAAAAAAAATGATTGAGAGGCTATTTTAGTTTCTTTAAATTCCATATACAAGTTTCATATACAGATCCAGTTAGTTGGGAGCCTTTTAGTATTTTGATTGTCCACTTCACTTCCTTTTTGCCTTGGTGAAATTACTTCATATTTTATTCCTATTTAGCACTAATAATACTCCTGACCACTGATAAATGCTGTTTGGTGAAGGATGTGGTTTTATTTACTACTAAGCAGCTTTCTGTTTGTTATAAGAAGTGATGACCTGAAAATGATTTAGTTAATATGAGTTCTTAAATGGCAAGTGAATTTTGTCATCAATATTGCTATGTTTAATGCCCTTACATCCAACTGAGGACATTGTTTGAGGAATCATTCAAAAAAGAGTTATAACTGCATTACAATTAGGATTTGAAAAGCAATCAGATAAATGATAAAGTACTGGGAGTTATTTACTTGTCAAAAAATTACTGAGAGTTCTGTGAGATTTTATAAATAGATCTTTTTTTTAGAGAGAGAGAGTTGGTCTTTTCTTTTTTAAGGCCAAAGTACAATGTTTCTTGACAAACGGGGTATATTATGAGAAAAGGGCATGTTATCATTGGTTGTCACTTTCAACAAAATGATTAATAAGCTGGAAAATTGCATTCAAGATTTATAGAGCAGAACTGCAGGGGTCATCTTCAATAATCTGTCGAGAAGGAGGTTGAATTTATTACCATCTCTAACAAGAAAATGTATGGGTAATATATAAAACCATACTTAAGGGAGAGTTTTTTTATGCAGATAGATGTTTTACTATCCATAGATTCCCAAGCGGGCTGTTTAACAAATGGAACCCCATTTTCAGGAATTTGAGGGAGATGTTCAAATTAGATGCAGCTGAGTACATGATGTCAATGTGTGGTGATGATGGTCTGAGGGAACTTTCTTCTCCTGGGAAAAGTGGCAGTATATTTTATCTTTCTCATGATGACAGATTTGTGATTAAGACTTTGAAAAAACCAGAACTGAAGGTTTGAACAAACACAAGTTTCTAGTTTATGTTATATTTTATCTCTCCTCTATGTATCAAATCCCTAGCATGTCCACTAATCTACTAAGCTGTTTGCTGGTTTCTGTGAATATCTTTTTTCTATAAGTATTTTCTGTGAAGATCATCTATTTCAATAGGCAACTTTACAGGATTTTCACTTTACTCGTGCTTCATTACATTTGCCTCTCTTAAATGATTGAGATATGCTTATAATATGAAATTGAAATTGCTTCCAAGTTGAGTGTTAACTTGAACTGTTTAAATCCAAACAACGTGGGATATGGAGCTGTTACAGAGATCCTCATTGATTGTGTATAGCCTTTCTAGTATGATTATACTATTTGTTACAGAGATGATCTTTGATTCTGTTTAGCCTTTCTAGTAAGATTATACCTCACTGTAATTAGGGGTACCTGTCCTGCTTTCAATTGAAGAAGATTGACCTAGCAGCTGAACCTACAAGAAAAGTATTGCGTAGGATTAGAATTAACGAATAGTAGCACGAAAAAACAAAAGATTCTGCTTTTATTTCTTGTTCTCTGTCAAGCAATGATTTTCCCATTGTATATGATTAAACATTTTATTGGTGAGGATATTAGCTGTTCATCCCCTGGTAACACCAGTCTTAAAGCCTTTGTTTCCCATGACTTGGTCCCTAAATACCATTAAAGAATAAGAATTGTTATTTTAAAATTTTGCAGGGATAAGCCATCAGCTTAGCAGAAAATATGCTGTGTTATTGATATTGGTAGTGTTTCATCCATTTGTTGATAGTTCTTCTGTTTTATCTTTCTGTTATTGTTGTTTTCCCCCTTTGGTGTTCTTGAATTTGTGGGTATGATAATGGCACTATGCGATTTGCTTTAGATTTTAGGTGATGTGTCTATTTCTTAACTTTTTTGTTGGCTCTTTGTAATGCATGTTTCTAATTAGAATTGTTACTTGAAGAATTATTCGGCTTTCTTAGATTGTACCTCTCGTGAAGGAAGGACATCAGTCATGAATATAATTTTTTGCCTCTTTTATATAGGTTCTACTCAAGATGCTTCCTTACTATTACCGTCATGTAGGGGAACATGAGAACACTCTGATAACAAAATTTTTTGGGCTCCACAGGATAACATTAAACAGTGGAAGAAAGGTATCTCTCATCCTGTCATATGGCTCTTGTTTCCTTTCTGTTATGCAGGAAACTTATGATTATGCGTTTCTTTGATCATTTTCTTCGTAGGTACGTTTTGTGGTCATGGGGAATATGTTTTGCACAGAACTACAAATTCACCGTCGTTATGATCTGAAAGGATCATCTCAAGGAAGATTCACAGATAAAGACAAAATTGATGAGACTACCACATTGAAAGATCGTGATCTATCATATGCATTTCATATGGACAAATTATTGCGAGAATCCCTTTTTAGGTAAGTTCTCTTATTGTAGAAATTGTGGTGTGAACTTTGATTTTGCAACCTATTAGTGATCTGCTTCCTTATTAGTAATGAATTTGATACCAAGACTTGGGAAACATTGAAATACTTTAAGCTCAAACCCAAATTGATTTATCTGCTTACGTGGATTCAAAACCCACTGAGTGTGTAACTTATAAAATGGAGAGAGAGAGAGAGAGAGGTCCTGTATGTTATGTGGTTTAAGATTTTTTTTTTTTTTTTTACTGAAAATGCTTGAGCAAATTACTGGAGTAATAAGCTCTATTTCTGAGCCAACAAACTTGTGCAGAGTACCCAAATAATCAATCTCCAATTGAGAGCAACCCTGCGGCTGTTTGTTATGGTGGATTCAGTTGAAGCCCACATTCCTCTGTGGCTCAAAACCTTCAGACCTTGTAGAGATCAGTGAGAATGAGACTCATCTCCCTTCGAGCTCCCTATAGAATCCCTAAAATCTCTCTAATTACTAACCAATTTTGTAACTGATGAGAATGATAACAGTAAATAACTGAGAAAACTGGGAAAGAAATCTCAAGTCTCAACGCTTAGTTGATCAGACTCACTGGTTTCTGCACCTCCCCACATCTTATCTTGAATTGTATAACCTTTCATACCATGCACAGAGGAAAACCCAATATGTGGACGTGAGTGCTCCCAACTGCTCATTGATTTCTATAATAACAGTACTTCAGTGCTTAATGAGTTGGTTTTAATTGTCTTTTTATTTAGAAAGGACAGAATGAGAAGGAAAGTGCACACTTGGTTCACTTCCTGAATCTTGAAATCCAGAAATGAACATTCAAATGGTGACGTAACCGATGTACCCAACACTAATGGTTTTTGTTATGTTATAACTGCTACAAAACCTTAGATTTTGACACTGGTTACAGTAAGTTGATTATTCCATACAGTAGAGAATCTATATAATGGCAAACTTCAGAGTGAAATGGATATATTACCAACTAGCACTACTTACTGGGTTGTTTTCTCTTTTCATGATCTTTTTTATATTAATATGATTTTCTGCAGTAGTAGTGTTTGTGTACTTCTGATGGTCAGTGGATTTCTTTTTTCCTCCACCACAGACAAATTTCTCTGGATTGCATGTTCTTAGAATCTCAGCAGATAATTGATTATAGCCTTCTGTTGGGATTACACTTTAGAGCTCCTGAGCATCTCAAGGCTCTCGTAGAAAATCCCAGTGCTTTACTCCATGGTGATGGTAGATATTTCTTTCTCTGTTAACATCTTTTCTAAACTTTGCTTTATTTTCATTATGCTCTTATTGCATTTTGGCTAACATCCTTTTGCTTTCTCAATGCCATTTAACTGTTTAACTGTCCCACAAAGATTTCTGTCAGTTATATCGCAGAAAATGTTGTTTATAAGATTACTTGCTCTGTTCCGTAGTATTTGAGATATGATTACTTGATTTCCTGGCTTCCACATTCAAAGCTCTGAAAGCTGCTGAAATTTTGCTGGTTCGACTATGCTATTCTTTTTTTTTTTGTATTTTGGGTGGGGGTGGGAAGGGTAGGAACATAAATGACATACCTTCTAGACACAAGCACAAAAACACATAGTACTTGTACATGCACATATAAATGGTCATGGTCTACATAATGCATGCATCTAAACCCAATTGATCATTTTTGGATGTGCTTCAAATACATCAGGTGACAATTTCAACTGAAACCAATGGCCTTTGGGTCGAATGAAACTTACTCTCCTATAAGAGGGGGGGGGGGGGGGGGGCATGGGTGAGGTAACAGCTCCGAGTCCATGGGGTGCAAGTTACTCACAAATCAAAACTGGTTTTAGAATTGCATTATTGGTTGCCTGTGTTGTTATATTTAAGTTATAAGATTTTATGCACCAAGAGGCTTTACAATCGGCAACAACAGCTAGAAATGTGGGTTTATGTTTTGCATAGTCATATTTGGCTTTATTCTCTCCTGCTGTGCGCCTCCAACAACTTCAGGATTCAGGACTCATATTTTGTTAATTTGAAGAATGAGCTGGTATGTGGTTTGGAGCATTCCAGTAATTTTTTATTTTTATTTTTTATAAGCAATGCAGTTTTATTAAAAGCGGTAAGGTAGTAAGGACGTATACAAAAAAGATACACCCAACTGGCACAAAAAAAGTAAAAGAACAAAAAAAATTTAATCCTAGAAACCTAGTGCAATGGGAGCTGGCGTGGGCACTTGTCCAAGCATAGAGGGTACTGAAAACCATAGCTCTTAAATTTGACACCGTCCTCTCACAATCAAAAGTTTAGGCATTTGGATCTTGCCAAATGCGCCACATTACCCACAAGGAGACCATCCTCCAAACTTTTGAATTTCTATGAGTTCCACTAGGACTCTGTCAGCATGATGGTGGGACATGCCCACTCAATCCCTAAAATGCAGAAAGAGATTAAGAGAGGAAAAAATAATGAATGAGGGACTATATGCTTTCGTTCGGTAGTAATTTTTTTTTTGAGATCGGTAATCGTTCAGTAATTATTTGATAGTTTGTTTACTCTTGCATATAATATGAGATGGGTGTATAGACTTTTGTGCAGGAGTCTCGATCTGAGGGCACCATATATTCTTTGAGCGTTCTTTATTATTATCTGGCTCTATCTCCGCTTTAGAACTTCTACGTATTATTAAGTAGTTTTCACTTTCAAGCTTATGTTCCATTTCCATCAGATGGAGTTTCACAAGGAGAACCCTTGATTCCTTCTAACGGCCTGCTACTAGTAACCCATGAACCCAGCTCTGTCAGCAACGCATCTGGTTCTCACGTCAGAGGAAGTACGTTGAGAGCATATTCTTTAGGTGACAAGGAAGCTGATCTTTTACTGCCTGGTACTGGGAGGTAGCTCCTATCATTCTTAACTTTTGTTGCCAACACTGCTATTTTCTCTTTTCAGTAATAAGACACTCATCCCTTCCCTTTATGTTCATGGAATGACAGCCCTCAATTTATACTCTCCTGCACCTACACAACAATTATGACATTTAGCTGAGATATATTGATGGAGTTACTGATTTACTTTTGGTTCTTTACTTTTAGTTAAGCTAGGAATTTATGGACGTGTAAAATATCATCTTTACTGCCCTTTGACATGAATCTGAGCTAGACTTGTTAATATAATGGTGGTTCTGATGGGTGCATATGAAATCTTGAAATGGACAAAACATTTCTAGCTTCCTATGTGCTTGTTCTCTTCAGCTCAAACTCAAGTCCTTTTCCTAGTTCTTTATAATTGCTTCCAACTTGAGCAACAATAAGGACAGCTGTAGATTTGCTTCATGATATTGTCACCAGTGGATGCTGTTATGCAGCTAGCTTGTTATTGAAATTTGAGGAATAATGTTATCTATATTTAGATAGGGCTTAGAGCTCAGCAGTATATAATTAACAGCCAATTACATTTTTTACTCCTCAGGTTACGTGTACAGTTGGGGGTTAACATGCCAGCTCAGGCTAATCGGAAGCTTCAGCAGGATGATGATTCCGGAATTGAACTTTTTGAGGTTTATGATGTTGTTCTCTATTTGGGAATAATTGATATATTACAGAAATACAATGTGAAAAAGAAGCTCGAGCATACATTCAAATCGTTGCATTTTGACCCCACTACAATATCAGCAGTTGAACCCAAGCTGTATGCTACACGTTTTATCAATTTCCTGAAGACAGTTTTCCCAGATGTCTCATGAAGAGGGCCCTTCCCTTCAGGTTCTATTCTATTGTGTTTTTTACTCTTTTTTTGTTTCCTTCCTACTTATGATCATCCTTTTATAGGAAAAGCTGTGTTTCTTATAATAATTCATTTTACAGCCATTCATTGTAAAGTACACATCATATAAAAAATAATCCCAGTTTACTGTTTATATGGAAGACAAGATGGATTTCCTTCTCTTCTGAATTGAAGCACTATTCTATAGTATTCCCACATCAACAACTTGGGAGCTTTTAGTCAAAATTTTACTGCCTGGAAGGAACATTGTTGATCATTTGACTTGCAAACCACGTTGGGACATCATTAACAATAATCCACTTCTGCCAGATTTATAAATTATAATTCATCGAAAGGGAATCAAATCCCACTTCGCTATGGTTTTGGTTAGAGTAGTATATCCACGTTGCATTCTTAGATAAAATCACTTCCGGAGCCTAGTACGGATGCAACAAGATCATACGTATTGTTGACAATGGGCGGTGTTCTCTCACCATCTTAGGAGCAACATCTTACAAGAGTTGGAAATTGGCCCAAATACCATGGTCCATGTCTACAACCATCTTTTATGCTTAGAGAAATTATTCATTCACAAAAATAACTGACAAACTGACGTGATTTGATGTAATATATTAAAATATAAAATACTTCTTACGATAAAATAAATCTAACATACTTATAGTTTTCTTTTGCGAAAAAAAAAAAATAAAACACCTTGCAACTTGGCCCAAATCAGATAGGTAAAATTTAGAAATCACGAGGGAAAATCGCATTAATCACACCAAAGACCTCATTAAGGATCATATTTTTTACAAATTAACAATGCGAACACGAAATTAAGTCCAGCATATATGATTATAAAAAGAGAGAGAAATAAAACCAAATTTCCACCAACGTTCACTTCGAGCCCAGTGCAAACGACAATTTCGGACGGGATTTGTTCTTGCCCAACAATTTCATCTGGTTTGACCGCTCTTCCTCTTCTTGCTGTTTCTTTCTCCACATAGCCTCTTCTTTCTGTCTTTGTATCTCTTCTAGCTCCCGGTACCGTTCTTCCTCTCGCCGCTGCTGCTCTAGAGCTTCCCTTCTCTGAGCTTCTTCTATTCTCCTCCGGTTCTCCTCCAGCATCCTTTCCAGCTCTTCTTTCTCCCTACGAGCCTTCTCCTGTAAACCAAACAAATCAAGTAACATTGTCAACTTGGCAAAAAAAATTGAAATAATATTGCCTTGGCCAGTTCAATGTGTATTTGTCACAGAGAGAGAGAGAGTGGGAGGGGGAAGGATTGAAAAGGTAGAAAATATGAATCAGTTCAAATAAACCTACGATTTCTAATACAAATACACATTGAAAAGAAGTTCCTTCAAAAAGAGCACAGCTCAAAAGAGTGAGGTATAGGCAGAAAAGAGGCCCATCAAAGCTATAAGATGAATTTAGCACTCACCTCTACAATCAAAAGCTCATTAAAAACAAAAGGGTGCATACAAGACATAACGTTTATCCAATCAAAAAAGGGGGAAAAAGATCTTGATCTAAATGGTGATAATTAAAGTCCATCAAACACAAGCTTTCTCCCTACAATTACTCCATACAAGACATAACGAAATTGGCATTCCATGAGAAGCTACACTGGCCTCCAGTAATGTGACTTTCCCCAAACCACAATAACTCCACCGCCAACTTGGGCATAATCCAACCTACCATATAGCATATATTTTTACCCCGCACAAGCCACTGAGTTTCAGGATTGATTTTTCCTCTTGCATATAACAAACTTGGTAACATATGTGACAGACAACTGAAGTGGGGTTGAGGGATTTAAAAACTAGATAAATAAAAGAAGTTAAAAAGGATTTCTGAACGAAATTCTCCCCCCCCCCCCCCCAACAAGTACTCCGAGTGGTAAATTCCAATGCTTATAATAATGTGCCTTTTGTACCAGCGCGAAGAAAGATGAAGGAGAAGAGGGGGTACCTCTTTTTGTCTAGCCTCAATAATGGCAGCTTCCTTTTCTTTCTCAAGCTGAGCTGCAACTTCGTCATGAAGTCTCTTCCGCCCCTCCTCCAACAGCCTCTGTATTTCCAGCTTAATCTCCTCGGAGTTGATGCACTCTTCAACTTTCCTACGGATTGATTCTTCAACTCTATTCATAGTCTCTTCTTCTATCAATTTCAATTCTGCTTCCTGTTGTCGCCTGAGTAAAGAGAAAAAGTTAGGCAGAAAATGGCCACTCGTGCGGCAGGGGAAATACCACTGTTAATGATCCCAAACGCCACAACTGTGACTCAAAAATTTTAAATCAAGACAACTGTAAAACTAAACGGTCAATTATCTTGTATCTACTTCTTTCCTTCTTTTCCCTTTTCTCTACTCAGTACTTTATAAAATATGGCAAACTAACCTTCATGACAGCAAAGGCGCTAAATATATGCTTATGCTTTTAAGGCATACCTCTAACCGAATCCTGATCCAAACAAATGAGTTTCAAAACTGGAGAACAGTAGATAAACGAAACACCCAATTTGATCATCAAATATAACAAGTTGAACTATAGCAGTATCTTCCTTCAGAAAATCCTGTCGAGAAGAAAGCCAAGTAACCTGCTGCAGTTTTAAAACTAATCACTGGAAACCTTCAATTCTTGCACTGAACATTTTTTATAAGATAAATATTTATATGTTTTAAAATAATTAGCCAAGGGTTTGTGATAAATCAGTGCCAAAACAATGTCAAAAGCTAGAAATTTGGCTATTCAGAAAGCATTTACAGGACAACAATTAGAGCTACATGGAGTACGAGGACTGCAATACAAGCAACTTTGTAAGGTTAGAGTCCAACTGAAGTGCAGCTGTAATGGATTGGCGTTTCACCTAAAGGGGCAACCCAAATAGAACTGAACTAAGGCCTCTTTTGTGGGGCTTTTCATGGCTTCCCCAAGGCTGCTTCAGCTTTTAAAGATGGAAGCTACTTGGAACCCATTTAGTAGTATGATTTTCACTGCTTTTGTGAAGTGGCATGCCTCTTTAGGCAGATTTTTGCTTCTCAAAGCAGCTGTAGTTTCTCATATTTATAAAAATTATAAACGCTACAGCCCTAACAAAATGACCATAACTTTCTAAACCTGTATTCAGCACTGCCAGAGAAAGTGACGATTGCAGCTTAGGCCCAAGAATAGATCAACTTGCTCGCACCCCTAACATTTATTGACTAATTAAAAGAGATTCAAATTACTGCTGTCAATCAAATCTCACAACATTAGATCCATGGCGGATGCAAACCAGAATTAGAACTAGTAGATACCCAGAACACGGGGAAAAAAAGAACAACGAATTCAGATTATGTTTCATCCAGATAATGAGGTACAATATGAATGTCAGTTAAAACAAAGATGAGAGAATTCTTAAGTTAACTGATTCAGGAAATGCAAGGAAGAAAGCATGCCTTGAACTCTAGGTATGTATCCACCGAAACCTAGCGATTCTGAATAAACATTATTGTAAATATTATACCATCCTCAATATTTTCCATTGTGTTCGTTGTCTTTATATTCAAAATATGGGTGAGAAATAACAAGTTACAGAGGGCCAGCCCCAGGCAGTTTATTTGACTTTGCCTATGATTGGGAGAGCAAAAGCTATAATCATCTTGGAAGGCTAAAATTGATATGTTCTATAAAAATTCTGCAGTACAAGAAAAACAATTAGTTAATGTCTTAGCTAGCTGTTATTTAGAAACATACTCGTGTTCATTTTAATACAAGTTACAATCATTGCTACCAGCATCACTGTCATGGACTGTGTCCCATGGCCTTCTTCCAACATTATTCCAAGAGATTGGCTAATCATACAATATGAAAATTTGCAATAGGAAACTGTCTCAAATCCATGAGTGCACTAAGAAATGTAGAACATATTTTTGCGTGCTTTTGATACAAAAGAACAGATGGATTTTGGTTTGTGACGAAAATTTTTCTCCTTTTTAAAATATCATGAAAATATCTTCCAGGATATTGCACTCCAGAGGTTGCTAAGGAGCAAAAATTATCAAAGTGATTACCTTTGAACTGTGTCGAACCAGACTCCACAGAATGATGAATTTATCAAATCATCATTCTAATAGAACTACTTGTAAAAAAATCATTATAATAGAACAAACGCCATATGGGAGCAAATACTATACAACACCAAACAAGGATTTTCCCACATAATATTGCTACAGTACAAGCCCCAAGACCTTCTAAACACAAAATAGGGGGAAAATATAACACATGCAAATGTGATTTATGGCCTTCTAATAATTTCAGCCTAAAAAATAAACCAACAGAAAGTAGACAAAACATCATTAAGTCAGAAAGCATATGTGATGTAATTGATATACCTTTTCTTCTCATCTTCTTCTAATCTCAATTTTTCACTCGCATTTTTCTGTTCTATGGACCCAAGACTTGAACTTGAAGATTTTCGAACAGGAGATGAGGAGGAACTTCTACCCCTATGCCTCTTATAATGTCTTGGGGTTGAAGAACGACTTTTATGACGTCTAAAAGGTGAACGACTTCTGCGGTGTCTTGGGGAAATAGAACGACTTTTCCGTCTGTACAAAAACATTAATATTTTTTAGAAACTAACCAAAAAGAAAAGAATTTGAAAGCATTTATACACAAAAAAATAATAATAATAAGTATTAAGTCAGTCCACCATTTAGTACAGTAAATATAGAAGCACGTACAAGTTACCTCATACATTGTTAAGAATAACCTTTGTGAGCTCCACCTTTTATCACATGAAGCAAATGTCACAATCGAGCAACAAAAGGACAACCAATGGCCACATCACCTGCTCACTTCCCGTACAATGGGAAGAAAGAGTTTTTCCATTTCTCTTATGAAGAGCATGCATTCTATCCCACCCTCACACCACTCTTAATCTTTTGCTCCAATTATTTTATTACTCTCTTTTTGTTGAATTTCTATACAAAAGGTAAATTCCACGAAGGTCAGATATGCCCACTGACAATTGCTTACAAACCGAGCGACATCTCTAATCAACAAACTTTTTGGCATAATCGAGCAACATGCTTCAAAATTGGCATGACTACCATCAATCATACGTGTACAGATCTTTAAGGTGCTCATGAAGCTCATGAAAACAGAAGACTCTCCAAACAGCAACAAGTTATACAAATACCAAGATAGACAATGTAACTATCCATCTGCTTCCACTACCACATGTAAAACAAAGAAGCCAGAATGAGGAATTGTGATGAAAAAATTTAATTTGAATACGAGATGCATCTAGCTGGGCAAAACGAGAAAAGAATCATGTTCCATCAACAGCCCACATAAAGTTGTGAACCTTCATATCGTGGAAAAACATATCATTTTCTCATTAATTTTGATAGCTTTCCACATCTTCTAACAAAAACAAATAAGAAATTCCAACATTCTATTAATTTCTATTATCATGTTTCTCTCACAGGGTATTACCAATTTTTTATCGGTTTCTCTCACAGGGTATTACCAAAACACAAATTCATTGCATTCATAGTTATAATATGACAGATATTTCCTATATAAAGTATTTTTTTATAAGTATTTCCTATATAAAGTATTATAGCCTGTACTTCAACTCTTCTTTTTCTTTTCTTTTTATATTTGTAGAAGCCCAGACCTTCTTTCAACTCTTCTTTCTATTTGTAAAAGTAATTCAAAATTGGCATGCACAAATTGAACCACCATTTCCAAATTTTTGTTTTAAATCTTACACTAAGAATTTTCAAAGATCAAGTAATATTTAACCTAAACGAAATAGACTTCACATTAGAAAGATAAAGAAGCACGAAAAAATCCACAGGGAAGTAAAAGATCCATACAGATCAGTTTGAATGCATTTGTAACCTAGAGCGCATGAAAAATAAGGGTCCTCAATTTTTCTTCAAATGCTTGCAATCTATCAAAAAATAGTACAAGAAAGAGGTACAATAAACAGGATCACCTGCTATATGAATAGGATGAATAAGGAGACCGACTTCTCTCTCTTCGGCTTCTCCTGCTATACCTATGTCCCACGGGAGATGGTGAATACCTTCGCCTATACGAAGGTGATCTCGACCGTGACAAATCCCGAGGCATCTCCTACAACCTCAACTTTATGTTTATAATATCAAGATTGAACACCAAAAATAACGCTTCCCCTAAAAAGACAAACAAAATTAATCAACCAAAGTCAATCAATAAATGCCCAATTCACATATTCGAACTGTTAGATCTATTAATATCAACTAGTTAACATACTTATAAAAAAATATCAACTGGCTAACATCAACAAAAAAAATCTAGATAAGAATTTCGATTGATAACAATGATTACGGATTATCCTGAAGACTTCCCAATCTCATGAGTCACGGATAAACACTGAAACCAATCTTTTCCCCGTAAAAACAAATGAATTAATACATATCAGTCAGCATAGGTCTGATTCAATGCTAAGAGAATTAACACCAACAAGATAATTAAAACCTTTCAAACCTCGATTTTCCGCTAATTTCGCGGCAATATTGAAACTAGATTGATATACCAATTACTAAACTTGACCTTGGCTGTTGAGAAAATATAGGAAACAATAATAACTTGGAACTTCTGATTCTTCAGAACAATCAACCAATTGAGCATCAATAACGTCAACATGTTCAATATCTTCTTTCTTTCTTTTTTGATGGGTAATGCAGTATGCCCAACATCGATTATCAAAAAGACAGAAAACGGAGTACACCTATAATCGTATCAGAACCAATAATCGTATTAGAATCTTAATAGGGAGCGGTTTTCGTAAAGCTTAATGAATAATGCTTTAGGCTGAGCTAAGAGGCTATTATCATTTTGTTAGAAAGCCAAAATACCTATATGTATTGCTCGAATCCAGTTTTCCTCGATTTTCTCGGAAGCAAACAGGGGATATACAAAATTGGAGAAAAAAAGCCTCTGTGATTGAAAAGGAGAAACCCTAGGCACTAGATTTACCTGTCGGACCAATTCGGAAGATCTTGAAGTTTGGGAATTTTGTATCAATCTCTAGCTAAACCCTAAGTTCCTAACTGACAGCTAGTCTGTAGATTTTGTATCAATCGGAAGCGTTAACGAGACCGAAAACCTAGAGACAACGAGAGGGTTAGTACCCGACGAGAGCTAGAAAAGCCGTCTCAGATAATGCCACCTCGTCTGGGACCCGGCCGTTTGTAAATTAGATCATGCACCATCCACTGGTTGTCAAAGGACTCTCATTATTTATAGGGAAATGCTATACATCTGCCCTACACCTGCACACACCACATCACTTTTTTTTTTTTTTTGAACACTCAATAGGTTGAGTGTGTGCCGGTGTGGGACAGATGTCCATATTTTTCGTTATTTTTAAAGAGTAATGCGGGCATTAGCCGGAAGCAGCACACCTTTCAGATTTTTTTTTTTCTTCAACTCAACACACCGGATGTTAGGCTGCAGTAAATATTTTTCTATTTTTAAAATATTAACGTGCATGTAGTCATAGAGTACGTAAATATCGTACAATCGTTTTAAAAAATAGTAAAATTTATTATTAAAAAATTATTTTTTTTATGTGAGTCTCATATTTATTCATTTTTTAAAATTGATTATATAGTACTTGCACACTCACAACTGCAACTATTATTTTTCTTTTTAAAATAATGCTACAGACCAATCACTTTATTTGTAGAGTATTGTGAAAGTATCGCGTATTTTTTTTAATAATATTATATATAGTTATGAGTTGTGTAAGCATCATACACTCTTTTTTAAAAAATGAGGTTTATTATTAAAAAAATAATTTTTCATGTGAGTCTTATATTTATTCACTTTTTAAATTTTTTTTTTTAAAGGAATGAATGTTGTTTGTGCTTTCTATAACTATAAATGTAAATATCATTTCTCATAATAAATATCGAAATGGAAAAACCTTCCAAATTATATATCTTTTCATTTAACCCTAGTATCATTATATTAGGAACAAGAAGAAGAAAAAGTAAAGGGTTAATTACACTTTGTTTATTTGAACTTTCACTCAATTTACAATGTGTCTCCTAAACTAATAATTGTATTAGAGTGGACCCTCGAATTTTCAAAACTTCATAATCTCCCCCTTCTGTCTACCAACAGCGTCAAATTTAACAAAAATTCACTGTAAAAATATAATTTTCTTATAATTTATTATCATTGATCATATAAAATAATATATGCTATCAATTAATAATAAATCAATAATTATTAACCATATATAAAATTATTTTATACTTAAGTTGCAAACAAGTATGAATAATCTATGTACAGAATGAAATTATTTGATATTTATTAGCCATATAAAAATTAATAAAAAAATTATTTAATGATTTATGATTTATTATTAATTGATAACATATATTATTTTATATTTTATATAGTCAATGATAATAAATTAAATAAAAATTACATCTTTATAATGAATTTTATGTACATGAGCAGCACGTGCAGTAAATTTTCGTTAGATTTAACGCTGTTGGTAGACGGAATAAGGGGATTAGGAAGTTTTGAAAGTTCGAATTTTCATTTTGATGTAATTATTAATTTTGGAAGGACATTGTGAATTGAGTAAAAGTTCCGATTACACACAATACAAAATTTACATACATAAATTGACAACGTGCCTACGTCTATAAAATTGTAAATGATCTTATTTTAGGTGATAAGTAGATATGGCTAGATTACCATACAAGAGAATAATATAATATATAGTAAACCCTAGTCAGTAGGTTCGATCGAATTAATTGCCAAAACGGATCAACAGTTTTTCAAGAGGACGAAGAGCGATCATGAACCAAGCCTAGTTGAAAAATCACAACAAATCATTGTTGGATCGAGTTATCAAACGAGCCAAAACCAAGCTACACAAAAAGAAGCCAAACACGTTACCTAACATACATTAAAAGGAAGAAAAATACTTTAGTCATAAATGAATTATATAAAAATAAATTCACAAATTAATGTAGCTTGATGCAGTATGTTAGATTGTAAAGATACTTTGAATGTAAAATAAATCTAACATATCACGTAAAGTCATGTCAATTTGTGAGTTTACTTTTGTATAATCTATTGTTGTCTGTAACAATCATCTAAAAGGAATGATCATAACATTACTACTCATTTACTAATTTTTACTACTCTTTTTAACTTTTTAGTTTTTTTTTTTAATTCTCCTTTTAGTTAATGGTTAAGAAAGTAACAATTAATAAAATTGTATATTTTTTAATTTTTTCTTTAATGATTAAAAATATTAAAAATATATTTAAAAGAAAAAAAAGACAAATACACTAAAAATAATAAAGTGGTGATAAAAAGGATGTACGTCTTACCCTATTAAAAGTATACACCTCTTGTTCATAAATGAGCTGCAGACGCACTGATCTTCAATTAAAAAAACGTAATCTCTTTGGAACGGTAAGACTGTTTTAAGCCCTTTAACAACATCCAATGAAAACATGACATCTCAGTATTACATAAATTAAAATCTTGAGGATCACCACGTGGGATTTCTACCTAGAATTAATAATACTAGAAAGGATCTGTTCCATTTCATCTACTACCCGACGTTTTGTCTTAGTGCCTCTTGCTTCTACCACCAGTTGCCGCCACCAGCAGACCAACGCAGCCACCGCCGCCCTACCATCGTCCTCCCCTCATCGTAGAAATGGTTTGTTTCTTGGTATAATTTTTTTCCAACCTGCACTACAGGTGGTGGAAGTAAAATAAACAAAAGCTAACATGAACAAAACCAGAAAGAGCCTAAAGATTCAACTTTCCAGTTCGACATCCCAGGGCTTCAAAGTGCATCTCTCTGCAGTACTGACTGAAATTCCAATTGAAAAAAGCTTGTTGAGAATTTGGACACGAGATATTTGTAACAAAGTAAAAATGAAAGAAAAAGAACAAAAGAGAAGAGAAAGGTTCACGCCATTGATGTGCAAAGAGAATTCTCTGTAAAAAATTTGTATTACTCAATCATCGAGAAGGGTTCATATATACTGATTGTCGTGCATAACCTAACTGACACTTACAAAAAATAACCAACTATACAGCTCACTAATAAAACAAAATAGCAAAACACAATGCCAAGAAGATTCTAGTATCAACGACTTGTAGCTACGTCAGAAGATGCTGATTCACGACTTGTAGCTTTGGTGGACTGTGCATCAGGTTGAGAGCAAGTTGTAACTGACTCTTTAGAGACCATACGACCTGCAGCTTTAGTAGGCTGCAATAATATTTACCAAGTAAACAAGCAGTCCCTCGAAATGACCAAAAATTTCAACTCAATAGAGCCACCAAGAGCCTAAGCAACTAACATTTTAGTGAAAATTGGACAACCCACCTCATGAAACAAATCGTAATTTGCATAGCCACTTCTTTATAACTTTCAAAACTTCTTTACAATAAAGGGTACAAGAAAATGCAAACGCAAGGAACCCTTATTTTCTACAAATCCTAACCTTGTGGGCTTGAATAGAGGAAAACAAAGCAACATTTTCCAACAACCAAAAGACAAATGGGTTATGCACGAAACAAGAAGACCACTTGGCGAAAAGGCATGGTTAAGAAGAAAGGAAAAATTCAGATCCTGAAAATAAGAGTAAATCGTAGGACTTAACAAATTTATAAATAATTAATATCTAACTAGTTGATATTTATTCAAAATAACAATACATTATATGACTACATATATTATTAATACATACACTTAATATGATAACATATATCTATTTCATATATAGCTCTCACATTTTAGTATATGAAATTATTAAATTTTATCGACTAATTGTTATACAAATTATAAAATATATCTATAAAGTATATTCACTATATAGACATAAGTAGTTAGATTACATATTATATTTAATTATAAAAGTGGTATGCTTATATTATTAGTTAATACATATATATGTATATATACATACGTGTATATATATATATATATATTTATCAATATATGAATGAATTTTAATCCAGTCGAGTTAACGAATCGACTCGAGCATAAACGAGCAGGCCTTAACGAGCCTTAGCCGTGTCGAGTCGAGTTTTGTCAGAAATGTGTCATTTACAAATTGAGCAAGTATCTATTTTCACGAACGAGATTTTTTTTTTTCACGAGTCGAGTTTGACTCGAGTTTAACCGAGCGAGTATCGAGCGGACTATTGAACAGACTGATTCATTTACAACCCTAGATCTGGGCGAGGAGAGTATTTTCCTTCATGGGTCTTTCTATTGTGTGCTGCGGTTCCATTATTAGCCTTATGGGTGGGCTACATGGTAAAAAAGTATTAAAGGCTATTTTTAACCCTTTAAGTAACCATCATTGGATGGCATTATCAAGGAAATTTAAAAATTATATGATAGCTTTTACTAAATGATTTATACCCTTTGATCTTGAGATTAGAAAAACATAAACCTACGAATGGGAACACTTTTTCACTAATCATTTTATGTGATCTTTAACCCAACACTACTAGGATACAAATATGTTTTTTGCTGTTTAGGGTATATTTATATGTGCTACAAAACATGTTCCCTTAGTAATAACCCATATGTAATATAGAAGCATATGTATTCTCTGGTGCATCTCATCCTTGTTTTGAAAAGCCATTCAATATTCATAGACAATAGAAGCGGAGTCAATAGAATCATCTATTAAGGTAAGCCATGTGGATTATGTATAGTGTAAAGATTTTTAAATATAACTATTTATTAAGATAATTGTCATTTGAGGGTTGTATAAATTAATTACTCTATATCAGAAAGGTTATTTGTTCATTGAGATTTGTGGACATGAATCTGAAAAATGGAGACTGTTTTGCTTGACATTGATCACTTCCGGTCAGATGGATCCTTTGTGTTGCAAGCATCTGGCATTTTTTATGAAATTTCAAATTTGGATCACATAAATTCCGGTGTTCTATACAAATTGTGTTAATTTTCTTTAATTACTTCAGATTATTGAATTGGTTGTTTGCTACTTGACTTACCAAAACAGCCGTGAGTATGTCCATGATCTCTATTTTAATTTTTGAATGTATATCATCAAGTTATTTGAATTATTCAATGTTTGGTGTCTTCAAAATTGTGTTATTTTCAATTAAACATATTAACACATCTTATTTTAATGAAATGTTCACTAGCTATGATATATCACAATCTTCCTCTGTTAAATTTTCAACGTCCTTGACTGACCAATCCATTACAAACGGCATGGCTCAAGTCTTACGTCTCAACTGAGATAATCTTTAATACCATTTTTAACACCCCAAGGAAGCCCAAGCCATGTCTGCTCTTATACTAAAAAATGACTAATCAAGCTGTTTGGTAGAAATGAATTGTCAGAATCACAATTTTCAGAATCCATTTCCATGGATATAGTTTGTTTCCCATGTTACAAATAAATATATATATATATATAATTTATATATATATAGAAAAAATCTATTCATCATCCTAACTTTCATCATCCTCCCATCATCCCATTTTGTGGCATTAAATGATAGGTTTATAAGTAAAATATAATAAATAATTTTCAATCACCTAATGCCACATCATAGGATGATGGGAGGATGATGGAAGTTGGGATGATGAGTAGCATTACTCATATATATATATATATATATATATATAAAATAGTATAAATCAAAGTATTAACACCATCAGGATGTGTCATCCCAATAGCATTGTCAAAAATAGGCAACCCTTATTCATTGCGTCTGACCGCATACTGAATGGTTTCCTTAGTTTCATTGGTTGGGTGTTTATCCAACCAATGTCTTAAAACACCGAAAAACTCTTGTGTTAAAATCATTACAATATCAAGTTGTCTAATATTGTTATTAATATAAGCATTTGCAGCTAAAGACATTTTA
Source organism: Juglans mandshurica (assembly GCA_022457165.1). NCBI lineage: Eukaryota > Viridiplantae > Streptophyta > Magnoliopsida > Fagales > Juglandaceae > Juglans > Juglans mandshurica. The sequence goes on along the minus strand of CM039621.1, from coordinate 4,066,430 downwards.
CTCATGGTATTAAGGATTTCTTGTTCAGAGAAACCGTTAATATTCCATTCGTAAACTTTGTCAGCAAAGTAGGAAGATTGGTTTTGAAAAACTTTTTCTTCAAACTGTAAATCAGGAGGAGTAGGCCTTGAATACCAGTTCTTCGTCAAACTCATTGGTTTGGGTCATTTTGAAAAAAATCTGGCAATTTCAGGTTTAAAATTGTCATTTAACACGTGGTACCAGAATACACGTGGTCCAAGGATATTTCTACTTCTGATTTACAATATGAAATAAATTCTGTTAAAAAAGAACTTGTTGAACTCAGATATGAAATTAACAATCTCAAATCTGAGAATGAAGTTTTAAAACAAGAATTTTTGTTAATCAAAATTGATAAACAACTTGATCAAAATATTCCTTCAGATAATGAGCAAACAGAAGAGGCTGGTTCTAGTCAACAAGATATGGCTACAGACAACCAGATTTGTTTAATCCGTCACACTATTCCTCCAAAATGGTTTTCACAGGTGACAATTATTATTGCTCATGATTTTCAATTTTCTGTTGTTGCTATGATTAATTCCGGATCAGACCTGAATTGTATTCAGGAAGGACTCATCCCTAGCAAATATTTTGAAAAATCTACAAAAAAATTATTTTCGGCAAATGGTTCAAAAATGACCATTAATTATGAGCTCAATATTGCTCATGTTTGCCAAGATAATGTTTGTTTTCGAATTCCCTCCGTTTTAGTCAAAAATATGTCTGACAAAGTGATTTTGAGAATCCTTTTTATTTCCTCTTTATATCATTTTTTGACTGAAAAAGACGGTATCACCACTGACCATTTTGGTCAAAACGTGAAATTCCATTTTGCTTCCCGTTTCGACATTGATTCAGATAAAAGTAAGAAATCTTTGCTTTTGGCAAAAGAAAAACACTTGAACTTCCTCCAACAGGAAATCAAATACAAAAAGATTTCTGAACAATTATCTTATTCTTTACTGATTTAAAAAATTGATGATTTTAACAAACGTTTAATAACATATGTTTGTTTCGATTTACCTAATGCTTTTTGGTATAGGAAGAAACACAGTTTCTCTCCCATACATTAAAGGTTTTGATGAAAAACATATTCCAATAAAAGCCACATCTGTTCAAATGAATAGCCAATCTTTGAAATATTGTCAAACTGAAATTAATGATCTTCTCAAAAAAGGCATTATCAGGAATAGCAAATCCCCTTGGTCTTGTCCTGCCTTTTATATCCAGAAAAATGCTGAACAAGAAAGAGGTACCCCCGTCTAGTTATTAATTATAAACTCTTGAATAAAGTCATAGCATGGATTAGGTACCCTATTCCCAATAAGGAAGACTTAATTCATAGGTTGAGTGATGCAGTAGTCTTCTTCAAATTTGACCTTAAGTCCGGTTTTTGGCAAATCCAAATAGCCGAGTCAGACAGGTATAAGACTGCTTTTATTACCCCTTTTGGTCACTTTGAGTGGAATGTGATGCCTTTTGGTCTCAAAAATGCTCCTAGTGAATTTCAAAATATCATGAACGATATTTTCAATTCGTTCTCTACTTTCACCATTGTCTACATAGATGATGTTCTTATTTTTTCTAAATCTATTGATGAACATTGGAAACATTTATATTCGTTCCTTGACATCATTAGATTTAATGGTCTTGTTGTTTCGGCAACAAAAATCAAATTATTCCAAACCAAGATTAGATTCCTTGGTTATGATATTTCTGAAGGCAAAATTAGGCCCATCCAACGAGCCATTGAATTTGCTGACAAATTTCCTGATGTCATCTTGAACAAAAAACAATTACAGAGGTTCTTAGGATCTCTCAATTACGTTGCTGATTTCTACAAGGATATGAGGAAACAATGTCGTCCTTTGTTCAAACGACTTATTTCCAATCCTTCTCCTTGGACAGAAATACATACTAATCTAGTAAGGAAAATCAAAGCACATGTCAAAACTCTTATGTGCCTTGGTATCCTTACTTCAGATTCTTTTAAAATTGTTCAAACAGATGCCTCTGACTTTGGTTATGACGGTATTTTGAAACAATGTGTTTCACCAGGTTCTTCTAAACAAATTGTTCGCTTCCACTCTGGAACCTGGAATCCTGCACAAGAAAAATATAGTACTATCAAAAAAGAAATTTTAGCTATAGTACTATGTATTTCTAAATTTCAATCTGATTTACTTAACCAAAAATTTTTTGTCAGAATTGATTGCATGAGTGCTAAATTTGTGTTAGAAAAAGATGTTAAAAATATTGCATCAAAACATAATTTTGCACGATGGCAAGCTATTTTAAGTGTTTTTTATTTTGATATTGAATACATCAAAGGCACTAAAAACTCAATTTCTGATTTTCTTACTCGTGAATTCTTGCAGACACCCAACCATGGCCAGCAAGAAAAAAGGGAAAGAGAGACAGAGGTTAAACCCGCCACCACCAATTCCCAGTATAAAACTCATTAAGAATGAGTTTGGAACCACCCCTATCACTAGTGTTGTCTCGACAGCACTAGACATTTCCAACATGTTTCAGCCACTCGGTAAACCTGTCCAACCACAGACTTTTGCGTCTACGGTTTCTGCCACTTTTGATCCATATGCAAAAGCAATTGCATCAAAGGAAAAATCTATTGTCACTACTCAATATTTCCTCCCAAAAGGAAAATCAGAGTATTTGAAAAAACCCTTTGTTTCCTATCTGTTTCATATTGAGCCTAACAGGACAATATATACAGATAATTTTAAAATTTGTTCTTCTTATTTTCCCCCTAATTTTCACTGGATTCCAGAAGATTCTTCCAAGAATCTCCAATTTTATTCCAGTATTTTAATTCTCACAAATTCCTTGGTTATCAAACCTATTTATGACAAGGTTGATACCACCAAACTTATTTTCCACAGTGCCTATCTTCATCGAGTCATTTCAAAAGAAGAATGGGGAACAAATCCTCATACTCCAAAAAGACTCGCCAAAACAGACACTGTTTTTACTTATTTTGATTATATTGATGTCTGGAAGCGCTTCATGTTCTTCCAAACCCCTGATATGAACCACTCCTGGTTCATTAAATTTGATATCAAATTCAAAGGAACTTTTCCTCTTTGGTTTATCCAATGGTGGAACTAGTATGATTTAATTCCTGAAAATTTTCCTGGTGAGCTTTATCAAGCTTACCAACATTTTTCAAAAATCGTCGGACCAACTTTGGACCGACATTCTTCCAAATTTTATCATGCTTTGCATTTCTGCCAGATATACCATCTTCCATGGATTTTCAGATGGAGTTATGAAAGAAATTCTGATGTTATGACCCGGGCTTATTTCACAAAATGGTGGGATAAGTTCGGAAACACTGAAAAAATAGTTGACCTATTGATCAAGGATTTTCCCCAAACTGCACCTGACTTGCAGAACAAAGAAGAATTTCCAAAGATCACTGCTGGGCCATCTACTCCTGAATATCCTTTGCTCCAGGCCCCTACTTTCCCAACAAATTCAGCCAGGGGAAATACCTACAGCTCATCCTCAAAGAAATCATCTAAGTCTAAAAAGAAGACAGATATTCTTGAAGGACTTAATAAGAAGGATTTAATCAACATTTTAAAGAAATCACTGTCTAAATCTTTGAGTAATGAATCTGAAGAAGAAAAGAATTCAGACGTATCATCAGAGGCTTCATACAGTAATATCTTTGGTCATGATTCGAAAGACACCCCAAGATTGTTAGATGATGAATGATCACTACCAGATAAAAGAAGACCCACTGACCGGCCTTCTTTGAATCCCTTGTCGTTTTGTGCCGAAAGCAGCAGCCACTAGACACAATGATGACACCCGTGCCTAAATAGTACTAACGCTGTTCACTCATGGATTTACTTTTTCTTTTTACCCATGCCTAAACAGTACTAACGCTGTTCACTCACGGATTTACTTTGTAAACAGGGACTCCTTATCCTATAAAAGGAGAACCTTCTTTCATTTTAAGGCAGAGCTCATTTGGCCAGAAAACCTTTGAAAACTTCTGCCTACCTTCTCTCATATTTGTAAGTGCAAATATCCGCACTACCTTCTATCCTTGTGCCATAGACTTTGTTAATACAATAAAATTTATATTTATGATTATGCTTATCTTATTTTGCATTGCATATATGCATATGGTCGGTTCAACCGCCTGCCTTTAATTGTGCATATTCTATTTTGTTCATTTGACTCCCTTCATTCTCATCTTCTTTTGCCCTCCTTCCCTTTCTACTATTTTTGGCTCTGAATACCTCTGCAATTATTTTTTGTCCAAGATGACATCAGGAAATTTGTCAGCAAATTCAATGGCTCGTTGGATGGGCCTGATTTTGCCTTCAGAAATATCATAACCAAGAAATCTAATCTTGGTTTGGAATAATTTGATTTTTGTTGCCGAAACAACAAGACCATTAAATCTAATGATGTCAAGGAACGAATATAAATGTTTCCAATGTTCATCAATAGATTTGGAAAAAACAAGAACATCATCTATGTAGACAATGGTGAAAGTAGAGAACGAATTGAAAATATCGTTCATGAAATTTTGAAATTCACTATGAGCATTTTTGAGACCAAAAGGCATCACATTCCACTCAAAGTGACCAAAAGGGATAATAAAAGCAGTCTTATACCTGTCTGACTCGGCTATTTAGATTTGCCAAAAATCGGACTTAATGTCAAATTTGGAGAAGACTACTACATCACTCAACCTATGAATTAAGTCTTCCTTATTGGGAATAGGGTACCTAATCCATGCTATAACTTTATTCAAGAGTTTATAATTAATAACTAGATGGGGGTACCTCTTTCTTGTTCAGCATTTTTCTGGACATAAAAGGCAAGACAAGACTAAGGGGATTTGCTATTCCTGATAATGTCTTTTTTGAGAAGATCATTAATTTCAGTTTGACAATATTTCAAAGTTTGGCTATTCATTTGAACAGATGTGGCTTTTGTTGGAATATGTTTTTCATCAAAACCTTTAATGTATGGGAGAGAAACTATGTGTTTCTTCCTATACCAAAAAGCATTAGGTAAATCGGAACAAACATATGTTATTAAACATTTGTTAAAATCATCAATTTTTGAAATCAGTAAAGAATAAGATAATTGTTCAGAAATCTTTTTGTATTTGATTTCCTGTTGGAGGAAGTTCAAATGTTTTTCTTTTACCAAAAGCAAAGATTTCTTACTTTTATCCGAATCAATGTCGAAACGGGAAGCAAAATGGAATTTCACCTTTTGACCAAAATGGTCGGTGGTGATACCGTCTTTTTCAGTTAAAAAATGATATAAAGAGGAAATAAAGGGGATTCTCAAAATCACTTTGTCAGACATATTTTTGACTAAAACAAAGGGAATTAGAAAATAAACATTATCTTGGCAAATATGAGCATTATTGAGCTCATAATTAATGGTCATTTTTGAACCATTTACCGAAAATAATTTTTTTGTAGATTTTTCAAAATATTTGCTAGGGATGAGTCCTTCCTGAATACAATTCAGGTCTGATCCGGAATCAATCATAGCAACAACAGAAAATTGAAAATCATGAGCAATAATAATTGTCACCCGTGAAAACCATTTTGGAGGAATAGTGTGACGGATTAAACAAATCTGGTTGTCTGTAGCCATATCCTGTTGACTAGAACCAGCCTCTTCTGTTTGCTCATTATCGGAATGAATATCTTGATCAAGTTGTTTATCAATTTTGATTAACAAAAATTCTTATTTTAAAACTTCATTCTCAGATTTGAGGTTGTTAATTTCAGATCTGAGTTCAACAAGTTCTTTTTTAACAGAATTTATTTCATGTTGTAAATCAGAAGTAGAAATATCCTTGGGTTTTTTCTTTTGGAATCTCTCCAAGGTTTCTTGAAAATTAATCCTTTGTTTAGAAGTCTCTGGTTCTTGACGAACCATCATCTTCTTTAACTTAAGAAGATATTCTTCTTTAAACTCAGGATTTGTAATTTGTGAAATTAGAGTTACCAAAGATTCTCTTCTTCTTCAGTCTTAGTTAAGACATTAATTGTCTTACTATGAGGCTTACAACAAGTAAAGTTACAGTTGCTACCCAGCTTAGGATCAGAAGGACCAGGAGTTTCAATTTCAGAGTGATATTCTGAATCACTACAACTGAACTCAAGGATATCCGATGATGAAGACGAGACTATTTCTAGGAGTCAAAATAGTTCTTCTTTATCATTGTGATCAATATCCAACTGATTAAGCTTCTTTTTCAATTTGTTGGCTTTCTTGGGACATTTATCTGCAAAATGCCCAGTCTTGCCGCAGTTAAAACATTTTACTTGAGAGAATTCATTTGAATTCTTTTTCTTAGAAAATGGTTTGGAAAAAAATGTTTTTTATAAGTTTTCTTATAAAATTCATCACGGGGGTTTTCTCCTAAAACCACCATGAGCTTTGATAATTTTATGCTTTCTTTTAGATGGAACAATACTAGGAAGGCCAAATTGTTCACAAAAAGTTTCCATTTCATATTTGGCTTTCTTACTATTTCTCATCTGTTCACGAAGTACTTTTTTATCATTACACATACTAATACCAAGTTTCTTAATTGTACTGAAAATATCACCATATGTATAATTTTCATAATTAAGTAACCCAGAGGCATCAGTAAGTTCTTCATTTACCTTGTAAGCAAACAATCGAGGTAATCCATCAATAAATTTTTCTTTCCAGTAAGGCTTCTGACTATCATCACGAAGCATTACTTTAGAAGTAAAAACATCTTGGTATCACCTGTAATCTGACATCTGATGACATCTCAGATTATTTAACTGATCGCTTATACGACTAGTTATGTTGGATGGTGTTCCAATAAAATGTTTTAAAATATTATAAATCAAAGTATTAACACCATCAAGATGTGTCATCCCAATAGTATTGTCAAAAATAGGCAACCCTTCTTCATTGCATCTGACCGCATTCTGAATGGTTTCCTTGGTTTCATTGGTTAGGTGTTTATCCCACCAACGTCTTAAAACACCGGAAAACTCTTGTGTTAAAATCATTACAATATCAGGTTATCTAATATTGTTATTAATATAAGTATTTGCAACTAAAGACATTTTACTCATGGAATTAAGGATTTCTTGTTCAGAGAAACCGTCAATATTCCATTCGTAAACTTTGTCAGCAGAGTAGGAAGATTGGTTTTGAAAAACTTTTTCTTCAAACTGTAAATCAGGAGGAGTAGGCCTTGAATACCAGTTCTTCGTCAGACTCATTGGTTTGGGTCCTTTTGAAGAAAATCTGGCAATTTCAGGTTTAAAATCAATATCTTGAAAATTCTTTTCAATCAAATCAATATCCTTTTCTTCAGAGGATTCATCGTTAGATGATTCTTCTGTGGTTTCAACCAGAACAACTTCTTTTTCAGTGCTATTTAAAGCACTGGTAGAAGGCTGTTCTTTTCTAAGATCAACAATCATTTGATCTATTTTTTCCAGTGTTTTGGCTTGAGAGGTTTTAAAATCAATTTTAGGCCGTTCTTCTGGTAAAATAATCAAAGGTTTTTCAACATTTTTCTTTAGCTAGTCTTTGGGGAGAACCAAAGAATTTTCAATTTTGAAAACAGGATTTGAGGTAAAAATAGGTTTTTCAATCTTTTCTTCAATGCGATCTAACTGTTCGCCGATCGTATAAAGAGCAAGATTTACAAAATTATTTTGTGAAATGATCTTTTTTATTTCTTTAAGAATCTTGTCTTTCTCAGGATCTTTTGAAACAGATTCAAAAATTTTAAAAGGGGAAGCAGGTACATGAGTACCTTTGAAAGGAATTAAAACAGTCTCTAATGGAAGATGAGTAGCTTGTACTACTGTTTTTCCATCTTTCTTGACAAAATTGTTTTTAACAACATTTAAAGTATTTTTTGGAATCTAAGTGTTTTCAACAAAATCTAGAAGAGAAATATGCTGTTGAAGCTTATTCATTTCTTCTTTCCATTTGCGTTTAACACGTTGTTTTTCCAAATCAGAAAAGTTTGCAAGATAGGCTTTTCGCCTTTGCTTATTTTCTGGTAAAGCAAATTCATTAAAAAGTTCAACCAAATCATACTTAAAAGGTTTGTTTAAAACAGTTAAACTACGATGAATAGGTGCAATAGGGGCTTGCATATCTGAATATGTTGGTGACATAGAAGAATTATCTTCTTTGTCAGCTTCATCATTTATGTTTTGATCTTTGGAAGATCCAGCTCTCTGTGCTGTGTAAAAAGCAGAAGTAACTTGAGAGGACGGAGAAAGTCCTTTCAATTTTAAAGCAGATTTAGGAGGTTGAACTGTTCGTACTGAATCTTCAAGGAATTGGTGAAGATTTGGATTATTCCTTGGATTGTTCTGGACATAATCAACAAGACTAGATCTGGAGCCGGTATAAGAATTTCTTCTTTTGTTTAGGGCTTCAGGTCTGTTGAAAGAAATTTTAACAGTTCTATTTAAATATTAATGGATGATATCAACATCAGCATCCGAAACAATATTTCTAGGAGGTGGGGGTATTTCTTGTTCCAAAGTCCATTCAGAGGGAAAGGTTATGTCTTCCCAATAAATTCTTTTTGGAACCTTGATGTCCACATCTGGAGAAGTACTCTGGATCAGTAGAGTATTTTTTCCAGAAGGTTTTACAATGGCTATTGGATCTAAATTTGTTTTTAAAAGACGATAATAAATCCAAAAAATTAAAGCAAGAGGTTTGCTTCCTTCAAGCATTTGATAACCTGAAGTTAAAATATTTAAAGTTAAACATTTTAAAATGTGATTGTCTGTTAAGGACAAAGTCAAATTTGGAAAACAATCAAAATGAACTGGTCCTTCCGAAATGGAGGATTGGATCATTCCGAGAATGCTATCCTCAAATTTGAGGAATCTGCCATCTCGTAAAAAGAAAAGAACAGAGGCGTTGATGCCTAACCTTGTTAGAGGTTTAGCAGCAACTTGAACAGAACTTATATGAATATATTTATATCCCATGTTTTTGTATTCAAGAATATCTTTTTCTTTGAAAAGAAAACATTTTTCTTGGGATTTAGATATACTATAAGTTTGTTCGACTGTTCGAACATTCAAAGATTTTGAAAAAGTATTTTTAAACCAAGTGGTTTTGTAGATAGAGTTTGGGTCGATCTCTGGGATCTTCCACGATCTCAGAGCAGGAGATAACTCCTCACCAAAAGAACAATCTTCTTCATTAACAATATCAGGAGGCAAAGCCGACCTGGAACTAATTGAAGAATTACTTCTCCACATTCTAAAGTATTTGTTCATAATCTACAGGGTGGATTTTATCTCAGTCACCTGGGAACTTACCATTTGGGAGGTTACCCTAACTGAACCACTATCTGCCCTATATGCCACCTAGGCCAACACGGGTCTTACCTGGGTTCCTCTAGGCTACTCCGACCTGATCCTGAACTAGGGAAAGTAGAAAGCCTCGCACCGAGTAGAAGAACAACAAATAGAATAAAAATACAAGAGAGATAATTAACAGCAATTAGATACCAAAATGACTCTGATTTGGTATTCAACACTGAAAAACTGAATCAGGTTTCATTGCTATTTAACACGTTGTTTTTCCAAATTAGAAAATTTTGCAAGATAGGCTTTTCGCCTTTGCTTATTTTCTAGTAAAGCAAATTCATTAAAAAGTTCAACCAAATCATACTTAAAAGGTTTGTTTAAAACAGTTAAACTATAATGAATAGGTGCAATAGGGGCTTGCATATTTGAAGCTGTTGGTGACATAGAAGAATTATCTTATTTGTCAGTTTCATCATTTATGTTTTGATCTTTGGAAGATCCAGCTCCCTGTGTTGTATAAAAAGTAGAAGTAACTTGAGAGGACGTGGAAAGTCCTTTCAATTTAAAAGCAGGTTTAGGAGGTTGATATAAATATATATATATCAGCGGAAAGAAGGAGAAAGCCGACTGAAAATGAAGAAAATAGAAATGAAGAGGGTGCACAGTTAAAGGCAGGCGGTTGAACTGACCATATGCATGTATGAGATGCAAAATAAAATAAACAAATAAATGAACATAAACATATTCATAAACTTTATTATAATTACAAAGTTTATGGCACAGAGGTAGTAGGTAGTGCGGTATTTGCACTTGATAGTTTGAGAGGATAGGAAGGCAGAGACTTACAATGAACTCTTAGTTGGTTCAACTCTGTAATGAAAACTCTGTCTAGAAATGAAATGAGGTTCTCCTTTTATAGAATAAAGAGTCCTTGTTTACAAAGCAAGTCCTTGAACGCACAGCTGTCAGTACTGTGTAAGCACGGGTAAAAGCAAAAAGTAATTCTGTGAGTGAACAGTTGTTAGTACTGTTTAACCACGGGTTTCATCATTGTGTCTGGCGGCTGCTGCTTTCAGCACAAAATGACAAAAGAGTAAAGGAGACCGGTCAGTAGGTCTTGTTTGTACTCAAGTAGTAGTCTGGACGAAAGTAGCCTGTCATTGGTCTTCTTTTGTTTGGTAATTATTCTTCGTCTGTTAATCCGGGGAATCCGGAGTTGCCGAAGACGTTGCTGTGTGAAGCCTCTGATGATGTATCTGAATCTTCATCTTCAGATTTACTTAGAGACTTTGACAGTGATTCTTTTAATATGTTGATTAAATCCTTTTTATTAAGTCCTCCAAAGATGTCAGTCTTCTTCTTGGACTTAGAGGATTTTGAGGATGAACTGTCCTTTACCCTCCCAGAATTTGTTGGAGAAGCAGGGGCCTGAATTAAAGGGTATTCAGGAGCATTGGATGGTCCAGCCTTGATCTTTGGAAATTCTTGTTTATCCTGCAGGTTAGGTGCAGTCTGCGGAAAATCCTTGATCAGTAAATCAACAATTTTTTCAGAATTTTTGAACTTATCCCACCATTTTGTGAAATAAACTCGGGTCATTACATCACCATTTCTTTCATAATTCCACGGGAGGTGGTATCTTTGGCAGAAATGCAAAGCATAGTGAAATTTAGAGGAGTGTCGATCCAAAGTAGGACCAACGATATTAGAAAAATGTTGGTAAGCTTGAAGAAGCTCACTAGGAAGATTCTCAGGAATTAGTCCTTATTGGCTCCACCATTGGACGAACCAAAGAGGAAAAGTTCTTTTAAATTTTAAATCAAATTTTATGAACCAGGAATGGCTCATATCAGGAGTTTGGAAGAACATGAAGCGCTTCCAGACATCAATGTAATCAAAATAAGTAAAGGCAGTGTCTGTTTTAGCGAGTCTTTTAGGAGTAGATGGGTTTGTACCAAAGTTTTGAATTTCATGCAGTACTGGCCGGTACGGCCGAAATATTTCGTTTCCATAACACAGCCGGTACAGGTAAGTCTGGTGTTTCTTACCGGTCTGAATACCGGCCGTTTCGGGGTGTTTCGGCCAGTATTCCAGGTTTCGGCCGGAATTAACATTTCGGCCGGTACTAAATCCGGAATTCTGAATATATTTATGAGCTTATGGCAGTTTTGTAATTTAAGTGAAAGCAAGGGTCATTTATAGCTGGTTGAATCCTGGCCCGATAGAAGCAATGGCATCTATAGCTGGTTGATAAAACTTGGATTGGGCTGCATTGAAAGATAGATTAGCATCATACCACCAATGTGCTACAACCATCTTTGCTTTGTCAATCATCTCCTTCGAACACATAGCACTCTTAATAGAAGGTTGAGAGCCAGGAGTTGTTCTTGGGGCAAAAAATTTACTCAATCGCCCCATTGGTTTTCCACTTCCACATTCTTTTTCCTTCCCCTTACTTTTTGAATTCTGGGAGTATTCCTCAATATTATCATCAATATCATTATCATCAAATGTTAAATCAACATGGTCTCCAATCTCTGAGCTTATTTTTCTTTTCTTCTATTTATTTTTTTTCATTTCATTAATCAGCTCCTTCATTTGCCATTTTACATCATCAGAGACCTTTTTACATGCTTCTACATTGCCTGGAATCCAGCTAGATGATACTTCAACCGAGTGATTCCACCACTTCTAATTAGTTTATTACAGTAGACACATTCAGTATTATTTCTTGCTCCTGGCACTATACGTGCATGGGCCCATGCTGGATCTTCTGATCTCGCAGGAGCAAGTGTTGTAGATGTAGCACCGGTTGATTGACAACTAAACATTTTTATACTCCTATACAATAATTTATAACTCAAGTTACTCAACACTTATTTAAATTTAAGTTTTATTGATCATTATTCCTATATTTAATTAAAATTTCATATGGATAAACTGTAGCACATTACTTCAAATTTCAGATTCAAAATGCACACAAAGTCATGCTCATACAATCAGAGGCCTCAAAATAAACTTAACATAATTTATCAAATGGATTCAAAGAATCAAAAATCAAAACACATTACTTAAAATTTCAAATGTTGGGTAATCATTCCCTATTTTCTTCTCTATTGATCATTATTCCTATGTTTAATTAAAATTTCATATGGATAGACCGTAACACATTAATTCAAATTTCAGATTCAAAATGCACACAAAGTCATGTCCATACAATCATAGGCCTCAAAATAAACTTAACATAATTTATCAAATGGATTCAAAGAATCAAAAATCAAAACACAAATTAACCTATTAGTCAATTTCTCCTAGTAGCATTTCGGAAATCACAGTCCAGACATAGGAAATAATCAAAAGAGGAATGGATTCAATGGAACAAAAATTAGAGGAATATCCAAAAATTCATACGGCAATGGCATACCTTCAGGAAAATCCGAAAATAATCAACTGGTGGTGCGTACTGCGTACTTCCGTAGGCCAAAAGAAAAAAGGCAGTTGAAAAGTTGAAGTTTGAACTTGAAGAACTGAAGAAGAAATGAAGCAAGAGGGAGTCGGCGAGATTGTAGCATTCCAGAACAAAGAAGAAGAAAGGAAAGAAGAAAAAGTAAAAAGTAACCCTAAGGCTAAAGACTTAAATGCCATAAATGACCCTTGCTTTCACTTAAATTACAAAACTGCCATAAGTTCATAAACATATTCAGAATTCCAGATTTAGTACCGGCCAAAATGTTAATTCCGGCCGAAACCCAGAATACCGGCCGAAACACCCCGAAACAGCCGGTATTCAGACCGGTAAGAAACACCAGACTTACCTGTACCGGCTGTATTATGGAAACGAAATATTTCAGCCGTACCGGTCGGTACTGCACGAAATTCAAAACTTTGGTACAAACCCATCTACTCCTAAAAGACTCGCTAAAACAGACACTGTCTTTACTTATTTTGATTACATTGATGCCTGGAAGCGCTTCATGTTCTTCCAAACTCCTGATATGAGCCATTCCTGGATCATAAAATTTGATTTAAAATTCAAAAGAACTTTTCCTCTTTGGTTCGTCCAATGGTGGAACCAATACGGACTAATTCCTGAGAATCTTCCTGGTGAGCTTTTTCAAGCTTACCAACATTTTTCTAATATCGTTGGTCCTACTTTGGATCGACACTCCTCTAAATTTCACCATGCTTTGCATTTCTGCCAAAGATATCACCTCCCGTGGAATTATGAAAGAAATGGTGATGTAATGACCCGAGTTTATTTCACAAAATGGTGGGATAAGTTCAGAAATTCTGAAAAAATTGTTAATTTACTGATCAAGAATTTTCCGCAGACTGCACCTAACCTACAGGATAAACAAGAATTTCCAAAGATCAAGCCTGGACCATTCAATGCTCCTGAATACCCTTTAATTCAGGCCCTTGCTTCTCCAACAAATTCTGGGGGGTAAAGGACAGTTCATCCTCAAAATCCTCTAAGTCCAAGAAGAAGACTGACATCTTTGGAGGACTTAATAAAAAGGATTTAATCAACATATTAAAAGAATCACTGTCAAAGTCTCTAAGTAAATCTGAAGATGAAGATTCAGATACATCATCAGAGGCTTCACACAGCAACGTCTTCGGCAACTCCGGATTCCCCGAATTAACAGACGAAGAATAATTACCAGACAAAAGAAGACCAATGACAGGCTACTTTTGTCCAGACTACTACTTGAGTACAAACAAGACCCACTGACCGGTCTCCTTTACTCTTTTGTCATTTTGTGCCGAAAGCAGCAGCCGCCAAACACAATGATGAAACCCGTGGTTAAACAGTACTAACAATTGTTCACTCACAGAATTACTTTTTGCTTTTACCCGTGCTTACACAGTACTGACAGTTGTGCGTTCACAGACTTGCTTTGTAAACAAGGACTCCTTATTCTATAAAAGGAGAACCTCATTTTATTTCTAGACAGAGTTTTCATTACAGAGTTGAACCAACTAAGAGTTCATTGTAAGTCTCTGCCTTCCTATCCTCTCAAACTATCAAGTGCAAATACCGCACTACCTACAACCTCTGTGCCATAAACTTTGTAATTATAATAAAGTTTATGAATATGTTTATGTTCATTTCTTTGTTTATTTTATTTTGCATCTCATACATGCATATGGTCGGTTCAACCGCCTGCCTTTAATTATGCACCCTCTTCATTTCTATTTTCTTCATTTTCAGTCGACTTTCTCATTCTTTCCGCTGTATTATATATATATATATATACACTTCAAAGAAGACCTACTGACCGTCCTTCTTTACCAATTTGTCGTTTTGTGCCGAAAGCAGCATCAGCAGCCAGACACAATGATGATACTCGTGATAAAACAGTACTAACGCTGTTCATTCACGGTTTTCTTTTACTTTTACTTTACCCGTGCCTAAACAGTAATAACAAATGTTCACTCACGGATTCCTTTTGTAAACAGGAACTCCTTACTCTATAAAAGGAGAACCTCATTTCTTTTCTAGGCAGAGATTTCATTACAGAAAACCCTTTGTAAGTTAAAGTATTAACACCATCAGAATGTTTCAAAATATTAGATGGCTCCTCATTGCGTTTTACTGCATTTTGGATGGTTTCCCTTGTTTCGCTGGTGAGGTATTTATCCCATCAGTTTCTTAAAACACCAGTAAAACCTTGTGTTAAAATCCTGACAATGTCTGGTTGTCTAATGTTGTTGTTGACATAAGCATTTGCAACCATGAACATTTTACTCATGGTATTGATGATTTCCTGTTCTGAAAATCCATCAATATTCCATTCGTAAACTTTGTCAGCTGAGTAAGAAAATTGGTTTTGGAAAACCTTTTCTTCAAACTGTAGGTCAGGAGGAGTTGGTCTTGAGTACCAGTTCTTCATCAGACTTATAGGTTTGGGTCCTTTTGAAGAAAATCTGGCAATTTCCAGGTTTTGAAAATTTTTTTCAATTAAATCCATATCCTTTTATTCAGAGGAATCATTACCAGAGGATGATTCTTCTGTGGTTTCTTCAAGAGCAGAGTCCTTGCCATTGCTGTTTAAAGCACTGGTTGAAGGTTGTTCTTTTTTAAGATCAGTAAGCATTTGATCAATCTTTTCCAGTGTTTTGGCCTGACTTTGAAAATTTATTTTAGGCCGATCTTCTGGTAAAATGATCAATGGTTTTTCAATTTTTTTCTTTAGCTGATCTTTGGGGAAAACCAAAGGATAATCGTTTTTTAAAATAGGTTTTTCAACCTTTTCTTCGATCTGATCTAACTGTTCTCCGATCGTATGAAGAGCAAGATTCGTAAAATTATTTTGAGAAATAATCTTTTTTGCTTCTTTCAGAATCTTGTCTTTCTCTGGATCTTTTGAAACAGTGTCAGAAAGTTTGAAAGGAGAAGCAATTACTTCTACTCCCTGAACAGGAATAATAATGGTCTCTAAAGGAGGATGACTGGCTTGAATGACAGTTCTTCCTTCTTCTTTGACAAAATCATTTTTAACAACGTTTAAAGTATTTTTAGAAACATAAGTGTTTTCAGCAAAGTCTAGAAGAGAAATATGCTGTTGAAGCTTGTTCATCTCTTCTTTCCATTTGCGTTTAACACGTTGTTTTTCGAAATCTGAAAATTTTGCAAGATAGGCTTTACGCCTTTGCTTATTTTCTGGTGCAGCAAAATCTTTTAAAAGAGCAGGTAGATCAATTTCAAAAGGTTTGTTCAAAACATTTAAACTGTGATGAACAGGTGCTTGCATATCTGAAGCTGTTGGTGACATAGAAGAAGTATCTTCTTTGTCTGCTTCATCATTTATGTCCTGGTTTTTAGAAGAACCAGCTGCTCCTTGTGCAGTGTAAAAGGCAGAAGTAACCTGAGAGGATGTAGAAAGTCCTTTCATTTTTAAAGCAGGTTTTGTAGGTTGAACTGTTCTTACGGAATCTTCAAGAAATTGATGAAGTTTGATATCATTTCTTGGATTGTTCCGAACAAGATCAACAAAACTAGATCTGGAACCAGCAAAAGAATTTCTTCTTCTACTTGAGGTTTCAGATTTATCAAAAGAAATTTTAACAGTTCCATCAATATATTGCTGGATGATGTCAACATCAGCACCCGTAGCAGTATTTTTAGGA
Organism: Juglans mandshurica; assembly: GCA_022457165.1. NCBI lineage: Eukaryota > Viridiplantae > Streptophyta > Magnoliopsida > Fagales > Juglandaceae > Juglans > Juglans mandshurica. The sequence continues at coordinate 4,049,922 of CM039621.1, read as the reverse complement.
AGTATAGGTATTTCTTGTTCTAAAATCCATTCATTGGGAAGAGTTATTTCATCCCAATAAATTCTTTTTGGAACTTTGATATCCATATCTGAAGAGCTACTCTGAATCAGGAGAGTATGCTTTCCAGAAGGTTTTGCAATGGCTTTTGGATCTAAATTCGTTTTTAAAAGACGATAGTAAATCCTGAAAATTAAAGCAAGTGGTTTGCTTCCTTCAATCATGTGATATCCAGAAGTCAAAATGTTTAAAATTAAACATTTCATAATATGGTCGTCTGTTAGAGACAACGTTATGTTTGGAAAACAATCAAAATGGATTGGTCCTTCTGATAAAGAAGATTGGACCATTCCGAGAATGTTATCCTCAAATTTGAGGAATCTACCATCTCTTAAGCAAAAAAGAACAGAAGCATTGATGCCTAACCTTGTTAAAGGTTTGGCAGCAATCTAGACAGAACCTATATGAATATATATATATATATGAAACACATTGTTTCAGAATGCCACCATACCCAATGTCTGAGGCATCTGTTTGGATAATTTTAAAGGATTCAGAAGTAGGGATACCAAGGCACGGAAGAGTTTTGACATGTGCTTTGATCTTCCTTACTAAATTTGTATGAGTTTCTGTCCAAGGGATGAAGCTATTGGGATGGCTCATCCTGATGGTATCAATACTTTTTCCAGATTGGCTCTGATACATGCAGATTGGCGCTGATACATGCAGATTAGCGCTGTATTGGTATCAGAGCCAATCTGGTATCTATCTGTTGAGTTCTATTTTCCTTTGCATTTTCTTCTGTTTGCTCTTTTTCTACTCAGTGCGAGTTTGTTCCTTGTACCCTGTGTTCAGGATCGGGTCAGAGTAGCTTAACTGAATCCAGGTAAGTCCCGTGTGAAGCCTAGGTTGGCGTGTTGGGCAGATAGTGGTTCAGTTGGGGTAGCCTCTCAAACGGTAAGTTCCCAGGTGAGAGAGATGATATCCACCCTGTAGGTGGAGGACAAACATAGGCGAATGTGGGGAGGTCTAACTCCTCAGTTAGTTCCAGGTCGACTATGCCTACAGATATAGTCAATGACGAAGATTGCTCTTATGGAGAAGAGCTATCTCCTGCTCTAGGATCTTGGAAGATCCCAGAGATTGATCCAAATTCTATTTATCGAACCATTTGGTTCAAAAAGACTTTTTTAAAAACCTTGAATGTTCGAATAGTCGAACAAACTTATAGTATATCTAAATCCCAAGAAAAATATTTTCTTTTCAAAGATAAACAAATTCAAGAATATATTTCTGAGGGATATAAGTATATACATATAGGTTCTGTTCAAGTTGCTGCTAAACCTTTAACAGGGTTAGGCATCAACGCCTCTGTTCTTTTCTGTTTACGAGATGGCAGATTCCTCAAATTTGAGGATAGCATTCTCGGCATGATTCAATCCTCCCTTTCGGAAGGACCTGTTCATTTTGACTGTTTTCCTAACTTAACTTTGTCTCTAACAGACAAACATATTTTACAATGTCTGATTTTAAATATACTTACTTCAGGTTATCAAATGCTTGAAGGAAGTAAACCTATTGCTTTAATTTTCAGGATTTATTATCGTCTTTTAAAAACGAATTTAGATCCAAAAGCCATTGCAAAACCATTTGGAAAACATACTCTTCTGGTCCAGAGTAGTTCTGCAGATGTAGACATAAAGGTTCCAAAAAGAATTTATTGGGAAGATATAACCCTTCCTACTGAATGGACTTTGGAACAAGAAATACCCATGCCTCCTAGAAATATTGTTTCTGATGCTAATGTTGATATCATCCAGCAATATTTGAATGGAACTGTTAAAATTTCTTTTAACCGATCCGAAGCCCCTAGTAGAAGAAGAAATTCTTTTGCTGGCTCCAGATCCAGTCTTATTGATACTGATCGGAACAATCCTAGGGATGATGTTAAACTCAATCAGTTCCTTGAAGATTCAGTACGAACAGTTCAACCTGTTAAAACTGCTTTAAAATTGAAGGGACTTTCAACGTCCTCTCAAGTTACTTCTGCTTTTTATACTGCACAAGGAGCAGCTGGTTCTTCAAAAAACCAGGACATAAATGATGAAGCAGACAAAGAAGATACGTCTTCTATGTCGCCAACAGCTTTAGATATGCAAGCCCCTGTTGCACCTGTTCATCATAGTTTAAATGTTTTAAACAAATCTTTTGAAATTGATTTACCTGCTCTTTTAAAAGATTTTGCTGCACCAGAAAATAAGCAAAGGCGTAAAGCCTATCTTGCAAAATTTTCTGATTTAGAAAAACAACGTGTTAAACGCAAATGGAAGGAAGAAATGAATAAGCTTCAACAGCATATTTCTCTTCTAGACTTTGCAGAAAACACTTATGTTTCTAAAAATACTTTAAATGTTGTTAAAAATGATTTTGTCAAAGAAGAAGGAAGAACTGTCATTCAAGCCAGTCATCCTCCTTTAGAGACTATTGTTATTCCTATTAAAGGAAAAGAAGTAATTGCTTCACCTTTTAAACTTTCTGATACTGTTTCAAAAGATCCAGAAAATGACAAGATTCTCAAGGAAGCAAAAAAGATTATTTCTCAAAACAATTTTGCGAATCTTGCTCTTCATACGATCGGAGAACAGTTAGATCGGATTGAAGAAAAGGTTGAAAAACTAATTTTTACTTCAAACCCTGTTTTTAAAACTGAACATCCTTTAAACTTCTTCAAATATTAGCCTAAGAAAAAAATTGAAAAACCTTTGATCAGTTTACCAGAAGAAAGGCCTAAAGTAAATTTTCAAAACCCTCAGGCCAAAACTTTGGAAAAAATTGACCAAATGATTGCTGATCTAAAGAAAGATCAACCCTCTACCAGTACTCTTAACAGTAATGGTGATGGTGTTGTTCTTGAAGAAACTTCGGAAGATTCTTCTAACGATGAATCCTCTGAAGATAAGGATATTGATTTAATTGAAAAGAATTTTTAAAACCTGGAAATAGCCAGATTTTCTTCAAAAGGACCCAAACCTATGAGTCTGACGTAAAACTGGTACTCCAGACCTACACCTCCTGATTTGCAGTTTGAAGAAAAGGTTTTCCAAAACCAATCTTCTTACTCTGCCGACAAAGTTTACGAATGGAATATTGATGGATTCTAAGAACAGGAAATCATCAATACCATGAGTAAAATGTCTATGGTTGCAAATGCTTATATCAACAATAACATTAGGCAACCAGATATTGTCAGGATTTTAACACAAGGTTTTACTGGTGTTTTAAGAAATTGGTGGGATAAGTACCTCACCAATGATACTAGAGAAACCATCCAAAATGCGGTAAAACGCAATGAGGAAGGTTTACCTATTTTTGATGAAGCTATTGGGATGGCTCATCCTGATGGTATCAATACTTTGATTTATACTATTTTAAAACATTTTATTGGGACACCATCTAACATAACTAGCTGCGTCAGCGACCAGTTAAATAATCTAAGATGTCGTTAGATGTCTGATTACAGATGGTACCAAGATGTTTTTATCTCTCGAGTAATGCTTCGTGAAGATAGCCAAAAGCCTTACTGGAAGGAGAAATTCATTGATGGATTACCTCGATTATTTGCTTATAAAGTCAAAGAAGAACTTACTGATGCCTCTGGCCTACTTAACTACGAGGATTACACTTATGATGATATCTTTAGTATTGTTAAGAAACTTGGCATTAGTATGTGTCATGATCAAAGAATGCTTCGAGAACAGATGAGAAATAGTAAGAAGGCCAAATACGAAATGGGCACTTTCTGTGAACAATTCGGTCTTCCTAATATTGCTCTATCTAGAAGAAAGCACAAAACTTATAAACCTCATGGTGGTTTCAGGAGAAAACCCCGTGATGAATTTTATAAAAAATCACACAAAAAACCCTTTTTTAAATCATTTTCCAAGAAAAAATATTTTAAAGATATTTCTTCAGGAAAATGTTTTATATGCGGCAAGACTAGGCATTTTGTAGATAAATGTCCCAAGAAAGCCCAAAAAATTAAGAAAAAGCTTAATCAGTTGGAGATTGGTAACCATGATAAAGAAGAACTATTTCGACTCCTAGAAATAGAATCGTCTTCATCATCGGATACTCTTGAAGTCAGTTCTAGTGATTCCGAATATCACTCTGAAACTGATAATCATGAACCATCTGATTTAAAGCTGGGTTGCAATTGTAATGCTACTTGTTGTAAGACTCCAGGAAAGACAATCAATGTCTTGACTAGAAAACCTGTTGCTAACCCTTATTTCTCAAATCACTAATCGTGAGCTTAAAGAAGAATATATTCTAAAGCTAAAGAAGGTGATGGTTCGCAAAGATCCAGAACCTTCTAATCAAAGGATTAATTTTCAAGAAACCTTGGAAAGATTTTCAAAGAAAAAATCCAAGGATATTTCTGTTTCTGATTTACAACATGAAATAAATTCTGTCAAAAAAGAAATTGTAGAACTCAGATCTGAAATAAATAACCTCAAATCTGAGAACGAAGTTTTGAGACAAGAATTTTTATTAATCAAGATTGACAAACAACTTGATCAAGATATTCCTTCTGACAACGAGCAAACCGAAGCTGGTTCTAGTCAACAGGATATACCTGCTGACAACCAGATCTGTTTAATTCGTCATACCATTCCTCCTAAATGGTTTTCACGTGTTAACATTATTGTTGCTCATGATTTCCAATTTTCTGTTGTTGCTATGATTGATTCCGGATCAGACTTGAATTGCATTCAAGAAGGACTCATTCCTAGCAAATATTTTGAAAAATCTACCGAAAAATTATTCTCGGCAAATGGCTCAAAGATGACCATTAATTATGAGCTCAATAATGCTCATGTTTGCCAGGATAATATTTGCTTCCGGATTCCCTCTGTTTTAGTCAAAAATATGTCTGACAAAGTAATTTTGGAAATCCCTTTCATATCTTCTTTGTATCCCTTTATGACTGAAAAAGACGGTATTACTACCGACCATTTTGGTCAAAAGGTAAAATTTCATTTTGCTTCCCGTTTTGAAATTGATACGGATAAAAGCAAGAAATCTTTGTTTTTGGCAAAACAAAAACATTTGAATTTCCTCCAACAAGAGATCAAATATAAAAAGATTTCTGAACAATTATCCTCTTCTCTTTTGATTTCGAAAATTGAAAATTTCAACAAACGTTTAATAACAGATGTTTGTTCGGATTTACCTAATGCTTTTTGGTATAGGAAGAAACACATAGTTTATCTCCCATACATTAAAGGTTTTGATGAAACCAAAATACCAACCAAAGCCACTTATGTTCAAATGAACAGAAAGGCTTTGGAATATTGCAAAAAGGAGATACAAGATCTTCAAGATAAATGCATTATCAGAAAAAGCAAGTCACCTTGGTCTTGTCCTGCCTTTTATGTCCAGAAAAATGCAGAACTAGAACGTGGAACCCCTCGTCTAGTTATCAACTACAAACCTTTGAACAAAGTCTTAGATTGGATTAGGTACCCTATTCCCAATAAGAATGACTTAATTCATAGGTTGAGTGATGCTGTGGTCTTTTCCAAGTTTGACCTTAAGTCCGGTTCTTGGCAAATTCAAATAGCTGAGACAGATAGGTATAAGACTGCCTTTGTTACCCCCTTTTGTCATTTTGAGTGGAACGTCATGCCTTTCGGCCTTAAGAACGCTCCCAGTGAATTTCAAAATATCATGAACGATATCTTCAATTCGTTCTCTGCTTTTACCATTGTCTATATCGACGATGTTCTTATTTTTTCTAAATCTATTGATGAACATTGGAAACATTTGAATTCGTTTCTTGACATCATTAGACTCAATGGTCTTGTTGTTTCGGCAGCAAAAATCAAATTATTTCAAACCAAGATTAGATTCCTTGGTTATGACATCTCTGAAGGCAAAATCAGGCCTATCCAAAGAGCTATCGAATTTGCTGACAAATTCCCTGATGTCATTCTTGATAAAAAACAATTGCAGAGATTCTTAGGGTCTCTCAATTATGTGGCTGATTTCTACAAGGATATGAGGAAACAATGTCGTCCTTTGTTCAAACGACTCCTTTCTAATCCTCCTCCTTGGACAGAAACCCATACAAATTTAGTAAGGAAGATCAAAGCACATGTCAAAACTCTTCCGTGCCTTGGTATCCCTACTTCTGAATCCTTTAAAATTATCCAAACAGATGCCTCAGACATTAGGGTATGGTGGCATTCTGAAACAATGTGTTTCACCAGGTTCGTTTGAACAAATTGTTCGCTTCCATTCTGGAGCCTGGAACTCTGCACAAAAAAAAATATAGTACTATTAAAAAAGAAATTTTGGCTATAGTACTATGTATATCTAAATTTCAATCTGACCTTTTGAACCAAAAATTTTTTGTCAGAATTGATTGCATGAGTGCTAAATTTGTTTTAGAAAAAGATGTTAAAAACATTGCATCAAAACATACTTTTGCACGATGGCAAGCTATTTTAAGTGTTTTTGATTTTGACATTGAATACATCAAAAGCACACAAAATTCTATCCCGGACTTTCTCACCCGTAAATTCTTGCAGAAACCCCACCATGACCAGCAAGAAGAAGACAAGAGAGAGAGAGAAAAAGGTGAATCCACCACCTCCAATGCCCAGTATAAACCTCATCAAGAATGAGGCTGGATCTTCTACTTCTGGTGCTGTATCTTCAGCACTAGGCATTGCCAAAAAATTTCAGCCCCTCGGCAAACCTGTCCAACCACAGACGTTTTCGTCTGCCGTCACTACTACTTTTGACCCATATGGTAAAGCAATTGAGTCAAAAAACCAAACTGCTATTGTTTCTCAGTTTTTCCTCCCAAAAGGAAAATCTGAATATTTGAAAAAGAATTTTGCTTCATATATGTTCCATATTGAGCCTAACAGCACAATATATACAGATGTTTTCAAAATCTGCTCTTCCTATTTCCCTACTCATTTTCACTGGATACCTGAAGATCCTTCAAAAAATCTTCAATTCTACTCCAGTATTTTACTTCTTACCAATTCTCTGGTGATCAAACCTATTTATGACAAGGTTGACGCCAAGAAACTCATCTATCACAGTGCTCATATTCATCGAGTCATTACCCAAGCAGAATGGGGAACCAACCCATCTACTTCTAAAAGACTTGAGAAAACAGACACTGCTTTTTCTTACTTTGACTATATTGATGCCTGGAAGAGGTTCATGTTCTTCCAAACCCCTGATATGAGCCACTCCTGGTTCATAAAATTTGATATCAAATTCAAATGAACTTTTCCACTTTGGTTGGTTCAATGGTGGAACCAATATGGATTAATTCCAGATAATCTTCCTGGTGAGCTCTTTACAGCTTATCAGCACTATTCAAAAATTGTTGATCCAACTTTGGATCAACATTCTAAAAAATTTCATCATTCTTTACACTTCTGTAAAAGATACCACATTCCGTGGATCTTCAAATGAAACTTTGAAAGAAATGGTGATGTCATGACATGAGTTTATTTCACCAAATGGTGTGATAAATTTGCAAATACTGATAAAATTGTTGATTTATTGATCAAGGATTTTCCACAGACTGCACCCAATTTGCAGGATAAAAAAGAATTTCCAAAGATCATGGCTGGACCATCCAATGCTCCTGAATATCCCTTAATTCAGGCCCCTGCATCTCCAACAAAATCCGGGGGGGTAAAGGACAGTTCATCCTCTAAATCCTCTAAGTCTAAAAAGAAAACTGACATCTTTGATGGACTTAAAAAGAAGGATTTAATCAACATACTTAAAGAATCACTATCAAAATCTCAAAGCAAATCTGAAGATGAAGATTCAGACACTGCATCAGAGGCTTCCTACAGCAATGTCTTCGGTAACTCTGGGTTCTACTCAGAAGAAGAATAATTGCTACCAGACGAAAGATCACTAATGACAGGTTTCTTTTGTCAAGTAGTTGACAGTCAAAAGAAACCTGTCATTAGTGATCTTTCGTCTGGTAGCAATTATTCTTCTTCTGAGTAGAACCCAGAGTTACCGAAGACATTGCTGTAGGAAGCCTCTGATGCAGTGTCTGAATCTTCATCTTCAGATTTGCTTTGAGACTTTGATAGTGATTCTTTAAGTATGTTGATTAAATCATTCTTTTTAAGTCCATCAAAGATGTCAGTTTTCTTTTTAGGCTTAGAGGATTTAGAGGATGAACTGTCCTTTACCCTCCGGATTTTGTTGGAGATGCAGGGGCCTGAATTAAGGGATATTCAGGAGCATTGGATGGTCCAGCCATGATCTTTGGAAATTCTTTTTTATCCTGCAAATTGGGTGCAGTCTGTGGAAAATCCTTGATCAATAAATCAACAATTTTATCAGTATTTGCAAATTTATCCCACCATTTGGTGAAATAAACTCGTGTCATGACATCACCATTTCTTTCATAGTTCTATTTGAAGATCCACGGAAGGTGGTATCTTTTACAGAAGTGTAAAGAATGATGAAATTTTTTAGAATGTTGATCCAAAGTTGGATCAACAATTTTTGAATAGTGCTGATAAACTGTAAAGAGCTCACCAGGAAGATTATATGGAATTAATCCATATTGGTTCCACCATTGAACCAACCAAAGTGGAAAAGTTCATTTGAATTTGATATCAAATTTTATGAACCAGGAGTGGCTCATATCAGGGGTTTGGAAGAACATGAACCTCTTCCAGGCATCAATATAGTCAAAGTAAGAAAAAGCAGTGTCTGTTTTCTCAAGTCTTTTAGAAGTAGATGGGTTGGTTCCCCATTCTGCTTGGGTAATGACTCGATGAATATGAGCACTGTGATAGATGAGTTTCTTGGCGTCAACCTTGTCATAAATAGGTTTGATCACCAGAGAATTGGTAAGAAGTAAAATACTGGAGTAGAATTGAAGATTTTTTGAAGGATCTTCAGGAATCCAGTGAAAATGAGTAGGGAAATAGGAAGAGCAGATTTTGAAAACATCTGTATATATTATGATGTTAGGCTCAATATGGAACAAATATGAAGCAAAATTCTTTTTCAAATATTCAGATTTTCCTTTTGGGAGGAAAAACTAAGGAACAATAACAGTTTGGTTTTTTGACTCAATTGCTTTAGCATATGGGTCAAAAGTAGTAGTGACGGCAGACGAAAACGTCTGTGGTTGGACAGGTTTGCCGAGGGGCTGAAATCTGTTGGCAATGCCTAGTGCTGAAGATACAGCACCAGAAGTAGAAGATCCTATATATATATATATATATATTTGAAAGAAGCAAAAAAGATTATTTCCCAAAACAATTTTGCGAATCTTGCTCTTCATACGATCGGAGAACAATTAGATCGGATTGAAGAAAAGGTTGAAAAGCCTATTTTTACTTCAAACCCTGTTTTTAAAACTGAACATCCTTTGAATCTCTTCAAAGATCAGCCTAAGAAAAAGATTGAAAAACCTTTGATCAGTTTGCCCGAAGAAAGGCCTAAAGTAGATTTTCAAAACCCTCAGGCCAAAACTTTGGAAAAAATTGACCAAATGATTGCTGATCTAAAGAAAGATCAACCCTCCACCAGCACTCTTAACAGTAACGGTGATAGAGTTATTCTTGAAGAAACTTCGGAATAATCTTCTAACGAAGAATCTTCTGAAGATAAGGATATTGATTTAATTGAAAAGAATTTTCAAAACCTGAAAATTGCCAGATTTTCTTCAAAAGGACCCAAGGAATAACCATAGTCTCTAAAGGAGGATGACTGGCTTGGATGACAGTCCTTCCTTCTTCTTTGACAAAATTGTTTTTAACAACATTTAAAGTATTTTTAGAAACATAAGTGTTCTCTGCAAAGTCTAGAAGAGAAATATGATGTTGAAGCCAGGACAGTTCATCCTCTAAATCCTCTAAGTCTAAAAAAGAAAATTGACATCTTTGACGGACTTAAAAAGAATGATTTAATCAACATACTTAAAGAATCACTATCAAAGTCTCAAAGCAAATCTGAAGATGAAGATTCAGACACTGCATCAGAGGCTTCCTACAGCAATGTCTTCGGTAACTCTGGGTTCTACTCAGAAGAAGAATAATTGCTACTTGACAAAAGAGACTAATGACAAGTCCCTTTGACAGACCACTACTTGAGTTCAAAGAAGACCCATTGACCGGTCTCCTTTATCAGAATTGTCGTTTTGTGCCGAAAGTAGCAGCCGCCGCCAGACACAATGATGACACTCGTGGTTGAACAGTACTAACACTGTTCACTCACGGACTTATTTTTGCTTTACCCGTGACTTAACAGTAATGACAGCTGTCACTCACGGATACTTTTGTAAACAGGGACTCATTCATCTATAAAAGGAGAACCTCATTTCGTTCTTAGGCAGAGATCTTTCCAGAGAACAATTCCTTTGTAAGTTCTGTCTATCTTCTCTCAACCCAACCAAGAGCAAATAACGCTCTACCTTGTGCCATAAACTTTGTAATTATTTTGAAAGTTTATGAATATGTTTATGTTTATTTACTTGTTGAATTTATTTTCCATATCATACATGCATATGGTCGGTTCTACTGCCTGCCTTTAACTGTGCATCTATCAAATTCTTCTTTCCTTTCTCCCTTCCGCTCTTATTGGTATCAGAGCCATCTCTGGTATCTAATTGTTGCAATTATTTTCCTTTGCATTTTCTTCTGCTTGTTCGTTTTCTACTCGGTGCGAGTTTGTTTCTTGTACCCTGTGTTCAGGATCGGGTCAGAGTAGCTTAGCTGAATCCAGGTAAGTCCCGTGTGAAGCCTAGGTTGGCGTGTTGGGCAGATAGTGGTTCAGTTGGGGTAGCCTCTCAAACGGTAAGTTCTCAGGTGAGAGAGATGATTTCCACCCTGTAGATGGAGGACAAACATAGGCGAATGTGGGGGAGGAGTAATTCCTCAGTTAGTTCCAGGTCGGCCCTGCAACCTGATATTGTCAATGAAGAAGATTGCTCTTTTGGAGAAGAGTCATCTCCTGATCTAGGATCGTGGAAGATCCCAGATATTAAACCATCTTCTATATACCAAACCACATGGTTGAAAAATACTTTTCTAAAAACTTTGAATGTTCGAACAGTTGAACAAACCGATAGTATATCTAAATCCCATGAAAAATGTTATCTTCTTAACAAAGATGACATTTTGAAATATATTCAAGAGGGATATAAATATATTCATATAGGTTCTGTCCAGATTGCTGCTAAGCCTCTGACAAGGCTAGGCATTAATGCTTCTGTTCTTTTCTGTTTAAGAGATGGTAGATTCCTCAAATTTGAGGATAGCATTCTCGGAATGGTCCAATCTTCCTTATCAGAAGGACCAGTCCATTTTGATTGTTTTCCAAACATAACACTGTCTTTAAAAGACAAACATATTATGAAATGTTTGATTTTAAACATTTTAACTTCCGGATATCATATGATTGAAGGAAGCCAACCTCTTGCTTTAATTTTCAGGATTTATTATCGTCTTTTAAAAACGAATTTAGATCCAAAAGACATTGCAAAACCTTCTGGAAAGCATACTCTCCTGATCCAGAGTAGCACTTCAGATGTAGACATCAAAATTCCAAAAAGAATTTATTGGGATGACATAACTCTTCCCAATGAATGGATTTTAGAACAAGAAATACCCATGCCTCCTAAAAATATTGCTACGGGTGCTGATGTTGACATCATCCAGCAATATTTGGATGGAACTGTTAAAATTTCTTTTGATAAATCTGAAACCTCTAGTAGAAGAAGAAATTCCTTTGCTGGTTCCAGATCTAGTTTTGTTGATCCAGTTCAGATCAATCCAAGGAATGATATCAAACTCCATCAATTTCTTGAAGATTCGGTAAGAACGGTTCAACCTACTAAACCTGCTTTAAAAATGAAAGGACATTCTATGTCCTCTCAAGTTACTTCTGCTTTTTATACTGCACAAGGAGCAGCTGGTTCTTCAAAAAACCAGGACATAAATGATGAAGTAGACAAAGAAGATACGTCTTCTATGTCGCCAACAGCTTCAGATATGCAAGCCCCTGTTGCACCTATTCATCATAGTTTAAATGTTTTAAATAAATCTTTTGAAGTTGATTTACCCGCTCTTTTAAAAGATTTTACTGCACCAGAAAATAAGCAAAGGCGTAAAGCCTATCTTGCAAGATTTTCTGATTCAGAAAAACAACTTGTTAAACGCAAATGGAAGGAAGAAATGAATATGCTTCAACATCATATTTCTCTTCTAGACTTTGCGGAGAACACTTATGTTTCTAAAAATACTTCAAATGTTGTTAAAAACAATTTTGTCAAAGAAGAAGGAAGGACTGTCATCCAAGCCAGTCATCCTCCTTTAGAGACTATGGTTATTCCTATTAAGGGACAGGAAGTAATAGCTTCACCCTTTAAACTTTCTGATACTGTTTCAAAAGATCCAGAAAAGGACAAGATTCTGAAAAAAGGAAAAAAGATTATTTCCCAAAACAATTTTGCGAATCTTACTCTTCATACGATCGGAGAACAATTAGATCGGATTGAAGAAAAGGTTGAAAAACCTATTTTTACTTCAAACCCTGTTTTTAAAACTGAACATCCTTTGAATCTCTTCAAAGATCAGCCTAAGAAAAAGATTGAAAAACCTTTGATCAGTTTGCCCGAAAAAAGGCCTAAAGTAGATTTTCAAAACCCTCAGGCCAAAACTTTGGAAAAAATTGACCAAATGATTACTGATCTAAAGAAAGATCAATCCTCCACCAGCACTCTTAACAGTAACGGTGATAGAGTTGTTCTTGAAGAAACTTCGGAAGAATCTTCTAACGAAGAATCTTTTGAAGATAAGGATATTGATTTAATTGAAAATAATTTTCAAAACCTGGAAATTGCCAGATTTTCTTCAAAAGGACCCAAGCCCATGAGTCTAACGAAAAACTGGTATTCCAGACCTACACCTCCTGATTTGCAGTTTGAAGAAAAGGTCTTCCAAAACCAGTCTTCTTACTCTGCCGACAAAGTTTACGAATGGAATATTGATGGATTCTCTGAACAAGAAATCATCAATACCATGAGTAAAATGTCTATGGTTGCAAATGCCTATATCAACAATAACATTAGGCAACCAGATATTGTCAGGATTTTAACTCAAGGTTTTACTGGTGTTTTAAGAAATTGGTGGGATAAGTACCTCACCAATGATACTAGAGAAACCATCCAAAATGCGGTAAAACGCAATGAGGAAGGTTTACCTATTTTTGACGAAGCTATTGGGATGGCTCATCCTGATGGAATCAATACTTTGATTTATACTATTTTAAAACATTTTATTGGGACACCGTCTAATATAACTAGCCGCGTCAGCGACCAGTTAAACAATCTAAGATGTCGTCAGATGTCTGATTATAGATGGCACCAAGATGTTTTTATTTCTCGAGTAATGCTTCGTGATGATAGTCAGAAGCCTTACTGGAAGGAGAAATTCATTGATGGATTACCTCGATTATTTGCTTATAAAGTCAAGGAAAAACTTACTGATGCTTCCGGGTTACTTAACTATGAGGATTACACTTATGGTGATATCTTCAGTATTGTTAAGAAACTTGGTATTAGTATGTGTCATGATCAAAGAATGCTTCGAGAACAAATGAAAAATAATAAGAAGGCCAAATATGAAATGGGCACTTTCTGTGAACAATTCGGTCTTCCTAATATTGCTCCATCCAGAAAGAAGCATAAAACTTATAAACCTCATGGTGGTTTCAGGAGAAAACCCCGTGATGAATTTTATAAAAAACCACACAAAAAACCCTTTTTTAAATCGTTTTCCAAGAAAAAAGATTCTAAAGATGTTTCTTCAGGAAAATGTTTTATATGTGGCAAGACTGGACATTTTGCAGACAAATGTCCAAAGAAAGCCCAAAAAATTAAGAAAAAGCTTAATCAATTGGACATTGGTAACCATGATAAAGAAAAACTATTTCGACTCCTAGAAATAGAATCGTCTTCATCATCGGATACTCTTGAAGTCAGTTCTAGTGATTCCGAATATCACTCTGAAACTGATAATCATGAACCATCTGATCTAAAGCTGGGTTGCAATTGTAATACTACTTGTTGTAAGACACCAGGAAAGACAATCAATGTCTTGACTAAGTCTGAAGAACAAGAAAATCTTTTGCTAACCCTTATTTCCCAAATTACTAATCCTGAGCTTAAAGAAGAATATCTTCTAAAGCTAAAGAAGGTAATGGTTCGCAAAGATCCAGAACCTTCTAATCAAAGGATTAATTTTCAGGAAACCTTGGAAAGATTTTCAAAGAAAAAATCCAAGGATATTTCTGTTTCTGATTTACAACACGAAATAAATTCTGTCATAAAGGAAATTGTAGAACTCAGATCTGAAATAAATAACCTCAAATCTGAGAACGAAGTTTTAAGACAAGAATTTTTATTAATCAAGATTGACAAACAACTTGATCAAGATATTCCTTCTGACAATGAGCAAACTGATGCTGGTTCTAGTCAACAGGATATTCCTACCGACAACCAGATTTGTTTAATTCGTCATACCATTCCTCCTAAATGGTTTTCTCGTGTTAGTATTATTGTTGCTCATGATTTTCAATTCTCTGTTGTTGCTATGATTGATTCCGGATCAGACTTGAATTGCATTCAAGAAGGACTCATTCCTAGCAAATATTTTGAAAAATCTACCGAAAAATTATTCTCGGCAAATGGCTCAAAGATGACCATTAATTATGAGCTCAATAATGCTCATGTTTGCCAGCAAGAAGAAAACAAGAGAGAGAGACAAAAAGGTGAATCCACCACCACCAATGCCCAGTATAAACCTCATCAAGAATGAGGCTGGATTTTCTACTACTGGTGCTGTATCTTCAACACTGGAACTTGCCAACAGGTTCAAGCCACTCGGCAAACCTGTACAACCACAGACGTTTTCGTCTGCGGTCACTACCACTTTTGACCCATATGCGAAAGCAATTGAGTCAAAAAACCAAACTGCTATTGTTCCTCAGTTTTTTCTCCCAAATGGAAAATCTGAATATTTGAAAAAGAATTTTTCTTCATATCTGTTCCATATTGAGCCTAACAGCACAATATATACAGATGTTTTCAAAATTTCTTCCTCCTATTTCTCTACCTTTTTCCACTGGATTCCTGAAGATTCCTCAAAAAATCTCCAGTTTTACTCCAGTATTTTAATTCAAACAAATTCCTTGGTTATCAAACCTATTTATGACAAGGTTGATACCAAAAAACTAATCTTTCACAGTGCCTACATTCATCAAGTCATTACTCAAGCAGAATGGGGAAACCCATCTACTTCCAAAAGACTTGCCCAAATAGACACTCCCGTCTCTTATTTTGATTATATTGATGCCTGGAAGAGGTTCATGTTCTTCCAAACTCCTAACATGAGCCACTCTTGGTTCATTAAATTTGACATCAAATTCAAAGGAACTCTTCCACTTTGGTTCGTTCAATGGTGGAACCAATATGGATTAATTCCAGAAAACCTTCCTGGTCAGCTCTTTACAGCTTACCAGCATTATTCAAAAATTGTTGATCCAACCTTAGATCAACATTCCAAAAAATTTCATCATTCCTTACACTTCTGTAAAAGATACCACCTCCCGTGGATCTTTAAATGGAACTATGAAAGAAATGGTGATGTAATGACACGAGTTTATTTCACCAAATGGTGGGATAAATTTGCAAATATTGATAAGATTGTTGATTTATTGATCAAGGATTTTCCACAAGCTGCACCTAATCTACAGGACAAAAAAGAATTTCCAAAGATCATGGCTGGACCATCCAATGCTCCTGAATATCCCTTAATTCAGGCCCCTGCATCTCCAACAAAATCCGGGGGGGTAAAGGACAGTTCATCCTCTAAATCCTCTAAGTCTAAAAAGAAAATTGACGTCATTGACGGACTTAAAAAGAAGGATTTAATCAACATACTTAAAGAATCACTATCAAAGTCTCAAAGCAAATCTGAAGATGAAGATTCAGACACTGCATCAGAGGCTTCCTACAGCAATGTCTTCGGTAACTCTGGGTTCTACTCAGAAGAAGAATAATTGCTACTTGACAAAAGAGACTAATGACAAGTCCCTTTGACAGACCACTACTTGAGTTCAAAGAAGACCCATTGACCGGTCTCCTTTATCAGAATTGTCGTTTTGTGCCGAAAGCAGCAGTCGCCGCCAAACACAATGATGACACTCGTGGTTGAACAGTACTAACACTGTTCACTCACGGACTTATTTTTGCTTTACCCGTGACTTAACAGTAATGACAGCTGTCACTCACGGATACTTTTGTAAACAGGGACTCCTTCATCTATAAAAGGAGAACCTCATTTCGTTCTTAGGCAGAGATCTTTCCAGAGAACAATTCCTTTGTAAGTTCTGCCTATCTTCTCTCAACCCAACCAAGAGCAAATAATGTTCTACCTTGTGCCATAAACTTTGTAATTATTTTGAAAGTTTATGAATATGTTTATGTTTATTTACTTGTTGAATTTATTTTCCATATCATACATGCATATGGTCGGTTGAATTTACTTGTTGAATGAGAGGACGTAGAAAGTCCTTTCATTTTTAAAGCAGGTTTAGTAGGTTGAACCGTTCTTACCGAATCTTCAAGAAATTGATGGAGTTTGATATCATTCCTTGGATTGATCTGAACTGGATCAACAAAACTAGATCTGGAACCAGCAAAGGAATTTCTTCTTCTACTAGAGGTTTCAGATTTATCAAAAGAAATTTTAACAGTTCCATCCAAATATTGCTGGATGATGTCAACATCAGCACCCGTAGCAATATTTTTAGGAGGCATGGGTATTTCTTGTTCCAAAATCCATTCATTGGGAAGAGTTATGTCATCCCAATAAATTCTTTTTGGAATTTTGATGTCTACATCTGAAGTGCTACTCTGGATCAGGAGAGTATGCTTTCCAGAAGGTTTTGCAATGGCTTTTGGATCTAAATTCGTTTTTAAAAGACGATAATAAATCCTGAAAATTAAAGCAAGAGGTTGGCTTCCTTCAATCATATGATATCCGGAAGTTAAAATGTTTAAAATCAAACATTTCATAATATGTTTGTCTTTTAAAGACAATGTTATGTTTGGAAAACAATCAAAATGGACTGGTCCTTCTGATAAGGAAGATTGGACCATTCCGAGAATGCTATCCTCAAATTTGAGGAATCTACCATTGCAGGGCCGACCTGGAACTAACTGAGGAATTACTCCTCCCCCACATTCGCCTATGTTTGTCCTCCATCTACAGGGTGGAAATCATCTCTCTCACCTGGGAACTTACCGTTTGAGAGGCTACCCCAACTGAACCACTATCTGCCCAACACGCCAACCTAGGCTTCACACGGGACTTACCTGGATTCAGCTAAGCTACTCTGACCCGATCCTGAACACAGGGTACAAGAAACAAACTCGCACCAAGTAGAAAAAGAACAAGCAGAAGAAAATGCAAAGGAAAATAATTGCAACAATTAGATACCAGAGATGGCTCTGATACCAATAAGAGAGGAAGGGAGAAAGGAAAGAAGAATTTCCAAAGATGCACAGTTAAAGGCAGGCGGTAGAACCGACCATATGCATGTATGATATGGAAAATAAATTCAACAAGTAAATAAACATAAACATATTCATAAACTTTCAAAATAATTACAAAGTTTATGGCACAAGGTAGAGCGTTATTTGCTCTTGGTTGGGTTGAGAGAAGATAGGCAGAACTTACAAAGGAATTGTTCTCTGGAAAGATCTCTGCCTAAGAACGAAATGAGGTTCTCCTTTTATAGATGAAGGAGTCCCTGTTTACAAAAGTATCCGTGAGTGACAGCTGTCATTACTGTTAAGTCACGGGTAAAACAAAAATAAGTCCGTGAGTGAACAGTGTTAGTACTGTTCAACCACGAGTGTCATCATTGTGTCTGGCGGCGGCTGCTGCTTTCGGCACAAAACGACAATTCTGATAAAGGAGACCTGTCAATGGGTCTTCTTTGAACTCAAGTAGTGGTCTGTCAAAGGGACTTGTCATTAGTCTCTTTTGTCAAGTAGCAATTATTCTTCTTCTGAGTAGAACCCAGAGTTACCGAAGACATTGCTGTAGGAAGCCTCTGATGCAGTGTCTGAATCTTCATCTTCAGATTTGCTTTGAGACTTTGATAGTGATTCTTTAAGTATGTTGATTAAATCCTTCTTTTTAAGTCCGTCAAAGACGTCAATTTTCTTTTTAGACTTAGAGGATTTAGAGGATGAACTGTCCTTTACCCCCCGGATTTTGTTGGAGATGCAGGGGCCTGAATTAAGGGATATTCAGGAGCATTGGATGGTCCAGCCATGATCTTTGGAAATTCTTTTTTGTCCTGTAGATTAGGTGCAGCTTGTGGAAAATCCTTGATCAATAAATCAACAATCTTATCAATATTTGCAAATTTATCCCACCATTTGGTGAAATAAACTCGTGTCATTACATCACCATTTCTTTCATAGTTCCATTTAAAGATCCACGGGAAGTGGTATCTTTTACAGAAGTGTAAGGAATGATGAAATTTTTTGGAATGTTGATCTAAGGTTGGATCAACAATTTTTGAATAATGCTGGTAAGCTGTAAAGAGCTGACCAGGAAGGTTTTCTGGAATTAATCCATATTGGTTCCACCATTGAACGAACCAAAGTGGAAGAGTTCCTTTGAATTTGATGTCAAATTTAATGAACCAAGAGTGGCTCATGTCAGGAGTTTGGAAGAACATGAACCTCTTCCAGGCATCAATATAATCAAAATAAGAGACGGGAGTGTCTATTTGGGCAAGTCTTTTGGAAGTAGATGAGTTTCCCCATTCTGCTTGAGTAATGACTTGATGAATGTAAGCACTGTGAAAGATTAGTTTTTTGGTATCAACCTTGTCATAAATAGGTTTGATAACCAAAGAATTTGTTTGAATTAAAATACTGGAGTAAAACTGGAGATTTTTTGAGGAATCTTCAGGAATCCAGTGGAAAAAGGTAGGGAAATAGGAGGAAGAAATTTTGAAAACATCTGTATATATTGTGCTGTTAGGCTCAATATGGAACAGATATGAAGAAAAATTCTTTTTCAAATATTCAGATTTTCCTTTTGGGAGAAAAAACTGAGGAACAATAGCAGTTTGGTTTTTTGACTCAATTGCTTTCGCATATGGGTCAAAAGTGGTAGTGACCGCAGACGAAAACGTCTGTGGTTGTACAGGTTTGCCGAGTGGCTTGAACCTGTTGGCAAGTTCCAGTGCTGAAGATACAGCACCAGTAGTAGAAGATCCAGCCTCATTCTTGATGAGGTTTATACTGGGCATTGGTGGTGGTAGATTCACCTTTTTGTCTCTCTCTCTTGTTTTCTTCTTGTTGGCAAACATGAGCATTATTGAGCTCATAATTAATGGTCATCTTTGAGCCATTTGCCGAGAATAATTTTTCGGTAGATTTTTCAAAATATTTGCTAGGAATGAGTCCTTCTTGAATGCAATTCAAGTCTGATCCGGAATCAATCATAGCAACAACAGAGAATTGAAAATCATGAGCAACAATAATACTAACACGAGAAAACCATTTAGGAGGAATGGTATGACGAATTAAACAAATCTGGTTGTCGGTAGGAATATCCTGTTGACTAGAACCAGCCTCAGTTTGTTCATTGTCAGAAGGAATATCTTGATCAAGTTGTTTGTCAATCTTGATTAATAAAAATTCTTGTCTTAAAACTTCGTTCTCAGATTTGAGGTTATTTATTTCAGATCTGAGTTCTACAATTTCCTTTTTGACAGAATTTATTTCGTGTTGTAAATCAGAAACAGAAATATCCTTGGATTTTTTCTTTGAAAATCTTTCCAAGATTTCCTGAAAATTAATCATTTGATTAGAAGGTTCTGGATCTTTGCGAACCATTACCTTCTTTAGCTTTAGAAGATATTCTTCTTTAAGCTCAGGATTAGTAATTTGGGAAATAAGGGTTAGCAAAAGATTTTCTTGTTCTTCAGACTTAGTCAAGACATTGATTGTCTTTCCTGGTGTCTTACAACAAGTAGTATTACAATTGTTATATATATATATATATATATATAAAAGCTTGAAATAAATATTACAATAATTAACTGAAGAGGAACAAATAAAATTAGGATAAAATATCCCGTGATTAGCTTATCCTTACCATGATGGTGAAGAAAGTTTACCATTAATAATGCCTTAAGAAGGATGGACCTTTTTAGATGAAAGTCCTTTCCAAGCAGACTTCATGGAAGCAGTAGCAGAATTCAATGCGGCCTCTAGATACCTCGTGGAAGCAACAGATGTGGCCTTTTCCATCAAATTCCCCATATTTCTAGCACTCTCGGCAGTATCCACCAAGCTTTTCAGCTCAGCCATCGACATTCTTTCGAGTTCCTCCTCGAATAGACGAAACTCGTCCATGGCGCTTTCCATGACCGAGTCAATGTAGTCCTCGGTTCGTTGCACCGCAGTCTCGGCTTCTTCTACTTCTTTTTGCTCTTCTAGCTCCATGGCTGCCCATGACCTGTACGCTTCGATCTCGAACAGCCTTATGGGGTCCTCGATGGTGGATGGATCGAAGTTTTTATCTTGCAAAGATTGGCCCGAGAGGAGGTTGAACTGGTGAAGCAGAGCTTCCATTTTCTAGTGGGTGTGAATTTTGCAGATCTAGCTTCGGTGTCTGTAAGTGAAAAAGCTGGGTAGGAGTGGAGAATCATATAAACAATAGTATGTTACAACGAGTATTTAAAGTTGGAAAAGGTCTTGGATAAAGGAATTTTTAATAATTCATGAAAAAAACAGCTCTTTTGTAACGTTCGACTATAGTTTTAACTTTTCTTTTCTATTTTAATGGTTGTGATGATTCTAACGCCCACCAGGTGTTTGTCTTTTTCTCATACACAAAATGGGATGTTAGAAAAATAGATTTAATATTTGATATGGTCAATTATCACCCGTGGGTAGTGGTTAGGACGAACTTGTGTACATGAGTCTCGTGTTACAAGTTCGATTATTCATGAGATCAAATTGCGATTTAAGTATGAGGCAATGATGGTGGGTTGCTATGTTAGTTTTTCCATAAGTTTAGATTTCATGAATAAGTCCTGAGGACTCTGCGTGGTTGGTTCTTCCATCATAAAATATATATATATTTGATACGATCAATTGGAGAAAAAAATGCCCGAACTTCACAATTAAAAATTAAAGTCGTGGCACTGATAAATAAAGAGCTTGTATAATCTATGAAGCATTTTTCATTGCTTTGATAATGCCGTTGGAGCTCTCTTTATTTTCAGTGAAAACAACAAAATAAATAATAATTTTTTTTTCTCTGTGGGGACAAAGAGATGCTAATGGGGAGATGGGAGATATGGAGGACAGCTTTTCCTTTGACTTCATTCGTTTTTGGTTAAAGGTGGGGGCCATTCTCAATTGACAAAAATACAGTAAATAGTCAATCAATCAATTTCTTGTCTTCTGAATTCGGTGGGAACTTAAGGCAGAGGTTTGGTATGTACCAGTTTATGTTTAATTTGTTTTTTTTTTTTTTTTTTTCTCTCTTTCTTGGCCATGAAAATAAAAATGAGAATCAGGCACCGATGCAGAAATAACGATTTTATTTGATCTTATCCTTATAATTTTTTTAAATTCTCATATAAAATATAATAAATAATTTAATTTTTTAAATTTTTAAATAATAATAATATTAAAAAATAATATTCTAAGAATATTTTATTTAACTTTTAACTTTTATCTAAAATCATCTTATCTCACTATTCAAATGGAGCAGATGCTTCTTGATATGCGCCAATTTTCATATAATTTGCACACCCTTTCCTCTCCAAAAAAATGAGAAAAAAAAAAAAAAAGGACCGCTAGCTGCTAATCTTCAGGTGGTGGTCTATTCACAATCAGTTGCTACTATAAGTTCCTAGTAAATAAATATGCAAGATAACAAGTAGCTTACACATGGTACAGGAATATCAGAAAGATTATTCCACTATTTGTTTGCCAGCCTCATCTCTCTAGGATGATTATTGCCAACATTACTTCTTAAATGTGAAAGGGATGTCGATGTCCTAACTAATGACTTCAACTTAAAACTTTATAATAGAAAATATTGTCATGTTTTAAGTTATTTTCTCTCAAGTTATCCAATATTCCTTAGGTGGCAAAGTTGATATGCCCCTTCGGGGAGGGAGGAGCTCCGGCTCCCCTCTCCCCTCTCCTCATCGTCAAATCCGCTATGTTCTGAATCAAACATAAAGAGCAGATTTTGTAATGAAAAATAGGATTCACAGTAAAAAAATTAAATTTATTTATGAATAGATGAAGGAATTGACTTCATGGAGAGAATGTACTAAATTGATTAAATTCACAATCCAATTGGTTACATACCTAAAAGATTATTTACTGAAAAAATATAGTTAACTAACCTAACTAACTTGCTACAAACACCCATGAGGCCTCCAACAACTTCAGGATTCAGGACTCATATTTTGTTAATTTGAAGAATGAGCTGGTACTTTATAAAATATGGCAAACTAACCTTCATGACAGCAAAGGCGCTAAATATATGCTTATGCTTTTAAGGCATACCACTAACCGAATCCTGATCCAAACAAATGAGTTTCAAAACTGGAGAACAGTAGATAAACGAAACACCCAATTTGATCATCAAATATAACAAGTTGAACTATAGCAGCATCTTCCTTCAGAAAATCCTGTCGAGAAGAAAGCCAAGTAACCTGCTGCAGTTTTAAAACTAATCACTGGAAACCTTCAATTCTTGCACTGAACATTTTTTATAAGATAAATATTTATATGTTTTAAAATAATTAGCCAAGGGTTTGTGATAAGTCAGTGCCAAAACAATGTCAAAAGCTAGAAATTTGGCTATTCAGAAAGCATTTACAGGACAACAATTAGAGCTCCATGGAGTACGAGGACTGCAATACAAGCAACTTTGTTAGGTTAGAGTCCAACTGAAGTGCAGCTGTAATGGATTGGCGTTTTACCTAAAGGGGCAACCCAAATAGAACTGAACTAAGGCCTCTTTTGTGGGGCTTTTCATGGCTTCCCCAAGGCTGCTTCAGCTTTTAAAGATGGAAGCTACTTGGAACCCATTTAGTAGTATGATTTTCACTGCTTTTGTGAAGTGGCATGCGCTCTTTAGGCAGATTTTTGCTTCTCAAAGCAGCTGTAGTTTCTCATATTTATAAAAATTATTAACGCTACAGCCCTAACAAAATGACCATAACTTTCTAAACCTGTATTCAGCACTGCCAGAGAAAGTGACGATTGCAGCTTAGGCCCAAGAATAGATCAACTTGCTCGCATCCCTAACATTTATTGACTAATTAAAAGAGATTCAAATTACTGCTGTCAATCAAATCACAACATTAGATCCATGGCAGATGCAAACCAGAATTAGAACTAGTAGATACCCAGAACACGGGGAAAAAAAGAACAAGGAATTCAGATTATGTTTCATCCAGATAATGAGGTACAGTATGAATGTCAGTTAAACAAAGATGAGAGAATTCTGAAGTTAACTGATTCAGGAAATGCAAGGAAGAAAGCATGCCTTGAACTCTAGGTATGTATCCACTGAAACCTAGCGTTTCTGAATAAACATTATTGTAAATATTATACCATCCTCAATATTTTCCATTGTTTGTGTTCATTGTCTTTATATTCAAAATATGGGTGAGAAATAACAAGTTATAGAGGGCCAGCCCCAGGCAGTTTATTTGACTTTGCCTATGATGGGAGAGCAAAAGCTATAATCATCTTGGAAGGCTAAAATTGATATGTTCTATAAAAATTCTGTAGAACAAGAAAAACAATTAGTTAATGTGTTAGCTAGCTGTTATTTAGAAACGTACTAGTGTTCATTTTAATACAAGTTACAATCATTGCTACCAGCATCACTGTCATGGACTGTGTTCCCATGGCCTTCTTCCAACATTATTCCAAGACTACTGATGAGATTGGCTAATCATACAATATGAAAATTTGCAATAGGAAACTGTCTCAAATCCATGAGTGCACTAAGAAATGTACAACATATTTTTGCATGCTTTTGATACAAAAGAACAGATGGATTTTGGTTTGTGACGAAAATTTTTCTCCTTTTTAAAATATCATGAAAATATCTTCCAGGATATTGCACTCCAGAGGTTGCTAAGGAGCAAAAATTATCAAAGTGATTACCTTTGAACTGTGTGGAACCAGACTCCACAGAATGATGAATTTATAAAATCATCATTCTAATAGAATTACTTGTAAAAAATCATTATAATAGAACAAACGCCATATGGGAGCAAATACTAGACAGCACCAAACAAGGATTTTCCCACATATAATATTGCTACAGTACAAGCCCCAAGACCTTCTAAACACAAAATAGGGGGAAAATATATGTTACACGTCAGTTACTTCAACAATGGAAGACCCAAGCTATACTGGGTTTAGATTGGGTAATAAGAGTTAGTAGTGGGCCCGGCCCATGGGTTAAGTGTTGGCTGGTGGACATTTATTTTAATTACAAATTAATGTTAATGATAGGGCTTGAGCCCATTAGTTAGTACATGCAGGTGAATATTTGTAGTGATGTTGGATGCATTCGGGAGGGAATCCAGAACCTATTATTCAATTTGTTAGTCTGTTTCATCTATGGAGGAGCTCCCCTCGAAGAGAGCATTGCCTTTTCTTATGGAATACATATGAATTTCTCATCAGATTGGTTACATTCTATTATTTTCCTATTTTAATCTATTACAAGTGGTATCCAGAGCCAGTCTTTCCTTGGATCGGCTTCATCAATTTATGGATATAGAAAAAATTATTTCATCTTTGCTCAACATCAGAGAGCAAGTCGAACAATCACAGCAACGTTTGGACACTATTTTGCAGATATTTAAAGATCTCAAGAATAACTTTGAAAATTTTCGGAACAACTTCAATGAAGATCTCTCAAATCTGGAAAGCCAACTCTATGCTCTGCAAGAAGGGGAAAAATACGCAGCAACGATGCAAGAAGAAAAGAAATTAAAGGAACATTGGAACAACTTCAATGTAAACTGCGAATTACAAGACGAAGAACAAGTAGCGCGATCGATTCCTGATGCTGAAATTATCAAAAGTGAACTCAACATTCCCAGGGATGATACTCATCGAGATAGAGGGTACCATCAAGCTGTGTATGTGGGGATATTTGTGGACATCACTCAGGTTTCACGAGGGTTGTGGATTTTTTATCCTGGTATTCACACTCGCTATCTTTCCCCTACAATCACCTTCTCACAAACTCGCATAGGATGGATCCGCGTGAAGGGGCAGAACTCCTACTTGAAGCCCCGGGAGCGCCATATCTGGAGGAATTTACCGGCGAAGACTGCGATGATGCGGGACCTGCAGGGGCTGAAGGCGAGCGCATTCACTAGATGCTTGAAGGAGATGCGGTGGAGGGCAACGTGCCGATGGAGGCTGATGAGGAGGCAACAGTTGTTGCTGTTAACGGTGAGGAAGAATATGCCATATGGGGAGACGACAAGGCGGCAGATGTCGGAGGAAGATTGGACTGAGGATAATCTTCTTCTTGCAGTTCAGGTGGATTGCAGCATCTTTAACCCAATCATGGCGATCCATTTTGTCAGAAATATAGCCCCTGATTTTGCCGATAATGAATTAGAGAACGAGTTTTTCTACATTAGATGTGCTTTCAGTGTGAATTGCAAATCCTTCATGGAGAAGTTCCCAGAAGTTGCTGAAACCCAAAAGGCAATGGAAGTTTCCGATATCTTAAGGCGGTGGGAACCGATGAAGACGACGCCATACATGGACAAGCAGAGAATGGATCTGTCATGGGGATCGCCGGCAACGCAGAAGGACTTCATCGTAGCATCATCGCTAGGCACTCCATCTTCAACAGAGTCTCATATCACAATCCCAACCATCCCAAAAACATCACAAGCCCATGTTTGCTCTGTTTCGCAGTGGAATCCTGATTTTGTTTCTCATCTTATTGTTGCATGGGATGAAGATAATTCACCTATAGTGGGTTTGTCCGCTCGGCTTCGAAGGGTTGGGCTTCAACCTAAAAAATTCACATACTCTTGTGTTACAAAAACTTGTGGTCAGTGCTTGAGTGTTGGAGAAAGTGGGACGATGCAATCAGTGTATATAGGAAATACCTTTTCGAGAATTTATGCAGCTGTTGGCTGGAAACTTGATACGACAATCATATTTCCAGAGAGTCATCTTTTGCAAAGACTATTTACTCCTTCTCTAGTCCGACGATATGAAGAATTCTATCAAGAGTATGGTGTCAAATTCTTGAAGGGTGTCTCCATTAAAAACTTAGAAGCTGGTTTTGATGGACGTGTAGCTGCTTTCAAACTGGGTAAGAAGTCGTTCGCTCCTCTTGTTCTTGATATATTGTTGCTGAGAGGTTTTTTAAGCGATGGGGGAGGGGAAATATACATGGGTTTACAAGTTTTAGAAGATGCGAAAATCGTCCATCAACTGCTTGATTTTTTGCCACTCAATGTTGTTTTTAAGCACTTTGATAGAGGAAGGAAAAAATACTCCTTCGATTTAGCTCTCCAGGAACGCACCTCTAGTATGAACTATGAGGGTCTTACGGAAGATCGTGAACTACAGGAGCTTCTAATACACGTTGAGCCAATTGATAATGTGCATGATATGAAGAAACGTGGGGGTCCTGATCTGGATTTACAAGAGCTTCATCACAGTGAACCATATATAAGGGAACTTGTTGCGGGGATCCTTAGAAAAGCCAACCACATGAATGTGGTAAATGTTAGTTCCACAGAAGCTGTCTCTCTTTTGGGTGATGTTCGGACGCAGATGACTCAAGCTTGTGAGTTAGTTGAGCTGCCACTAAGGCACCCTCAGCTTGTTAAATCAGTTTGTGAGAAGCTAGATGTTGTGGCCTATGGGCGAGAAATTATGGGTTTCAAGGTCTGTACTGGTTATGGAAGTTTATCAGGCACTAGTGTGGCAAGCCCACATGTGTCCATTCTGCTTGGACCATTTCTCATCATTTGTTTGTATTGGCTTGCTGATTGGAAGGAATTGATGCGAGAAGCAGACTATGGCAGAGCTCGATATGTTGAAGATGAGCATAATGTGGACCAACAGATCAGGGAGAAGGGGAATATGGAAAAGCTTTGCATTAATTCCCAACTTAAGAAGAAGAAGTTTGTCTCATCTACAAAGAAAATGTTGAAGCATAACTGCACCTTGTGGACAAGGTGCTTTGAAGGGGGAGGGTTTGTTACACGTCAGTTACTTCAACAATGGAAGACCCAAGCTATACTGGGTTTAGATTGGGTAATAAGAGTTAGTAGTGGGCCCGGCCCATGGGTTAAGTGTTGGCTGGTGGACATTTATTTTAATTACAAATTAATGTTAATGATAGGGCTTGAGCCCATTAGTTAGTACATGCAGGTGAGTATTTGTAGTGATGTTGGATGCATTCGGGAGGGAATCCAGAACCTATTATTCAATTTGTTAGTCTGTTTCATCTATGGAGGAGCTCCCCTCGAAGAGAGCATTGCCTTTTCTTATGGAATACATATGAATTTCTCATCAGATTGGTTACATTCTATTATTTTCCTATTTTGATCTATTACAATATAACACATGCAAATGTGATTTATGACCTTCTAATAATTTCAGCCTACAAAATAAACCAACAGAAAGTAGACAAAACATCATTAATTCAGAAAGCATATGTGATGTAATTGATATACCTTTTCTTCTCATCTTCTTCTAATTTTTCACTCGCATTTTTCAGCCCTATGGACCCAAGACTTGAACTTGAAGATTTTCGAACAGGAGATGAGGAGGAACTTCTACTCCTATGCCTCTTATAATGTCTAGGGGTTGAAGAACGACTTTTATGACGTCTAAAAGGTGAACGACTTCTGCGGTGTCTTGGGGAAATAGAACGACTTTTCCGTCTGTACAAAAACATTAATATTTTTTAGAAACTAACCAAAAAGAAAAGAATTTGAAAGCATTTATACACAAAAAAATAATAATAACAAGTATTAAGTCAGTCCACCATTTAGTACAGTAAATATAGAAGCACGTACAAGTTACCTCATACATTCTTAAGAATAACCTTTGTGAGCTCCACCTTTTATCACATGAAGCAAATGTCACAATCGAGCGACAAAAGGACAACCAATGGCCCCCATCACCTGCTCACTTCCCGTACAATGGGAAGAAAGAGTTTTTCCATTTCTCTTATGAAGAGCATGCATTCTATCCCACCCTCACACCGCTCTTAATCTTTTGCTCCAATTATTTTATTACTCTCTTTTTGTTGAATTTCTATACACAAGGTAAATTCCACGAAGGTCAGATATGCCCACTGACAATTGCTTACAAACCGAGCGACATCTCTAATCAACAAACTTTTTGGCATAATCGAGCAACATGCTTCAAAATTGGCATGACTACCATCAATCATACGTGTACAGATCTTTAAGGTGCTCATGAAGCTCATGAAAACAGAAGACTCTCCAAACAGCAACAAGTTATACAAATACCAAGATAGACAATGTAACTATCCATCTGCTTCCACTACCACATGTAAAACAAAGAAGCCAGAATGAGGAATTGCGATGAAAATATTTAATTTGAATACGAGATGCATCTAGCTGGGCAAAACGAGAAAAGAATCATGTTCCATCAACAGCCCACATAAAGTTGTGAACCTTCATATCGTGGAAAAACATATCATTTTCTCATTAATTTTGATAGCTTTCCACATCTTCTAACAAAAACAAATAAGAAATTCCAACATTCTATTAATTTCTATTATCCATGTTTCTCTCACAGGGTATTACCTATTTTTGATCGGTTTCTCTCACAGGGTATTACCAAGACACAAATTCATTGCATTCATAGTTATAATATGACAGATAATTCCTATATAAAGTATTTTTTTATAAGTATTTCCTATATAAAGTATTATAGCCTGTACTTCAACTCTTCTTTTTCTTTTTCTTTTTATATTTGTAGAAGCCCAGACCTTCTTTCAACTCTTCTTTCTATTTGTAAAAGTAATTCAAATTTGGAATGCACAAATTGAACCACCATTTCCAAATTTTTGTTGTAAATCTTACACTAAGAATTTTCAAAGATCAAGTAATATTTAACCTAAACGAAATAGACTTCACATTAGAAAGATAAAGAAGCACTAAAAAATCCACAGGGAAGTAAAAGATCCATACAGATCAGTTTGAACGCATTTGCAATCTATCAAAAAATAGGACAAGAAAGAGGTACAATAAACAGGATCACCTGCTATATGAATAGGATGAATAAGGAGACCGACTTCTCTCTCTTCGGCTTCTCCTGCTATACCTATGTCCCACGGGAGATGGTGAATACCTTCACCTATACGAAGGTGATCTCGACCGTGACAAATCCCGAGGCATCTCCTACAACCTCAACTTTATGTTTATAATATCAAGATTGAACACCAAAAATAACGCTTCCCCTAAAAAGACAAACAAAATTAATCAACCAAAGTCAATCAATAAATGCCCAATTTACATATTCGAACTGTTAGATCTATTAATATCAACTAGTTAACATACTTATAAAAAAATATCAACTGGCTAACATCAACAAAAAAAATCTAGGTAAGAATATCGATTGAAAACAATGATTACGGATTATCCTGAAGACTTCCCAATCTCATGAGTCACGGATAAACACTGAAACCAATCTTTTCCCCGTAAAAACAAATGAATTAATACATATCAGTCAGCATAGGTCTGATTCAATGCTAAGAGAACTAACACCAACAAGATAATTAAAACCTTTCAAACCTCGATTTTCCGCTAATTTGGCGGCAATATTGAAACTAGATTGACAACCAATTACTAAACTTGACCTTGGCTGTTGAGAAAATATAGGAAACAATAATAACTTGGAACTTCTGATTCTTCAGAACAATCAACCAATTGAGCATCAATAACGTCAACATGTTCAATATCTTCTTTCTTTCTTTTTTGATGGGTAATGCAGTATGCCCAACATCGATTATCAAAAAGACAGAAAACGGAGTACACCTTTAATCGTATTAGAACCAATAATCTTATTAGAATCTTAATAGGGAGCGATTTTCGTAAAGCTTAATGAATAATGCTTTAGGCTGAGCTAAGAGGCTATTATCATTTTGTTAGAAAGCCAAAAGACCTATATGTATTGCTCGAATCCAGTTTTCCTCGATTTTCTCGGGAGCAAACAGGGGATATACAAAATTGGAGAAAAAAGCCTCCGTGATTGAAAAGGAGAAACCCTAGGCACTAGATTTACCTGTCGGACCAATTCGGAAGATCTTGAAGTTTGGGAATTTTGTATCAATCTCTAGCTAAACCCTAAGTTCCTAACTGACAGCTAGTCTGTAGATTTTGCCCAATCGGAAGCGTTAACGAGACCGAAAACCTAGAGAAACGAGAGGGTTAGTAGGTAGTTAGTACCCGACGAGATCTACAAAAGCCGTCTCAGATCATGCCACCTCGTCTGGGACCCGGCCGTTTGTAAATTAGATCATGTACCATCCACTGGTTGTTAAAGGAGTCTCTTTTTAATTTATTATTTTTAGAAGAATAATATTACATATAATTATATGGTATGCAAGTATCGTACAGTCGTTTTGAAAAGAGTATGATTTATTATTAAAAAAATTATTATTTTTTCATATGAGTTTCATATTTATTTACTTTTTTCAAAGTGATTACATGGCGCTTGCGCACTCACGACTGCAACTATCATTTTTCTTTTTAAAATAATGCTACAGACCAATCACTTTATCTGTAGAGTATTGTGAAAGTATCGCGTATTTTTTTTAATAATATTATATATAGTTATGAGTTGTGTAAACGTCATACACTTTTTTTAAAAAAAAAGGGGTTCATCATTAAAAAATATTATTTTTATGTGAATCTTATATTTATTTTTTTTTAAAAGAATATATGTTACGTGTGCTTTCTATAACTGCAAATATAATTTCTCATAATAAATATCAAAATGGAAAAACCTTCCAAATTAGATCTCTTTTCATTTGACCCTAGTATCATTATATTAGGAATGAGAGAAGAAAAAGTAAAGGATTAATTACACTTTTTACTCTCTCGATCTTTCATTCAATTCACAATGTACTTCTAAAATTAATAATTGCATTAAAGTAGACCCTCGAACTTTAAAAACTTCCCAACCTCCCCCTTCTGTTTACCAACAACGTTAAATCTAACAAAAATTCACTGTAAAAATATAATTTTTATCTAATTTATTATCATTGACCATATAAAATAATATATACTATCAATTAATAATAAATCATTAATCGTTAACTATATATAAAATTATTTTATACCTAAGTTGCAAGCAAGTATGAATAATCTATATATACAATGAAATTATTTGATATTCATTAACCATATAGAAATTATTAAAAAATATATTTAATGATTTATTATTAATTGATAGCATATATTATTTTATATTTTATATGGTCAATGATAATAAATTAGATGAAAATTACATCTTTGTAGTGAATGTTATTCACATGAGCAGCACATGTAGTGAATTTCAGTTAGATTTAACGCTGTTGATAGACGGAATTAGGGGATTGAGAAGTTTTGAAAGTTCGAAGTTTCACTTTTATGCAATTATTAATTTCGGAGGCATATTATGAATTGAGTAAAAGTTTAAAGGGGTAAAGTATAATTAACTCAAAAATAAATAAAAATTAGAATCGTTTACACACAATACAAAATTTACATAAATATCAGTTTAAGTGGAATCTCTTGCCGTTGTTGTTCCGTGCCCCATCCGCCTAATCAAGTGACATGACAATGTGCTTGCGTCCACAAAATTGTAGATGATCTTATTTTAGATGATAAGTAGATATGGTACGATGACTATACAAGAAAATAATATAATATATAATAAATCCTAATCAGCAAGTTGGATCGAATTGGGTCAATAGTTTTTCGAGAGGACGAAGAGCGATCACGAACCAAGCCTAGTTGAAAAATCATAACAAATCATTGTTAGATCGAATTATAACGAGCCAGAACCAAGCTACACAAAAAGAAGCCTAACACGTTACCTAACATATATTAAAATGAATAATGATAGCATTATCAATCTTTTACTTTTACTGTCTTTTTATTACTCGTTTTAATTTTTAATTTTTTTTACTTAATGATTAAAAAAGTGATAATTAATAAAATTATATATTTTTTAAATTTTTTTCTTAATAATTAAAAATATTAAAAAAATACTTTTAAAAAAAATGCACTACAAATAATAAAATGGTAGTAAATAGTTTGTAATTCTATCATTACCCTGTTAAAAGTATACACCTCTTGTTCATAAATGAGCTGCAGATGCTCTGATCTTCAATAAAAAAAAAAAAACATAATATCTTTGGAACGGTAAGACTGTTTTAAGCCCATTAACAACATCCAATGAAAACATGACATCTCAGTATTACATAAATTAAAATCTTGAGGATCACCACGTGGGATTTCTACTAGAATTAATAATACTAGAAAGGATCTGTTCCATTTCCTCTACTACCCGACGTTTTGTCTTAGTGCCTCTTGCTTCTACCACCTGTTGCCGCCACCAGCAGACCAACGCAGCCACCGCCGTCCTACCATCGTCTTCCCCTCATCGTAGAAGTGGTTTGTTTCTTGGTATAATTTTTTTTTCAACCTGCACTACAGGTGGTGGAAGTAAAATAAACAAAAGCTAACATGAACAAAACCAGAAAGAGCCTAAAGATTCAACTTTCCAGTTCGACATCCCCATTCCCAAGGGCTTCAAAGTGCATCTCTCTACAGTACTGACTGAAATTCCAATTGAAAAAAGCTTGTTGAGAATTTGGACACAGGATATTTGTAACAAAGTAAAAAGGAAAGAAAAAGAACAAAAGAGAAGAGAAAGGTTATATTCTGTAAAAAATTGTATTACTCAAAAAGGGCTCATATATGCAACTTGTCGTACATAGCCTAACTGACACTTACTAAAAATAACTAACTATACACCTCACTAATAAACAAATAAAAATGATACTTACAGTCGTGCGTGCGTAAGTATCATTAAGTCGTTTTGAAAAAAGTGAATAAATATGAAACTCACGTGAAAAGAAGTTAATTTTTTAATAGTGGACCTCACTCGTTTTTCAAAGCGACTGCACGACGCTTACGCATTTGTATGTAACATTGCTGTAAAACAAAATACCAAAACAAAATACCAAAAGATTCTGGTATCAACTACTTGTAGCTACATCAGAAGATGACGATTCACGACTTGTAGCTTTGGTGGACTTTGAAGCAGGTTGAGAGCAACTCGTAGCTGACTGACTCTTTAGAGACCATACGGCCTGCAGCTTTAGTAGGCTGCAATAATATTTACCAAGTAAACAAACAGTCCATCGAAATGACCAAAAATTTCAATTCAATAGAGCCACGAAGAGCCTGAGCAACCAACATTTCAGTGAAAATTGGACAACTCGCCTCATGAAACAAATCGTAATTTGCAGAGCCACTTCTTTATGACTTTCAAAACTTTTTTACAATAAAGGGTACAAGAAAATGCAAAAGCAAAGAACCCTTATTTTCTACAAACCCTAACCTTGTGGGCTTGAATAGAGGAAAACAAAGCAACATTTTCCAACAACCAAAAGACAAATGGGTTATGCACGAAACAAGAAGACCACTTGGCGAAAAGGCATGGTTAAGAAGAAAGGAAAAATTCAGATCCTGAAAATAAGAGTAAATCGTAGGACTTAACAAATTTATAAATAATTAATATCTAACTAGTTGATATTTATTCAAAATAACAATATATTATATGACTACATATATTATTAATACATACACTTAATATGATAACATATATCTATTTCATATATAGCTCTCACATTTTAGTATATGAAATTATTAAATTTTATGTACTAATTGTTATACAAATTATAAAATATATCTATAAAGTATATTCACT
Source organism: Juglans mandshurica (assembly GCA_022457165.1). Lineage (NCBI taxonomy): Eukaryota > Viridiplantae > Streptophyta > Magnoliopsida > Fagales > Juglandaceae > Juglans > Juglans mandshurica. The sequence goes on along the minus strand of CM039621.1, from coordinate 4,015,763 downwards.
ATATAAACATAAGTAGTTAGATTACATATTATATTTAATTATAAAAGTGGTATGCTTATATTATTAGTTAATACATATATATGTATATATACATACGTGTATATATATATATATATATTTATCAATATATGAATGAATTTTAATCGAGTCGAGTTAACGAATCGACTCGAGCATAAACGAGCAGGCCTTAACGAGCCTTAGCCGTGTCGAGTCGAGTTTTGTCAGGAATGTGTCATTTACAAATCGAGCAAGTATCTATTTTCACGAACGAGATTTTTTTTTTTCACGAGTCGAGTTTGACTCGAGTTTAACCGAGCGAGTATCGAGCAGGCTATTGAACAGACTGATTCATTTACAACCCTAGATCTGGGCGAGGAGAGTGATTTTCCTTCATGGGTCTTTCTATTGTGTGCTGCGGTTCCATTATTAGCCTTATGGGTGGGCTACATGGTAAAAAAAGTATTAAAGGCTATTTTTAACCCTTTAAGTAACCATCATTGGATGGCATTATCAAGGAAATTTAAAAATTATATGACAGCTCTTACTAAATGATCTATACCCTTTGATCTTGAGCTTAGAAAAACATAAACCTACGAATGGGAACACTTTTTCACTAATCATATTATGTGATCTTTAACCCAACACTACTAGAATACAAATATGTTTTTTGCTGTTTAGGGTATATTTATATGTGCTACAAAACATGTTCCCTTAGTAATAACCCATATGTAATATAGAAGCATATGTATTCTCTGGTGCATCTCATCCTTGTTTTGAAAAGCCATTCAATATTCATAGACAATAGAAGCGGAGTCAATAGAATCATCTATTAAGGTAAGCCATGTGGATTATGTATAGTGTAAAGATTTTTAAATATAACTATTTATTAAGATAATTGTCATTTGAGGGTTGTATAAATTAATTACTCTATATCAGAAAGGTTATTTGTTCATTGAGATTTGTGGACATGAATCTGAAAAATGGAGACTGTTTTGCTTGACATTGATCACTTCCGGTCAGATGGATCCTTTGTGTTGCAAGCATCTGGCATTTTTTATGAAATTTCAAATTTGGATCACACAAATTCCGGTGTTCTATACAAATTGTGTTAATTTTCTTTAATTACTTCAGATTATTGAATTGGTTGTTTGCTACTTGACTTACCAAAACAGCCGTGAGTATGTCCATGATCTCTATTTTAATTTTTGAATGTATATCATCAAGTTATTTGAATTATTCAATGTTGGTGTCTTCAAAATTGTGTTATTTTCAATTAAACATATTAACACATCTTATTTTAATGAAATGTTCACTAGCTATCATATATCACAATCTTCCTCCGTTAAATTTTCAACGTCCATGACTGACCAATCCATTACAAACGGCTCAAGTCTTACATCTCAACTGAGATAATCTTTAACACCATTTTTAACACCCCAAGGAAGCCCAAGCCATGTCTGCTCTTATACTAAAAAATGATTAATCAAGCTGTTTGGTAGAAATAAATTGTCAGAATCACAATTTTCAGAATCCATTTCCATGGATATAGTTTGTTTCCCATGTTACAAATAAATAATTATATATATATATATATAAATGAATATATATATATATATATATATATATATATAAGCTTGAAATAAATATTACAATAATTAACTGAAGAAGAACAAATAAAATTAGGATAGAATATCCTGTGATTAGCTTATCCTTACCATGGTGGCGAAGAAAGTTTACCATTAATAATGCCTTAAGAAGGATGGACCTTTTTAGATGAAAGTCCTTTCCAAGCAGACTTCATGGAAGCAGTAGCAGAATTCAATGCGGCCTCTAGATACCTCGTGGAAGCAACAAATGTGGCCTTTTCCATCAAATTCCCCATATTTCTAGCACTCTCGGCAGTATCCACCAAGCTTTTCAGCTCAGCCATCGACATTCTTTCGAGTTCCTCCTCGAATAGACGAAACTCGTCCATGGCGCTTTCCATGACCGAGTCAATGTAGTCCTCGGTTCGTTGCACCGCAGTCTCGGCTTCTTCTACTTCTTTTTGCTCTTCTAGCTCCATGGCTGCCCATGACCTGTACGCTTCGATCTCGAACAGCCTTATGGGGTCCTCGATGGTGGATGGATCGAAGTTTTTATCTTGCAAAGATTGGCCCGAGAGGAGGTTGAACTGGTAAAGCAGAGCTTCCATTTTCTAGTGGGTGTGAATTTTGCAGATCTAGCTTCGGTGTCTGTAAGTGAAAAAGCTGGGTAGGAGTAGAGAATCATATAAACAATAGTATGTTACAACGAGTATTTAAAGTTGGAAAAGGTCTTGGATAAAGGAATTTTTAATAATTCATGAAAAAAACAGCTCTTTTGTAACGTTCGACTATAGTTTTAACTTTTCTTTTCTTTTTTAATGGTTGTGATGATTCTAACGCCCACCAGGTGTTTGTCTTTTTCTCATACACAAAATGGGATTTTAGAAAAATAGATTTAATATTTGATATGGTCAATTATCACCCGTGGGTAGTGGTTAGGACGAACTTGTGTACATGAGTCTCGTGTTACAAGTTCGATTATTCATGAGATCAAATTGCGATTTAAGTAGGAGGCAATGATGGTGGGTTGCTATGTTAGTTTTTCCATAAGTTTAGATTTCATGAATAAGTCCTGAGGACACTGCCGTGGTTGGTTCTTCCATCATAAAATATATATATATTTGATACGATCAATTGGAGAAAAAAATGCCCGAACTTCACAATTAAAAATTAAAGTCGGGGCACTGATAAATAAAGAGCTTGTATAATCTATGAAGCATTTTTCATTGCTTTGATAATGCCGTTGGAGCTCTCTTTATTTTCAGTGAAAACAACAAAATAAATAATAATTTTTTTTTTCTTAGTGGGGACAAAGAGATGCTAATGGGGAGATGGGAGATATGGAGGACAGCTTTTCCTATGACTTCATCGTTTTGGTTAAAGGTGGGGGCCATTCTCAATTGACAAAAATACACTAAATAGTCAATCATCAATTTCTTGTCTTCTGAATTCTGTGAACTTAAGGCAGAGGTTTGGTATGTACCAGTTTATGTTTAATTTGTTTTTTTTTTCTCTCTCTTTCAATAACGATTTTATTTGATCTTATCCTTATAATTTTTTTAAATTTTTATATAAAATATAATAAATAATTTAATTTTTTAAATTTTTAAATAATAATAATATTAAAAAATAATATTATAATAATATTTTATTCAACTTTTAACTTTTATCTAAAATAATCTTATCTCACTATTCGAATGGAACGGATGGTTTTGATATGCGCCAGTTTCCATATAATTTGCACACCCTTTTCTCAAAAAAAAAAAAAACAGGATTGCTAAATGCTAGTCTTGAGGTGGTGGTCTATTCACAATCAGTTGCTAATATAAGATCGTAGCAAATAAATATACAAGATAACAAGTAGCTTACACATAGTACAGGAATATCAGAAAGATTATTCCACTCTTTGTTTGCCATCCTCATCTCTCTCGGATGATTATTGCCAACATTACTTCTTAAATGTGAAAGGGATGTCGATGTCCTAACTGATGACTTCAACTTAAAACTTCATAATAGAAAATATTGTCATGTTTTAAGTTATTTTCTCTCTTGTTATCCAATATACCTTGGGTGGCAAAGTCGATATGCCCCTTCAGGGAGGGAGGAGCTCCGGCTCCCCTCTCCTCATCGACGAATTCTTTATATTCCGAATCATACATGAAGAACAGATTTTGTAATAAAAAATAGGATTCACACAAAAAAAAATAAAAATAAATTTGTTTATTAATAGATGAAGGAATTGACTTCATGGAGAGAATGTACTAATTAAATTGGTTAAATTCACGATCCATTGGTTACATACCTAAAAGATTATTTACAGAAAAAATATAGTTAACTAACCTAACTAACTTGCTACAAACCCAAGAAGCCTTCGCCTAGCCTAGCCTGTTATAGCATCATTGGCCCAATTGTTTTTTTTTTTTGTTATCTTGCTATTAGATCATTACACTTGTAAACTAATGGTGTTTTTATATGTCAATAAATTTGTTTATTTTTAATATAATTATGAAAAATAATAACAAGATTCCTATAAAATAAAATAAAAAAAATAGAAAACACTGCAACCTGAAGTGAAGGTAGCGATCCCAAGCGCCACTTAGCATTCTCCTTGTTTCAAACCCAACGCGAGAGAGAGCGAGAGAGAGAGAGTCTCCATGATGAGAGGGGCCCAGGTGATGTTTTCCTTGTTACTCATATGCTTTCTCGCCAGCGACGTCGTATGGAAGGCCCAGGCCATTTGGCTTACCTTACCTAAGGCCGCCAGGACCAAGTGCGTTTCCGAGGAAATTCACAATAACGTCGTCGTTTTGGGTGACTACGTTGTCATCTCCGATGATCCCACTCATGACACCTCCACCATCTCCGTCAAGGTCAGATTCACCACCCCCAATGCCTTCCTTCCTTCTTTCTTTCTTTATTTTTTTTTTCCGAGGTTCTTTAATGCTTGATCCTGGATCATCAGTTGTGGTTACGGTTTGTTCATTTCATGCATGCCATGCCATTCCTCTATTTGGTTGCTAGGAAAAGTGATGACACGGTTTACAGTCCTCAGAGCTTAATCTCTTACAGTAATTTGGTTCGTCAGGGAAAAAGATACGTTCTAATTTCGTGTATGTATGATTGAAGGAAAATTATTTGAGTTTCGACTCTTGTAATTATTTTGTTTTTTATTTTCCGACAATTTATCTGTAATCAATTAGAGCCTATTTGTTTTGTGTTCTTATAATCGATTACGTAGATTGGTTAATTATGGGATGGTGGATAAACGTGGTGGAGAAGTGAAGGCATTCTTTTTTCATTTATAATGTTCAGAAATTTCAATTGATTTGTCTAGTTTTCTTTTCAAATGTCTGTTACTAAAAGACAATAACCAATGGCGATGGAATTTGTTGGGAATATAAATTTCTGACCCAAAAAGGAAATCAAATTTTTGCTGATTCTTGCGATTAGGAGCGAAGAACCCAAAAGCTCATAGATTCTCCACTGCTAAGTTTATATCTAATCCGAGTTCCTTTTATAGGGTTGATTTGTTAATATGTCATCTATGCTTATGGAAGTTTCTTCATTCTGATGTTTCTCTATGTGAACTTCATAATCTGGAATGTGCAATTAGAGAAAAAAAATATTTTTAATTATTTTTTTAGAAGTAACCAAAAATCTTTTTGAAAAACGCAAAAGGCATAATCCAAGTGGATGTATACAATAAATAGGAACATAAAAAAGATAAAGAAAATCATGAAAACTAACTTGGCCCATTAAAATTTATAGGTGCTATTAAAAAAAACAAAGTATTGCTGAAGAAAGTTCTAAGTTCTTCCAAGGTCCGTTCACTGTCCTAAACACTTCTATCATTCCTTTCCCTCCAAATACACCATACCGGACAAATAGGAACCGTCTTCCACACTGCTACATTTAGGGGCTGCCACTCCAGTTTGCAAAGAGGTTTAAATTTTTCAAGACTTGCATATGTCAAACTAGATCAGTATATGCTATGGTTTGCCTTGTTTAGCATTCTATGACAGTGTTCTTTTAGATTAACCATGACACAAGATTTATAATCATATATCGAATTAGATCATTTTTCTGAGTAATCAGTTTCTAGTGTCGTATGCCATTCTACACTGCGAACTTAGATGCGACTTAGCATAGGTTGACAAACGGGTTAACAGAAGTATTGGATTTTTTTTTTGGAATGATATCAAATGCAAATTTGATTTTTTTTGAAAAGATAATATAATTAGTTACATTTTAGATTGAGTTGACAATATAAATTCGTTTTCATGATCATGCCTGGGGCATAAACACAACCTTATCTTCTTGAAAGTTAAAAGGCAACTACATGTTACTAGCATGAGAATTGTTTTTAAGTGTCTCAATTGGTTGCAATCTAACGATTGTTCATATTCTTCTCAGTTGACATCACCATATGGAAATAATCTTCATCATAAGGAGAATGTGACACACGGACAATTTGCTTTCACAACTCATGAGGCTGGCAACTATCTGGCTTGTTTCTGGGCAGATGGTTCTAACCCAGAAGGTGGAGATGTTAGCGTAAACCTTGACTGGAGAACGGGAATTGCTGCGAAAGATTGGGAATCGGTTGCTAAAAAAGAGAAAATTGAGGTGAGCACTTTTTTGTTATTTTCTCTTTCGCTTGGCCTGTAAATTTCTAGCAGGGTCACTTTTTTGAAGGGTTAGGGCATGCTTGGGTAATGAGATGAGATGTTCTCAACTCATCTCACTTCCCAAACATGGCCTTCATCTCTTTGCTGAACTCAAAGAATGAACAAAGTGCTTCTTTAAAAGTTGTTGAAATTCTGTGTCTGAAACCATATTCATAATTAAAAGTGCTTTAAAAGCTGCAAAAGATCATCAACTGCAAGTGAATTTGCATGCTACCTTTTTCTTACGTAGTTTCAATAGGAGTTGCTGAGGGCAGAATCTAATAGAAATAAGTTGGAGTTTAATTTATAAAATTACTAAAGTGTCTATTAAAACTTGAACTCAGAAGTTCCAATAACTATAAAAACAGAACGGAATTTTTTGTAATGTTGATCTTTTTTCTTTTTTCTTTTTCCTTCAAAACATGCTAATTATACAGACACACAGCTTTAACATTACTTCGTTTTGGAATTTCTCAAATGTGTTAAAGATTGTCCTGTATAAATTTGGAATATAGAATTACTTCTTATCTGTTAAATGGACATGGTAGTAATAACACTTACAATAAGTGAATGAAAAGAAGCGTTAGGCCTTGGCTTCATCATTAAAGGGGTGCAGTTTGAATAGGTAGGTATAAGGTTCAATTGTTATCAATCGAAGTAAAAAGAATGAAAAGGTGAGAAAAGAATGAGCAAAAAACAGACTTGTTACATACAAGTTTGAAAAGGAGGATAAAAACTTGGAAGAATTGATTTCTTTTACATTGCTGCACCAAACATCAGCATCCGTGTACAAAAAATCTCCCATGCATTTCTTCCTAAAGTGTTTCTTTTTCGTTCTTATCCTTGATCCTGACATTTCTCTCCTTGCATTGCTAATGTATAGGGTGTTGAGCTCGAGCTGAGGAAACTTGAGGGAGCAGTGAAGGCAATTCATGAGAACGTACTCTACCTGAAGAACAGGTAATTGTTTGCACTCAGTTGGGAATCTGGGATTCATTGAAATTTATAGTGTGTCCAAAAGTTATATCTAATGTGACTATCTTTCTTTCTTCTATTTTTTTTATACTTCACAGAGAAGCAGATATGAGGACAGTGAGTGAACGAACAAATTCCCGGGTGGCGTGGTTTAGTGTCATGTCCCTGGGTGTCTGCATTTCAGTTTCGGCTCTGCAGTTATGGCACTTGAAGCGGTTCTTTCAGAAGAAGAAACTCATTTAGATCTTGCTAATGTAATTTAATTTTGTTTCTGGATGAAATAACAGATTCTAGAAAATTTTCTTTTTATCGACCTTTTTATTTATAAAATGCAGTTGGGATATCTTGATACCATTTACTAGTGTCCATCTTTTGATATGCATGAGAGAAGCATTTTCTATTACCTCCTGCCTCACCATCATCTCGCCCCGCAAAACCAACTACCCAAAACATCCATCCCTGGATGAAATTTACTGACATATAGGCAACAGCACTAGCAGCTCAGGTGAAATTAGTTTATAAAAGGATGCATTGCATGCTGCAGCAAGTAGCGGGAAGCTTGTTCACATTGTTTAAGGAGGATTAATTGTCGTTCGAGTTCAATGAATATAGAACAGCTGGCTTTACTTTGACTATTCGCATTTTATCATTATCTTACTCTATTATGTAATCTTAGCCGAAGATGTGTTCTGCTAGGGATCAGTTGAGACCGTTTATTAATGTGGTTGGAAGTGTTTATTTAAGGAGTCTCATTTCATCAATAACGTATGCAAAAGATTATTATCCCAAAAACCTGTTTTGAGGTTGTTTATAACTCTCTCTAATAACCTAGTTGTCATCATTAATCACCAAAATACAGAAATATAGACAAAAAGAGCCAGCTTCATTCCCTGTACAAGACCGTTTGCATGTAATGCAGTATGCTCCCATGATTCAGAGGATGAAAAACAACAAAACCATAACCCAGAAGCAGGAGGTAAAACAGAGCATGTTATGAATATAATCATTAAAGAATGATCACAGTTATAATTAGATCAGAAGTCAAGCTGTAATCAGAGGATAAGATTATAGTCATTCAGATTAAATGCATAAACTAGAGACGAATTGGCCTCCTATTAACTTCATTCCATTCGAACTATATGGCGGTTCATGTATCTAAGCCTGCAAATCTCATCAAAGAAATCATCTGCGCTGCTATGACTGCTCTTCATCTGCAAAATCTTTATTACCAGTGCCTTCAAATTCTTCCCATACTTCAACAAGGACTCAAGAGTGCTCATTTTCTGTTCAGCATTTAGTGGTGATCGCACTGTGATCACCACCTCTTCCAGACATGGAATTACAAATCCTGAGTCCACCTGCAAATCCCAATTAAATTATGAAGCTTAAAAACTCACCCCTATCATAATTAACAGCTAAATTAAATTATCAACTCACGTGTTTTAGGCTGTTCTTCTGGCAGAGAGCAGCAAACATGGCACCATGGGCATCGAACTTTTGCAATTTTGGGTGACTATTAAAAAACTCAACCAAGTCAATCTCCGGAAAGGGTTGAAGGGCCTCAAAATCCCCAGTGAATTCGACCTTCATGTAGAGATGCTTCACTTTGCTTGCCCATTTTAGCATATTACTTACTGCATCCCAGCACCACTGGACTCCCCTGATGGACAAGAACTCAAGAGCCTCAAGTTTCCCAAAGTCCACCAAGTAGACTCTCCCTAAAGGAATTTACCAGAACAAAAAAATAGTCGAAAGTTATGACTCAGATCCTTGGGCATTAATTCGCTAAAAATGAAAGGAAAAACTGGGAGTAATCCGAATTGAAAACATCTGTCAACCAATTACCTGCATTATTTGCAATTGAAAGATTCTTCAAGTAGTTTGTCTCATGAACCCTAATCCAACTACAACCTTGAACTTCAAGGAATTCGATTTTGGGGGATGTGAGGGAAAGAGAGCAGTTACCCAAGCCATAAAAATCCAGCTTGCACTGCTGCAAATGAGGCAAGTCAATTAAAACCGATCGAACCCCTTCACAACCAAGCAGCAACAAGTTGGTCAGATTAGGACACGCATCAAGTGCAGCCGATAATGCAGAATCCTCCATTCTCGCCCCAACAATTTCAAGGTTCCATAGGTTTTGGAAGACATTCCACTTGGGGGAATGGGTCATTAACACACCCCAAAGTTTTAGTGATTCCAAATTCATGGCAGCACTGATGCAACTCAGTTTTGAGGGGTTCTCATTACAGGTCTGAAGTTCGGCAAGGTTATCCATTCGGAGCTCAAGACGCTGGAGGGATGGACCTATCAGTGAAAGCCACGAAGAAAGGCCTGCTCCAGAAAATGGGCTATACACGACAAGCTCCTCTAGTTGAACAATTGATGATAGCATCTTCCACACAATGATGTCAGGATTTCCCGAACCAGTATGATTGTCAAAAGAGTTTCGCGGGAAGTAAAGGCTATGAATATAAGGCATCGAGTCTCTCCACCTCTTAGAAACAGAGTTGCAGGCTACCACATCCCTAGCATTGTTGATGTGCGACAATATATGCTGAAGAATGGCATCAGGGAGAGAGTCCATTCTCTGAGAACAGAAATCAAACAGGCAAAATGTTGATTTCCAAAATTGTTTAAGATAACAAACCAGTGCAGACAAGGCCACAAATATGAAGATTGTAGAATCGTTTTTAAAGCTTCAAAACGCAACAACATTGATCAAGATTATATAAATTAAAAAGACGTAAGCTCTATCTGTCGTAGAAGCATCTTAAGTTGGATTTGAGGGTAGTTTTTTATTATGCTATTCGTTCTAAGAATACCGAGATAATATGGAACGAAAAAAAAAATTAACTACAGACTTGTCGATGTTGGGAACTCAACAGAGCTAAAGCTTCACTTAACTGAGCCTCGTACCACTATCTGCACTAGTTATAGTGGCAACTTAATCCTGTCAAAGCCAATTTTATAAAAATAAGTAAGGCTCTAAATCACATTTTCACTTCTTTCCACTTCTTCCATATTCTTGGCAACCAAACGGATCAAATGTAAGTGCAGTGAGACTACAAGGATTACAATCGAATGCTAGATATCTATTGAAAATAAAATTTTTTTTAAAAAAAGGTAAATCAGATCTATAGCTGACAAAAACGCAAATCAAACCAATCTTTTTTTTAAAGGCAGATCAAACCAATCTGAGAACCCAGAATGAGAAAAAAAAATGGGAATATTACGATAAACCCGCGCGGGAAATTTGTTTTGCTTGAATATTGAGGTACCCAGATGGAAAGAAAGCATTTTAGCAAGAACCCAGATGGAATTCAGTGCAAGTAACCAAATACAAATGCTGCAATAGAGGTACCCAGTTATGCAGATGACACACACAAGTAAAATTTAAAAGAAGAAAGAAAGACAAAACCCATCGTGCGAGCAAAATTATGGAAAAGAGGGACGGAATAGCAGGTTGGCTTCGAGCCTCGAGGAATACCTTCAAAGAACAAGAACGCATGGGGGGAGAGAGAGAGAGAGTGTGTGCGGGAGTGATAAGGAGCGCGCTTATACATACATACATAATACATCCAGGGTTTGGATTTGGGAGGGTTTTGGGCCCGGCCTTTGGGGGTTAATTTCAAATTTTAAAAAGTAGGAAGAAGATCGACCCTTTTTTTTTTATGAAACCCTCAATTCCATTCCACGCAGCAAGGTGGCCCGCTTCATTTTCAAAACTTTTTGAACTTTCTGACCGTTTAAATAGAGCCCCTGACCGCCCTTTCAATTTTTAAAAGGAAAACACTATTTCAGATTTCTACCGATTTTTTTTTTTATTTTTTTAACTTAATAATTAAGTAAGTGTTTTTAAATGAATATGTGATTTTTTTATTTTAAAAAAAATATAAATATTTTAAAAAATGGTGAAAGAAAAAATAAAATAAAAGTGTTTTGAGTGTTCATTAGAAAATGAAATTCTCTGTGAACGTAGCAATGTCCTTTTTAAAAATTATGTTATCATTCTCACATTACACATTATATATAATTTTTTTATTTTTTTTATTAAATATATGATGTATAAATGATGAATAGAATAATTCAATTAGATTATAAAGAAAAAAATGTGATTTATGGTGTAGGAAAATTGTGAATGGCAAAACTCTTCTTTTTCTCTCTTTTTTTTTTATTCCGAAGCCAAAAACAACGTAATAGCCACTTTCATTCTCCAAAAATATCTACTTATTTTTAACACAAAAAACAATACTATTTTTTCATATTTTAAAATAAAAATTATATTCAAAAAATATTTTAATTTTATGATATTTTTATTCAAATTTTTATTTATAATTTTTTAAAATTTAATAAAATATTTTAATTCAAACTATTTTACTATTATTCAATAATATACTAAAATATTTTAAATATCTAAAATAGCAGCGCAATTCAAAGAAGCATGCTCACCACCCTAGTCTCTATATATTTGGGCCTGAATCTCTAGCCCAGCTTCGGCCTTTCGAAACCACACAAAACTCTTGATACCCAACTACTTGTCGTTGATTGTTTACTCTAAAAAATCTTCAAATTCAAGCATCTGATGTATATTAGAAGTAGAAACACCAAGATATGCATGAATTGCAAAGCTTATTGGGCAAAACTTGCTAAAGAATATATATATATATATATATATATATATATATATATGTGGTTGCTTGCATTGTGAAATTAGAACAAGCATAGCTCAGCTATTCAACCACCATGAAAAATGGTTTCCAATTGGCAATTACTTAATAATCTTGGTAGTTAGGTCAGGTGCCTTAAATTCTCTTGGTGTTGAACCAAACCAAGATTTCTTGTGCTAACCTTCTATTTTTTCTTTCTTTCTCTATAATATTAATATTCAAGGCATGACTTTTGGTCTTAGTCTATGTCATTTCAATTCCTTTATCGTTAAATTATGTAATTTGTTGAGAAAAAAAAAAAAAAAAGCAAAATAAGACGTGCATGTCCTATTAAATGACCACTTCGTCTTGAGAGACCAATTTTGATTTTCTCGCATCAACCCCACTTTATACGATTCATTTAGACTCTTACTAAAAGAATTTGAGGCTACACAAGAGTATAGTCACGCTAAAAAAAAAAAAATTGAACTTGTTTGAATATAGAAATCATTTCATTTCATATTATCATTATAATTTTTATAAATATCAAAACGTATAATAATAATATTATAATAATATTTTATTTAATTTATATAAAAATATCTCATCTCATCTTATCTTACTATTTAAACGAATGTTAATATTTCTAGAGCTTACCCTTTCGACTCATATAAAAAATATCTAACCAAACTAACTAACACGACCTTTGTCGGCTATTGAAATAAATGGAAACAAGATAGGGAATAAGCCAATGCATATCCCATCTTGACACTTGTTAATATGCTTTTTTTAATCAGAAAATTATATATATATATAAAAAAAAAAAAAACAATCTTTCCAACCTTTCAACCTTTCAATAACAGCCAATTAACGGTATGACTTATCCATCCCTCAATCAAAAACAGATTCGAACACGTCAAGATCAAGAGGAAGTGGAAAACAAGCCACTCAAAGAAATAAAATAAATAAAAAATAAAAAATTGTCCCCATCAATGAAAATTCGAACATATCCACAAGAGACAAGAAAAAAAAAGGTAACCTTTGTCCAATAAGATGTCACCGAAGTTGAGACCGTTGTCCGATACTTCATTTCCCTAATGTTTCAGCATAAATTATACAGATGATTAGCCTGAATGGATATTTACAAAACTCTCTACCGATTGTCGGTCTACATGTACTTCACTCATTGGTCCACTTCCTCCTCGATCCCTCCGTCACTACATTGAGTAGAACCCAAAATATAATAATAATAAAAATTCCACGTGCATGACACCCGTTGGTCAACTTTCGAGGAAAACCTACAAGGAACCAAAAAGGTTGGGAAATAGGGAAAGAAAAGTAGTAGTAACCTTCAAAATAGGCTCATTTTGATGTCAACACTCAAGTGGTGGAAATAGTTTATTTAATTTATTGTTATTATTATTATTATTATTATTATTATTTGGGTTCGCTTTATCCATCAAAGATTAGATAGATGCCTTCTCTTTATGCTCACACGCGCTGCTTTTTTTTTTTTGTCACCTTTGCTTCTCCTCAACGTTCGGTAGCCTTAAAAAACAGCAAATAGAGAGAGAGAGAGAGAGAGAGGGAGGGAGAGGAGTCTACTCAGTCTAGTTCACGAGCTATCGTAAGCTCATCTCAATTTCAGTCCCATCAGCGTGAGAACAACGTACAGTATGAATTTTAGATCAGTTCTTATAAAGCATGCTTGCATGGATGCTTGTTTGTGAAAATAATAATAATAATTAAAAAATGAAAAATAAATTATTTTAAATAATATAAATTTTTATAAAAAAATAAATTTTATCTTAAAAAAAGTATAAAAAACAATATTTTTAAAAGAAATGATAGTTGCAGTCGTGAGTACATAAACGCCGTATAATCATTTTTAAAAAAATAAATAAATATGAGATTTACATAAAAATAATAATTTTTTAATAGTAAATTCCACTTTTTTTTAAAGTGATTGCACGACGTTTGTACACTCCACGACTGTATGTAGCATTACTTATTTTTTTATTAATGAGATTTATTTTTTTACAAAAAATTTATATAAAAATTGTCTATTTGTAACTTACTATTAATTTTAAAAAATAATTCATCATCTTTTGGCTATAATTTTTATTATTTGTTAATATTAAAAAATTATTTATGTTTATGATCACATTGATCAGTGCAAGATGTGTAAAGTGACAAAATTCGTCTGATTTGAGGGAGATGCCATGCTAGAGTGCAAGAGAGCGGCGACCACATGGTAGCACAGCTCTGGAGAGACACTGTTTTGTATTACTACTACTAAATGACAACGCGGAAATGCCCACCATATGAACACTTGTCTCTCACCTTCTTCGTCTCCAACTTAGACAGAGAGAGAGAGAGGGAGTGAGAGAGGGGACAGAGGAAGGTTCCAGATGCTCTGCAGATGGGGAAAAGTGAGCTGCAAAACCTGTTTCGGCAGCAGAATCACGAGGCTGACAGCAATCGAGATTCTTCGGGGCTTTTCTGTGATGAATGTTCGGTGGCTCTCAACGGAGTTGTAAAGGCGTTCAGTTTCAAGTGCTTCTTTGTTTTGATTCTGACCTTATCAGTTTTGGTTTCTGGGGTCTTCTGGATTCTTCCCTGTCATTCAACAAAGTTTGGTTTTGAGGCAAAAGATGAAATTAAGCTCAGCGGTATCTCTCTCATCCCTGTTCTTCCATACGTTGTTTGGATTTTTAAACAAGTGGATAATTTTTTTTTTTTTTTTGGTGTAGTCAGGGTCTCGTGATGCTTTGAGAAAAAGGGTATTGGGTATCCTAGATTGTTGTTGTGTACTTAGGTTTATCTTTTATTATAAGCTGACGGGTATGTGGTATTTTACCTGGTTTTCTACTGTCGGTGGTATGATGTTTTTAGTATTTCAATGTTTGGTAGGTTAACTTCTAATTTGTTTTCCTGACGTTTTCATTCAATGAATCAATGGGTGTGTAGTTTGCTGCCATTGTTTTCATCCAATGTGTGTTTTCCGCTCTGTTGTGGATTAATATCGATTATTGTCACTGCTAATTTGGTAATTAGGTTTCTCTGATATTTTGAGTGGATGGAGACCTTGTATAGTTATCTCCGGGTCCCGAACCTTTAGGATGGGTACTTGTATTTAAGATTTTGAAGCCCTTTTCTATATAATTTCCTGTGAAAAATACGTCCTCGATTTTTCTATTTTTTGGGTTTGTTCTCTTGAAGGTATGGCTCTGGCCTTTGGCATTATTTTGTTTTGTATTGCCAGCACAGAGCCCCCCCTTTTTTTTTTCTTTACGAATATGGCCATCACAGATTCATTCTTTAATGATGCTCTCCCTCTCTGTTTTTTTTTTTTTATTGAATTTTATTCATGATTGTGATTTCTGTTATGTTGTCATTTCCTTTTGAGACTTTATGGTGAACAGCTGATATGGAAATTGCCTGTGAAATAAATGCAGTATTCATGCTCGGGCAACCCTTTCCACCAGCAGATGCCCTTCCACCATGGGCGAATCTTTCCCAGTACTGCACAATTTTATTTGTAGCTTCAATTTATTTTTCAAGAAAAAAAAATCAAATCTATTTGCAAATTCAACTCAATTCGCATCTTACTTTATAGATTTCACATTTTACTATAATAACCTCTGTGAGGATATGAATTCATTTATAGACTTGTGTAAGTAGGATATTGGATTTAATATGACGCTTTTATGTTTTTATATATTTTTTTTCTCTCTTTTCCAGCCACAGTCCAGGCATATTTCAGACTGGATAAGCCAGTTTCGCATCTTGTTCCACACATTGGAAGATTAGAGTATGATATCTATGGGGAAATAGGTGTCCCTGGCATGAAGGTATTGCTTCATGCTTCTGCTTTCAGTTGACCACTTGTAATGGAACTTTAAAATTAACTTCACCTAATTCCTTTCAACAGGTGGCCATCTTATCCATGAACCAATCTGGTGCATCTAACTGGACTGATGTGGTGTTTGGTGTTCTTTCGGATCCAATTAATGTTCCTATTACACCAGTGTCCCTAAGTGTGCTGAGATCATCTGTAATTGATCTGTTCCTTCAGCAATCCAATCTGACATTGACATCATCCATTTTTGGGAAGGCAACTATGTTTGAGATTCTGAAGTTTCCAGGGGGGTTAACTTTAATCCCATTGCAATCTGCTTCAATTTGGCAGACCCCCCAGATTCTATTTAATTTTACTCTAAATAATTCAATATCCGATATATTGGGAAACTTCATCGAGTTGAAGGATCAGTTGAAGATGGGATTGTATCTGAGGTCTCATGAGGTATAACACTTGCTCATGTAACTTCTTGCAGATTTAATCTTGGTTTTGATGGTTGTCACTTTTGGAAAGTCTCCACCAATTTCAACATTCGATCCCCATGTAATCAAATTGTTTAACCTTCTATTACAACATATGTGATCCCTATGCAAGAATCTCTTAGGCCTGTTTTAATCATTACAATTTTTCCAAATTTCCACACAAAATATAATAAACAATTCAATTTTTTCATATCTCAAAACAAAAATAATATTAAAAATTAGATTCTAACAATATTTTATTCAATTTTCAATTTTTATCTCATCTCATATGTGTAACCAAACGAGGCCTTACAATTCAATGGAAGTAATGGCAAAACCCTGAAACATTTGGTTAAGGAAGCCAGCTGCATCTAGGTAGTTGTCATTTAAGAAGATTTGTGACTAATTTCTCTTCTTGGAACTGAGGATCATTGGATAGTTTACATGCTTCAGGTAACTTATCAAATAAAAGTTTACATGTTTCAGGTAGCTACATTATAGTAGTACTAAAATCGTCCTTGGTTCCAGATGTGTAAACCGAGTACCAAATCATGGACTCATATCCATCACACCACACACAGGGCAATAGATATTAATATTCAGTTTCAGTTGAACTAGGTAGTCTGACATGCTGGGACCCCACTGATAGTCTGATACCCTTATGTACGCATTTGTTTTGGTAATGACCGTTTGTTTCCATGCAGATTTTGTATATCCAGATAACAAACAAGGTTGGCTCCACAATAGCTCCCCCAGTGACAGTTCAGGCTTCAGTCATGTCAGATCTTGGGAGCCTTTTGCCACGGAGATTGAAGCAGTTGGCTGAAATTATCACTGGCTCTCCAGCACAAAATCTTGGTCTTAATAACACAGTTTTTGGTAAAGTTAAAAGCATCAGTTTATCTTGTTATCTAAAGGGTACTCTCAATGTCACCCCTCCTAGTCCTTCTCCAGCTCCATCTCCATCTCCATCTCCAAAACTAGGTGATTATCCATCAATTTCACCATATCCTGCTCTCTCTTCGCGTGCCTCTCCAACATCCTCACCTAACATTAAGCATCGCTCACCTGCACATCCTCCTCGTCCCTGTCTATATCGTGGTTTCACAAATTCTCCAAGCCCCTCACTGGCTTCTCACGATAACCCAGCTGTTCCTCCTGCCTTCTCACCTGCAGTGGCTACTCCAAACTCCCCTCATATGGGTCCCACTTTCAAGTTGCCTCCAGATCTGTCACCTAAACCCAAAGTATCATATGCTCCCAGTCCAGGCCAGGACAAGGCAAGGGTAGAAGGCTTGGTTTCTCCATCACTTGCACCATCGCCTTCATGTAAGTTACATCTGCCATATCTTGAGATTTTCTTTTCTGCTGTTACCTGGGATAGTTCATGAATTGATGCTTGCATATCTTTACCTTATTTCTATGTCCCCCCCCACCCCCCCCTCCAAAAAAAAAAAAACAAATAGTGATATTAGATACTTTTTAAGAAAACGGATTAGAGCTAATTTGATAGAAAGTTATTATTTCTTTTTCTATCAAAAACTACATCCAGCATCTCTTAGATGTAATATGCTAATGAATTTTCAATCACAGTTATTGTAGATTCCCTTTACTGATCAGTTTTAAATTTTTTTCTTGGATGCACGTGTTTTTTTTTTTTAATTGTTTTTAAGGTCCATTATTTTGCAAGTTATACTTACACGATGTGTGTACAAACTACAAACAGCTTTGGTAGCAGTTATTTCCTATCAGAAGATCTCGTTATTGGGGTTTTCTGGACTCTTGATCTTTCATCTCTTTTGTTGGTTGGATGATACTTCATTTTAACGATACACCTTAATAGATAGTTTCCAAGCATACAAACACAACAGCTTAGTGATGTCCTACCCTATGAACAGTTCACAGATTTGCGTCCAAGGAGCACACATATATAAAAGAGTAGCACTGCAGGTCAAAGCCAGGAAAGATGGCAGGCCGCTTACAGGATTTCTACGTTTCTGATGTTGCAAGAAACCCTGGGATGTTCTTCCCGAAGGGAAAGACCCCCCCCAGCGATATCATGAATAGTTAGTGAAAAAAAAAGGTTTGCAGATTTCAACGGGAAAATGCTTGTGCCACCGATAGGTGGTCTCAAGATATTTTCTCGATATTTTTTTTTTACTTAGTGATTAAGGAAGTGTCTTTTTAATGATGTGATTTTTTTTAAATGTTAAAGGGTATAAAAAAAAATTGTATGAAAAAAAAAGGGCCAAATGGCCTTATCTGGAGAATCTCTCGGCTAGTACTACTTTCTGATACATTTAAAAAAGAACCATCGATACCTGTATCCATTGAAGTGTAAGGTATGATGTTCCTTTTGAGCATCTGCAAAAAAGCAAACAATGTAATGCACAATTGTCATAAACATAAACCGGTGTTATATGTACTCATAAAAAATGCAGGGGGACACTTTTACACGAATACAGCATTTTGATTTCAGATATTTAGGTTGCCTGATTCTTATTTCGTTTAATTACTAGAAAATGATTAAATAAAGAAAATAAATGTAAAGTAAAAAGAGGGAAATTATGTAAAAAGTGTGTTCCTTGAGAGGGTGGAGCAAGGTTTTTACCAGCTACTGAGAAGCAGTCGAGTTTTGGATTGCTGATCACGTAGCCATTTTGAAGATGTGATGCACCACTGGGAAAGGATGTGCGAAGATGTCAGTTTTGTCCGCACGTACAAGTTGACGATATTTCCTCTTGCAAGGGCGAGTGATTGTTGTGAGAGCAAAAATTGCACGTCAAAATGTCATTTTCATGTCCACCAACAAGCCAGATTTCGTATATTATCTCAGAACATTGCCGCCTTGTCCATCCCTTGACATTGACACATCCTTCCATGCACGCTGCAGGTCTAAGAAGCCAAGGCGTAGCAGCTCCGCCAACTGCCAAGCAAGCCTCCTTACTGAAGTTGTAAACCCTGTATCAGAAAGTAGTACTAGTAGTTAAAGGCAGAAGAAAGAGTTGGGGGGACGTCCATGCTCTAAATAATCAACCAAAATGCATGCAAACAAAGAACCACATGCAGATGCAGTACGACTAGGACAG
Source organism: Juglans mandshurica (assembly GCA_022457165.1). Taxonomy (NCBI): domain Eukaryota; kingdom Viridiplantae; phylum Streptophyta; class Magnoliopsida; order Fagales; family Juglandaceae; genus Juglans; species Juglans mandshurica. The sequence goes on along the minus strand of CM039621.1, from coordinate 3,996,474 downwards.
GGTCCCTCGCTCATTTGGAGAGAATTTTGACAGGCTTAAGAAGAAATAGAAATGTTTGAACTGAATCACGCACAGTTTGATTGCCCCATATCTTTTCATATCAGGACAAAATTGCAAAATTTGAGATTGGTTAGGGAACTTAGGGAAGTGAGAAACATACCATATTGAAAAGTCAAAACAATAACCAGTGCTGTGTCTTGCAGAAGTAGAACTTCTTTGCCACCTCCAACCAGTTGTCTATGCCTAGTGATAAACACAGCAACTGCTCCAACCTGAATCAAGCCCTGGGAGTTTGACTAGGTTGCATCTGGGCAGTGAGATATTTTGAAGTATTCTGTGAATGGTAATGAATGAATATTGAATAGTAGTGAATAGTAATGAAAAGTATGTGAAAAATAATAATAAAATAATAAATAGTAGTGAGGTATTCTCAGAATATGATACCTCAGTACCCAAACTAGGCCTAAAGGTGGAAAAAAAAACCAAGACATTGAATAGAAAGAGCAAGGCAGAGTTGAACCCACCATTCCCCACTCTCTTTCACTCCGTACTCCAAAACTACTGCCTGCGTCAGTTTGGAGTGTAAATGATTAAACAATCAAGATTAAACAGCAATAATGAATACATTAATGGCAATTTTTCATATAGATGACTTTCTCTTATTTTGTTTTATTATAAATATAAATGAGTTTGTACTTTGTATCATTATTTTTTGAATAATAATAATGAATAAATAATTGAAAATCCCCATTAATTGTATAAATAAAGATTGCCACGTGTTATACGCTATAACTTCTGCTCCCATCACAAGAGGTTAGGCTCAGACAGCTCTGAAAGATTACATATATATCAACTGGTTACTGTATGCAGGTACAATTCCACTCGATATTGAATCCACGATAGTTTATTATCCAATTAGGCACACGACCGTTCCTGAAACTAAATCCATCAAGCTAATGAAGGTCTCAAAGCTAAAATTACCTTCATGAAAATCAGAAACTGCAACATGGTCAGAGGCAGGGGAAAAAAAAGGTGTTAAATAGATTGCAGATAACATGATGTCAAGATCAAGAAACAATAATAAGTGACATTTTAACATAATGAACGTGCAATGAAACAGTTTTGACGTCCTACATCACTGGTATAGATCGATCAGTTTCCAAAAATCGAATAAATTATGTTCGAAATATTGGGAAAATGAAATCATTAGGATGATTTAGTTAAAGAACAGAACATTTACCTGCCAAGCTTCATCGTCTTTTCCTCTGTTATATCTTGTTAATCATTACCAAAGTTAATATTTTTACCTGTCTTAAAAGCAACATAATTGTAAATTGTAGAGCCTCACACAAACCGTTTTTAGCACCGGCAGTGAAATAAACACAAGGCTATAGAATGAGCCAAGAGCGCCACCAGGAGCTACCTGCAAAAAGTTCACAGCTTTGTGACACCAACGCTGGAGTTCAGCAAAGAAAATACTGGGAGTTGATTGCAATCTTACCCCCATCATGAGAGGCTGAGCTAGCATCTTCGAAATCAAGGTAGCGATGTGTCAAATCCAACACTACACGGAAAGGCCACAGAGAGAACAACCGACTCCAAAACCAGTTCAACCAATCCGGCACGTCTTCAAAGCGAAAATCTTCATCATCTGTGTCTTCAAGATCGTTGTTGGAATCGTCTTGCAGCTCATAGCGGCAAACAGGGCAAGTGTTGTGGATGCGCAGCCAAGGGACAATGCAATCAGAATGATAGAAATGCTCGCACGGCATCAATCTGACTTCTCCACCAAGATCAAACTCTTCCTTGCATACCGGGCAACTCGGGTCGTTGTCCAAATGCTTTTGCGTGAGTTTCACCCTTGGCAAGGCTTCAATGGCTGAAGCGGCGGTGGGAGGAGGTCCTGGCCGGTCATTCTGCCAAACCATCCCTTCAGCGAACTCCAATAGCGCGTCCCCAGACATGGCATCGCTAACGTTATCGTCCCGGACAAACACATTTTCTGCTGGCGAAATGGGTCTTGGAGGACGAGGCGGTCGGACGAATTCAAGGGTAATCCAAGCTTGCTGAACCGGCTCATCTTCAACTTCTGATAACCATTCAAATCTCCGGTCAAAACCAGTATTTGGACGACGCCTCGTAGATGGGTCAAGTAGGCGAGTCGCAGGGGAGGGTTCTGTGCCCCTGGAATCAGTGACAAGCCTATGCATTGACACCTCCAGCTGAAGATATAACTCATGGAAGCATTGGGGACATATTTCGTATAAGTTTGTGGAGGGAATCCTCACAATATGTCCGCAATTTTGACACCAGAAGTAATGGAAGGTTCTTGCCCTTCGGATTCCATTTGCTGTGAAACGAGACCCGCCGATCACCAGAGACATTGTTTACGATCCAAAGGAGGACTGCTAGTCTCTACGCACGTTTTTGATCAAGGGTGTGTTTACGAGAAAAAGTACGTTGGAATTTATAGGCAAGTTGTACGAAGGGCTAGAGAGAGAAAATGATGGCTTTTGCTTTTGGGGGACTACAAAAAGGATTCGTTGTAGTCCTTTGTTTTGTTCTTTTTTTCTTCTTGAGTTGTGTCTCCCCTTGACAAAGCAAAGTATGATTGAGAAGTGATTCCAAGTCTTTTGGCTTCCTAATCATATTCCTAATTAAGAAATTTGATTTATGAGAACTATCTTCCAACCAAATTTGAGGAAATTTCTCTAACATAATTTATAAATAAGAAATATTTTAACTACAAATATATTTTATAAAAACAAACTCATAAGTTGATGTGGTTTAATGTAGTATGTCATATTATAAAACTATTTTTATCGTAAAGTAAATATATAAGCTATCACATAAAATCACGTCAATTTATGAATCTTTTTTTATAATTATAACACTTTCCTTATAAACTTGACACATGTCGGTTCAGAAGGAATATGATTAGTAAATATTTTGAGCATGGATATAAATCATAAATATTTTTTAATATGATTAAAAATCACGTGTTTTCACATGCTTAAAAGAGCATGTATCTTACATATATTGGTGAAGGGAAATTTCTTTCGGGTCTCGTTTGTTTTCATAATCATTCTCATCTCATCTCATTTCATCTAATTATTGATTCATTATGGCCCTATTTGAATTCGAAACTCACATCAACTAATCTCATCTCATCATTATAATTTTTTCAAATTTCCACATAAAATATAATAAACAATTCAACTTTTTTAAATCTCAAAACAATAATAATATTAAAAATAATATTCTAGCAATATTTTATTCAACTAATCTAAAACCATTTCAACCTTTCAAATTCTTATACAAAATAAAATAAACAATTCAACATTTTCAAATTTCAAAACAAAAATAATGTTAAAAAAATATATTCTAATGATATTTTATTTAACTTTCAATTTTAATCTCAACTCATCTCAACTGTAAAAACAAACGAGATCTCAGCCGTTTGGATAGTGAGTTGAGATGAGACGAATTGAGTTGAAAGTTAAAAATTGAATAAAATATTATTAAAATATTATTTTTTAATAGTAATATTATTTTAAAAATTTTAAAAATTAAATTATTTATTATATTTTATGTAAAAATTTAAAAAATTATAATAATAAATAAGATAGAATGAGATAAATCTGCCCGGCTACCAAACTTAGAACATTGGCATTGGATTAGCCAAATGTCTTTTCATCTTTAAATTTAGCAAATTTCATCCATATTTGCTTTACATTGAATTAGCTAAATTGTTTTTATCCAAACTATAAGTTACAGTAAATCTATTCTTCTTTTCAAATATGAAAAGAATTATAGCAAGTCTAAAAGTATTTTTTGAGATTTTTATTCATATAAGATTTTATCATCTATATACATATGAGATTATTATATTATAGATTATTAGATTGTAAAAATAAAAATGAATATGATTTGTTGGAGGTTATTGAAGATTATGAAAATAAAATAAAATTTAATTAAAAAATATAATAAATAATAAATAATAAAATTTTATTATTATAGAGAGTATGATGACTAATCTAATGTAGACTTTAAATTTTGAATGATTAATTAAAAGTAAAAAAGCTATGTATTAATCAAAATTTGAAAAATATGATTATCAACTCAATGCTAATGCTCTTACCTGCCAAGAAAGTTGATGGAGCCGACAATTTGGTGCTTTGAATAAGAGACCAGCGGATCGTAATTACTAATTATTTATTTTTATTTGACGATAGTTAGTTATATGACCTTCCGGTAAGTATTATTTTGGTGCATAGAATGTTGACCTGGGCCGGCCCGGCCCCGTCCAGCCCATAAGAGCAGCAGACCAAGCCGGCCCTGAGTATCGAGTCCACTCATAGAAACCCCGAGTCAACTCACCCGTTGAAGCCTCCAGTTTCGGATTGGGTTCCCCTCGTCTTTGTCACCTAGTCGGTTCAATCAATCAAAACCCCCCCCAACATCCCTCACCCTCTTCTCTCTTCCGTCTCTCTCTCGCGCCCCTCCCTAGAGAGAGAACGACCGGCGGTTCCTCTTATGAGAAACTTTTACCTCTAATTTTCTCGGTATCCAAATAGGGAACTTCGATCCCAAACAAATACAAAAAAAAAAAAAAAAAATGTCTCACGCGGTGTTCCAAACGGCCCAAATTATGCCCATAAAGACCTTATCATCGAAGCCCAAAGTGAGTCCCCTCTTGCCGGCTGCACATCCGGTGGCCGGTAAGATGGCCCGGAGGGGACTGGTGATAAAGGCCTCTGCTTCGTCTTCTTCGCCCGTCGTGGAAGGGGATTCCGTCATTTTGTTGGAGCGCTGCTTTATGGCGCCACCGGCGGCCTCGGCGGCGATAATTAGTCCGGTTATGAAGGGAGAGTACGGCTCGTTGGGAGCGGTCACGTTGGAGAAGGGCAAGCTTGATATGTCTCAGAAGCAGTCCAAGTCTAGCCCCGAGGTGTGCTTTTTTCTTTTTATTTTATTTTATTTGATAAACTTTTTTATGCGTTAGTTGGTTGAGAAAAACATCGTCGAGTTCTTTTATTTTCCGGATGGTTGCTGTGAAACTGGGGGAAAATAGGAGTTTATAATTTGAGAACCTTAGCTGAGACCTCACGGTATGCAATTTTTGGGGGTTGGGTCTCTTAGCATTCAGGAACCAAAATTATTGAAGAGAAATAAAAATTACTTTGAATTTTATATTTAGGGCCCATGGAAGGCGTTTGATTCACTATTTGGTTTTCTTTAGTTAAGCTCTTAATTATAAAGAAAGCAAATGCATGTTTGACTGCTCTTAGTTTTCTTAGGAACCGAATGAAAGGTTAAGGGCTGATTTTGGCTCTCCAGTACCTAACTGGAAGACATAATGGGAGCTCTCACTGACAGGAAATGCGTGACTGACTGAGACCTTGTGAAGAAATTATATATGATATTCCTTTTGCGACCCTAGCATCATAGCCCGTTGTATCTGTGTGACGCTTTAGGACCTTAGGCTTATTGGATCACCAAACTACCTTCATAGGAGTTTAGAAACCACCTGGTTTCCTGAAAAAAATTGTCATGATTTAGAACGTCATCAAGGCTGGGTCCTTTGGATCCCGATCCACCCCAGGGAGTAAACCCTAGAGACAAGGCCCCACCCACCAGAACATAATAATTTAGTTTCTTCTAGATCTTATCCCATAAAAATATGAATCATGGAACTGAATAATTTAGTTCTCCAACCCGTGTTAGTTCTCAACTAATATTACCATACTATCAGGAACTATTTTACTTGTGCATGACAACATAATATGAGTTCGCATTTGACTGTTCTCAGAATAAAAGTGTCCTTAAAAGATGAAATGGGATTTCTTTTTGTGTATGAAACTGGTCAAATTGGTAGGTTTGCATCATCGAATTTATATATCTCTTATATCATGCAGATACTTTAGGGGAACCGACATTTTTATAGATCCGATCATTTTCTTTTTAGTTTGGGGTAGGTCTGATACTCTGGTTCAAGGTTGATCCACTGAACCTATTAGCTGAAAGTTCCTACTTTGCCTTGGTTTGATAATTTTTTTAAACAATTGTTCAGTTTTTGGTCAATGACTGATACCTTTGAAATTGCAGACTGCAATTGGGGGAGGCGGTGGAGATATTGGGAAGAAAATAAATCATGGTGGTGGTGATGGTGGTGATGACGACGGTGATGACGACGATTACTTTGATGACTTTGACGATGGTGATGAAGGAGATGAGGGAGGCCTATTTAGGAGACGGAAATTTCTTGAGGAGGTTAAAAATTCTGATACATTTTCAAAAACACTAAATCATGTTCCTAGGGTAGATAAGATTCTTTGTCTGCTAATGCTGTTAATATCGATGTTTTTCTGATGCAGTTATAATTTTGTGCCTTTTACCAGCTGTTTGATCGTAAATTTGTAGATGCCGTATTAAATGAGTGGCAGAAAACAATGATGGATTTGCCTGCTGGATTCCGCCAAGCATATGAAATGGTATAGTATTTTTCCAAGTTTCTGATTTTTGCCAAGAATTTGTCTCTGGATGCCTATTGAATTTTTGCCTCCAGGGTTTGGTTAGCTCTGCTCAAATGGTGAAATTCCTAGCAATCAATGCCAGGCCAACTACGACTAGGTTTATATCCCGAGCACTTCCTGAAGGAATGTCAAGGGCATTTATTGGCAGGTGATTTTGTTCAACTTTGATTTCCTATTATGGGCTGTCTACTTACCAACATTCCAACTTAGTCTTTTGCTTCATTTAAAACTTAATCCCGTTCAATCTCTCTTTTATGATTGTGTTAACTATTTGTATATGAAACATTTTGGTGAATGTTTTACATTTTTTTTGCTTTCGATTCAATTTTAGTGAGAAAGATCCCTAATTATTTTTTTTATAGGAAAAGAGATAAATAAAATTATTATTTTTTTAGATCCCTAATTCTTATCTAAACTAAAATTATTATGTTGCACAGGATGCTTGCAGATCCTGCCTTCTTATATAAGCTTCTTTTGGAGCAGGCTGGTACAATTAGTTGCTCAGTTTGGTGGGAGTTGAAGAATCGCAAGGACAGGTCTGTGCTCCCTTTTGTGAAAAAGGAAGCAAAACTTTATGGTATGCTTTACACTGCTCAGTTTCGCCTTTACTGTGGTTGTAGGATAAAGCAAGAATGGGATTTGGCACTTCTTAATGTGCTCACGGTAGCAGCCTGCAATGCCATTGTTGTTTGGTCACTTGCTCCTTGTCGTTCATATGGGAACACATTCCACTTTGATTTGCAAAATACATTACAGAAGCTGCCAAATAACATATTTGAAAGAAGTTACGCATTTCGCGAATTTGATATGCAAAAGAGAATCCATTCATTCTTCTACAAGGCTGCAGAGTTGTGTATGGTTGGGTTAAGTGCTGGAGCGGTACAAGGTGCATTGTCAAACTTTTTGGCTAGTAAAAAGGAGGGAAGGTAAGCATATCTTGGAAACTTGTGTTCTATTTACCTATTATTTTCATCATGATAGAAGGATGTAAAGATCTCTGCTGGTGATTGGGTGAACTAGTCCAACTAATTAACTTCGGATGACGATTAACTGTTTGGCAGGTTATCTGTGACAATTCCATCCGTGAGTACAAACGCACTTGGTTATGGTGCTTTCCTCGGTCTTTATGCAAATCTCAGATATCAGATGTTATGTGGATTTGATAGAGCTATAAGCAGCCATTTTGATGTCATTGGAGTGGCTCTGTTTTTTAGCACGGCTTTGAGGTCTGTTACTTTTACTAGGAAACAGTTGTTCATATATCAAACTTAAAATCGTGTTGGCACGCATTTTTGCACTTTCCCATGCTGAAAGAAGGGTTTGTTTTCCTTTACCTAACCTTTCCTAATTTGTTAGGTTGATATGATATTCTTAGGGCTTTGGCGACACTGTCAATGTAGTCAATGTTCACTTGTGATAATCCAACCGTAGTTGCCTCTCTTTTTTTTTTTGATAAGCAAGAGTAATTATATTAATACGAATGAAATAGGCATAGCCCGTGTACACAGGAAGTATACAAGAGAACACCTAAATACATTCTAAGATCAAGAGAATAAAGAGAAGAAGTCATGCACATTGTTTCCATTTAGCACAATAGCTGAAAACCAAAGCATTAAAGTGTATAAGAAAAAATTCTCTAGTTCCGCCATTGTGCGCTTCCTATCTTCAAAACAACGCTCGTTTCTTTCTGACCAAATACACCACCAGTTGCCTCTCTTTATTGTTGTTTTTTAACTGTTGCTATTAGTTTAATCAGGTTTATGGTGGGTTGCTTTTATTTTCATTTTCTTCTTTTTTTAATGAATAAACAAGCAAAATTTTCTTCTCCTTTTTTTTTTTTTTTCCTTTATAAAATATATGTGATATTGTTTTTTTGTCTGTCAATCTGATAATATACTACTCAATCATGTAGTCTTGTTGACATATTTTCTTGATTTGTTGTGAGAGTTTCATCTAGTGGCATGAGGGACCCATTGACGTACGTTGTAGATGTCACCTAATCTTCGACAATGGATGTCGAAAGTATTGTTTGTTTTGTGTTGGATCTTTACATCAGAACTTGTGAAATTGTTTAACTCTTGCTAGTGATTGTATGCAGGATTTTGAATATCCAATTGGGAGAGAGATCAAGGCTGGCCTGGCTAGGGGTAGAGGCAGATCCGCTGGTTGATTCAGATACTCTCTTGAAGGTTTACAACAGACCTTCAGAGGATGCTGATAGGCCATCTTCAAAATGGTTTATATCAAAGAATGCCATTGTTTCTGGACTCGGGCTCCTTGGCATCAAACAGGAGAAGGGTGACTCTGTTGCTGATGGTGAACCATCAGCTCCGAAGGCTCGGAGAAAGAGGATTGTCCGGAAGAAAGTGACTACAAGTTGAGCATGGTTTTCTTATGATGTAATCGTTATCACTGTCTAATTTTGCTATCTGATAAAGACGTGGCTAGCTTGCTCATCAGACTTGAGAAAGTAAGAGCTGATAGTAATGATTCATGACTGCTTCTGCCGTGGACAACCTGGAAGGAACAGACTTAAATGACCATGACGAGAATAATTTTTTTGTTTTTGTGGGGGTTGGGTGGGGGCGAATTTCTTGATTTTTCCTTGAACTCTTGTACTTTAACTAAGTAAACACGTTGTGTAAGACTGCTGTTTGCAGAATTTTTCTAATAGGTTTGAAGATTTTGTTCCCAGATTACATATTTTGATCAGTGATTTGATAATTTCTTTTGGCATCTAACTCCCGAACTGCTCAGTGACTTTCAATTAATGCTGTTACTCTCCTTAGCGATGAATGTCAATCCATTCTCTCTGCACACAATCCAACTGCCAAAAATTGTAATGAATTTGTGTGACTCGCCCTAGATTGAGTCGGCATTCCAACAAGCCTCGTCATGCATGTGTATATGCCCAGAATGTCTTGCTCACTGTTCACCACTTGGGTTGTATTTGGAACCATAATATATAGCAAAATACGAATAAGTGGGGTGCCTAGGTGTAAAGAGGAACTCACTTCGCCATTCACATTTCCAAACCTGGAAGAGGCTGAACACTTGCTTTTGGTGTTGGTAATCTGACGCTTACAAACGTGGTGGGATTAGCAGCAAAACTGCTGTACTTATAATGTGGAAGTGGTTTTAAAATGTGATTTTGTATTAATATGCCAAGTGATTAGTACTCTCGCATACATTATTTTTTTCTTCTCTTTGGGTAAGAGTCAGAGTATTCCCCCATGCTATAATAAATATAGATAGAAGATACTATTAGAAATATCCATTTTATACATATAATATGACATCATTTAGATCACACATATTTCTAAGTGAATATTGGAAACAATCAATTAGAAGCAACCACGCAATAAATATAAAGTGTACACTGTTATAGTAACTTCTCTCTAACATTACTCTACTGTGATACCCCCTCGACTTCTGGCCAGTGACTGTGATATAAAATCATATCCAATATACATATATACCTCATCATATATCCAGAAAAGAAGAGACTACCTACTCTCTTCCCCCCGACCCACCGTCGCCCGAAAATGAACCCCATTGTCTCAACCCTCCAATACTGGCTAGTGAACCACCCAACCATCCTCCACTTCTCATGGACTCCGGGTCTAACCCCTGCTTCCACCCCTCTCTCCCTCTTTCTCACCCTCCTCTCCTACCTCTCCCTCACCTTCCTTCTCTCCCGCCGCCTTATCCCACTCCCCTCCTCCCTTGGTCCCAGCCTCCTCAAATCCATCTCCGCCCTCCACAATCTCGCCCTCCTCCTCCTCTCCCTCGTCATGGCCGTCGGTTGCACCCTCTCCATCATCACCCACACGCCTCACCTCCACTGGATCATTTGTTTCCCTCCACACACCCCTCCCTCCGGGCCACTCTTTTTCTGGGCCTACGTCTTCTACCTCTCCAAGATTCTCGAATTCGTCGACACCCTCTTGATCATTCTCAGTAACTCCCTCCAACGGCTCACCTTCCTCCACGTCTACCACCACTCCACAGTCCTGATCATGTGCTACATTTGGCTGCACACCTCCCAGTCCCTGTTCCCCGTAGCGCTCGTGACCAACGCCTCGGTGCACGTGGTCATGTACGCCTACTACCTATTGTGCGCCATCGGGGTGCGGCCCAGGTGGAAGCGCCTGGTCACGGATTTCCAGATCGTGCAATTCGTGTTCAGCTTTGCGGTTTCAGGTCGGATGCTCTACGAGCACTTCACCGGATCCGGATGCTCCGGGATCTGGGGTTGGTGCTTCAACGCCGTTTTCAATGCCTCTCTTCTGGCTCTCTTTCTGGACTTCCATGTTAAGAGTTATGCGAAGAAGAAAAAGATGGGTCAAAAGGACAAACGGTCGTGATTGTTTGTTGGACGGTCACGATTGATTGGAATCCTTATCTTTGATTGAGAAACAAATGTCGTTTTGGAAATGGGTTCAATTCTCTATTTTAATTGTGTGGTTGTCACTTGTCGTTGGTCATGGACTGTGGATTGAGATATTCTTTCTCTAGGCTGTTGTAGCCTTGTACGTAGCTCAATCTAAGCAAGCATAGTGACGTTGTCTCCAACGACGGCGCCCGCGCTAATGCCTAGTGCCTACTGCGTAATAATTTTGCTACACTACTTCTAGTATTTTTTAAATTTTTTAATATTTTTTTAAATTTTATTATTTTTAAATTATTTTAAATTTTTTATTCATTATTCATATAATAAATATTAAATATTTAATAAAAGAAAAAATAATATAAATTAAAAATAATATAAAATGTGGAGTGTTAAAAGATTGTGAAAATTTTTTGACTGCTTAAACTCAAACTAATTTTTTATCAATTTATTAAAAAGTAATTTTATTTAAAATTTTTTACCCCATATATCATCTATACGCATACGCTATTATTTAATTTAAAATATAAGTCATAATTTAATTTAAAAAATAAATTTTAAACGTTAAGAATATTAAAATTTTTTAACAAAGCCAAACTCCAATATGTCCTATTAAAATTTTTTAACAAAGCCAAACTCCAATATGTCCTATAAGTAATAAAGGAACATCACTTTTAAATAAATAAAAAAAGTAGCCATAAACAATGCTCATTCCTAAATAAAAGTTTTAAGTATTTGACATGTTTAGTTAGATGAGATTAGATGAGATAAAAATTAAATAAAATATTATTAAAATATAATTTTTATTTTGAGATTTTGAAAAATTAAATTATTTATTATATTTTATGTAAAAATTTTAAAAAAATTATAATAATAAGATGAGATGAGATAATCTTATCTATCAAACCAAACCATGCCCTAATGTTCAAATAAAATTGGTGGGTCATAAGTGCCCCTTGATTAATTTGGCATTTCAATTTTTTAAAACATCATAATTCATCATTCACTAGAAAATAAAATTACTTATTTATCCAACATAGACGGTTGTCAATGGGTTATCGGATTGGTTAGATTCGGCCCACGCTGTCATTTGGATTACTTGAATAAATAATGCTAGATACAGCTTTACGATATGCAAGTCCAACGTACTTTTATAGAAAAAAATGAGATCCATTATTAAAAAAAATAATTTTTTCATGTGAGTCTTATATTTATTAATTTTTTTCAAAGGGAATGGATAAAACTTGTGCATCCTATAACTTGCAAATATCGTTTCTCTATTTAAATTTGGTGCAGGTTGATAAAATTTGGGGATGACAAATCGTGTTAGCGGACCATATTCGTGTCGTGTTAAGTCGTGTATATTATAAGATATGGGTCAATTCAGACATGACCCGTTAAGCTTAACAGGTCAGATTTTCAAACCCTAATACAACTCATTTTGACCTATCATGAATTAATTAAAAATATATCGACACGATACGTTCCGTGTCAATCCGTTTATGTAAATGGATTGAATTGATCCAAATAATCTATTTGACGTGATTAATATAATTTCACATAAAAGTTAAAATCAAAATATCTCCAAAAAATACAAAACTAACTACATAAATCCAAAATTATAGTTCAAACAATAAAAACACCAAAATTACAATTAAGAGGAAGTGTGTGAGACAGTCGTGACTCCTGAGAGCTGGCTCAATTGAGAACTGAGAGTGAGTGAGGGTATGAGAGAGAGTTAGGAAATAGGGTTAGGGTATTTTTGTTTTTAGGTAAAAAATGATATAATTGTAATTTTGAATAAAAAATTTAATGGGTCTAAATGGGTCACTAACTACTAAAAAATAGTATCTTAATGGGTTAACCCATTTTAATCAGAACTCGTTAACATCAAATCCAAACCTATTGATTTTGTGTCATGTTCGTATTGATTTAAAGGGTGGTATCAAATATTGCCATCCCTAAATTAGAATCTTTAGAATAAAATATTTGGTTTTGGGCTCGGTCCACCTGGTGTTGGCTAGGGGTGTAACCGGTCCGGTCCGGTCTTGGATAAAATCTAGGACCGAACCGGTATGTACTGGTTTTGTATTTTTCAAAACCGATTACGCACCGGTTACCCTCCTAAACCGGTACTTCCGGTTTTACTGGTTTCCGGTCCGGTCCGGTCCGGTTTTCCGGTTTTTTAAAAATATAAATTTCACAATTTGTCATTAAAAATTTGTTTATAAAAAAAAAAATTGATTTAAAAAAAATTGTTTTATACTTTTATTAATATATTAGACTATATAATAGTATTAATATTAGACTATTGGTATAGTTATAAGTTATATATTAGTATTAGTTATAAACTTTTAGTGATTTAGTATTAACATTTTATGTAATAATTTATAAATTATAATAAGAAATTATTTCATATATAAATATATATGTTATATATAAAATTTCACATAAAAATTTATAATTATACATTATATATAAAACTTATATATATTAATATTTAATATATAAAAAATATTTTGTATAAAACTTATATATAAAAATATTATTTTTTATTTTTTTAATCAACCGGTCCGGTCCGGTTCGGTCCGGTCTAAAAAATTCTAGAACCGGAACCGGACCGGAACCGGCCGGTTTTTACGTTTTAAAAACCGGTTCCGGACCGGACCGGTTCAAAACCGGTAAAACCGGTTCGATCCGGTCCGGTCCGGTTTTCCGGTTTGAGTTTACACCCCTAACTGTTGGCCCATTACAAATCATGAAAAGGAAAATAGAAAAAATAAATGAGTATTCTATATATTTCCGTTGGGTAGTCAGAGTTCTTGTCCTCATACGGAAAAATAACCAAATTTATAAAATGAAAAAAAAAAATTATATATTAACAAAATTAAGCAAGATTCTTTGGTTTGATTAACATAATTTAGCATGATTAAGAGCCATTATATATAATAAATAAAGCTTTTAATAGAATGCCAATATTTGGTAATTTGAGCACTTGACCTTCAAGAGTACGTCATATATATATATATATATATATATATATATATATATATATATTTTTTTTTTTAACTTTTCTTAAATTCATTAACTTTTTTAAAAATTCATTGGTTACAAAACTAAAAGGTATATTATTGACTTAATCAAATATATTATTTTCCATTTAAGAACTTCAACTTATATATATATATATATATAAATAAAATTGAGATGACGTGGTTGAATCGGTTCAAAGTTTCTTACTATATATGTAATTGTGTGCTGATGCTTATGCTTGAGGTGAGTAAAGCATAGACAATAGGACTTTGTCATCCATTCGGACAACAGGTGAGACCTAAAACATAAACACTAATTCAGCAAAGAGAGATGATGAAAATGAAAAAAGATTCAGCATAATGTTAAGCTGAGAGGCAAGGTATCATTTGATTTTCTGCTTTGTAAGCAAGGAACCTTTTTGGGCTGTCATTACTTGTTGATAATTCACTCACTCCCACACGTATTCTTCCTTAATTTCTCGATCTCTTGCATCTTTATAGGTTCCTCTTCACATAATACCCACAGATAACATTTCTCCTCTCGTGTCACTATCGCTAAAGCAAAGAGAGAGTACGTTAGAGAGATCGATGGCTTCTCATCTCGACCTTTTCATCTTCACTATCATTGTATCAGGTGCCATTCCCTCTTCATCATTTTGTTCATATTCTTCGTTTTGTTTGTATCATGTTTATAATCTATCTTCTCTGTCAGTACTACCTACCTAGCTAGTTAATTCCTACTGTATATAGCTTGCATGTTATCTTTTTGCACCATTGTAGGCATGCATTCATTCTCTTTGTCACGGCAAAAAGTAGGTGTGCAAATTTTGCCAGCCATGAGCTTACTAACATGATTTCGTTTTTAAAAGCTTACAAAGGTTGTATTCATTTTGTTGGGCAGTGATTAAATTGTCCGAAAGCACAAGATCGTTCACCATAGTAAATTACTGCAAGGATACAATATGGCCTGGAATTACACATGGTGAGAACTTCAGCGGCGGAGGTTTTGCACTAAAACCCGGACAGTCTGCTGTCTATACCGCTTCGGCAGGGTGGGGTGGCCGGATATGGGCTCGGACTGGCTGCAATTTCGACAAAAAGGGTAATGGAAAATGCCAAACTGGTAGCTGCGGCACCATCCTCAATTGCACCGAGCCGAGCAGACCACCCACCTCCATCGCCGAGTTCAACCTTGGACAAATCGATTTCTATGATGTAAGCCTTGTAGATGGCTTTAATATGCCTATAGTTGTCAAAGCTGTTAATGGTACAGGCAACTGCAGTACTGCTGGCTGTGATGGAGATTTGAGGCAAAACTGCCCGTCGGAGCTTACCCTAAAGGCTGACGGAAAGGTTGTGGCTTGCCGGAGTGCATGTGATGTGTTCAACACTGATGAGTATTGTTGCAGAGGAATGTATGGAAATCCATCCACATGTCTACCTTCGAATTATTCCAAGATTTTCAAACAAGTATGCCCAACAGCATACAGCTTCGCATATGATGACCCTACCAGCGTTATAACTTGCTCTGGAGCAGACTACATAGTTGCATTCTGCGCATCAAGGTAAGTAAAATCACGATATTTAGATCAGCAAATGAGAATTTCCAGTAACTTATGCATGAAGGTATCATGTTTCTCATATTTGCATACCTACCGGTATAATTTTTACAAACTTCTTTGTTGATGATTCTAGGAACCAAACCATATGCTCTTATCATGATAAGCAGCTTGCCTGTAATCAATCAAAGGGCATCAGATCAGTAATCTCTCATGGATGGTGGGTCCCAATGCTTGCATTAACCTTCATGTTTGAATCATGGTGGGTCATGCTTTAGCAATTTCTGTACAAAGTTAATCACTCCAACCCCCCCAGTCATATTTGTACTTTTATCTTTTTTGGTTCCATACGGTTTTGGCTGTTTTTTTCCCCCTCTTTTTTCATTAAGCTGATTAAATCACAAGCTATAAGAGGATATGCCTGCCATTTATATCTTTTTTCACCCGGTTTGGGGTGCATATTTTTCAGTTTGTGTAATATTAATCTATACGCCAAATGGATAGGAAAATGGGCAAAGACAACATTTGGATGCAAAGATTTATGGAAGTAATAGGGTTAGAAAGGAAGGTAAAAACAAAAGCAGCTTGCCAAGCTAACTCTGTCAGGTTCAAATCTTAAGTAGCTCCTTGAATAACGTACCTCTTCCACATAGCATTAAAGAGAAATCTTGCATAGAATGCATGGCAATTTCTCCAGTATGTGACATTAGAGATTAGAAATTACTAGTGCTCCAGATCATGTTGTCATGTCAAATGAAATGAGAGCAACAACTTCCAGCAAGGAAGATATAGAATACTCTGAATTTCTGAATTCAACCAAAATAGGAGTCAACAGATGAACATTCATGCAGAAAAAAAGAAGAAAGGAAAAAAATGGAAAGGACTCACCTGGGGTAACTCCAAATCAGCAGGCTTTAGTGGTAAATTTGGGGTTCAGACAATACCTGAACAAATTAATAATCTGTTTCCTTCTAATTAGATGCAATCCTTTGCATTCTGATTCAAGCAGCAAATTAGTGAAATCATTAAAAAAAATTATCCTTCTTACGCCCATGTGTTTCTTCCTGGGAGCTTCTTTTATGTTTTAGGAGCAAACAAGTGACATCAATCAACAAAACTAAACAGTCGAAATAATACAGTAAAAATGAACAAAAATATATAACATCATGTATACCAATTCCAAAAGATAATTAAAATTGAAAAGGTATTACATTTTCTGTTCTATAGAGCTGGGGATTGTTTCAGCCGGCCGGGTTAGTGGGGATTTTGATAGCATTTATTGGTTACCTCTGCTATTTCAAATTTGAAAGAAGTAAACTTGGAGCACATTACCGAGTCCTGAGCAAGAGAAAGAACTCGGAATGAGAAGAAGGTGGACGGGCAAAGAGAGAGAAAATCCCCACCAAAAAAAGGAAAACGTGCATGTGTTGGAAATGGAAAGAGGGACCTTTCTCTGGGAGGCTGGGACCATGCGAAGAGACATAAGAGTGGTGGCGAGTTAGGCTCTGTTGCTGGTTTTATTATGGCAATTTTAAGCATGGGCGCTCTGTATGGTTGCACGTTGCTGATTTCAGGAGCGGATATTGACTATAAAATAAAAATATATACATATCATGCCATCGGAGCCATATTAAAACGAATTAAAAAAAAATCTAATTACCTTAGGTTAATCTTTTTTTATGATTAATGTGACAAAAATATATTAACACTTGTCACGTTAATAATATTACCTTCTCAAATGCTAAATCTTTTCTATGAAATATTGAACCGCTTTCTCAACTACCATGTAGAAAGTAGACCGTTTTAGATAAATACAAGCCACTCTTGCTTTATGCACAGGAAAGACCATATCCATGGCCTTATCTTCTCATGCAGCTTTAGTCCTCACCACCGCTCAATCCTCGAAACCTTCCATTCCCAAGTCCCTCTGCTTTCCGTCTCCTAGAACTGCCTTTCGTTTTCCAGTCCCAGCCATTAATCCCAGCACCCACAACCTTTCAAGCACCTCGCACCCTGAGAAATGGAGAGCCAAAATTTCTTTCTTTCCTGCTTTCCTGAAAAAAGGCAAAGATGCCAAGACTCTCAAGGAGGAGCTGCTTGAAGCCATTGCGCCCCTGGATCGTGGAGCAGATGCCACTTTCGAAGACCAGCAAACAGTTGATCAGGTTGGACCGAATTCTTTTTCTACTCTTACCTTTTGGTTTGATCTCTGGGTTCTTGTTTTTTCAGTCAAAAGTTAATGATTTAATGAACGGAATTTACATGTGATGCTTAAAACGGAAATCGATAGGATTTTAGTGGGAAATTGGTATTATATATTTAGTTCGTGATATCTTAACGCACTTATGTAAACTAAATTTGTCTGATACTTAATTGGAAACTTATTTTCAAATAGATTGCTCAAAAACTTGAAGCACTTAACCCAGTAAAGGAACCCCTCAAATCTAATTTACTCGATGGCAAATGGGAGCTTATCTACACTACTTCAAGATCAATTTTGCAGACCCAGGTTAATTTATTCTCCATCTTCATTGCTATACATTGTCTTCTCTAAGGCTTCAGCAATCTTTTATAACCTCTACACTGCATTCTTATAGAGTTTTTCTTTTTATTTTTATTTACTCTTTGACTTTACTGTACATTTCTCGTTGTTATGAAATCACCACTTGTAGCTTAAATTGATGAAAAATTGTAGATTTTTTATTATTTATTTTATATTTTAATATTCCTCCACACGTGTGGGCTAGACTCTTCCTCAATGGTTGGTCCAATACGTGAAATATTTAATTAAATAAGATATAGTATAGAGTTGAGATTTGAATTCAGGATCTCTACTATGATAACACGTGAAATCACCACTTGTTCAAAAAACTTAAGCTGATGGAAAGATGTAGATTTTTATTATTTATTTTATATCTTAATATCAACATTTCCATACTAATGTCATGCATGATTGTAATGGTTATTTCAAGCGGAAGGGATCAATTGTTGTACATCTGGTTATATATGGTTCTGGACTCCTTACATTTTGGAGGGCCTATTTAATATTCTGAATTGCTAGAAAAGCACTTTGCATACTCTTTTTTCTTGGCGAGTCATGCTCTGTATCTTTCATGATATAATGAACAAAGAAATAAATTATTGCGACTGGACATGTTTGCTTTTTTTGACATTTTCATGGTATAAATTGCATTCACTTTGGAAATTAACATGGTGATCACAGAGACCCAAATTTCTAAGATCGAGTGCAAACTACCAGGCGATCAATTTGGATGTACTTAGGGCCCAGAATATGGAATCTTGGCCATTCTTCAACCAGGTATACTCAATTTATTCTGTCATTGTACCTAAAAATATCCAATGGGAAGAAGAGTACTGGAAAGAGATTAATACGTAATGATTATAATTGACTGACAAGAAATGCTACTTATCATCCCCACACCACACACCAATATGTGATTTGTCATTTTTGTCATTCTATTTAAGCACTCATATTTACACATCAATATTGGTATGTGGTGTAGGGGATGATAAGTAGAATTTTTCTTGACTGATATATTGTGTTGCAGTGCGCAGTCCTCTACATTTCTTTGTTAGTGGGGTAGTTTAGCAGGACAGACATTTTAGTAATTTAAGATACTTGGGCTGGTTATGAAGATCACTTTGGATTCAGAGACTGATGCACATAGACTTGCTCACCTGCCATATTTGTTATGAATATGTTTTGTATTATTGGTAGGTGACGGCAGATTTAACACCTCTGAATGCAAAGAAAGTGGCTGTAAAGTTTGATTATTTTAAAATCGGAGGTTTAGTAAGTAATCTCCTTGCCAGTATTTTCTTTCTTTCTTTCTTTTTTAAAGGCCAGATGAGTTGTATAGGAAGAGCAAGGTGCTTAATTACTGATTTTGATGCACAACAGATACCTGTTAAGGCACCTGACAGAGCTCGTGGTGAATTGGAAATCACATACTTGGATGAAGAATTGCGGTACTGATCGAGCCAATAATATTATATAATTTTGAAGAGTATCCGACTCTAGACTTCAAGAAGATTCCTTCTTTAATCTTGTTTTTCTTTGACAGGGTATCAAGAGGTGACAAAGGAAACTTGTTCATCCTGAAAATGGTGGATCCATCATACCGAGTTCCTGTTTGATTAGTGTGTAGTTTCTTGGTCACGAAAGAGCGGACCGAATTTTGCAACTGCTGCTGATCTGCTTAAAACACAGTTTTGGTCATATTATTAGCTAGTTTCCTTGTTGTATACTATTATATATAAAGGCTACAGAAAAATGCTCAAGGGCTTGCTGAAATTCCCTGGCACGCTTAGGTTTGGCACACAACGTTACTGCATGCATGTTCACAAGTTATGGACACATACAACTCATTTCATATTTGTTTAGGCCCCCAAAAGATCCCAAAATGGAAACTTATATAGATCTTCTTGCATTTCACTTTCTGACAGTACTGAATGAAAGAAAATGAGATGAATTTGTTATATAGAGGCGGTACAGGATGTACAATTGATAAAGCATAGAAATGTGTTTTAGTTGATCTGCATCTGGTTCCAGCTAATGCTCGTCGGTGGACCTCAACAGCTGCCTCTCGCTCCATCACTCTCTGCTGTTACTCTACTCTGCAGAATGAACAGACATTGTAAGAATATGAACAATTGCAATTGAGCAAAGGAAAAATCAGAGAGCAAATAAATGGAGGAAAAGTTGTGCTTCCATTCCAGTCAAGCTGGTTTTTACAAGTCTGTGCTCTCGACTCTCGAGCATATATACAGAGAATCCTTTAACAAACTAACAAATCAAACCTATCGTATTGTGTCAACTAATAAACATAGACAAAAATGAATAAAAGAATAACTAATGTATACGACAACTAAAAATGTAAATGGCTGACGACTTGTAGCTTTAGTCTTGGCATGTATCCGTTGACACCCCCGCAAGATGGAAAATAGAAATTTATCATTCCCATCTTGGATAAGTGTGCTTGAAGAAGATAAGATGGTAGAGCTTTAGTGAATGTATCGGCCAGCTGGGCTTGAGAGGAAACATGAGTTGTAGTGAGATTTCCTTCTTGAATTTTGTCACGTATCAAGTGACAATCAAGTTCGATATGCTTGGTTCTCTCATGGAACACTGGATTGGCAGCAATGTAAAGGGTTGTCTGGTTGTCACAATAGAGAATGGTCACCTGTAGATGAAAAATACCAAGATCATGGAGAAGATATCGAAGCCAAGTGAGTCCTGAATAGGTGGTAGCTATGGAGCGATACTCGACTTCAGCTGATGATCTTGAAACAACCGTTTGCTTCTTAGTCTTTCAAGAAATAAGAGATTGGCCCAAGAAAACACAATATCCTGTTGTATAGCGACGAGAATTCGAGCAAGAGGCCCAATCCTAGTCACAATAAACTGTAAGTTGAAGCTGAGATGAGGATGGGAGCAAAAGACCTTAAACAAGTGCAGTTTTAAGATATCTCAAAATTCGGTAAACTGCTGCCAGGTGTGAGGAAGAAGGCTGATCCATAAACTGACTTAATAATTGAACAACAAAGCAAATGTCTGGTTGGGTTATTGTGAGGTACAATAACCTACCAATTAACCTTCGAAATATACTAGGATTAGGAAGTGGGGTGCCTTCAGATTTACTTATTTTGAAGTGTTGATCCATAGGAAGTCTAAGGGGTTTGCATCCAAGCATACTCGAATCTGCCAAAATGTCTAAGGTGTATTTTCTTTGACAAATATGTATACCTTTGGAAGATCTAGCAATTTCCAAATCCAAAAACTAACAAAGACAACCAAGGTCTTTAATCTTGAATTTGCTATTCAAAAAAGTTCTTAGAGAAGCAATGGAATCATTGGAATTACTAGCAACTAGAAAATCATCAACATAGATAAGCAAAGCAATAAAACTGTCCCTTTCATGCTTGGTAAATAAACTGTAGTCAGACTTTGACTGGATGAAGTCGAAAGCAATGAGGGATGAGGTAAGTTTAGAGTTTCATTGTCTTGAGGCTTGCTTGAGGCCATAAAGGCTTTCAAGCAATTTGCAAACCTTATTTGGTTTACCCTTAGTGTATCCCGAGAGTTTCTTCATATAAATTACCATTAAGAAATGTATTATTTACATCAAATTGATGTAAATACCATTATTTTATGCCAGCAACACTAATAAGACATCTAACAGTTACAAGCTTTGCTGAGAAAGTTTCAGTATAATCTATGCCTTCTTGTGGGTGTAGCCTTTAGCTACAAGTTTAGCTTTAAGTCTTTCCATAGTACCATCAGACTTGAATTTAATGCGAGAGACATACTTACAACCGATTGCTTCTTTCCCTTTAGGCAAATCAGCGATGGTCCAAGTATGGTTATTTTCCAAAGCTTCAATTTCAGCATCCATAACTTTGCTCCACTCAGGATCTTTAATTGCTTGTTTATATGAAGTAGGCTCGTTTTGAATTGAAATGGATGATGAAAAGGCTTGAAAAGAGGGGTTAAAATGCTTGTAAGATAAGCAATCAGAGAGAGAAAAAAAACTTACCATTTAATAGAGGATCTGCATTGGAATCTGATTGCTGAGGTGAGGCAAGCCTGACTTGTTTGCAATGGAAGTGCTTCAAATATTGAGGAGCAGTTCTGTGTCTGTTTGACTTGTGAAGTGCAGGGGCAGCAGGCAGAGGAATGATGGGGTTGGTTGGTTGAGAAGTGGGAGAAATGGAAGAGGGAGTAGGGCAATCAGCAGGGACAATGAGAGGGGTAGGGTGTGAAGGAGAAAAAGATATGGGAGTAGTAGGGTTGAAAGTTGGGAAATTGGAGAAAGGTGCTAAGGGAGGAGAGAAAATGGGCATAGGTGGGATTGTTAAAGGAGGGAAGAGAGGTGTTTGAAAAGGATAAACAAATTCATGAAAAGTAACATCCTTTGAAATAAAGATGGTGCTAGTTCTGAGATCCAAAAGTTTGTAGCCTTTGATTACAAAAGGGTAACCAATGAATGCACATGCACGATCTCTAGGGTTAAATTTTTTTCTATTATGGATAAGTGTGGCGGCTAAACATAAGAAACAAAAAATTCTCATATGGGCATATTCGGATTTCTTATTGAAAAGAAGCTCATAAGGTGCTTTATTGTTTAGAAGGGGTGAGGGAAGCCTGTTAATGATGTATGTGGCTGTAAGGATGGATTCATCTTAGTAAGTTAAGGGAAGATCAGATTGAAAAAGAAGGGTACGAGCCACATTTAATAAGTGCTGTTGCTTCCTCTCAACAATGCCATTTTGTTAAGGGGTTGCCACACAACTTTTGTGATGGATAATTCCTTTTGATTAAAAAAATTCGCGCATGTTAAATTCAGCACCATTATCACTTCTCAGGATTTTAATTTTCACTTGAAATTGTGTTTTAATAAGATTGTAAAAAGCTTCAATGCATTTTCTGGTTTCGGTTTTGGCAGCAAGCAAATAAAGTCATGTAGTTCTGGAAAAGTCATCAACAATAATCAAGAAATACTTTGAGCCATCATGTGCAATTGTGGAGCAAGGGCCTCATAAGTCACAATGGATGAGCTCAAAGATTCTTGATGAAGAGTGTGAACTATCAGGAAAAGGTAAACAATGAAATTTAGCTAAGGGGCAAATTTTGCAAGACTTTTCATTAATAGATAAAATTTGCTTGTGTACAAGATGATCTGAAATTAACTGTAATCGAGGAAATGATAAATGGCCTAGGCAACAATGCCATAGGTCAGTATTGGAAACAGAGTTTGTAATGGAAATAAAACAAGTAAAATTTGTATTGTTGCTGTATGAGTGTGTTGAGAGGAAAGTGGTCAGAGCTGAGGGAAGAACTTCCTTGCAAATGAGGTGGTACAAGCCATGCTTGAGCTCACCCTTCCCAATCTTTATCCATGAATGCAGGTCCTGAATAAAACAGTGAGTGGAAAAGAAGAGCAAACAACAATTAAAGGTAGAAGTAAACGATGAAATTTAGCTAAGGGGCAAATTTTGCAAGACTTTTCATTAATAGATGAAATTTGCTTGTGTACAAGATGATCTGAAATTAACTGTAATCGAGGAAACGATAAATGGCCTAGGCAACAATGCCATAGTTCAATATTGGAAACAGAGTTTGTAATGGAAATAAAACAAGTAAAATTTGTATTGTTGTTGTATGAGTGTGTTGAGAGGAAAGTGGTCAGAGCTGAGGGAAGAACTTCCTTGCAAATGAGGTGGTACAAGCCATGCTTGAGCTCACCCTTCCCAATCGTTATCCATGAATGCAGGTCCTGAATAAAACAATGAGTGGAAAAGAAGAGCAAACAACAATTAAGGGTAGAAGTTAGTTTGTTTGCTAAAATGAGGTTAAAAGAGAATGATGGCACACAGAGAACATCATGTAAAATGATAGAATTCGTTAAGTGAATTGTTCTAATGTGTGTAACAGGGGCGGAATGGCCATTGGGCAGTTTCACAAAATAGTAAACAGTGGATGTGATGGTGGTAAAAAAGGTGGTGTTGTGGTCTGCAACACCTGTGTCTAGTATCCAATCGATAGAGTTTGTATTTATTGAGCTCTGTGTGTGTGTAGACAAATAAATAAATGTACCAGACATTTTGGAACATGATGCTGTATGAAGAGAGGGTTGAGTGGGTTCCTAGAGTGGACAGCAGAAGCCGCAATTGGGGAATCCTTAGGTCGGATCAATGCCATCAGTTGCTGATATTGTTATTTGGTCAAACCAAATTTGTCATCACCGTTGTCTTCAGAGTCATTAGCAAATGAAAGAAAGGTCTGATTTGCAAGGAAACCGGAGGGCTACTGCTGCTTGGTATGATATTTGTGGCCAGGTGGATAACCATTGAGTTTGTAGCATTTCTCAATGGTGTGGCTAGTCAAGTTGCAATGTGAGCAAAGAGGAGGCTTAGCATTGCCAGCCTTGAAGCAAGTCTTGAAAGTATGGCCAGTGATTTTACAATGGCTACAATAGGGACGGTCTTTTTTGGAAAGTTGGTTTGGCTTAGGGAGAAATTTGGAAGGGTGTAGGGTTTCTTGACTGCCATAGCTATAGTTTTGGGGGATAGGGTGTGGGAGGTCATTTGGTGGTGTCTTTCCTGTTGTTGGACGAGGGAAAACACTTTGGAGCCAGGGGGAATGGGATCCATAAGCATGATCTGGTCTCGGATGGGGGAATAAGAGTCGTTGAGACCCATTAAAAATTGCAGCACACAATCTCTTTGATATCGATCCAGCAAGGTTTTCATAGTACCACAATTGCAAGCGGGGATGAGATCGTACACAGAAAGTTAATCCCAGAGAGCTTTTAATTTGCCATAGTCAATACTTACCGGATCGTGTTCTTGAAGTAGAGCAGCCAAAGCCTTCTTGAGTTGGTAAATACGAGGACCATTTTGTTGAGAGAATCGTTCTTGAAGATCCAGCCAGATTTCTCAAGCATCATCAATGAAGAGAACACTAGGCTGGAGAGAATGACTAATGGAGTTTTAGAGCCAAGAAACGACCATGTCATTACAGCACTCCCAAAGCTCAAGTAAAGGATCTATGGTTTAGATGGTTTGATGAGAGATATGGTGATAAAACCAGTGTTGTGAATACTGTACCGTACTGGCCGGTACGACCTGTACAGGTATAATATACATTTTGTACCGGCCCAAATACCGGCCGATATCTCGGCCTTCAGTTTTTTTTTTCAAACTGCAAGTTTATTTTTTTACTCTCAATTCAGACTAAGCTATTTATAATTTATATATATATATATTTATATATAATTTATTCATATATAGACTATTATTTTGAAATATAATTTATATATATGTAATTTATTCATATATCGACTATCTCGAAACGGTACACGAAACGGTTCGATATCGAAATATTTCGTTCCAGTGTCTTGACCGGTACGGTATTCAAAATATTGGATAAAACCAAATTTGTTTTTCGCGCGAAGAGCACGACGCATTGAGCGAGACCAGGTGGCGTAATTGTCGGTGGTAAGGAGATCGGCAACAAGGGTTAGGGCTGGGTTATCGCCATGGTCAAGTCGATATGGATTTGCCAGATCACTGAGATTAAGGTATGGAGATAAGGTGTCTGATTTTGGGTCAGAATGAGATTCGAAAGAATTGGAACTAGGAGTTGCCATTGAAAATGCTCTCGATGGCTCTCTGATACCGTGTAAGAATATAAACAATTGCAATTGAGCAAAGGAAAAATCAGAGAGCAAATCAATGGAGGAAAAGTTGTGCTTCCATTCCAGTCAAGTTGGTTCTTACAAATCTGTGCTCTCGAGCATATATACAGAGAATCCTTTAACAAACTAACAAATCAAACCTATCGTATTGTGCCAGCTAATAAACATATACAAAAATGAATAAAGGAATAACAAATGTATACGACATCTAAAAATGTAAATGACTGAATATATAAAACAACTTGTAGCTTTAGTCTTGGCCTGTATCCATTGACAGATATTGCCTTGCTTCTCATCACACCACATACATGCGCCCGTACTTGTTTGTGTGTGTATATATATATATATATATATATATTTAAGAACATGTTTCCACCCTCCATTAAAAGAAAACACGCATGCATGCAAGGCGTCTCATTTCTAGTTCCGGGATGGGCCTCAGCCTCTCCGCCGCTGGGCGGTTGTTTCTGCACCATGCATCTTAGGTGTTGTTGCTCAGTTTTTCATGATGTCTTGTTTTAAAAGGTGGGCTTATGGACAATCATGATTCATTATTCATGGCACAATATGTAGTACTGATGGTGTTTTGCATATGTGCTGCCAAGTTGAGTCTCTGTCCTATAGATAATGATCTTCGATCATCATTTTGTTGTAAACAATATTGGTGATCATTTCATTCATTTGCGCGAGCTAGCTGCTAAAAACGAATTAGCGTTGGTTGGATTAATGATAATAGAAACCACATGATCATGAAGAGCGAACGACGTTAACGCCTGACCATGTAATTAATTTATGATTTTTTCAAATATTTTGTTAATTATGGTTAAATATAGAATTATAAGTAATACTAGATATAATCAAAAGGTCGGGTGTGCAAGTTCTGTACAGTCCATTAAAAAAAAAGTGGATCCCACTGTAAAAAAAAATGAGGCAAACCTTAAATCCACGTGAAAATATATATATTCACGGTGAATTCTACTTTTTTAAATGGAGCAATGTGCCGAGCATGCATACCTTAGAATTGTATTTAACATTATTTTAACTAATTAAAAAGTAAATATTTACTATACAGGCCAGTACTGATCAAATTGAGATTTGGGTTGATGATCAGTACGTTTTAAAAGATTTTTGCATTGTAAAGCTCTATATATGAACTAGCAGCACCATGGAAATGAATAATGATCAGTGTGCCAACTTAAGTAATTAATTTCATATATTAATAATCAGTTTGTGCTCTAATTAATTTGCATAGGCTGTTCATGATCTCCGGCATGCATGTTAATTAGTTCGCGACAACTTTAATTTAATTTATTCCAGATGATGCTCGATCGATCGCGCGTAAATCTTTCTGTACTGATCTTACGTGATCTATCTCTTTTATGTATTTAATTAGCATGGTTTATTTAGTGTTATATTAATATATGAGGTTTTTAAATGATCAAGACACTCATCACCTTATAATTTCGCTCCCAGCGGGCCCCCTTTAATAATTATTTGGCATGCGTCCCAAATATTATTAGTGATCATATAAAACTGACTAATTAATTCAGTGCTACAATTACAAAGATATTTTATAAAAATAGACTAACAAATTGATGTCATTATAGAAAAAATGAGCAAAGTATAGCGAGTTACTTGCAATGAGAATAAACTCATTTTGATTAAAAAAAATAGTCATTTTAATAAAAAATAATTGGCATCAATAAGTAATTTTCTTGTAGTGTGTGGTTTTATATGATCTGTTAAATCTATTTTATAATAAGAGCGATTTTACAATCTAATATATCACATTAAATCACGTCAATTTATAAAATAACATCATCTTGAAACCTATCGCGTAGTCAATATAAATATCTAGCTGATCATCCTTACCTTTTAAATGATTTGGAAATATATATATATGTTACATGAAAGGACAGAGAGAAATTCTCTGGATGCATATAAGTTATATATTATATATATGGTACGTACGTACGTATAAGTAGTAGTACTGTTGGTAATAATGCAACGCATGTCCAAAAACAGTACTTGCTGCTATAAACTTTCTAGCTATAATTAATGTGAATATATAATTATATAGGATGATGGCATGCATGCATTACTCCGCCATGTGCTACATGAGCGAGCACCATTTGAAAGGAATATTTAACATATATACTCGATCTTCTAGATAATTAGTACGTAAGAGCCTAATTAATTTCGAGACCACGACACAGATGATGCTGTCGTACGTTAGACGTTTGACAATCTCATTGCTAGAAATAATGATCTCGATCATCGAGTGATTACAAAAATACTATATATTGATCATCGATCATGATCAGTATCACTCACTACAAAGAAATTGACTTTTTCGAACGATTTACACATCGCCGCAGTACTAGTGATCGATGGTATATATATTATATATATATATATATATATATATATATATATATATATAACTAGCTAGCTAGACTTATGATCTATAACGTGTTAATTCATGAAATCGATAAAATTAATAATATTCCATTTCGTTGCCTAATCGATCCAAACTGATCATGCGTGCTTGCCAATATTGAAAAATCAGTGTAAATGGAACTTAGGAACAAAGAAGCTAGCCAGTTGACAAAGTAATTCAATCTGAGTGGGAGACAAAGACAGCCCATTTTGTCTCGCGTCCTTTGGCCGCAAGTCAAAAGCATGTAGCTACAAATTAAGCATATATATTAGAACCAGTACACACTACAAGAAAATTACTTATTTATGACCAGTTAATTCCAGCAAAATGATTATTTACAACTAAAATTAGTTATGAAAAGTCTTTTAGTCACAATAAATTAATTACAAAAATTCATTTTTCTTGTAGTGAGATGATCTGATTCATAGTCAAACAAAGCTCTTCTCTCTCTATATGTGTGTGTGAGAGAGGGAGAGTATATATATACACACATGACATATATACCCTGCAAAGGAAGCTAGTGCCATAATATACATGTGGACCGGAAATTCCGCTTTCCAGAGTTGAACCTTAAGGATTCTTGGGTCGTCATTGAGGGAACAAAAGGGCACTCTTGTCACAAAGCTGCAACAATAAAAGCATGTATCATGCATATAATGAAAAATCCGGAAACGCCCACACATATCCCCACAGGTCGTACAACACCATGCACGCTCATGCACCCGCTACTTTCTACAAAAAGCCAATCCTAATTCAAAAGGCACTACACAAATCTGTTCTTCATTCTTTGACTCAGACTTCTGCTATCATCTCTCTCTCTCTGTGATCTCTCTCTAGGGTTTCTCAGGGGCCTTGTTGCAGAGCCAATTTGGCATTCTGTCCACCTCCATGAAATGTTCTTGTTAGTTAACTAGTTTGATTTTCAGCGTTTGGAGGCGGCCAGCATGTCAAATTGGTTCTGTAAATTTTTCTCTGAGAAACCATATAAGAGCCAAAAGCTCTTGATGAAAATCTTTCTGCTTAATATATAGCTCTACGATCCTTAATGTCTGTCGTATTTTCTGATCTGGCCAGAAAAAGTCTATTTCACTCGTATTCTTTTTACACTAATTTGTTGTTTGTTTACTTTATATGTGTGCATGCATATATAGTTGAGACTAAGATGAGCTCTTTCATGGTCTTGGGGTCAGGAAAATTAGAAATTTAGGTGGTTAATTTTACATATAAGATACAGTCACAAGTGTTATCTACGCATGCATGAGGTAATTATTAAAGCAGCAAATTTTTTCCAAGCTCCAATATTGGCTTTATAAATTACTTGTTCTGTCGGCTGACCTGTCTTAGTGTATTCTGATCTTGTTCTTTCGGCCACTTTGCAGGTTACAGGTTAATGCATACTCATCATTCTTTAGCTGCGGAAGGACTAGTAAATTTGTATCCATTGAATTAGGCCAAATCACTTGTTGGATAGGCCATTTTTAATGGCCGCTATGCTCCAAATATGATCGACCATCAACCATAGGGTGGTTTCATATTGGTACGTATTATATATATACCCATAATATGAGTTCATATGATGATCAGTATCCGCAGACAAAAAACTCGAAACATGCAACTCGGTAAGAGTATTGCATCATAATAGCTAGCCGATATATATATATATATATATATATATATATGTAAAGAACATATATATGTATGTTCTTTAATTAGTCTTTACACATATGAGTCGGTTTTAAACCAAAGCAGCAGATCATGATCGGCTGCATTAATATTATATAGGGCTTATCTCAAGAGATGAACTACCTATCAACTTGAGCAATTTCATGTAATAACTACAGCTTGAGCAGACGTTGTTTCCTAATGTGAGTTCAAGAAAGATAGATGCCATAATGCGTCAAACTATTTTTTGGAAAGACCAGAGGGAGTTTTCTTCAATTCTCAGAAGGGAAGAAGTGAATTTTGGCAGCACTAGTCTGGATTTTTGTGAACTTTGACCCGTAACTTGTTAAATATATTAATGTTTTGTCATTGCATTGATGTAAGTCAACCATGTACATGAAATTGAAAAAGCAGCCAAACATGTTGCATGTAAAGTTTCTCTATCCGTTATGTCTTTTGAGCCTTTTTCTTAGTTTGTAATGATGGTGAGATCGTAACTTTTTCATCTTTAAAGCACCATTGATGATTACGGTGAACGCGTGCTCGGCTGCCATTGGCTCTGAGACACTTTGGTTTGCTGTTGGGCATTGGATACCAAGAAGCATTATGCTCGGAAATGGTGATTGAGTCTGCCATTTTGGATGGTAACGTCGTTGTTGGAGGTTTAAATGATTTACGTACACATCTGATCCCCCAACAAATTCAAGTGCGCGCACTTGCATTAATATTACCATGCATGGCCACCACCACCTCTAACAACTACAATTACTAGCTACACACAAGCTGGTAAAGCGTGCTACGACTACTAAAGTCAATCTCATAATTGGTCTAATTACATTGTTCCGTAGAGAGAGAGAGAGAGAGAGATGTGAGTAGTACTAGTAGTACTATTGCCTTCCATGATCATGTTGAGTGGTCACACTTACTTTTATGCCTTTTGAAGGTTGAAAAATAGGTTAAAAGGTTAAAAACAATTCACTTTTTATCAACATTCGAGGCACTCAACACATACATTCCACTTTATTAATTAGTTCAAGACAGATCATAATCAAATACATTCGTATAAGTAATTCTTGAAAACTTAAAACAGAAGGATCGATCGAATAGCGTGCTGCATGCATGTCCGGCCTTACAATTATTGATTAGAGAGACCGGGGAGATCCGTATATTATAAAGATGATCATCAGTTGATCATGTGGTTCCTGAATCCTGATCAAGCAGTAATATTTATAGCCAGCTTCATTCCGGATGCACAGTTTTGAGGATAGGAGCTGATGAAAAATGTTATTCCTTGTTCAAGCTTGATCTCATCATATCCTGTCTGTAACCATCCGGCGCGGCGACAACCTCTGGGACAGTGCATGAATCATAACCATGTTGATCATCTCGGACAACCACCACATCGTGTTTGGTCCGATCATACATAAACACTATATATAAACAAACACAAATTAATATTAATCATTCCTACCAACAAAAATTTTGGTACGTACAATACCTATATATATATATATGACTAATTAATTATAAACCTGCATGCATATATATCAACAAAAACTTTCGTACATGAATACGGCCTACCAAGTATATCGCCGGTCTTAAAGCTCTTCCCATCAGGCCAGTCACTGACGCCAAAGGTCCAACCTTTGTCATCACCAACCATGTAGGTCGTCTCTGCTTGCTGAGTCGTTCTGCAGCAAAACAACATGATACACATGATCAGCACTAATGTTGTGCCAAGCTGGATGGAAGGGATTTTTGTTTGGGTCATTCTTTCCAACATATTCTCCCGATCTCCAGTACTGCAATATGAAGATATTAATTCATGGGACGATTAAATAGATGCATGACCCAACAAACAACGTCGGAAAGCCAACAAATAACATTAAGAGCTTAGCCTATAATTGAACAGGAGAGTCATCAACAACTTATTATTGTACGTTTCTGAGATGATAATGATCATAATTCATGGGTTTAGGTTATAAATCCACTTTCAGTTTCGGCCAGAGAATAAAGTAATTGTCTGTAATGAATATATTAATTAAGATTCTTAGAATATCGAAAAATAATTAAGAGAAATTTTATTTGCAGTCTTGAGTGGAGAGTACTGTCTATGCAGTCTCATTGATAAATGAGAGTAAAAGAAAAAAAAAATATTATTTTAAAAAAAATATTATTATAATTTTAAAATTTTTTAAAATATAACTGTTTAGATTTATATTAACATTCCAGACTAACTCAATACTTAATAATACAGATATATTTGGCAAACTACTGCAACTTCTAGCTATTTAGACTTTAGTCAACAAGAATACAATCTTCGGTCAAAGGAAATATTTGGGCTGCAGGGTTACACTCAACGACCGTGAAGCCCGCCTAGTTGGAAATTACTTGAAATTGATTTTTGAAAATGGGTCGAATTTGATATTTGAAACGATCTGAAGCAAAGAGCTCAACATATTTCTGGCCCATCTACAGTGATTCACTCGGCCCAGCCGAGTCATCGACTCGATCGGCTGTGTCGACCCAACCACTGTCATTCAATTAACCAAAAAAATTAACACAAACAAGCGATTTAGAGACGTACCCAAAGCAGCTTTCAAGGGAGAATAATAGAGGCGAGGCTTAAACTGGCAGTACTGACGTCGTTGGTGGCGATGGAGGTCAGCCAGCAGAGCCAGAATTTTACTTTAGAAAACACAAAGATAATGCAGAGTCTTGCACAAAAAAGATCTAACATGGGCAAGCAGAAAGCTCTTACTCATGATGATATCTCATTTTCTGCAAGTTTCATGGGTCGTAGGCTCGTAGATATGGGAAATTCTTCATGGGATTAATTCCCAGAATTACACTTCCCTTTTAAGTTAAATTATCTCTCTTTTTCATCTTATCCATTTTCTTTGTCCTACTTCATCGAACCTTTCATTTATTATTATTATTATTATTATTGTTTTTTTCATTTCAAAACCGCTTCCCTTGTATGATTCTGACTCTATTGTTAGCAAATTCCAAATGAAAATTAAAGAGAAAAAAAAATTATTAAGCAGCTAATCATAAAGGTCAGCATCCTCTTGCCCAGTGCCCACCAGCTGAAGATGCAAATCCAATATAAAATATAATAAATAATTTAACTTTTTCAAATTTTAAAATAATAATAATAATAAACAATAATATTCTAACAATATTTTACCAACTCAACTCAATTCACTTCAACATACAAACCACCGAACTCAGTTCTAAAAGCTCTGGAATGCTGCAAGCATCGAGTAAATGCTTGGTACTTGTAGATGTCAGCATCTTTCACACTCCGGGAGAACTTCAACGATTACTCAAGTGAGAGACCTTGATTTCCGTCAATTTTATCTTCAGAATCCTCTTTCACAGCATCAGTCTTGCTTTTCTTCTCCCTCTCAATTTCCTTCTGAATGTGCTCTCTAGTGGCATATTTGCAAGATCTTTGGCATATTTCTGTGATATCAGCCCCACTAAAGCCTTGGTTAAGCTTAGAAAGTGCTGCAAAGTTGACATCCTTTGATACGGGTGATTTTCTCAAGCAGGCTTTGAAAATTTGTAGTCGTGATCTCTCATCTGGTAGAGGTATATAATTATAGATCAATTGATCAAGGCGACCTGGCCTCAGAAAAGCTGGGTCAATTATATCAGGCCGATTGGTTGCCCAGATAATGAAGACGGTTTTCTTGGATGATAATCCATCCATTTCAGTGAAGAGCTGATTCAGAACCCTGTCAGCAGCACCATTGGCATCTCCAATTATACTTCCCCTGTGAATGGCAATGGAGTCAAGCTCATCTAAAAACAGGACACAGGGTGCAGACTGGCGAGCCTTTTCAAAGATATCCCTAACATTGGCCTCACTCTCTCCAAACCACATTGTGAGTAGCTCAGGACCCTTGATGCTAATGAAATTGGCTTTACATTCATTAGCAATAACCTTAGCCAGGAGGATTTTCCCACAACCTGGAAGACCATAGAAGAGAACAACTCTAGAAGGTTGCATGCCAAACTTCTCCAACTTTTCAGGATGCTCCACTGGATATTGAACAGTCTCTTGAAGCTCCCTCTTCACACTCTCAAGTCCACCAATGTCTTCCCATCAGTCTCAAGCAAAGCAGAGGCGATGCTGGTTCTAAGAGCAGCACCAAAGTGATCATTCGTAACAACCATGGACTGGAGAATCTCAGCATCATTGGTTTCATCCTCTAAATCAATTACATCCGTCTTCTCTCTGATACATTGCAGTACAGCTTCATGCAAAGAGCTGCAAGATCTGCCCCAACACACGCCCATGAGTTTCCTTTGCCACCTTTTCCAAATTAACAACTTCAGAAAGCTTCATCTTCGTTGTGGACACGAAGAATCTCAAGACGACCAGCAGCATCCGGAACATCAATCTCAATCTCCTTACCAAACCTCCCAAACCTTCTTAATGCAGGGTCGATACAGTTAGGCCTATCTGTAGCCCATTTATCAGTGTTTGGGACTTTAGCCCATTTATCAGTGTTAAAAGTTGGGAAACAGTCCTCCTTTCTAGCTCTCTATTTGTCTCTTTCATGTTTAGGAGCAATCGAATCAATCTCATTCAAAAATACAATCGACGGTGCATTCTTCTCGTTTTCAGAAAAGGCTTTTCTCAGGTTGCGTTCGTTCTCATCTGCCATCATACTCATAATCTCAGTCCGATTGATACGAACTAGGAAAGCACCCATTTCATTAGCAATTGCACTTGCTATCAGCATCTTCCCCGTAACGGGTGTTGGGTTAGTGAATTCTAGTTTATTGTTGTGAAGATCCGACTTGATGATCTTCGATAAAAATTCGTTATAGATTTTTTAGTGATTTTCAAAAAACTTGTGCCATTGATGACTGCTAATAATGCGTGAGCAGCTTTGTAATATCTCGTTGAATTAATGCTTGTAAATATATATATATATTTAATTTTTTTAAGAAGTATATATGAAATGGTTTTGTTTTGGTACAAGTAATCCTGCATATAGAATTGAACGTACAATTTTAATGCATTAATTCGCAATTAAATTACGTAAGAATAGTGAATAGATTTCGTGACACTCAAATCAACCGAGTAAAGTCATTTATCATCATCGGTCGCGACCATTAAAGGAAAAAGATTTTTGTGGATTTGGATAGTAAGTTAAGATGTTGAATAAAATTTTGTTAGAATATTATTTTTTAATAATATTATTATTTTAAGATTTAAAAAAATTAAATTATTTATTATATTTTATGAGATAATTGAGTAAAATTGTAATGATGAGATGAAATAAAATGAAACACTTCTTGTATCGAGCCTTAAATGAAATATTTACGTAGACTCAAAGCACAAATTAAAAATTAATTAACTCTCTTATTCGTGAAATAAATATTTTATAATATATATAGAGAGGGAGAAATGTTTTAGTCAATTTTTTAAGAGTAAAATTATGAAGGAAAAATCTACTCTTCATCTGGTTTTTTATCACACGACGCCCAAATGCTGATGTGGCAAGCCCGGTTTACTTACATTCTAGGTCAGTGGCTAAATCTCCATCCTCTTTTCTCCCAGTGAATTCTTAAGGAAAAATCTCTCTCGCCACAACAATTAGGGCTGAAAAACTGACCTATCAGTTCGGTTTTGGGTCCAAACCGAAACCGATTGAGAGGTCATTTTGGAGAGGCCAAACCGGCCGAAACCGACCTATTTGGGGGAGGAAAACCGTCCGGTTCAGTTACCGGCCGGTTCACGGTCGGTTTATCGGTTTGGGCCATAGTTTTTGAGCCACTCTGTTTGGGTCATTTTAAGACTCAATTCAACTTCTTTTTGGGCTCAATTTGTTATTCAAGATTATTTACATTTAGAAATAACTTTTTTTTTGCAGAATTTTTAAAATTAATTTTATTTATTCAATTTCATTTTAATTTTAATCATGCCATGTATATATTATTAGTAACTAATAACTACTACATATATACTACTTATATTTTATAATCTTATTATCTTATATACTAAATTACTAATTACTAGATAAATAAATAAAAACTCCACTAGATGTTTAATACACATTACAAACAAAACCAAATTGTCTTAAAGAAGTAAGCAACAAATAACAATTGTTCTTGAATAAAATCCAGAAAATCTTCATTCTTCAACTGCAGTCTTCTACTCTTCAATCATCAATAGTTGTGATGTATGATGCTCCTAACTCTATAAGAAAAACACCAAATAATCAATATTAATAAATTAGGATAAATCTCACAAATTATTTTACTTTCAATGAATTATGAACATTTATTGTCAATAAATATCATAAATTATTTATAACACATTATAAATTTTACTTTCAATAAATATCACAAATTATTTTACTTTCAACAAAATTGTCAATCAACAAAACTGTCAATAAATTTATAACACAATTGTCATTTGTCAATAAAGTTATGAACATTCATCAAATTATATCTTCAAAATGACAAAAACCACATATTGTTCATTGTTCAAAATCTATAAAACATCTTCAATCTGTGAATGCACACTGCACAGTCACAACATGGTGTTCAATCAACATGGTGTTCAATCATTTTCCGTTCATCACCGATTCACTATTTCACCATCCCAAATCAGAAAACACAATCCCTAACCCTAGACTCAAATACCACACGGCACAATCAAAAAATAAATTTCAAGAAAATCATTAATCAATGTAATCATACTCATCAATCGACAGTCATCACTAAATTTAACACTATATTTCAGAATTTTCATCCTCATAAATCTCACAAAATCATACCTAAAAATATATTGGAGGTTGCGCCGTTTGCTGGAGGAACGTGCCGACGTGGAGTGGTGGAGGCTGCGCCGCTGCTAGGCGTTGGTGAGTGGCTGGAGTTGCTGGATAGCCTAGACTGGTCACTGGAGTGGGCGGCGCTGAGGGGGCTCGAAATCAAAAGAGAAATAAAAAAAGTGTAAGAAGAGGGAGGGGGAAATGGGGAATCGGGGCTGCCTAGGAAATAATATGCCCTAGTAGTAAGAACGGCGCCGTTCCCTTTTTTTTTTTTCCTGAACTTAAGATGCAAACGATGTCTTTTCACTTATTTAAGTGAAACGGCATCATTTAATGAAGGAATATTTTAAAAAAAATAACTGTATATTACGTCGGCCAGTTTATCAATTTTTGGATGGTTCAAACCGGGACTGAACCGATCGACGCCGATTTTGATAATTTACCACTGACGGCCGACCGGTTCCCTGTCGGTTTTGAGCTCCGGCGGCCGATCTGAGTCGATCCCGATCGGTTGGCTGGTTTTTTGTACAGCCCTAACGACAATCATCTTGCTCATCTGAGAACTACTTTCCGCATGAGTCCCTAATTTTTTATTTTCCGTATTCAAGCTATAGTCATGGGAGCTTGGATGGTTCAAGCGTGCTGCATGGTTTTTTAGCTGGAGCCCAAGGGCCATTCACTCCATCTCAATGGATGGATCTAGAACACCAGGCGTTATTACGATCCCACATCGACTAAGTATGGGATTGGTTGATGGTTTATAAGTCCCTAGGCACCCTTCCCTTGTAAGCTAGTTTTCAAGGGTGAGTTCTACCTAGTGGGTTCATAACAGGCGTTGATCTACAAATGCATAACTAGAAATATGTCCGTACCATCTAACTTGCTCATCTCAATTAGAAAATCCCTTGATTCTTTTGGGTTCTCTACTTTTCAAGGGGGGCTTATGAGACCTATGTAAGTTTTTTGACCCTTTGCTTATGATTTCTATGTGATTTTGGAGGTGATTTCTGAGGTGGGTTTTCTATTTTCTATTTTTTATTTCTATTTTCTATTTTCTAAAAATCTGCAATCATATTGTGGACACTTGATCATATTCAAAGAGAATATTCATAGACACAACTAATATGCATCAGGTAACAATGGTGTTTTTCGGTACTCGCTTTTAAAGGAAAAAAAAAGAGTAAAAAAAGTGTTCATAAATCATGAAAAGTACTCAGTCTAAACAAGCAATCTTTTTAGACAATATTTTCTGAACAATGATATAATGATCTAATTATAACCTACATCTGTTTGATCTAATTATAACAATGATCTCTTTGATCTAATTATATTTGATCAAAGAGAATCATGACCTAAATCTGTTTGCCGCAAAAGTTGGGAAAAATAAATGTTTGATATCAAATATTTGTCTTAGCCGTAGTTCGGCAAAAATTTCAATATCTACTTCCAATGATGCAAAACATATGAATTTAATTGAATGTGCTCTTTACCAGCCCAAACTTTCCAATGGGCTTTCTAGAAGTGAGACTATCACTGCCACCACATCACTACAAGTCTACAAGTAATTGAAGACTTCAATTGCCATAGATACTCTATTTGTTGTGAAATATCATTTGATGTACACTCAATAGGCATCCAATTTAACTCTTGGTTTGGGAATTGACTAATTTGAAGTACTAACCTTATTCTTTAAGAGAAAATAAGATGACCTGTTCTGGGAATAACCATACTTGCGGCCGTGGTGGGAAACCAAGCCATCATTACTGGGACTCTCTCTATTATCAAGCATTGGGTTGCTTTCCAAGTTGTTCACACAAAACGTTTACATCAAGTTGTTCTTTGTCTTATTCTATATCTCCCTATTTCTCTTCCTTTTTCTTTGTATCTGGTGGGATTTTTATCACACGATTCTTTGGTAGCCCTCTAAGTTTAGCCTCGTGTATAAGCCTTTGTGAGTTCTAATCATGAACATAATGTTTCATGGGCTCTAATCATTATCACTTTTACATCATCATCTTCTTTTGAACAGGTTTGGCAGTTATAACAGTTATGCTGGTAACCACTTGCCTGATGTCTCTAGTCATAGTCCTTCGCTGGCATAGAAGCATCATCCTAGCCATTTTGCTTTGAATAATGATGGGGTTACTATCCTATTACTACTCAAATTGTATTTGATTTTTTTTTTTAATTTTTTATTTTACTTAATGATTAAGGAAGTAAATATTAATAAAATTATATATTTTTTTACTTTATAGATATGCACGTATATTTTTGTGTCTGTATTGGATGTGTTCTATTCTAGTAGTTTTTTGTAGGTTTGGATGATATATGTATCGTGTTACAGTTAATTGTAAATGGATCACGTAAATGTGGTAAGATTTGAGTATGGTAATAGATGTTAAAATTTTTATTTGTGAGAATGGTATTGTACGTGTAGCGGTGGTTGTGACAGTAGAGATTTATTTGGTACTGTACTTATACCATTTATTTTGTAATGGAATTTGATCGGATTACAACAAAACTACTTGTAGCAGCAAATTTGAGGCAGAAAATAATTGCCACAAAACAATTTGCGTGGCAGGGAAAAAATAGAGTTAATGATCTTGGAAGAGAGAAGGCCAAACTCTATGGTAATATCTTCTTTAGCTTGCCTATCAAATGGATCCTCACCAATAAGAACTATCATTTAATGATTTATCTAACAATGTCATAAAAAAGGATTAAGCATTCCAAAAGCCTCTTTTATTGACTTCACCAGAATGCAGCGTGCTAAGAATTCAATTTTCATCATGTTAAATTTCCTTTGGTTCTAATCTATTGTTCAAATGATAAATGCTTCTTCATATCCTTATCACTTCTCCAGCATCAGCTAGTTTTCATCTACACTGGATAATTACCAATCAATTCCACTCTCATCCTATATGCCGTAGCCCAGCAAGAAACCATAGGCATCAATATGCTATATGCCGTAGTTCCATCACTATGACAAGTGTTTTCAAGTTAGTTTCTACGAAATCATAGCAAGAGGCAACATCATTTATAATAGCCTAGAAATAAAAACACACCTCAGAAATGAAATAATTACAGCCATTCACACGGTGTAAAAACAAATTCAATACATCAAGACATCCTCCAGATTTTCACAAATTTTCACAAAATCTGTACATTTTTTACAACCACAACCTATAAAAAAAAGTCTCCAGATTTTCACAACATACTTCAAAAAACCCATCAAAAATAAGAATAATGATTTTCGTACAAGTAGACACACACAAATCTGTACATTCTTTACAACCACAACCTCCAAAAGAAAGCCTCCAGATTTTCACAACATACTTCAAGAAACCCAACAAAAATAGGATAATGATTTTCAATCACAATCTCACATCTCATCATTGCCTAATGGTATTTGTTGTGTGACAGTATTACATTGGGTTCCAACAACAACAATATCTTCAATGTTAGCACCAACTTGACTCTATGGGACCTCACCAACTTGACTGTATGGCACCTTGCCAACTTGTTAATATATTCCTGCAAGTCTAATTTTTAAAATGAAAATACACATCTATTAGAAATGAAACAAACAACAGACATCACATATATACAATTAATAGAAAAAAACTTAATACCTATTTTTTCTTTCTCTTGGTTGCAGCCTTCTCCACATTAAAATGATCAAGGTTCAAAATAATAAAATATGCTCCTGCATTAAAATCCAAATTCCATTTGAGACTGATGAATAGAACTACCATACAAGATGAGTTTTCCCCACCCTTTTGAACAGAGGTAGCATCTTGTATAAATGACTTGTATTTAATTACACATTGTTTTGTTTTTTTATAAGTGAAAAACAACGGCAGAGATTTAATTACACATTGTTCTTGGCATCTACAGTCAATTTCCATTTCTTTTTCTCATCTACCACACAGTTTTTAAGGCCAATTATAATATAACGTTTATTTGGGCAGTTAAATCTCATCTATAATTCTTGTACAAATTTACTTCTCTCAAATAGAAATAGTGCAAATACCATTATAAACTAATGGATAGTTCCTATTTAGCATCATATCATTTTTTATGGAATCGAAATACCAATCTCTTGCATTTTTTTTATCCTTTACCTCTTTTCTAAAAGAAAAAAGGGGAAATAATGAATAGCACAATTTCAACGAATTTTTCTTCTATTTCAACACCACATGCACTCGAAGAAGGAGGAAGAGAAGTCATGCAAAAAATAAAAAAAAAAAGGTTTTGAATTGAACAAAAAATGTTATATGTTTGTAGTATGTAAGCAAATTTTTGGCATCCACTAAAATAAAAACATAAAAAGGGAACCACCACCAGACATAGAATTTGGATTGAGATCTTCCCAACATTTTCTTAACAACCAAACACGTATCCAAAAACAGTGGCTGAGAAGAAACTGAGAAAATACCCAATATCAGCAACCAAAATACACAAAAAATACAAATCCAATAAAACAGTGTATCGCAGATCCAAAAAATACAAAAACACACAAAATGAGAAACAAAATGAAGAGAAAAAAAAAAACCCTTCTTTCGGTCGGTTCTTACCCTTGTCGATGGCATCAGATGGAGGCGTTCGGAAGACAACGAGCAATGTGATGAAACCGTGCAAAAGAGAGACAAACTTGGGCAGAGGGGGCTCGGGGGGGGAGGGAACGCGAGGAGTAAGGGTGTAAACTCAAACCGGAAAATCGGACCGGACCGAACCGGACCGATTTTACCGGTTTTGAACCGGTCCAGTCTGGAACCGGTTTTTAAAACGTAAAAACCGGCCGGTTCCGGTTCCGGTTCCGGAATTTTTTGGACC
Organism: Juglans mandshurica; assembly: GCA_022457165.1. Taxonomy (NCBI): domain Eukaryota; kingdom Viridiplantae; phylum Streptophyta; class Magnoliopsida; order Fagales; family Juglandaceae; genus Juglans; species Juglans mandshurica. The sequence continues at coordinate 3,955,002 of CM039621.1, read as the reverse complement.
GGACCGGACCGGTTGATTAAAAAAAATAAAAAATAATATTTTTATATATAAGTTTTATACAAAATATTTTTTATATATTAAATATTAATATATATAAGTTTTATATATAATGTATAATTATAAATTTTTATGTGAAATTTTATATATAACATATATATTCATATATGAAATAATTTCTTAGTATAATTTATAAATTATTACATAAAATGCTAATACTAAATCACTAAAAGTTTATAACTAATACTAATATATAACTTATAACTATACCAATAGTCTAATATTAATACTATTATATAGTCTAATATATTAATAAAAGTATAAAACAGTTTTTTTTAAATCAATTTTTTTTTTATAAACAAATTTTTAATGACAAATTGTGAAATTTATATTTTTAAAAAACTGGAAAACCGGACCGGACCAGACCGAAAACCGGTAAAACCGGAAGTACCGGTTTAGGAGGGTAACCGGTGCGTAATCGGTTTTGAAAAATACAAAACCGGTACATACCGGTTCGGTCCTAGATTTTATCCAAAACCGAACCGGACCGGTTAGGGAGGGGGAGAATTGTATTTTTATTTCAATTGGTTAATTTGGTTCTACTAAACTCCAAAACGAGAGCTTCATTTAAAATAGATAAAAAAATTCAGATCAGCTGGTATGTGGAAGTTGCGGTACAGTAGGTAGTTCGAATTACTCAATTATAAATGAGGAATGCTGTATAATATCTACTATAGTTATGTACACAATACACATATTACATTCTATTAATTTCTTCTTTTCAGATGAATAGTTAGAATGATGTCACATAAAATGTGTAAAATGACTACTCTCAAACAGTATCTTCTCCTAATATTATTTCATTATAAATTGATATAGTTTAATGATCAAGTTATAAACTTTTTTTATTATAAATTAAATTTAACATATCACCTAAAATTAGGCCAAGTTGTTTGCGTGTCATGTCAACGAGTCTTTGTTCGCTGGCGACATGCTGCCATCGCGGATTAATTAAGAAAAGCTAACAACAGTCCTTATCAAGTAAAAATCAGTGCCTCAATGACGAGATATAAAAATTGACACCAAAAAATAAACAATATTAAATACATTTATTACTTATCATCTCTATATATTATATATTATATTTTTTTAATTTTAATTTTATTAAATTAATTAGATTTATTCATTATCTATATATCATAAGAAAAAAAAATAAAAAAAATAAATATATAATATATAGTGATGAGGGTTTTTCTTTCTCTAAATTCAATCCACTCAAACAAAAGGCAACTTCTTTTTTCTTTTGAAATTTCCATATCCATTTATTCCATTGTCCCCCCACATATATAATTAGGGGGGCCTAAACTTAGATCCCAGCACTGATCCTAGTACAAATGAAAGCAAAACATAGATGCCTGGTAACGCTAACATATGACAAAGACTCGTACATATATATATATATATAATACTCGCTGGATCTAATGGCAAGTTAGCTAGCTAGACAGCAGTGACGGCGATTTTCATTCCGGATTGGCAGTGACCAGTAAAACTGCAGATGAAGAAGTTTTGCCCCTTCACAAGCTTGATCCGGTCTTTCCCTGTCTGATACACCTTTGAACCTCGTGGGGTCGTGCATGCATTATAACCTACTTTGTTCACAGCAACCACGTTGTGCGCTGCAGGGCTGTAGTTGAACACTGCAATATATAATTATTTCAAGCGCCCCCACGATCAGTCAATCTATACCATAAACTTTTCGTAAAAAAATTAAAAATAAAAATGGTGTGGGAATTAGGTATATTCCAGATTTAGACTGGGTTTTATCTGTTTTGTTAAGGATTGTCTATTCCTTTTTGTTTGTTTCATTTTCTTTTCCTTTTCCTTTTTTTGCCCAGAAAAGTTTACTGTAATAAATTAGCTATCCCCTTTCTGGAGGACTTGATCGTTGAGAAAAATAAATTATTTGGCCAGAAGAACTACTAACCAAGGATGTCACCAGCACGGAAGCGCTTTCCCTTGGGCCAGCCAGAAACGTTGAAGGTCCAACCACCAGCACCTCCAACTGTGTAGGTGGCTGCATGAGCCATCTCAGAGTGCAGCAGCAGCAGCAGCATGCACAACAACATTGTCACAGCCATTGCACTGCCTCTTCCCCGAGCCATCTTTGTTGAATGCTGAGAGAGATACAGAGAGGTATAGAGATCCCAGAGAGAGAGAGAGAGAGAGAGATCAGTGTGAAGAACTCTGCTGAGGAAGTTGGCCCATTTATGGAGGGATGGTGGTGGAGTTGCTGGGGCCCCCGTTTGGATTGACATAATTACAGAAGACAGAGTTTGGGTCAGAGTCATTAATGTGTTCTGAGCTTTGAAGTTTGAACACGGCGATCTGGCACGAGGAAAATCCTGCCGACTTGTGGACCGAGGCGGACCCAAAAAAAGTTTTCCGTGTTATTGACAATTTGTGACCATGGTGGTTGGGTGGATGGCACACACTTTGGAAAGAGGAATACTACATATCTACCTACACTCTCCACACACCATGCACTCAAATTTTATTTTATTTTATTTTTTAAACTCAATACACTAAGAGTGTTGAGTGTGTGATAAATAGTAGAGTGTGAAGTAGATTTTTTCCTTTTGAAAATGGGTAATGGCCTTAATATCTTTACTATTGTTTTGGTATCTAATTATTTTTTATTTTATTTTACTATAATTTAAATCTGAATTAAAAATCTTAAAAGAAGGTGAATTTTTATAAAATTAAATTTATTTTTAATTAAATTATATAATTACTCTAGTTGATTGAATTTATTTATTTTAAATTATACAAGAAAGTCATATTCTGAGATTTTTAGTCTAGATTCAAAAAGTAAAAAGAAAAAAAAATTAAATAATAAATCAGTAATGAATGAAGTATAATGATATCATTACCCTTTGGAAATATATATTATGGGCATTGCTACGCAATTGTCTTTATAGTTAAAAAATCTTCAAAACCTCCTAACACTCCACATTATTTTTAATTTTTATTATTTTTTTCTTTTATTAAATATTTATTATATGAATAATAAATAAAAAATTTGAAATAATTTAAAAAAATAAACTTAAAAAAATTAAAAAATTTAAAAAAAAAAATTAGAGTGTGGAGTGTGGTGGAAGTTGTGTAACAAAGCTCCTTTACGGCTTGACACATTTTTCTCTTCATTGATTTTTGTTACTAAATATATTAGATTATAAAATATATTTTATCGTGAAAATATATTTAATGTAATATTTTAACCTATATTAATGGGTAAACTATAAAAGTGAGAGATTCTCTTAGTAAAATATATTCAAAACGTGGTCAGTGGCTAGCTGATGAGAGTTCCCCAAAAAGCGAGAAATTATAAAAGAATGAGCCTTAACCACCCACCACCACCACCACCCACCACCATGGTCCGAAATTGTCAATACCTTGGAAAGTTTTGGGTCTTCTCAGTCCAAAAGTAGAAGCTTTTCCACGGGGATAGACTCAATGGATAAAAGAAAATTGTTCCCATTAAAATTGGAACAGTCATGTTGAAATTGAAATTTGAATACACCCACATGACGACATATTTTATATAAAAAGTGTTAAATTTAGGCAACAAAAAATACTTATGAAAGTAAACTTATAACGTCTACTTTATACCGGATAATAGGGCAAAGGAGGCCCATGTACTGATAAGAGCATTTAGTTACCGTGGGCCCATAAAATTAAGCCCATCTTTACCTTTATATTTGGAGAGGTACGACAGCTTCATCATGCTCGGATTCTTCTCTCTATCGCAAGTCAACATTTTAATTCTTTGTTCGTATTATGTGACAATCGTGCCGATAGCCAGGCAAGCAGTATTTTTTAAAAAAAAAAAATAGGAAGAAAATCAATAATTATCCTTGGTTTTAGTCAACAAGTCTGTCAAATGTTTAACGAAAATGCTGAAGTGGCATATCATGGGGAGTAGGTTTGTTGAAAAAACAATATATATTATAAAAACATAAACAAAACAAAGCAAAAGATAATATATAGAAAAAATGTAATGAATACATTCTTATATATTAAATACAAAAGGCTACAAAAAGCATAACCAAAAATCCAAAAATAATTTAACACTAAAACATTAAAAAATTAAAATAAAATAGGGAGAGGGGTCCAGACTCCGGCCTTCCCATGGAGGGAAAGCCCTTCCCTAGGCACACCTTGCTTGCGATGGGGGGGGGTGGTCCTCTCTTCCATTTGTCGGCAAAATCTTAACAGCTTGGTGAGAGAGCAACAGTCAAGGACACTACCTCCGATGGCTAAAACGGTGGAAAAAGAAGTCTATAGAATTTACTTCAGCATTTATTGACGCTGCAAAATGCAACATTAAATAAAGACCATAAAAATATATAAAAAATACAGTAAGGTTGTGTCTATATCTCTACTACTTGTAAGATGTATTTATAGAATCCTGATGCACATCAAATAACATAGAACAGCCCCAAGGGGGAGATAAAGCCGACGAAAAATAGAAAAGGAACGATTCACAAAATAATGGGCAAAGAACAAAACCTAGGAAGTGGGATTTAGCTGATGATCTTAACGCGGACAACTCAGCTCTTCCTTGAGGTTCTTCATGGCCTCCAAGACTCCGTTCTGCAAGTAGAGGCAAAAACTTAGCAATGTAAGTTAGCTGCTGCTGTTAGACGCATATTTTTGTGTTGGTGTGTTTCCAAATAACGGGTCAACAGTCCGTTTGTGGGTTTATTTTATGTAATTTATTTGTATATGTAGCAGTTTTCTTTGAAGAATAGGTGTTACCTCTAGAGAAATTCTGCCAGCAATTTCTACTGCACATGCTTTGACTCTAGGAGACAATGCATTATTGATGGCCCTTGATAGCACAGTTGCAGCTTCTTGGATGCTAATGACATCATCTTTATCAGGAAGCAAGTGGCCTTTATTCAGTGGTTCTGGTGCAACTCCAAGCCAAAACATCCTCTCAGCCCAATAGAACTGATCTAGTATAAACGGACATACTACCTGTCATCGGTGTTACATAGGAGAAACGAGAGGCTTACTGTACCATAATAAGCCACAATGAAATAATTTTTTCATAAACTATCCAATAGCAGTGCGCATGGCCCAGCTAAACGAAGTAGGACCTAAAACACCAAGAGCTTCAACACAGCTTCATCCAGTAAGCAAAGCTCGCTAAACTAATGCCTGTCATGAAATAAATAATACGTGCAAAAGACAGGCACAACTGCAAATCTGCACACGCCAAAATACTTGCAAAAACTGAGTGGTTATAATAAAATTCAGAGGTTACCCCGGTCCTCTTTAAAAAACTAATGTCTTGCATGTGTCAACAAGAATAGAAAAGGAATTTGTCCATTTTTGAGGTTCTGGATGGACATGAATTGCAATGAGATACTGAACTCTAAACTTATTCCTGATACTTTCCGTTAAAAACCCCGATTGACCTAATCCCTTTTCACATCAAACCCTAACCCTAATTTCTCACATTAGAGTTAAAAGTTGTGGCTTCAACCACCATCCTTTATCAGGCTGGTTTCCACCGCTTTGCCAAATGATGCATCAGTTCATTCAACTGAAAGGCTTTGGTTTCCTTCCTTAACAATTTCATCAGACATTTTGAGCTCAAATTCTATTTTTTAATTTTTTTCCCTTAACAAATACTCTTTCTTGGGATACCCAATAATGATAATATGAAGAGGGACTATCGACAGAAACCATCATATATCTCCAAATCCAATTTGATAAATCCCAAAATGTAGCTATCCTAAGCACGTCAGAATTTTTAAAAATGTGGCGACTTTTCATTCTCAACTCCCACGACATAGCAGCTATTTTTTCACGTCCATTATTTCCACCAATACAGCCATTTTATGAAAGTTTTAGCGGCTAAACCATGTGAACATTACATGACATTAACAACAATGACAACATAGAAGTAAACCATTTAGAGTCACATCTAACCTGTGGGATTCCTGAATGTAATGCAGCAGCAGTTACTCCACTAAACTTACACAAGGACAGGCAAAACCAAGCAGACATTAGTACCTTGCTTATTGCATATTTTTAATTTCAATACAAAACACAACAGAATATTCCTACCTGCCACCATGATGAATTGCAGCCAGACATTGCGGAAACAGCCACTTGTATGGCATGGAACTATTTATACGACAAGAGGGTCAATTTCCAAAGAGGAAAACAATGATCAAAATCACTCTATTGAAAGGATATCCAGAATCAGCAAAAGGTACCGCATTGTACATTGATGCATGTGCTATCTGTTTTATGATGCCATCAATAATATGGTGACAATCTTCAAGCAAACGGCACTATGAGTGAATTGCTCTTTCAAGAAACAAGTGTTATATAGCACGTGCTTTGCACATGGAGCTGTTTTACCAGTGATAAGATTACTAGAAAGTTATGTAAATATTTATTGCATGACCCTAAATAATGCAACATAAAACTCACTCAACCTTCAATAGAACTTAAATGTAATTCAAGCTTCCTAGTAATCAAGAGACACACTCACCCAGTGAAGCAGAAGAGTTGACCATCAAAGATAGAGATGCAATCTTCACTAAGTTGTCTTTGACTTAAATGTGACGATGCTTCTGCAGCAATCATACGGACAGCTGAAGCTAAAGGTTCAAAGCCAGCTGTAAAAAGAATAAATCTGTAACTAGTGATCTCTATTACAGTTTGAAGAACACGAAGAAATGCTTGAGGATTCTTCAAAAAACCCATGCTGCAAACAAAAAGAGAAACTCATTTCAAGAAAGTAAAGAAGGCCAATGAAAACAATAATGCTATGATAATAAAAATAGTGGTAGTCCAAGAACTTCATGATTCAAACAGGAGCTACGATAATCAATAGGCTAGACCTGCTATAATCGCATGGTGATATTATGACCTCATTAACATTGTCAACTGAGAGAAGTCAAGAACAAAACAAAATTAAGTAACTCGCCTTCCAACAGAACTCAGCCCAACAAAAATAGGCGGTGTTGATGGAGCCACCAGAAAATTTTGCAAAACAAGGTGAGCTGAGCATAGTACATCTTTTATCTGCAGATGCCCTGAAGAAACAAGGGCTGAAATTTCACTGCACTTCTTACATGAAAACTGCCATTCTATAGGCAGAAACAAAAAGCCGCAAACTCGGACAGTCGAAGGCCAATAATCTGTTCATGTTGGGAAATAAAAAGAGGGATGAAATTGTAGGAATACCTGAAAAATAAATGAATCTTTCATCACAGGGCACACAATTTTCTGCTTTAAAAAGTACAGGGGAAACCTTGTAGTTTATGGCAAATGACTTCATTATGTTTCATTCACGGTCGGAGGTCAAATTCACCTACAACCACTCCTACTTGGTTTCAAAATTTTTTGGAAACTAGCAATAAATCATCTACCAAGTAGACTTCATAATATATGGATAATCATGGAAGAGTTGACAGGACACAATCAGATGGATAAAATTATACTAAGACGGATTGATACCATTAACTACATAAGGCACTCTGTAGTCATAGGCAAACTTCCAAGGTGCCAAGATAAGGTTTAATGTCTCTTCGTAGCCTGGAAATATATTACCAACCAGTAGTGCAATTGTAGGCATATGTCAAAATTTGTCCTACATCAAATAGTCAATCAAACCTCAATTCTGCAGCAATTTTTTTTTTAATCGGTAATCAAAGTATTTTATTCATAAGTAGGCAAAACCCAAGTATGCAGGGAGTATTCATGAGAAATACCTAACTAGAGTTTACAACTGATAGTAAAAAGTCATGGACACTTAGTCTGTTACAAACAATGGCCCCCACCCATGAGAACAATGTTTTAAAGAAAAAGACTTTCAGCTCCTCCATTGTCTTCTTGCAATTTTCGAAACTTCTATCATTTTGTTCCCGCCATATACACCAACACATGCAAATAGGGACTATTTTCCAGATTGCTGCGACTCGTGAATTCCCTCAAAGACCTCTCAATCCACCAATCTAAAAGGCATGACCCACGATACGCCAAGTCCTGTAAAAAAATAGTCCCACAAGGTCTTCGCCACCTCACATGCAGTGTAGAAATAGATGGTCTACTGATTCACCCTCTTTCTTACACATGTACCACCAGTCCAACAATATTAACCGACGTTTCCTTAAATTATCTATGGGGAGAATTTTGCCCAATGCTGCTGTCCAAACGAAAATGACGGCTTTGGAAATAGCTTCCGTCTGCCAAATGCTCTTTCATGGAAATGAATGCATGCTTGGACTCGTTAAAACTCTGTGGAGTGATCTGACAGTGAATTTACCTTTCATGGAAGGGCTCCAAATCCTCCGATCCATGGTACCCTCAGTCATACGTACAGAATACAGTGCCGCATAGAACTCTGTGATCTCCTCCTACTCCCAGTCTTGAGCTACCCTAATGAAATCAACATTCCATTGAAGGGAGCCACTAGAAAAAAGCAAGTGGTCCTCTATCGCTGCATCCTTAACCCATGCAAGCCCAAATATGGTAGGGAAAGTGTCTTGAAGACTTCTTTCACAACACCAGTTGTCATACCAAAATCTGACACGAGAGCCGTCACCCACTACAATATGTGTATGTCTCCGGAAGAACTCCCAATTTTTCCTTATGTATTTCCATAGACCCACCCCATATGGGCCACGTCATTCGAACACTAACCACCCCATTCCTCCCTAACATGTGCATCTATAACAGTCTTCCATAAGGCCCCTCTTTCGTGTTGATACTGCCACTACCATTTACCTAATAAAGCTTGGTTGAACTTCATCAAGTTGCGAATCCTCAGTCCACCCCCAGAAATTGGAGTACAAACCATTAACCAATTAACCAAATGGAATTTGAACTCATCCCCCAAACCACTCCACAAAAAGTCGCGTTGTAGCTTCTCATTAAGGCTGGCAACCTTTGCTGGTAGCGGGAGCAAGGACAAAAAATAGGTGGGTAAGTTGAAAATAGTGCTTTTAATTAAAGTGAGCCTACCACCTTTAGACAGATACAACCTCTTCCAAGATGTTAGTCTGCGTTCCACTTTAACAATCACTACATTCCAAATCTGCTCAGATTTAAAGGGAGCACCCACAGGTAAGCCAAGATACTTCAGAGGTAGAGAAGATACCTTATATCCATCCCAAGAGGGAGGCTAGAGCTGCCGCTTCGGGAACAGTCAGTCTCCACGGGTACCAATTCAGACTTTGAGAGATTAACTTTCAAACTTGAGAAAGCTTCGAAGGAGAGAAGTAGAGCCCTCACAGATTGTATATGCCTGAGATTTGCTCCGCAAAAGACGAGAGTATCATCCGCAAACAATAGATGAGAAATATTAATAGAGCCATAATTACCATTCCCCACCGAAAAACCATAAAGAAACCCACCTTCCACGAGGCCCACAATCATTTGACTGAGAGCTTCCATGACAAATAAAAAGAGTAAGGGAGAGAGCGGATCCCCCTGTCTCAAGCCACGGGAGGAGTCAAAAAAACTCACTGGTGAACCATTCACCAATATAGTAAAGCAAACTGTTAAGATGCAAAATTCTACCCAATTCAGCCATTTCTCACCAAAACCACATCTTGTAAGTAGATAAAATAGGAACATCCAATTTACATGATCATAGGTTTTTTCCATATCTAGTTTGCAAAGTAACCCCGGTTCTCGAGATTTGAGTTGTCCATCCAACACTTCATTAGCAATTAAGACCGAATCCAGTATTTGTCTGCCTTTGACAAATGCACTTTGCGGCTTCGAGATTACCTTTTCTATCACCATACTCAATCGGTTTGCTAGCACTTTGGATAGAATCTTGTAAACCCCATTCACGAGGCTTATGGGACGATAGTCTCGAACATCCACTAATCCCGCCTTTTTGGGAATAAGTGCTAAAAAGGTAGCATATAGACTTCTTTCAAAACTAGCATTACTATGGAATTCTTGGAATACCTCGAACGACTTTGCGTACTTCTTCTTCTTAAGCAAGTTTTAAGATTATGTACCTAAAACAACCAAAAAAGGCTGCAACTGTCTCCTCACCCTAAACATTTTACCACACTTTCTAGTAGTATTAGGTTCATGCCTCAAACATACACCAGATTTTCACCCTTTTTTTTATAAGTAAAAAGAGAGATAAATAACCAGATTTTCGCCCTTTGCACACAAGAAAAAAAACTAATAGTATGAAGTTCAGAAAATTTTGAAATAACAAGGGCAACAAGATAAGTATACCGGGGCATTCAACAACTTCTTTGCTAAATCCATACCTGTAAACAAATTAGAGAAAAGTTAGATATTGGTATCTGTACATTTAGAGGCAAAGAAACAAATTCATTATTGTAATGAAGAAACCTTATTAGATAAGGAGGCTGTTCAAATCAACTCATAAACTACTCGTCATCAGTGGTAAACTTTTGTTTTAAATGCATGTTCCATTCACTTTAAAAAAATCAATTTCGTGTTGCAGGCGAAACATAAATAAAAATAAGAAAGCAATGAAAAAAATGCTTCATAACTCACAGGCATCAAACATCCACAAGCTATTGTAAACCAAATGAACAGACCGGCATCTTTGAATACACAAGTAACAGGGCTTGAGATGTTCAACCAATGCTTGAGAAGGACAAACATACTGACACATTTTTGCCCCATTTTACACTACACGAGACTTCCTATTGATGTAGCCCTTTTCCACTTATTTTAGATAAGTAATAGTTTTACAAAGATAATTACAAAAAATAATACCTCACAAAACATAACTTGATGTTGTACGTTAGATCTACTTTACAAAAAACAAATCTTTACAATCTAACATGCCGCATCAAGACACATTAGTTTATACAGTAGTTTTTTCTTATCCCTTTTATGGATCTAGCATTTTCCTCATTTTATTGTATGAAGCTCCCAACTTACAATAAAAGGGGAGATGGAGGTCTATCATGCCATGTGGGAAGAGCTGTTACTGGATCCTGAGTTCAAGAAAGAAGCACTTGGATGAGTTCAAGCAGAAAACCGGAGAAGCCTTGTAGCTCTGGACAGCACAAGCGCCATCACATTTTGATACATTATATACATATAACTCAGTTATTCATGAAACCAAATTCATATTTGATAGGTTATTCATGGGAAAAAAAATATAGCAGTAGTTAAAATTTGAGAGAGAGAGCACAAACCGTAAAAGGGCAAGGACTCAGATTCAAATCATCATATCTCCATGATCCCCAATTTTCAGTGAAAAGAGGCCACATCCAATGAATGACGTCTTTCCAACAAACCTATGTGTAGGGCAATATAATAAATGAATATAAAAATCGTGGATGTCAAGCCTATGTGAATAAGAGAGGAGCAGAACATAATAAAATTGTAAATCATGTGACTTGGGGAAATAGCATTTACAGCAGTAGCATAATTCCAGAATTTCTACCAATAAATATGAGTACCTTGTTAATGGGAGCTTCCTGGAGATATCTATATAAAAGAGGTTCTTCTTTTCTAAACTGGCGCTCAAATGATGAAGGAGCACTGCACAGTAAATTCAGATAAGACTAATGCAACCCATGCATAAGAGGTTTTGGCTCAAAAATCCCAAGTGCTGATTACTGGTTCCAGGCCATCGCTGGAGATTTTCCAGCAACAAAATAGGGCCTTTTGGAGTCCCACAAGTCCCCCCTACCTTCTAGAAAAGAAACACTTGGGGTAGTAAAAATCTTACTACAAAGGAGTTACAAACTTACGTAGTTATCGCCACATGTATCACATGGATCCAGCCTCCGTGAAGTGGGTGCACGGAGCATGCAACTAATGAATACAACACATTACACTTGGTAACATCACAAAGAACCATGTAAGTTTGTATCCAAATAGATTTGAGTCTCGAGAGAACCCACTTTAAGCAAAAAAAAATGTTGAGAGTATAGTTGTGTGCACGTCATCTTTCCCAGAACCCCATTTAGCAGAGACCAACACTGGGTAATAACCCTTTTTCGATCAGTTAACTTTCATGATAAATTTGCTATCTTTTAAAGAAGAGCTTCTCCTCTTCCTACAAAGTCAATTTGCAGTAACATTTGAGTTTTCCTTAGTGGAGAGACTCTTGTTGTATTGACTAAAATGAAAAACAAAAATTGAGGCTAGCTAGACACAACAGAAAACACATTATTACATGATGAAGTTCTTGGAATACCTATAGGGGACAACATATGGAGCCACAACTATGCAACGGACACGGAACATTTCCGCAAGGCTCCACCCTTCCTGTATCATTGAGCAGAGAAGATCTTTTCAGGTACTCTCTCTCTCTCTCTCTCAAGTGATAGGCATGAATAGAATATAGCCTTCTATAAGATTATATATACACACAGAAGACACACAGAAGACACACAGTAAAACATTTATCTAGCATTTTCCACAACATATCACACACACCCACTCTCTCCTACCATCACCATCATTGACAGCATGATGACTAAAAAGACTTTCTGTCAGAATAATCATCATGTAGTGATAGCAGAGAAATTAAATGTTCAACTTGAAAGGGAAGATAATTTTTTTTAACAAAAAAAATCTAATAATTTTTTCACAGAATGCAAGTTTTATGCAAGTATTATGATCTCCCTAAACATTTCCAAAGTAAAGTGTTTCAAGTCTTTTGTGAACAATCTTGATTCAATACTGCCTCTAGCAGGACGGTATTTCAATAATAAAAACTTCATCAACTGTTCAGTGACTTCTTTACGAAATTTATTTTGACTAAAATTTTAAATACAAAAAATACCAATGCAAAGAAATTTATTGCAATGAAATCACCCTCCAAGCTTGGGCCACATCCAAATATTCTCTGAACTACAGAATAGCATTCCCGTCTATGTTCACTTTTAACTATTCTTTTTTGCAGCAAAAATGACAACTCCAGTGAGGCTGGTCCTAATAAGATAAAAGGATCCATTAGATATTGGCAAAAGCGTGTAGATGTAAACTTGTTTGTTACCATAGACACAACGAATTTTATCCATAATAGTTTAACTTCATACATTAGAATAACAAGAACTCTAGAGTGAGCAATCCAAACCTGTAGTAGTCTCATGATCTTGATCCGAAGAAAGAACAGGGGGTGATGAAATTGGATAATAAGCAACATGTTTCTCTGCCAAGTGATGACCTAAGTTCTGCAACCAAGAAATCATGACATTGACAGGCTTTGTTCAAAGTCCTATTGATTAAATTTTCAAAAAACTCACAACACAATTTAAGGTAATATTATGTCGATTTCTTCAGAGGTCTAAATAATGATCAATCAATTTTTATGAACCCAAAGGCAGGCTATATTCCGTTAAATAAATGGTGTAACAGAATATGCATATAAAGACCAATTCAGTAGGTGAAAGTCTGAGTAAAGACTGATGTTCTTGGGAAACCTCAGCTTAATTTTTGAGTCGAAGTTTGTGTGATGAATTCCTCATTGGTTGCTCTTTTGATAGCATGTCAACTTGTGATTTGATTACTTGGTTTCAATGTGCAGCCTTTTGGCTTGTCTTCATGTCTTCTATTCTCGTTATTTAATTATTGATGGAATGAACTCCTAAATTAAAGATGATGGGGGTCGGGAGGGGTTACAACTGAAAAAACTTTATAAAGAATTATTTTAATTTTTCGTTCTTTTACAAGATGTTTGTGTATTATTTTATATCTTGCCAATCCTAGCTCAAAATCATTGATTCAGGTCTGAAATAATATCAGCAAATATCTTTAAGCGATAAAGATTAGTTAATTAGGAATTTCAAAACTTCAAAAGAATCGGGCACAAACCTCGTGTGCTGAATGAGTTATCAGGACAACACTGTATTGTTTCTGGTCACAAGCAAACGCTGCAGCAATGGCCTGAGAGGGGAGGGGGGGGGGGGGGGGGGGGGGGGGGCGGGGGGGAGGATGGAAGAATATTGCAAATGTTACGAAGGGCACTATCGATATCCACTTGCATTGCAAAGAGAAACCAATCAACACGCATATCCAAGAGCAGGCTATGAAATGTTTAGAAATACCATTTTCTCAGTTGATGATTCTGTTTTATTAATAGTAATTTCTCAACTCAAGGTAATGCAAAAATCAGTCGACTGACATTAAGAATACACGAAATCCGCACTTATAAATCAAAGAAAATGTTGCCAAGCTTTTTGTAAAAAGACCTTGAAAATCAATAATCCCATTCATTATATAATACCAGCGTCAAAGTTTAGACATATCTCGGTTGAAAGTTAAAGCTCTTCTTACATTCCCACTATAAATTTCTTTAAAGAGGGACCGATATGAGATAGATATTCAATGAGAAAAAGAAAGAGTTATGTTGATTTGGAAATAATGAAAATCATACGACTACGAACGGAAATAGGAATGAGAAACCGACTTACAGCGACGGGATAAACGTCGCCTTTAGTACCGAAGGCCATGAAGATAGCAGTCGGTTTATTTCTTTCCTCCATCTCCATCTCCATCTCCGATTCCATTATTTTATCACCTGTTCCAGACAAAGCTGCTCTCTTCTTCTCTTCTCTCGGACATTATTATTTGATCTTTTTCTTCTTATTTTGGTTGGATAGAGCATTGCTATAACGTTACTGTAAGAATGTTTCGGTGGGGAAAGGAACTGGGGAATCTCCCTCGAAAGAAGCTTTTGATTAAAATCAATTGAATTTCTTTCTTGGGGTTTCTAATCACAAACGGGCTTTCAGTCAGCCCAAGCCCATGCCTAATCCTTGTTTCTGCCTAAAGAAGCCACCGAGCCTTAACTGAATGAATACATGAACCGAGCTCCGTTAAGTTTGCTTGGACCGAATCGAGTTCGACTCGAGGAGTCCAACCCACCTACCACCCAACCCGAATTAGGGTTACACCACTCGGAGCTTGGAATGCGCCCGAAAAGCAAAAAAGACCGCGAAGAAGACCCTCGAGCTGGACCTCTCCGCCTGCTGTCTACCTTCAGGTTTAGCACCTTTGGGATTCATGGAATTTGGAGGAGCTTCTTCTAGGGTCTTCCACGGTGACCAATTCCGTTGCCTCAGCCCCACTCCAAGGAAATTTCAAACGCGGACGGACCTCTCGGGCTTTTATCATCGTCGCCCTTCAAATGTCTCTTTTCACCTTTCTACCACAATTGCTGGCAGAGATTGTACCTGCAAAGCCACTCTGGGAGACAGGAAAGTCTCCGCCGATAAGGTCTTCCTTTCTTAACCCTCTTAGTTTTCGTTTTCCGAGCAACTTCTTACTTCTTATTGGAACTCTGCGAGTTGATAATTAGGTTAGTAGTGGCAATTTTTAGTTAGACTGATGTACTTTATTTTATTTATTTTGTCTCTTTTGGCGCATGGGTGAATTTTGTTGTTTCAGGTGAAGAATATGTCTGGACATGAATTTGAGCTTTCAAGTTTAACGGCTTTGTCGCCGTTGGATGGTCGTTATTGGGGTAAAGTTAAGGACTTGGCTCCTTATTTGAGCGAATATGGTCTAATTTACTTTCGCGTTTTAGTTGAGGTGCTCTTCTAATCTCAAACTCTTTTGCATCATATTGTTGAAAATGAAAATAAATTATTCATCTGCGTGTGGGACTAATCAAGTGAAAGGGAAATAGATTATCTTTTTTGTGATAAGTAGGGAAATAGATTATCTATGCACATACGTAAAAATTAAAGTTTATCTATGCACACACTCATGTTATACCAATCATTTCCATTATTATTGTTATTATTTGGTTCTTTGTGGGAGTCTTTTAATACTTTGAAGGGCTCATCTTTAATTTAGACATGATCTGTCAGATCAAATGGTTGCTGAAGCTTTCACAAATTCCCGAAGTCGCAGAGGTTCCAAGCTTCAGTGAAGAAGCTCAGTTGCATTTGCAAGGACTGATTAATGGCTTTAGCATGAATGATGCCTTGGAAATTAAAACTATTGAAAAAGTGACAAATCATGATGTAAAAGCAGTGGAATACTTCTTGAAACAGAAATGCCAAACACATCCAGAGATCGCTAAGGTTGGTACTCACTTTTATTAGTTCCTTCAGATTTAGATCTTACCTGCCTATTTACATAACAATCTGTTTTTATAGATTTCATTTTGAAGTTTTAGTATTACCGGACAACCCTCTTTCTCATTCCAGGTGCTTGAGTTTTTTCATTTTGCTTGCACATCGGAAGATATCAACAATCTTGCCCATGCATTGATGCTGAAAGAATCAATGAACTGTGTCATATTTCCTCTAATGGATGAATTGATTAGGGAGATATGTAACACAGCTAAGGATAACGCACACATTTCAATGCTCTCTCGCACTCATGGGCAGGTGATATGCTATATATTGTATGTAGTTAGTTTACAAATAATGTTATTATTCACTGAGGGGCTGCAACATTGACCTGTGCCTTGTTGTTGGGCTCTGAATTTATTAAAAATGTATGTCTATAATTTCTCAAAATCTTTCAAAGACTTTTACTCTTGCTATATGAAGGCATTGATCAACATGATGTGATAGAATCAGCATCTTGATGTCTGAATCTGAAGTGTTGATTTTTTATCATTTATATAGTGTAATATTAAGAGTCTGTTTGGCAACACAACTGTTCTCAAGTATTCTCAGATATTCTCATATATTTCCTTCCCAAACATCACTCAAACACAAAACACTTTTCAATTTCAAATCTTCAACTTTTTCATCTAATCATTACAACTTTTCCAAGCTCCCAAACAAAACACAAAAAACAACATTTTTTTTTTCAAATGTCAAAACAAAAATTATATTCAAAAATTATATTCAAACAGTTTGTTAACTTTATAATATTTTTATTCAACTTTTTCTCTCCCCCTTCCCAAAACCTAATAAAACATCTTAACTCTAACCATTTCACGATTGTTCACGGATATATTGAGATATTCTATGTATCCAAATGGACCCTAACTCTTACATACTCATAGATAGATCATCTTTTTTTTTGTGCCTACCTTAGCCAGCTTCACCTACAACTTTGGGGAAGGAAATGGCAGTTTTTGCCGTCAGGTTAAGCAGAGAAAGGCGGGATATTTCTCAGGTTGAGATAATGGGGAAGTTTGCTGGTGCAGTTGGAAATTACAATGCACATCTTGTTGCATATCCAGATGTTAAGTGGCCTCAAATTGCTAAAGAGTTTGTAAAATCACTTGGACTGAGTTTCAATCCCTACATCACTCAGGTATGTTTCTTGCCCTTTTCCTGCAAAGTAAACATGTGTGGTATTTGGTTCACGTGCTATGTCTACATTAATCCGTAAATTTGTAAGTTTATAGAGAATGGAAAGAACTTTTATGGATTCGTAATATTAACCTACCAACTGCTTTTGAAAAATTCTTTCCATGGAATCTCTGGTAGACCATGACTATATGGCAAATCTTTTGAATGGATATTAAGTTACCTATGCATTTATTATTCTTCTGATTGATTTCTCTGCTTGTTCTGCAGATTGAAACTCATGACTATATGGCAAAACTTTTTCATGCAATTATCCAATTCAACAATATATTGATTGACTTTGATAGGGATGTATGGGGCTACATATCTTTGGGTTACTTTAAGCAGGTTAGCATCTGATGTAAATTTTAATTTTGAATACAAGGTTCTAAGTTCTCCCCTTGCAAAAAATTGACATGTTTCAGGTTTGAAATTTTGAACAGATAACCAAGGCCGGGGAGATTGGATCTTCAACTATGCCTCACAAAGTGAATCCTATAGATTTTGAAAATAGTGAAGGTAATCTTGGTGTGGCCAATGGAAGTTTATCTCATCTAAGCATGAAGTTACCTATTTCACGTTGGCAGGTACGACCTCCTCCAGTTTCCATTTAATTTTTCTTTTCTTCCTTGAATCTTATTGTTGGTTCAGGGTGTTGCTCTGAGTCCCTGTGGTAATATTTAATTCTCTGACTAACACAACTAAATCTTCCTGAGCAGTTTTTAGCGCTGTTGCAATTTATTCTAAAAATGTAATTGATTGTGGGTTGTTGCAGTCTAGCAAATAAATCACTTGTTTTATGTTGCATTTGCAGCGTGACTTGACTGATTCTACTGTTCTGAGGAACATGGGTGTAGGACTAGGGCATTCAATTCTTGCCTACAAAAGCGCGCTACAGGGATTGACAAAGCTTCAGGTATGCTATATGATATAGAATTATGTTGCATATCTTCCACAAGGTGGCTGATTATTGTTGCAAACTAAGGCCTCGTTTGTTTTCGCAGATGAGATGAGATGAATTGAGATTAAAGTTAAAAGTTAAATAAAATATTGTTATAATATATTTTTTTTATATTATTTTTGTTTTGGGATTTGAGAAAGTGGACTTGTTTATTTTATTTTGTATGAAAATTTGAAAAGGTTGTAATGATTATATGAGTTAAGAAGAGTTGTGAAAACAATCGAGACCTAAGTGATAAATGGAGATTACTCATCTATGGAGATATTTTTCTCATGCATTAATTCACTTCTGCTGATCTTATGCTAGCACATATTAGAAAACTCAATAGCTGACAACTCCATATCACCTTTTTAGTGTTCTCTTTTTTAAAGTGAGAAATGATTGATGATTTTGTATGCTGGGGCATCTTTTTCCCTCTCATGGATTTGTTTTGAACTAGGTCAATGAAGCTCGCTTGAGTGAGGACTTGAACCATTCATGGGAGGTGCTAGCTGAACCAATACAGACTGTATGTATCTTGTTAAGTTTATATGCTTATATAACATGTATGCATAAAATCATTTGATTAAACTGTTTACAATTGCCATATTAGCTTCTGCAAATTGTGAGGTAAGACAGGAATTAGATACCATGCAGTGGGAAATATTAATGCTTTATGTTTTTGTGATAAGTAAAATATTAGTGGTCTTTGTTATGCCATATAAATCTTTCCTCGGGAAAGAGGCTATCTTTCACAGATAGGATATTCATCATAATGCATTTAGTATTCATCTACCTAGTTCTGATGTCTTCCCCCATTCTCTTGATAATGTTCTCCTATTTCCTGTGCACCGTTTGCGACTTGAATATAGGTTATGCGGAGATATGGTGTTCCGGAACCATATGAGAAGCTGAAGGAACTAACAAGAGGGAGAGCAGTTACTCAAGAAAGCATAACCGAGTTTATTGAAGGCTTAGAATTACCTAAAGAAGCAAAGAACAATCTGTTGAAGTTAACACCACATACATATGTTGGAGCAGCTGTTGAATTGGCCAGGACTGTAGACTTGGCCGTTAATATGGTGAATGGTACGAAGGTCTTTGAAACGCATAGTTGAGCAAGTTCAGCAAGAAATATTTGTTGCTGAGACTTCTAGTAGGGCGTTGGTGCACCACCAGCTTGATCGTTTGTTTATCTTTTTGGAAGAGTGAATTTTTCATCGGATGGAAGAATGTGGACTGTAACTGAAAATGACTGTATCTCACGTATTCGATTGATCGAGATGGACAATTTTATATCTCATTTATCGTGATGTGATTTGCAACGATGATTTAACATTACTGTGCAATTACAACAAACAGCGACACAGCATGCAACACCAACATGGAAAAAGTGTAAAATCCAGAAGAGAAAAACAAAGAATAATGACGCTGTGGAGACCTGTAAATGAAATATGAGAAAAACCACAAAAGAAAAACAGATGTTGAGTTGAGTTGAGTTAAGATGAATTGAATTCTTTATAAATAGTAATGAGTTGAGATGGTAGAGTAAATTTTGTGAGACTCACGACAGGTTTGGTAGCAAAAAAAAAACACAAAATTCTCATCTCATCTCATCATTACACCTTTTTCAAATCTCCATACAAAATATAATAAACAATTTAACTTTTTCAAATCCCAATACAATAATAATACTAAAACATAATATTTTAAACACTAAAACAAAATATAAAATTTTCACCTCACCCCCCCCCCCCCCCCAAACCTATCCTTAAAGTGAGTTTAGATGTGTTTAGATACTAAAATGAATTTAGATATATTTATGGGAATTTGAAAAAGATTATAGGTCCTGCGTGTAAATAGGTGTTAAATTGAAAAAGGTTGCAGGTTTCACGTGTAAAGAAGTTTTGAGTTGAGATGAGTTTAGAGATTTGAGAGTTATAAGTTTGGATGTTAGACTCGATTTAAAATTAAACTAAAGTGAGTTGATCTCAATACAATCCAACAATCAAACGAGGTTTTAGCCTTGTTTGTTTTTGTAGATGAAATGAGATGAGTTGAGATTAAAGTTAAAAGTTAAATAAAATATTATTAAAATATATTTTTTTAATATTATTTTTGTTTTAAGATTTGAAAAAATTGAATTGTTTATTTTATTTTATATAGAAATTTGAAAAAATTGTAATGATGAGATAAGTTGAGAGAAATTGTGAAAATAATCTAGGCCTTACATCAAAGTCGGATAACTTTATCCAATTGCAAAGAACAAGAAATGACGGTCGAAAGTATTTTGAAAGAAAGGTCAAAGAAGCTTCTTTTCTTTATCCATAAAAACGGAGCGTTTCAACATCCATTGCTTAGTGTTGGTGTAAAAACAAAGCACCATGAACTGTGAGAAGCAAAGAAGCATAATCACAGCTTCAAAAAGGAAAGGATATCTACGTGGAGACTGCATGGTTAAGTAAACAATATGAAGAACAACTGAGCACAGCACAATTATAGTTGTCACAAACGAATTGAAGGAAGGTGTCTCCTTCCTATCTTGTCGTCTCCCACTTGGCGCGTGGTAAATAAGGGTGAAGAGAACAGATAGTGCGATGTATGGCAGAATCAGTCCGTCGCGACGTAGAAGAGGGAACATAGACAACAAGGCGTAGAGCGTAATCCATTTAAGAAGAAAAGGCTCTTCCAGTGCCAAAAGGCTTGCAGGCAGAAGAGGCAGCAAAATTGACTTCTCATGCACTGTAAATTAGAAAATCAGACAGCAATGCAGATAATTATTACTTAAAATAGAAAATTAACTTGGAAAAATAGCACTAAAACAAAGTGAAAGAAACAAGTATTTTGACCTACCTTGGAATGAGAACATATAGAATGAGAATGCACTGTTCAGCAGTCCATAAAGGAAACCCTGGTTGCTTGGAGCCCATATCTGCTGAAGCATTGAAGGCAAACAAGTAGAAACAGTAGCACCGAGGCTGAGAAGCTTCAGCGATTGTGTTGTGAACATTCTCTTCCACTTTATAAAAACTGAAGTGGTGCACCAAAAGTTAGCCACATAATCCTCATATATGCCCCTCTCAAAAGGAGCAAGCCGACGGAGAACCTGGATGTTCACCAAGCTTAGGTAAGTCATAAAGATTGGGGAGTCGAAATAAACTCAGGAAAACTTCTGTTGAGCACCTTTTACATCTATAACCTATTTAATGTTCTCAACGCCTAAATAATATATATACTTTCACTTGGAAAACGTTTCCATGAATGGTCTTCAGTCCAAATGACATCCCACAATAAACGAGAAAAAGAAGTGAATTGACAATATATGTTTACCCTCAAAAAGGATTCCATAGAATGGATATATGGCCACCAAACAAGTGCAAATGTTCCTAAGACCACAAGGCCCAGTTTAAATACTTCGAGAAGTGGATTCCGGCGCCTAAGACATTTGCCAAAGAGATGGCTGAAAAATGCAGGTGCAAAATATGCAGTCATCTGAAGTAAAACACAACGAGATTCACCAATTAGGAAAGGCATTAAATTTGTTGAACTAATTTCATGATATATGCACATATATATATATATATATATCCACACTCGTACCATATCTAAAAACAATCATATGTCTATAACCTATTGCATGCACATATCAATATTTTATATCAAA
The DNA here is from genome assembly GCA_022457165.1 of Juglans mandshurica. Lineage (NCBI taxonomy): Eukaryota > Viridiplantae > Streptophyta > Magnoliopsida > Fagales > Juglandaceae > Juglans > Juglans mandshurica. Next base: position 3,933,098 of record CM039621.1, on the reverse strand, counting down.
CTATTTAAAAGGAAACCCAAATTAGCGAAAAAAAACATTAGCCAAAACAAACAAGTACTCATTTTAGTATTTCTAATAGAATCAAGGCATACTATATATAACAAGATTACATGGTCTTACTCTCCATCACTAGAAAAACAAAAGGTGTAACCCCTCCACTCAATCCAATAATCAAGGCCTTCCCTAAGATCATTAAAGCACATAAACAGAGACCAAATAACAATAATGAAACATGTAGTCGTCCCATGGGTAATGATTTCCTTTGTTTGGAAATTCTGTAGATCATAAGCCACAGAAAACAAACTTAGAAAAATAAGCATTGGCAAACTATCGACTCATTATAAACAATAGATCAGGATGTCCACTAATTTGAAAGAGAAGATACCTGTTTATGGTTGAGAGCAAGACTGAACAAGAAACAAGCTACTAGCTCTTTGTTAGAGTGAACAGCAGCAACAGCTCCAACAGTAAGGCCCAAGCTAATACAATTGTACTACAAAATCAGTAAGGACGAGAAAAGAGAAATTGATTACTGACTCGTATAAAGTGCCTTAAAAGTTTAAAGGTAGAAGAAAGAGGTACAAAAAATCAATTTGGAACCTGAAAATGACCATGATCTATTAGGATCAGACATGGGCTCAGTAACATAATTGCTATGTGCCATGCTATGTCAGTTTTCTGGCCATGTGGGCGACCACTATAGTATACAAAAACAAAATAGAAGACTGCAGGAAAGAACACCAGTGCATCAGAGGATAGAACTGTCCAGCTCATGAGAAGTTTTCTGCATGAAAGAGAGCATAACACCAGGAAGCTCAAACTACGAGTACCAGTGATCAATGAAATTGAAAATTGAAGCGCATAAAAAGGAGAATCCGTTAAACGGAAAAGAATGTCTCATAATACAGACCCAAGATAAGATTCATGGCCTCGAGAAGTGAAGAGAGAAACTGATTCAGGATGAAAGAATCTGATAAATAGACCATGGACATAGCTCTGGTAGGCGGTAAGGGGAGGGTAGTCAAGTCCCCAGTAGCTGAGATCATTGGTTGTGCTGTTACGGTACCATTCCTCGACAGGCATGTTAAGTGTGATCTCCATCCAATGCCTCTGTGCCTCAAAGTCCCCGTACTTGGGAGGATTTCCTGCGCCAGAATAAGGATGGAGTGATACAGCCACTCTCACTAAAAGTGCAAACATAGCAATGCACAGGAAGGAGGCCGCAATTCCCTTGTGAACCAACCACCACCAAGGATCATCATCAACAACCTCCTCCTTGTCTTTCATCACCTTCCTTCCCCTCCTCTTCTCCATCTATCCTAAACTCTCCCGTCTTAAGCCCACCAATAATCCAGATTTTTGTCGATGACCTATAAATCACATTTAAAAGAAAAATGTTAAAGAAACTATCAAAAGCATATCAATTTATCAACTGTTGGATTGCTGTAACACAGTGCATTGCATCATAAATCGTATGATGCAAATCAGCAGGAGACAAGCTGACGAGACAAAAATTCTTGGATCACAATTTACAGAACAACATACAATATGAAGCTAAAAAATATGAAACGAAGGATATTTCTTGTTTTTGGTGCTAAAAGAACAGGATGGCTTCAATTCAAGCAAGTCCCTTCATTTCAGCAATTCCCTAAAAAATAGAATGCTTTTTGACCAAACAAAAAGAACACGCGTGGGGATCTCACAAAAAACTTTCCTACGAATCTCGTGAGGCAATAAAAACAAGATTTTTTAATCCTTCTCATGAAGAAACACCGAAAGAAATAGCTAACCTCAACTTAAATTTGTTCCCAAACAAACGTCAATGACGTTACATGGCCTTATCAGATTTTTGGCAGAAAATGGACACCCCACAAAATGAACAATTCCCATGCCATCAAATCAAGTCACTGCCAAAATCCAATTAAAATGAATCATCAAGATTATGATTTCAAAATATAAGAAAATAAAACAATAAGGCATACCCAGAATCGAAAATAGCATATTACGTGATTTATAGGCATAGCCAACAATAACCAAGCAAGAACTGGAATGTTTGACCCAGAATCATGGAATGGATCATATAAATCAAGGTTTAAGTGAAACGATAAAAAGCAAATAAATTGAAGGGAAAAACTGAACAGAGCGCGTAGCGAGCCGAAGTACCAAGTTGGGACGTTGTTTTGCCTGATCTCATAGCCGACGTACGGATCGCTCCGGGTTTTGTTGGTACCATTCGGTCCAAAAATTGGTCAGTGACATTTAGGCTGTCTAGGCCCAAGTCCAATATGTCACAGAGGCCCGATGTAATGATATGGGCCAGACTCCTATCAGTTCTCACTGTGAATTGAGGCTAGAATTTTTATTGAAGAAAGCCCAAAAATAAGTCGGGTTCGGTTCAAGCTGGAGTTCGGGCTACTTTGCTAAAAAAAAAAGGCCCGTGTTTTCAGAAGCCATTGAACAGAACAAGTGGGGGAAGTCCTGAAGGCTTGGCAAGATCATGGCGAGCAGCAATGGAGGAGGAAGAGAAGAAGAGCAACTGAAACGATTGGCAGAGGAGCTGAGCAAAAACCTCAAGGAAGGTGAGAGAATTCTCGCACCCACTAGGAGACCCGACGGTACCCTCCGGAAGCCAATCCGGATTAGGGCCGGCTATGTCCCTCAAGAGGAAGTCGCCATTTACCAATCTAAAGGCACCCTGGTACATACCAGCACTATCCCCCTTGTTTGGCTTCTCGGAAAACTCATGAATCTCTTGGAAAATCATGATATCAGCTTTTGATGTGTATATGCATAAACACACGTGCATGGTAAAAAATAAAGTCATATCTACCAAAATCCAAGGGTTTTTGGCCTACTACTAGTACGTATGCGCTTGGAAATTTCAGGTTATAATTCGAAGTTTAATGCTTTTTTTTGGTTGAGGAGAACTATGATTTTCAGTTCATTTAGCAACAAGAAAGATGTAAGAACTTCTAGTTTATGTGCTTTTTCTGTTTAGTTTCTTTCGTTTTATCGGTACATTGAAATCGTCTTAATTAAAAGATGGGCTACCAAGGACAGAGGGAGTGTATGGGATAAGCTTATTGATTATCAAAAGAAGGGTTACCCAAGTACACCGGGAGTATATGACATAAACACCCATAGCGAGAAATACAAAAGTACAAGAAAGTTCTAAAAGCCAGAAATATAAACATACTTATCAAAAAAAAAAAAAGAACCCGATAATGAGCAACCATTTATTGGTACAGGGTTCTAAAGCTTGAATAAAGGTTGTGTGTCTGTCACTATCTCACAATTCTTGGAAATTTGTTTGTATGTCTTCGTCAAAATCCAAGTGATTGTTGTTAGTCTTAAAAGAGAAGAGGGTTTTTGGCAAAAGAAGAAAAGCAGGGGATTATAATTCCTACCTTCCTACGATTACTGAGCATGCAGGGTCTTCTTGGAGGCTTGTTGTCTCAATGGATTGATGTGGCTTCTGTGGTGCTTTTGTGATGCAGTGGAAAAAGGAGATGTCTTCACAGGTGGGGCCTCCAGGTTATGATCCTGAATTGGATACAAAACCCAAGACTAAGTCGGTAAAGAGGAATGAAAGAAAGAAGGAGAAGCGGCTACAGGTACGTTTCTCAGCTGTTTATGCTATAATTGCCTTATTTAATAGTTCTCTTGTCTTTAAATTGTACTACATTTTAGCAATGCCTTTGGGTTTAGGAACAGTCTTAAAGAGAAGAATTGATTCTTTTTAACTCTCTCTCTATCTCTTTCTCTCAAGGCAGGCTCAATAAAAGATAGAATCACTTCTTGGACCTGCCAAAGATGGAATTATTTATTGGACTTGCCTTAATACTTTTAAATTTTGGGCATACTCTCAAGGGTGGATGGGATGTGGATTTAGAACTCGTTTGATTACACAGTTCAGATGAGATGAGATGAGATGTTTTGTTGAAAGTTTAATAAAATATTGTTAGATTATAATTTTTTAATATTATTTTTATTTTAGAATTTGAAAAAGTTGAATTGTTTATTATATTTTGTGTGGGAGTTTGGGAAAGTTGTAATGATGAGATGAGATGTTTTGTGTATCCAAACCAAGCCTTAGCAAAGGATGAGGAAAAACAATATATTTTTTTTTCGACCAGGAGATGTTGATTTATCTCACATCGCAAAAAAAAAATGACCGAATCTAAAAAACATTTTAGCACCACTAGAGCGATGTTGTAAAATTAGTTGTAGATAGTGTTGATGTTTTATTTTCTTTCTTTATTTGTTTGTTTAAATTATGTTCAATAAGATCTTTGTGCTTTTACTCCTTGAAGATTTACCATTCTCATATATAAAGAAGTTTGTCTTAGTGGGGAAAAACAAGAAAGAAAGAAAAGGAGTGAGGGACTGGGGGTTACTGAAATTATTGGTTGCTAACAAGGATAAGAATAGCCCTACCTAATAATAATGATGGTCAATGGAAGGGAAAAATCATGCAAGGGTGAATCTCTGCATATTTTATTTTCTGGGCTGGTGAATCTCTGGAATAAAATTTGATGAAACACATTTGATGAGGCAGTGTATTGGCACAAGAACTGAAAAGGCTGTTTACCATTTATAGTCCTTTTTTTTAAAAAAAAAATTTAAGTTCCTACTAATGTCATGCAAGTTGCTTGTTTTCGTTGATTTATCCTCCAGGCTGCTCTTGAAAGGGGTAAGAACTTGGAACAAACAGTAGCTGGGGAGATATTAATGGAAGAGCCACTACCTGTCGAAGATTTAGGTACTGGATTGGAATCTGTCAAGCAGTTAACATCTCAGATGAATGAGCTAGCTGTTTCCACAAATGCTACCGTAATTTCCCCTCCCTTGGACTCCACGGAGGAGTCAAATTCAGGAAACCCAGTTCAGGATATTGATAAAAGGATTCGAGCACTTAAAAAGAAGGTAGAATTACTTTTAGCATTCACTGCAAATAAAAATGAGCATGTTTTGCAGTACCCATCTAATATCTTATTTGAGTTTTGCATGGGAGAATAGCGGTGTGTTTTGCGAACCCCAGATCAAGGAATACGTTGATTTCAAAATGAAGACCTTTGTTTGAATGGAAAAAATCACTGGAATTAAACGCCGTCGAATTAAATCACTAGAATTGCATATAAAACATTCTCTTCAAAATAGGTCGGTTTCCATCGATTTCATTTGTTTTGGATTTTAGCATTTGTCCTTGTGATTTCTCAAAAATACTTGCCATGTCTCTTCAATCCCATGTACTGTGTTCTTCGTTCGACCTCATTGTCAGAGTTCTCATCAGATTTCATCAATACCAATAAAGGCAACCCAACAGATTAAAACTTAAGGTCTTTCTTACGCTTTACCAAAGCTCTCTTGAATTTATAGGTATTGTCTGTATATGAATCAAATGCAAAAGTACTATAAAATCTTCATGCTTTGAGCATTAATCAGTTCAGGATTTGGCAATAGTTGCACATGATCAAACTTTATAGAGAGTGTTACCTTGCCCATTCATCTTCATGCAACTTGAGGTTTTCTGAAGTGCTTCTGCATTTTCATCATGTAATCTGCATGTTTGTGTGCAACTGTCTTTGTGTTATCTGTGATCTGACTGCTATTTGTTATTGTTTTTTTATTTTTTTTATCAGTAGATAGGAAAATAAATTAATAAATGTGTGATTTGTGATCTGCATGTTATCTATATGCTTCTTTTCTTTTTTACTTCTCCCTTTCCATTGCTCAATTTTTCTTGATCCTCTTGTTGCACCAATGTTTATGTTCCATTTTAGGAATAAGGTAACGATTTTCCAGCTTGGAGATAAACCCAAGGTACTAGGAACTACCAGAAGTCTCTAGACCAGACTCAATTAACAAACTACGATTGATTCACAAGAATTCAAAACTTAAATAATGGAAGATTTTTATTAAAAAAAAAAAAAAGGCAGCCATAGTCCATAAGGATTTCAAAAGCTCACTGATATGTCCCTAATCGGAACTAACCGATGCCATAGTTTATCCAAATTAAGAATGTTTTAACCATGGACTTCTTGGGACATGATCTTCAAAACCATATAAGAGTTCCTTAAGTTTAATTCAATGATGTGTGTGAGCCCCACACGTTGACACCAATTACATGGTTGCATCATTTGCACATATTGATAACATGTCAAGTGGTTTCATAACATGGTTTGCTGTTGTGATCAACAAATATTTTCTGAAGAAAAAAAAAAAAAAAACCAAATTTTGTGAACTCGGTCAACTTAACTGGTTTGACTTTTCAAGTCTGTAGATCGAGCAGATTGCCTCTCCAAGCCCACCAACTACCAAGCTAAGGCCAATGCAGTGAATGCACCTTGCTTCCGTATCTGATCTGTACTTCAGATTGGCACCAGGGGGGGGGATCATGGAACTCCAAACACGGGGGTTGTAATTGTAGTGGGTAAATAAGTAAAAGAAGGGAACGTTGTTGTTAGTTATTTAGAATAGTTTTGGCTCATTTAACCCCATTTTGTTGGTTCAATTGGAGGGAAGCACGACGAAATATTCAGACGGCAGTACACCCTATGATCTCTGGTACTTTTCAAATCATGGTTAGGTGAAAATATCAAAAACCAGAGTGATCCAAAAAAATGGCTTGGAGAAGGCTCGTGATGTATGTGGTCATGAGGTTTTGTATGCTTAGTTCACTTAATTGGTTGTTCATTTCTGCAGATTCGACTTACAGAAGCTCAACAGCAGAAAAGTGCACAAGATATGAAGCCAGAACAGGTGGAAAAATGGACGAAGCTTGAAGGCTGGCGAAAGGAGCTAAAACTTTTGGAGGATAAAAAGGCTGAAATGGCAGTATCGTGAAGTAGGATTGGGTGGAGAAACTGTGGGGTTTCTTTCATGGATGCTTTCTCGATAAAGATTAAGAATCCTGTATGGGTCGGAACTGGAGTTCGTCTGTCTCTTTGGTTCTTGTCAGCTGTTTTATACAAATCTCGATTGACCATGCGAGTTAATTGTTGCAGTTGTTCCACCACGGTGTCAGGTTATCTTTACAGTAATTGTTCGTCCCTAAAAGTGCTCATTGCTGTTCTCTTTATTCCACTCAGGATTTAGCAATTTTTTCGTACTAAACAATTGCTTCAAATGCATGATTCCCAAGTCCAAACCCCCCCCCCCCCCCCCCCCCCCCCCCCCCCCTCCTCCAAAACAAAAACACAGAGAGAGAGAGAGAGAGGCACCCATGTCTACTCCTTTCCGTCTTGCAGTACCACCTGCCTTATTCCAAAAATGACCGTGATTTATACATCCGAACATCTCTGTAATCAAATACCTGGTGTTGACGTGTCCACAAAAATTTTACAAAATGAGAGAGGGCACGAGTGCATGAAACTGCTTCCATCAATTTATATCAAATCAAAACTAAACTAATATGCCTCCGATTTAGTTAAGGCTGAGGAGACAGTGTAAAAATAAAAAATCAAAACTTTTTTACTTGCTGATGAAGTAGGTTACACGAGTCCTTCGATGCCAAAAACAACATTGACCAGCCACCACAAAATCACTAACTGTTTCAACTCAGATTCTCATTCATTACAACAATTTGAACTCTAAGAGGCAAGGTCGTGCGCTGATTTAACGTATATAAATAAATATGCTCTCCCTCATATAATCTGCAAACCCATGATGAACCTTTAGTCAGTGCTTATGCGGAATCACCATCAGAATCATCATCTGGTCTTTCAATATAAAGTTCAAATTCCTCGGGGCTCCATCTGCAGATCAAGTGAAGTCGGAAGGTAGCCATCTTGATTCCCAACAACCGCTGCAAACAATAAAAGGGTCGAACACATATCAGTTTCTTCAAACTTCTTTACTTTTTTTTTTTATCAGTTTCTTCAACCTTTTTTCTTTATAAATGAAACAAAAGAAAAGGTAACGTAAACAAAGAAGAAGAAAACAAAGAAACAACTGATATTGTGTCATTCATGCACAACACTTTCTTTTTCTGAGGGGGGAGCAGTAGGAACGATTTTTTTTTTTTATAAGTAAGAAAGACTTTTATTCATCGAATGAAATTGGCAAAGCCCGTGTACACAAGAAGTATACAAAAGAAACACCTAATTATATTCTAGAATCAGAAAACAAAAACAAAAATTCATTAGCAGACCCTCCATTAAATTAAGCACAATAGCCGAGAACCACTGAAGTAGGAACGAAAATTTGTCCAGTGTGCATCATGCTAAGTACAATCTGGACAAAATATAAAAAGTTGAATACTTAGAGAGAATATCTCTAAGTATATCTCTAATTACATTCTAAATGGACATGTTTAGAGAGAATATCTCCCACTCAAAATAAGTGTACAAAACATCCATAAAACTTGAGACAAAAGCAGATGTCACAGTCAATATGTCCTAACCAATGCAAAAATGGTTGATTTAATGACATAAGAATATGGGTGGCAACCACCCAAGATATCATTAGAATATCAAAGGCATTAATGAGATTATATATGCATGAGCATGTAATGGCAAAGCACTACGGAAAGACATCCCTATACCATTCAAAATGAAAAAGAAACGAAGAAACAGGAAAATTATCGAGTAAAGACTAAAATAAATATCATCCCAGTCCTAGAGGCTGAGCCTAGTCACTGCTAATAAAGCAGTAAGACCATGTGACTAACCAGTGTGCGAGCTGACTCGGGCGACAAAGGCTTTCCCTCCTCACAAACAACAAAATCCGAAACAAGCTCCACAACACCTGCAAGCTATGAACAATATCGATGAAGCGGCTGTAGCCTATCAGATGCATATGCATGAAAGAAACCAGAACAGAGCAACTGGCGCACCTTTGTTCAATCGAACAGGCATCCCTTGCTTGCGCAGGAATGGCTCCATCTCATGTGTAAACTGCTCCAGAGGACCTTCCTTAAGCTCCACCTGAAACATCCAAAGTCAAGTCTAACTCGTGCTGCAGGAATATGTGAGACATATTACAATATTGATACAAAGAAATTATTATATGTTTATTGCCAGCTAGCAAGTTTAACATGACCTAAAAAGTATAACTTCCAAATATAAAATTGCAGGCATTTGACTGGTCAAAAACAACTGAGTGACAATTTTTCCTGATAATGACAGCAAACTTTAGATCTTTGGGTTGTCCTTCCTTGGGCAAAAACGTTATGCATTCATTTCAGGGGTTATCTCTAGAGATCAACAATACAGACATATGCCTGCTTGTTGCATAGAAATGGCATACGAGGCCAACCTTTTCTGATGCCATGCTTCCTGTCCTTGCAAAGTCGTATTCCTCATACTCATTAAATAACCTATAAAAAGGCATTGAGAGAGACATTAAGGAAATGATGTATATAAAACGTAGCACCCAACAGGCTGTATGCCATATTAATTGAGAAACAAAGTTGGTCGATTACGAGGTATGGAGAATGAAACATTACTTAAGTTAGCATCTTTGCAATGGCTAATAAGTACCTAATGATGAACTTTAGAGCCCAAACCAACCTCAAAACGAAAAAGCCTAGAAACACCTCCCCCCAATCCACTTCGAATATTTTTCCACATCCCCACTCCGTGAGAACCCCTAACTTCATTAGAACACCCCCCCCCCCCCCAACACCCCAAATACATACTAAGAATCAAGTACTACCCTCAACAAAGCCTCCTCCTCCTGATGATAACTCCACAACCACTTCCACAAGAGGGCCTTTCAAAAGTCCTCAAATTATGAACCCCCAAACCACCACCCGAAATTCATTACAGTTCTATGAATTTGTAATGTTCCATATGTATTTATGATATTGAGACTTGCCTTTCAAAAAAGCTCAATGTCCACCGTTCATATTAATGGATAGTCGGCTCAAATTTGAACACGACTTCTACTTATTTTCCTAACTTAGCCTACTCTATATCATAATAAGACTTTTTTACTGATAAAAAAAATTGTTTTCCTAACTTAGACCAGTTCATCTACTGCTCTGTTCAGTGTGGCAGGAACTATGAGACAGGAAGAAAAACAAAAATTTTATTTCTGCACTGAGCATTCAACAACTGGAATCTCCAGTCATCTGTCCTATCATCACCTTTCCTTGGGAACCAACGAGTAAGTGTTGAAAAAAAAAGGATCCCTCTGAAGCTTACCTTTCAATCTCTTCCTTTGGCAAGTTGGTAAAACAGAGCCCACTATTTCCACGTAGAAGCTAAGACACAAATTAACAAAAGAAAGAGCCATGAGACGAGATGTATAACTGGGTACAGGGGAGACGAGCACTGATAACTATTACAGGTGAAAATGCTTACCTTTGAGACTTTTTGAATGCCAGGTATAATTTCATCTCCAGCAGACCTACCTAGAGAAACTTGCATGACTTTGTTTGATCCAAGGAAAAATCTGATAGAATCATAATAAAAATAATTAGTCGTGGTATATTCTTGGTTATTGTTTGTAGCATCTATATGTTAGAAACATAACAATAGTCAATTCCTTAAATTTTTATCGCACAGAACCTCAACAAGGCAGAGTCCTTTGAACCCACTCTTACAGTAAAACCCAAATACACGAGCTCACTTGCCCAAACCGTATATGAGATAGTCAAAGGAACTCTTAGGCCTGGTTTGGATAGAGAGATGCTTTCATCTCATCCCATCCACCTTATCTCATCTCATCTCAATACTCGGGCTTTGTCTCTTTACGTGGATCAATAAAACTTCTTTTTACCTATCAAAAAAATAATAATATTTTTTTTCAACTTTTTCTTTCTCATTTCTCAAAATCCTATAAAACATTTTAAGTCAAACCATATCTAACTCATCTAATCTCAACTCAAATATCTCACTGCTATTCACAAACCATCTCAACTCACTATCCAAACCAGACCTAGTGCAGAATCTGATCCTTAGTGCGGAATCTGATCCAAGATGTTTGAGTCTACAGCCCAAATAGAATCTCTCTCCATGAAAAATTATCGAACAAAAATCATACATAATTTCTTTCTCCTTTTTTTCATATTCAAATATATACAAGTAACAACTTAATGTTGTCTCGGGTTCATTACAAACGCATCCACCAATGCAAACAGGACCTTGTTAAAATAATCAATTTAGTGAAAAAAAAGTAACCTTAAAAATAACAATTTAGATTTGACGATGTAGATCCACCAATCACCTATGAAAGGCTCAAGTAGCTGATTTTACTTTAATCCCAGCAACCAAACAGCGCAGAAAAGAGATTAACCAAGGCAAAGAGAACAGGTAGGAAGCAAAGCAAACGGCTATACCTGCTGGTAGACTTGAGCTTTTCCCTGAACTCCTTGAACTTGAGGTTCCTCATGTTCTCGAAAGAGAACGCGTAGACCGAACTGTACTTCTCGGCGGACTCCCTTATCGCATTCACTATCGCTTCTTTATGCTCCCTTCCCTTCTTCTTCGTCTTCGACAGCGTAACTGCGATTCAAGTTTTCCCCAATATGTTTTGATTAGTTAGTATATATCATGAACTTTTCTCGGGGTCCAAGCAGAGCACAAGCCAAATAGAATCTAATAGACAAACAGAGGGAAAGGCGAACCAGGCCTATTGCGCTTGGACTTCGGCATTTTGCTGCTTGTGTAGCGGCTGCTTCCTTGACTCTACGCTTTTGCTTCTGCTTCAGCGTTCTGTAAAACCCTTTTGTCTTCCTTTGAAGCCGTCTGAGCTCCAGCGACTACGTTTTTGTTGGGCTGTTCCAACTTCCTAGGGTTTATATTAAAAATTTAGATCTGTTAGGATTTTATCATTATAATTTTTTAAAATTTTTATATAAAATATAATAAATAATTTAATTTTTCAAAATTTTAAAATAATAATAATATTATAAAATAATATTATGTAATATTTTATTCAACTAATCTAAGACCATCTCATTTCAACTCACTATTCAAACGAGCTCTTAAAATTTTAATGGAAAAATCTAGTTGTAAACAATTCTGCAAATTAATACGCGCACATATTCAATATGATTAGTCATAAAGTAGACTTTATTAAAAAAAGTGCTAATTTAAATTTAGAATATGAAGATAAAAATATTAGTACGCAAACTTGCTTATACATAGTAAAACTCAATTTTAATTGGAGCCTGTCAGCGTACTAAAAAACTGGATCGGTCTAATCGACAAATTAGTCTCGTTTGTTTACACAATTATTCTCAATTTATTTTATCTCATTTTATCTAATCATTATAATTTTTTAAAATTTTCACATAAAATAAAATAAACAATTCAACTTTTTCAAATTCTAAAATAAAAAATAATATTAAAAAACATATTATAACAATATTTTACTCAAATTTTAATTTTAATATCAAGTCATCTCATACCATCTGTGAAAACAAACAAAACAATTTATTTGGAAAAATTTTAAACATTATTCGAACCAAAGAGTATCTAATAACTGATTTTGAATCGGATGATTCGATTTGTTGTAGATTTTAAATAAAGTATTTTAATATTAATAGAAATATAAAAAATTATATTTATAGTACATTTCAAATATTTGATTTTTTTTATTAACACTTTTGTCCACAAACAAAATTTTAATTATCTCATAGGTGCAAAAGTCCTCCATAATAATTTCTTACAAGTGCGTTTCGAATAGTTTAAGGATATGTTATCTAGTTTGATGGTCATTAAAAATGATTTGTACATATAAAAACTTGAACCTTGGACATTTAAGGAACATATTATCAAGACCATAGTATTTTTTTAACAAATACGAGACATTAATTCAAATAATTTTAATAAAATTGCAATTCATGCAATTCTTTTTTTACATAGAACATCACACTAAGGGCTGATTTGGATTCAAATATAAAATGAGATGGTTTTAGATGAATAATAAAAGTTGAAAAAAAATATTATTAAAATATTATTTTTTAATATTATTATTATTTTGAGATTTGAAAAAATTGAATTGAGATTTAAAAAAATTGAATTGTTTGTTATGTCTTGTATAAAAAATTGAAAAAATTATAATGATGAGATGAAATACTTTTCAAATTCAAACGTAACCTAAAGATTCCAAACTATCATGGAAAGTTATATATTTATTTGAATGGTTTTGTAAATTTGAAATCAACAATTTATTTATTTTTGTATTGTAAAATTATACTTACAAAATAATTTAAAAGATATATTTTTAAGTGGTGATATGATATAATTTGATTTATAAATTATATATTATCATGCCATTAATTTGATCGATAAATAAAGAATTTTGTTTTATTATTTTTTTAACTGGTGTTTTATATTTACAATTTTAGAGTAGTAAGTCTCACATAATTTATTTTAAAAAATAAAAAAATATAAAATATAAATAAAAAAATTAATTTTTTAATAATAAATTTTCCTATTTTTTAAAATAATTGCGTAATTCTTGCGGAATTGCAGTGAAGACGTGGTTAGTAATGAAGCCGTGGAGTACTGTCCCCTCGGCCCTCGGTTTGAAATAAGAGCTGGGCGGGCTCCCTTCGCGCCCTTAATAAACCCCTTACATCGTTCTTCTAGTCTCAATTCCTCGCTCATTCTTTCCCCACTTCATTCGTATCTCTCATCAATGTCAATGGCTTCAGCCTCCGAGTCCTCTCTTCTTTCCAAGCTCGAATCATCGGAGTCCACAGGCATCTATTCCATGTTTTCCGACTACCTCCATCCTTTCTCGGATCTCACGAACCCCAAGAAACCATACAAATCCATCGACCACTCCATAATCCGGCCGCTCGCAAAGAAATTCCTTCCTTTTCTCAACCTCACTCTATCCCTTCTCCCCAAACGCCTCTCCGATCCCCATAATTTTAATGACCAATTTGCCCTCGAACTTTTCCATATTTACCGACTCTGCCTGGATTGCCTGGAATCCGTGTCTTCACAGCTCTCCTGCAAGCCCTATTCGGTACATGTCCAGAGGATACGGATGGTCCATTGTATGGTGGCCTGCGGGCGATATGGCGACGCCGAGGACGAGGGGTTTAGGGTTTTGGAGAGCTTCAAGGGTATCAATTTCGGGGTGAAGAAATCGGCCAAATCCGCGGGGAAGTTCGTGCCGGATGTGGAGGGAGGTGGTAGTGATAAGGAGTTTGCGTTTTTGGTTGTGGAGTTGGTTGTGACGCTGGTGAAGTGCGCGGCAATGGGGCAGATCAAGGATGATGAGGTGTACAGGAGGGTTCTTGTTTTGACGGAGGAGGTTCGGCCGTGGTTCAGGTTCGTGACTTTGGATGGTTCGAGATATTATTATGCGTTTGTTTGCGGAGAAAATGTGGGATAAGGAAAGGAAATTGAGATATTCCCTGGTTATGTGTTGTTGTTGGACCGTTAAGTGCTGAGATTTGCTTTATTTTGTGAAATAAAATGATGTAGTTTGGTTATCTGGACCTAGAAGAATGGTTCATTGATTAGTTGATCTAAATTTGAATGTGTCAGGGTATTAGATGCCAATGCATACGAGAAGTTGCACAGGGTGCTCGTGACCTATCTGGGGAAATGCACTTTGCTTTTAGTAGGGGAGCTAGCATTCTTTGATGAGAAGCTAGTACGCACACTCTGCTATGCTGCGTTGACCGAGTATGAAAAGTCATCTTTAACAGATCAAATTTACAAGGTGACCCGTATCTGATTTCTAGCCATATGTACTATAAGGGACCTTTATGTGTTTCTTAACCGTCAGTTAACATGCAGTTTGCCCGGCGGATATGTTCATCTCTATTCTCACTACAAGAAGATAGATCCTCACTCATCATTGAAATATTAATATGTGTGTTGGACTCCATTGCCCGCGAATGCAAGGTAATACTTATCTTATTCATGTAAGAACTCCAACGAATGAGTCATGTGATTCGACAAGGACTTCTATTGTTAGTTTCAGCTACGTCAATGTTTAGTGTAAAAATAAAGTTTACCTTATTTAGGGCCAGTTTGGAAGAGTCTTTAAAAATGTTTAAATAGCTTTAAAAACTTTTTAATGAAAAAATTAGATTGTTTGAGTGTTACGTATTAAATTACTTTTTAATATCAAATAAGCTAAAAAGTACTTTTGAGTAAAAGCATCATTGTGATGTTTTTTCTCAAACGTGATTTTCCGGATAATATAGAATGTAATTCGAATTTTAAAAGACTGTCGATGGGCAAAAATAAACTTTTAGATAATTACAACTTTCAAATTATCAAGAATATGGTCATAATTGTTAAAAAAATCAAATAATGGTCATTTCTAGCTCAGAAAGTACTTTTTAATTTGTTTACAAACAAATATAATATGTTTGAAAGTATTTTAAATATATGGTTGCCAAACAATAAATAACATTTTAATAGTAGAACTTATTACTGAAGTTAGTTATAAGCTATAAGCCTTAAAATTATAAGTTATATTTCCCACCGCAATCCTAAACATGCAATTAATAACATATATTAGCATACAAAATTGTGATATCTATAAATCTATGCTATTGTATAATTAAAATTCCTAGGGGTTAGCTCAAGTGGTGACTGTGAGGGTCTTGGTGGTATGCTTCTCCAAGTCTGAGGTTCAAACCTTTCGATGCAAACCATTTCTAGAAGACATGTTTCATTGGTGAAAAGCTGATGATTTACTTAATTTGTGGAATGTGAACAATGTTACATGGGTCCGAAATTTAACTTGGTAAAAAAATGTTGTGTTTGCACGGTCTTTGATGTTTTTCATTAAAAAAATATAATTTATGGTAATATGATCACATGCTTGTTATTTTCATGTTTATTGAAATGTAAATTGGCTGGCATTCAACTTTTCTAAGAGTAATAAAGTATTGACTAGGTTTTTGGTGTATGAGTTGCAAGTTAACACACCATATTTTGTGGTTTATAGTTTTCAACAAGAAAGGCTTTTGGGTGATGCTTTGTTTTTGTTCTTTGATGATACACTGTATGAACTCTTTAAAATTCTAGTACTCTTATTTTGAAAATTATACTCGTAATATCAAAGTGTAACACTCATGTAACACCAATGAAGCGGTAGACAGTCGAGCTAATCATTTTTATGGTTGATGTGACATACGTATCAATGCTTGCCATGTCAATGGTGTTGCACAAGTGTTACTGTTGATGGAATATGAGTATTGACTCTCTTATTTTTCCCAAGCCAACCCAAGAATAAATACTATATTTACTTATAAAAAAAAGAATAAATACTATTTTCCTGCTTTCTCTTTATGGGAAATGCTATTATTTGTTTTTAGTTGTATCAAACACCGTAACTACTTATTGGCTCCTGGCCTTTTATGCAGTGCTTTTGAAGTTTGGAGATTGTGTTGTTTGTTCATCAGCTTTAACATTTATCAATATGAGAAGATCAAGCCATGTTTGGTTAATGAATTGAATGTTTGAGAATTTTTTTGAAAAACTTGAGATATATTTTTTATTAGGTTTTGTGAAGGTAATATTAAAAAATTCACAAACTTGAGTTGAGACACAAAAAACAAAGAAAACAAGAGTAGAGAAATTATTAAAAATAATGATTTTTAAAAAATAGAGAATGATGGGACATATTTAAAGTTACAAAAAAATTAAAATTATATAAATACCTTTTAGATTTTAGAATTAATTAAGTACCATTTAGATTTAAAAATTACAAAAATGCCATCTAAACCCAAGAAAATTACAAAACTGTTATTAAAACAGTCCAGAACTGAATAGGATCTGGAATGGCAGAAACAGGTCGGAATTTGGAATGAAATGGAACAAGGAAGTATAGTGTACGAAGTACTACACCGGTACGGAAAAGTCTGGCTGGAATGGAACGGAATTAAAAACTATGGTTTAAATATAATTTTTTGGGATCTTTTGGTTTTTATTTTTGTTAAAGTTGTTTTAGTTTTTGTGTTTTTTACTTTTTATTGAAATCTTGGTAAATGATTGGATAAAAAGTTGAAATAGTAAAATTTAAATTAGATTGAAAGATGTTTGGTTAGAAGTTGAAAATTTTTTCAGAAAATTTTGAAAATTGGAATTGACTGAACATTTAAGTTTGGGTGTCAAAAAGTATTATATTGATATATTTTCTTCTTTTCCAGTTTGAAATGGAAAATCCTGGAATAGAGTATGTTGATCTTGTTTCTTATTGTGCCAATAAATGCCGAACTGCAAGTGCAAACTTATGTATTCCAATGGCAACACATCTGAACAAAATAGCAGGTGATTCCCATCAGGTATCTTGTTTACGTGGTCTGTTTACATGCATTTCTCATTTGTGTTTTTTTTATGTCCACATTGTATTTTAATTGAGTTTTCTTGGCAGGTTAGGCCTCCGTTTGATATGATAATCAGGCTTTATGCTGCTGGGTTGCACCTTATCAATTCTGATGTTAAGTCCCGAGGTGATGGTCTCACATCCACTGATGGTGCTAAAAATGACTCTGCAATTAGAGTTTTACATGATGATGGGAAAATACTGCAGAATTTAGCTGCTCTACTTGGTTCTTGTGATAGTTACTTTCATATTGACCGCAAAGAGAATTGTGTTAAATATACAGATTCTGCTTGTCAGATTTGTTCACAGTCGAGTTCTGATTATGAAGTCTCCATGCCTTGCAAACAGAGGAAAAGAAAAGCTTCTCTGGTGGTTTACTTAAATGCATTGAAATTCTTATGCCATCCACTAGCTGAATTAGTAAATTCAGAAAGGAAACAGCTTATTGGTGAAAATGAAGATGCTTTTGTTACTACAAAACTCTATATAATCCAGGACGCATTATATCACTTTGCTGATATTTTTCTTTCTTGTCAAAGGTAACTTACCATTACCTCAAAGCTTTTGAGGGTGTTCCCCCCGACTGTTACTGCTTTCCTGTGGTTTAATTTTTTTACCGTTGTTTCAGATATAGTTGTGTTTTTAATATGAGGAGTGATTTGTTTTTCTTGGGTTGGGTTTTACTTGGACTTTACTCCTTTTTCTTTTCTTTTTGTGAACCCAATTTTAGAAATCGTTATTTATGTCCTTTCTTCGCTATAGCTGTGACAAAAGGCTTCTTGTCAATGAAAGGGGTTGTAATGTTGTATTCATTTATGGAAAACATTGTGGCTGAAATAATATGGTAAAAGGTTTATAGTCTACCAAGTAGAATCTGGATCTTAATCTGCTTTCCAAATGATATGGTATTGGTCCTCATTTTTCTTATGATTCATTTGGATAGAAGTGTGGAGAGTAAATGTCACATTTACTACTGATTCGCCAATCTAGCATTTGAGATGCACTTTTTAGAATTTTTTATTTATATTTCATTTCCTTGTCTTAGTCTTAAATATCAGCAAAAAGGGTCCATGAAAGAAGAATTCTAAAGTGTTGTGCCCAAGAAGAGTTATGGATGGCTGAAACTTATGTATATATATTATTTTTGGAGTTTTTACTTTAATGTTTACTGGCATGGTTTATAGATGAATCAAGTTAGCAATAAGGCTTCTCTGAATTTGTTTCTTCATGCGACTAGTTGTTCATATGAAAGAGAGAGAGACGGATTTGATGAAAACAGAAAAGCTGTACTTACCGTTGCTGTTGCGGCTTTTACCCTCTCCATAAGAACAAAGCTCAACAGGAAGGTTGGCTTTCTCATTGTGTAATATTTTGATGACCTAAGCATGAGCTTTTACTAGCTCATTTATTTTGGTTCTATTTACTTATTGTGGGACAAAATGGTATATGTGTCTCAATCAAGCTAGTTTTTTTACCTTTCTTTTTTCAGGGTAACGCTCACTTAGTTAAGCACATTATTACCAGTGAATGGATTCAACCTCAAGAGCTTAAACACCTATTTGCCTCTTTTCACAATATTGGTGTATTTTTGTACAGAAGTAAGCAAGTCAAAGAGGTATTTTTTCACTTTTAGCAGCACATGTTCTTTTAGTGTTTTTTGTAGTAGTGTCCTGCGGTTTTAACTGGTTGCTTCCATAATTTTATTTAAGATTGAACCTTTTCAGTTTAGAGTCACACTCTTTTTTTAAAAAAACTTTTTAATTGCGTTTTAGGAAATCTCATCCTAATCGTTTTGATGGATTGTTTGCTTCTATTATTTGTGGTTGTTTACATTGGAATTGCAAAAGGGCAGTGCAGGTGCCAGTGAATGAGGTGGATTTGGTTGCTGCTATAATATCACTTTTATTACCCTGCTTTGATATTGTTAAGTTATTGCTTGTATGCAGCCGGGGTAGTGAGCTCTTGATAGGTTCTTTTTGTTCCTACCCTCTGACATTATGTGACTTTTTTTACTACATTATCTGACTGTACGTTATTGGCTTTAAAGCTTCTGGTTTGTTTAAGTTAAGAATTGATTCTACCTTTGCAGGCTTCAAAGGCATTGAAATTATGTTGCAGGGCGTCATGGACTTGTGTTAAACATCTGTGCCAATTTTCTGTACAGAAATCAGAGGGGTTAGTTGGTGATCTTTCCGAAGATTCTATTATAGAATTTGTTAATGATGCATGCACAAGAGACGCTTTTCTTTTGGATGTTCTCCATCAATGCGACCATCATAAGGCAGAAATAGTAATTGCAGAGTGCCTGGAAGATTGGTCTGCTGCTGCAAAGGTCATTGAAAGGTTGCCAGCGCCAGTGCCTTTGGTGAGACAGTGGGTAAAGGTATGTTTTGCGAGCTTTCAAATGTTGTCATTATAATTTTTCTTGCTTCCTCAGTCATATCATCATTCGATATGCAGATAGAATGTAGACGTTGTAAAGATATGAATGAGGGGGATAGTGCTCTAATCTTGTACTTTTTGCTGTCATCTTCTACAAAAGTGTACAAGAGGGCAATTGGCATAATCTTAGAGCAGGTCAGGCCTCTGTCAAGATTTTATGACTTTCTTACTTAGAAAAAAACAATAATTATGAAGTGTGGCTCAGCTATTTTCTGTCCATCTCTTTCATGAATTTGTTTAGGAGCTGCTTGCATACGAGGAAATGAGTGCTCTGTACCCAGAATTTTGTTATAAAATGCAAATGAAAATTATAGACATCCTCCTGCAAGATGTGTATGTTACACCTGATAGTTGCTTACAAAAGTCAAGACTTTTAGTTAGAAAGGGAATGGCATTAAGGGCCCGTGGAATCGAAGGTTTGAAGGACTGTATTCAGTGTCTATCTGATTCCATATCTACAATTGTAAGTTATTTAGTTCTGTTTTTTCTGTCTTCGTCATTGACTAAATATTTAGTCCTTGCTCTTTCTGGATTTGTGTTTTTGACCAACGTGAATTAGTTACTCAAACAGAAAGAGGCACGTGTTGAAACATGCAGCCGTGGAATCCCAACTTGTCATCAATTAGCTGTGACATATTGCTTACGTGCGCTATGTACCCAGGAAATTGAACCAAACTCAAAGGTGTTAATGCTTAAAAGGCTAGTCTCCAGAATTGAGTAATTAATTCTTTAAATGTTGTATGTTTATTTATATGTTTTACTTAGTAGTGCTTGGTTTTTTTTGAAGCAGCTAATCTTCCAAGATATTAATGCTGCCATAAATCTATGGTTGAGCATTTCTGTTCCAGATCATTGCTCTGCAGATGACCCGTGCTCTATCGTGCCTGAAAATATAGTGCTACTACTGTATAATGTTATTGATTTGTTATCGATGAAGGTTTGTCTCTTTATTGTATCAGGTGCTTTAGGTTCTAAAGTAGACATATTTCTATGCATTTTCTTGACATAATGTCCATTCAATTACAGCGTTGGTTTCTCTGTCTATGGTCTCAGGGTTGCATGGATTTTCACCCTGACATATATAGGCTGATGTCTAGATTATTCAAACGGAAGAATGTCCCCCTGGAGAATTGCTTGGCCATGCTGTGGGAGTGTAGAAGGACTACTCATGCGCTTTGTGTTTCACCTGTAAATGAGGCATTCATCGAATTATCAGAGCATTGTGGTGGACATTCTAACTCTGTTGATTTCTGGGTACACTGTCTAAGGGGGTCCAGACCATTAATAGTTGGTTTCCAACAGAGTTTTTCATTTTTATTTTCAAATTCCCAGGGCTCTTGTAATCTTGAGAGCTCTTTTATATCAGATATCACAGTTGATGAAGTGAAAGAGGCTGCATTTGAACTCATTTCAAGTGTAAGAATCTCTGAAGTAGCTTCTGCTGATTTTTAATCTGCAGCCAATATAATTTATCTGTCATTCTTATTGCAGGTTCCTGTGCCCAGTCGTTCTGTGTTCCTTGCTGGATATCTATACCATGATTTGAGTGAAAGACTCATCTTAAATGGGAGGTTAATTGAGGTAACTCACGTTCAGTTTGCTTTTAGAATTTATGCTACCTAGAGTCAATCTTTTAAGTTGCTTTATCCTGGAATGTTGTTGTATACTAATTTTAGAAAAGTTCTAGTACCATTTGGCATTTAATCTTTTCCAGTTAAGAGTTCAAGATATTGAACCCTTTGGCTTTGTGCTGCTGTTTATAATTTCATTAAGGTTAAAGTGAAGTTAAACTCAGAATTTTAAATAGGACAAATGTAGAAGTGATCAACTTGGAGTAACTTTGGATTTAAGATTTCACTGACCAAAGAAGATGTTGCTAGTATATACTAATGGTCATACAATCAACACACACACACACATATATAATTGGCAATAAATAGTTTGCAAGATGAAAAAAGTGGAAAAACTTGGAAGCATTTAGAACCCACATTTTCAAACTTGTGCGGAAGAAACACAGCAAACAGATGACTGTGGATTATAGGATAAACTACCAACAGAAATGGAAGAAAATAAGTGAATAGCCCTAGAAAGAAACCCTTAAAAAGTCTGCTAAACATGTAGGTCATGTAAAATGCATTTTCCAGGGGAAGATGTAAAGTATTGTTTTCTTTCTTTGGGCAATAGGAACTCATAAAGAAAAAAAAATTGTTGAAAATCTTACCTGAAAAAGATACCTTTACAAGAGCAAATACCAGTATCGATGTTTTAGACTCTGGTTTGGTTTGCATAAGTGGTATCAATTTGGAGGTGCAAAGTGTAGTTTCCCCTTAAAGAAATTGATAGGTAATCTACTCACACCTACAAGATTGAACAAGTGACCTCACCCTCCTATTCTTATTTATTGGCGGAAGAGATAGAATTTGATTCCAGGGCTGTCGGCTAGAGTTCTTTGAAGTTCTTGAAAACTGCCAAACTGTTCTCAAGTTACTTCATGTTTTACACTTTTTAGTGGGTTATTTTCTTGGCTTCTTCTGAATATGCACTTGTCTCTTTTATCTCGTTATAATTTCTGTTTTCTAATGAATTTCCTTCTCTTAAGGCTCTTTCATATGCAAAAGAAGCTCATCGATTGCGTACAAAACTTTTTCAAGAGAAATTTTTGTACTCTGTGGAGCAGCAGACTGAAAGGTGTAGTGACACGGGGGATATCGTTCAGAAGCTTACATATGGCCTTAAGAATCTCCATATTCACAGATCAGTTGCTACTGAAATTTTGTCCTCTCATACTGTTTCATGGGACTTGGACGGCGTTTATCTTAGTCCATGGAATGTACTCCAATGTTATCTTGAAAGCACTCTTCAGGTTTGGCTTGTTTTTCCTTCTGTTCTTGAACTCAACCTCAGTGTTCTTGCCCTTTTTTGCTAACATTTGAATTGTTGGCACGATCATATAACATGCAGGTTGGAATTATTCATGAAATAATTGGAAATGGAGCTGAAGCTGAAACTTTTTTGAATTGGGGAAAAAACATCTCTTGCTTACAGATCTTGCCACCATTTATAGTTGCTTTCTCCTCTGTCTTAGGTATCAAATTATACTTCTTGTTGCATTTGTTCCTTTGAATGTTAATTGTTCACTCCCTACTTGGTTAGAAAGAAACTTAGTTGTGAGCTAACTTACTGAATATGTGTGGATTTTTACAGGAAAACTATACCGCAAGAAACGACTTTGGGATTTGGCGGAGAAGGAACTTCAAATTGCCAAGAAAATTTTGATTGATACTAGCACAGCTTTTTCTTGCATTAAATGTAGATTGATAATGGAAGCAACAATTGATCAGCATCTTGGAGATTTATCACAAAATACTTTTGATAGTACTAAAGCAGAAATTTCTGTAGAGAGATTGTTGCATGCTGAAAATCTGTACAAATTGGCCCTGGACAAACTAAATCTTTCCGTGTGGAAAAACCATGTTACTTTTCCTGAAAAGGCGAATGGTGAAAGTACAGTACTTAAGAAAAATCATGTGAAAGATGCTGAATGTGGTGTCAGTAATAATTCTGCTCATTTTGTGGCAACTGAACAAGATAGGAGGAAAAAAACGAGGGATGTGCCAAAAACAAAGGCGGAAGCCAAAAAGTTCAGAAATAATGCTCCCAAGCCTTTGGTAAAGGAGAATTGTTTAATCCCTGAAAATAATTCAAGGTTAACTCGTTCCAGATATCGATCTATGCAGAACCAAAGTATGAGCACGTCTGGTGAGTTTCAAGTCGGCGTTTCAAGATATTTGAAAGGTGATAATGCATCTTTGTCCAATACATTTACTCAGCAAGAGTTACTCCGGGAAACAAAAAGTTGTAAAGCTGCTTTTGGCGTTAAAATAAAATGCATTTGCAACAACATGTGGTGTTGGCAGTGCCTTGTAATGGAAGTTATAGAATCTGGGTTATTGAAGAATTTTTTTCATCTGAAGTGGGAGTTTGTCCGAAGACGGCTTTCATCTAGGCTTCTCACTGACATAGGTATGTACAAACTATTTTGCTCTGATCATTCAGAGTAGTTCTCCCACACAAACACTTCGGTAAATTGGCCCTAATTGAACTTGTATCCCATTTTTTTTTATAAGTAATTGAGCTTATATCCCATAAAGACAATGTGTCATTTAAAACACAAATTAAGTTACTCTTTTCCTTTCAGATCACATATTTATTGACAATACGCTTGCAGCCATTTTCAAGTTAATAATTTTATATATTTTTCGTCGATCACCCTTCCCCCAACAAAAAAGAACATCAAATTGGTGCTGTTTTGTCTTGATATCCTATTTACCATGTTCTTTTTTAATTTTAGATGGTGCCAGCATCTGAAAATTGTTTTCAGTTTATATATTATCTGTCAATTCCCCCTCTCCCCAACAAAAAGAACATTGAATTGGTGATGTTTTGTCTTGATATCCTATTCACCTTGTTTTTTGTAAATTGACTTCTATAGTGTTGGAATGAGATAACTGTATTATTGGGTCTTGGATGCCCAGAACATGTAAAGAACATGCGAGTCTGTTTTGTCCACTTTCTCCATCCCCCTCTATCAAAATAGTAAAAAAGGAAGTCCGAAGACCCTATTCATCCCTCAAGGCTGCTTCCCTTTCCTTTCTTTGCTGAATTCCTCCACGTTTCAATCAGATCAGAGAAAGAAAGCCTTCAGAAGTAATCTGAAAGTAGTGGTGGTGGTCTGCCCATTGATTATGAGAAGCCCGGAGGTGTAGAGAGTGGGGTGTCAGATTGAGAGCACCGTTGTACAATATACACTTGATTTCATTATGAAGGGAAAAACAGTTTTGTTGCATTACAAAACCTAAATAGGGGGTAAGAGGTGTAAATACCCAGTTCCTTCTTTTGCTATATTTTTAAACTTTAGTGCTCAAGTTTCATTTCATTTTTAAACTTGAGCACTAACTAATATAAGTAATTATTATTTTGCTTCTAATTGTTAAACTAGGTTAGGCATGGCTGAGGATATTATCAACTTTAGTGATTTTAGTTTAGGAATGAGTTTGGATTTTATAGAGGCAGCATTTTTGGTCCTTAGTTGATGGAGGCAGCATTTCAACAATGTACCCTTAATTGTTTGTGGCCATTGATAAAAACCTTTCTTTTTTCCTAGCTTTTTCAGCTGCTGTAACTAGAGCTTTGGGAATTGGAGTTAAGTAGGAGTTCATAGGCTGCATTTTGTAGCTGAAGTGATATCAATTAACCTATATCAATTCTTATAACTACACTCACTTCATTGACGAAACAAAACCTTAGTGCTTGAAAACGACTGAAACCAATACCAGAAACCAACACCTGTTTATCGACCTAAAAAACAAAACCAGAACCAGTAGGGGCTCGCAGAGTGGTGTATCACATGAAGAGAATGCTTTTTTTTGTTTCACTACATTCTTGCAACTATGGAGACTTTGTAATTATCACTGTTATGTTTTCGTCTTCAGGAAAATGCTTTGGGAACCGTGGTCAGATTCATGAAACACATGAATTGTTTTTCCAAAGCATAGCAGTCCTAGTCAGCAGAAACCCATCTGGTCAGATTCATACCAACTCTTCTGTTCCTCTCACTTCTTTGCTTGATTTTTTTGGGAAGGAGATTGCTGGAGATGTGTTTGCCGTTGAGCGTGCAGCAATACTTTACAACATATGTTGGTATTCTTTGAAGAGTTACCCTTCCAAGGATACAAGGTATTTGTAACTGTAGGTACTTGTGTATTTTTCATGCGTTCTACTTATATAAAAAAGTATATCTTTCATGCATTTTATTCATATCTGTACTGGAAATGTGTGTTTTCTCTTCCTCCCTTAGTTTTTTCAAAGAATTGTTAATAGTGGTATCAACACATAGTTATTTCAGATTCCTAATAAGATGTGCTGATGTTGACTTTTTTTTTTGGGGGGAACTGCACTTCTCACCCACAAACTACCACCTATTTTCATTTTACACCCTAAACTACCAAAAGTTCCAATATAATCCTTATCTATGCATAATTTTCAATTTTTACCATCAGTTTAGATCTGACCGTTAATCTAGTTTGTGGGTGAAAAGTTCCAGTTCCCCTTTTTTTTAAGATACCCTTTGAAGATGCTCTGTGGTAAGCGGATTTTGTTTTTTTTTAGAAGTTCTTTAATATCTCAGTCACCTCATGATTTCGTGACCATATTTGTTTCATATCATTGTCTTTCTCATTCATTTGAAATTTGTGTTAGATGAGAAGATCATTATTTCTTGTATTGTACTCACATGCTTGCAGGCACACTTGCAATATTATCCTAGTTGGTAGGTTTGACAGATCATTCTCTCCTCTCTCAGCGATGTTCGATTAAATTATACCTACGACATAAGCATGTATATACATTTTCTGCATCTATCACAGCAGTAATGTCTACTTTATTGTCATTGACTTTTCGCAAATAACTTCCTTTCCCTCTCTCTTTTTGTTGGAATTGTGATCAGGACCGCTTGCTGTGATCTATTTAACATTCATGTATCAAAACTAGTGTCTTGGTTGATGCTGGCATTTGTTCTCTGCCGTGAGGTTCCTCTACTTTTTGAGAAGGTCAACCTTTCTTTAAATTTTCTTTATCTTGATTTTTATGGCTTTTTTGTCTTATTTCTTTCAATGTTGTCCCAGATATATTTGACGATAATGAATATTTGGTCATTGCTTTGACTGCCGTACTTGATAATTTGATGATACTGAATCTTTCTTGATCTCTGGGGGTTATTTTGTCTCCCTTCAGAAGATCCTTTGAGCTAATTTATTTTTGGTCTGTGTTAATTTCTGGTGCATAATAACTCAAATTCCCTGGATGACCTGTCCATGTGCTTCTCCAAACTGGAGTAGTTTCTTATATCAATTCAATGATTTATCTTTGTCTGGCTACCCTGAATTTTGTTTAAGGATACTGATCTCAGCATTGTAGTCGAAAAAGAAATATTGTTAACTCATTGGAAAAATGCAGGTAGAGATATCCTCACGTCTGGGAGACCATTAATCTTGGACTAGGTCTAAATTCTGATTCTTCTATTATAACATGGTTGAAAGCTGTAGAAATGATGAAAAATTATAAGGTCATGATTTATAAGGACAATGGGTGTGATTTCAGCAGTTTACCTACATCTGTGGCTTTCAATTAGTATGGGGACTAGAAATTAAGCCTCATTATAAAAAGGTGATACTAATTATACGACTGAGAAGATAGTTTTGGATCATCTGACTTTGAACCTAATATCAATTTTAAGAATTTTTTAATAATGGTTTATTAAAATTTACAGATTAAAAAAGACCCTCACAATGGTTATCTATTTTTGTATAAAATTCCTGTTTTGATTTAAAGACAATGGGTTTTAGAATGGATCTGATTGCATTGACATTGCTAGTGTTAGTCTAGGACTTTTTGAATCAGATATGGGGACATAATACTTCTCTCCTTGCCAATAAAACTGATTTGGACTTCAGCTTATTGGGTCAAGTTGGATATAGTGTTGGTCCTGTTCTATGCAAAAAAAAAAACGATAAAAGATAAACCCTCATTGGACCTTGGACTTTTAGAGTTCAGCCCAGGTTGATTCCACTTCCACTTTTACCTTGGCTTCCACAGGTTGCAGTTAGGACTTTTGAAAGCTCTTTCTTCTCTTGCTCAAGGCGACTTCCTTTCATGTAATCAAGTTGATTAACCATTACCATTTACTGATACAACAGGTTTCTCAACTACTGGCTACTGTGTATGCACTTTCTGCCTCAACTAAGCTTTTTCCATTGCTATCTTCCTGCAAAGCGCTCACTGACTATCAATGGGCTTCATATTTTCATCAAGCTTCACTTGGCACTCATCTTAATTACCAGTTATTTGCAAATATGACTGGGAGATCCAAAGTCCAACACCTTGTGGATGCTGAGGTATGCCTGCAAGTGTATCTGTTGCCTATCCTTTCAGTGCACTTTTTGGCCCAATCACTTAATCTTGTGATTGAACATGTCATCTATGTCAAGTTTTGTGAACTTACCCTTTATTTGAGATTATACGCTCATCATTTCAACTATTTCCAAGCATTTTCAGAAAGCAACCGTTGCTTACACCTTTGGATACTTCCTTAGATATGCATGCAAAGCATATGAATCTTGGTCCTATGTGAAAATAAAAATAAACGAAGAGGGAAAGTTTGGTGTTATGTTTTTTAGTCATTTGGTGGTTCTCCAGTGCATAAGTAGCATATGCTGTTTCATAGGTTAATAAATTGTATTTTCAGGGTCCATATGTTCCTGGCTCGACCTGCAGAGGAGAAGAAACAAGCAACTTACTGAGGTTGTACGTGCTGCTTTTATAACTGAAGCATCAAATCACTCTCTAACTGAATCAGTCTCTTTGTCCTGTTGCAGGCTTGCACCTGACTCTACTCAGAAACTTGAAGAATTTGTAACAAAATTCTTTGCAGGCCTTCCTGGCGTGACAGTGGTTTGCATAAGTTTGCTTGGAGGTGCTTATGCTAGATTACTAAAAAATTTGCTGCTTTATCCTACATGTGTTGGTGCATGGATGCTAGTGTCACGCTTCAACTCTATGAGTCAACCTGTTGTTTTACTTCTGCCAGTGGATCCTGTCAGAGAAGGTATTTATCTTAACAGAGGCATGCAAATTCATGTAAATCTCACATGGCACTAGTACTTATTTATAACATCCTAAATAACCTGGGAAATTGTAGCAGAATATTCAGATGATGATGCTAACTCTGGCTGTCGTAAACTTTGTAAGAGCTTGGACGTGGGTAAACATTGGCACTGTCCATGGGGTTCTACTGTGGTTGATGATGTAGCTCCTGCGTTTAAGCTAATATTGGAAGAGAATTACCTGTCATCTTCAATGTTTCCCATAGAAGATACAAAAAGTAATAGGACAATGTGGTGGATGTGGAGAAAGGAGCTTGATCGCCGTCTTGGTAAATTGCTGAGGTAGGTTACCACTCTTCCCTTTTTAATAGAATGTTTCCTTTTATATTTGTAAGTTTCTATGTTACCCTGACTTATAAAAAAAAAGTTTCTATGTTACCCTGTGTGGACTTGCAGCATGGGCTCATTAGTATGATTTGGAATAGGCAGACGTACCAACTTTGTTTCTTTCTTCAATTGGATAGATGTTAGTTTAGGATGTAAATACTGCCAACTTATGCTCTTCTCTTAATTAATGGCTCTTGATAGAATTTCACTATATTGCATGAGAAATGATATAATGTTTGGAACTTCCATGCTTCCATTGACCAGGAACTTAGAAGATTCATGGTTGGGTCCCTTTAGATATGTGCTTCTAGGAGAATGGTCTAATCGCAAGCACCTGGACTTGGTACATAAGAAACTGGTGCATGATCTAAAATCCAAGTGTAAGCTGGAAGTCAATGAAAGCCTTCTTAATGTTATTCTTGGAGGCTCCAAGGATGCCTTTGAAGAAGCAGGTGTTTTGCAGCTTTGCTTAAGGAGAGGTTACTATTTTGATAAAGTAGGATATCGTGATGAAGCAAACCGTGGGACATCTTTCAATGCGTCCAATGGAATCGAGAAACAGGATGAGTTGGCCTTCCAATTAGTGAAGGAAGCAGTGAAAAAGCTTGAAGGGGAAGACTCTATTAATCGAGAAGCAATAATTTTAGTGTTGGACTGTGAGGTGCAGGTGGGTCTTTGATTTTACTCTTCTTTTTTTTTTGTCTTCAAAACTTTACAGCGCCAGCAATTAATCTTGAAGTTGTGTTTGACTTTGTTCCACTTATTCAAATGATTTGGAATTGTCTTTATTTAATCAAGAAATTCTAGGGACACTTTTTTTTTACTAAAAGGAATTTACAAAATTGGCGGGACAGTCACATGTGACACTGCCACATCAGTTTCTTCAGCCATAGTTCTTGACATGTACTTATGAGCAAAATTCATTGTATTTTGGAGATGCCTTCTCTTTGCTTAGCTAGGCAAATTAAGGATTGAACACACTTGTGTGTCATGCCTGATCTGCTGTGATTATTGTATCTTTTTGGGGATGGAGGGATGATTTGTCCTATTTTTATGCCCTTTTTTTAAACAAGATCATTGACCTTGACAGATGCTTCCATGGGAGAATTTACCAATATTAAGAAACCAGGAGGTTTATCGCATGCCTTCTGTTGGCAGCATCTCTGCAGCACTTGATAGAAGCCACCACCATCAAGAGCAGGTTGGGAAGATTGTTGCTAGCTTTCCTCTGATAGATCCCTTGGACGCATTTTACCTGTTGAATCCCAGTGGTGATCTCAGCAGCACACAAGTTGAATTTGAGAAGTGGTTTAGAGACCAGAACCTGGAGGTAACTTTCCTGGTTACTTCTTTGGTCATTAAAGGAG
Source organism: Juglans mandshurica (assembly GCA_022457165.1). NCBI lineage: Eukaryota > Viridiplantae > Streptophyta > Magnoliopsida > Fagales > Juglandaceae > Juglans > Juglans mandshurica. The sequence continues at coordinate 3,902,986 of CM039621.1, read as the reverse complement.
CCATTGGCGGTCCATAACAGGGATTTCCAGTTGAAGTGCCCCTCATACATATGTAGATTTATACTTGTATTTATACTCCTGCACACGCATCCCATCTTTGGACTGCACACTTGCATTAGTTTTTTTAAACTTTTGATATAATTCCTAATCAAGCTATGTACGAAATTGAAGAGATTGCTAATTGCTTGCTTGTTTCTTAGATTAACTCATGTAAATGCAAATAACTCTACAGGGGAAGGCTGGATCTGCACCAACAGCTGAAGAATTGATTGCAGCCTTAAAAAGTCACGATCTTTTCATTTATTTTGGCCATGGAAGTGGTATACTAGTGTTATTTCATATATTATTTTTATCCATGTATTCCTTCTGGAACTATTGATTTGGTTTGCAAACTCTCCCTTCAATCATGCTAAATTTTACTTCTGTATGGGTGGTACAGGAGCACAGTACATTCCCAGGCATGAGATTCAAAAACTTGAGAACTGTGCTGCTACTCTCTTGATGGGCTGCAGTAGTGGCTCCTTGATGCTAAATGGCTGTTACGTTCCGCAAGGCACCCCCCTATCTTATCTGCTAGCTGGTTCTCCTGTCATTGTTGCCAATCTATGGGAAGTGACAGACAAAGATATTGACCGATTTGGGAAAGCCATGCTTGATGCTTGGTTGAGAGAAAGATCCAGTTGTTCCTTGGGTTGTGTCCAATGTGATTTATTGTGTGCAGAACTTGAGGCAATGACCGTAAGGGGCTGTAAAGGTAATGCAAGGAGAAAAACCCAAAGGAAAAAATCACCTGAAGCTTGTGAAACAAGTTTGTTCAAGGAGGACTTCTGTGACCATAGACGAAAGATTGGATCATTCATGGCTCAGGCTCGTGAGGCTTGCACTCTCCCTTTCTTGATTGGGGCATCACCTGTATGCTATGGTATCCCGACGGGTATAAGAAGGGCGAAGGATTTGTAGCGTAGTGTGTCCACCAAAATCAGCTCAATTATTTGTGTAGGTTTGGAATACCATCATCACACATCCATTGTTGGTGTAGCAATCCCTCCTAGCCTCCACCTAGGATGTGGGTTGAAAGCATAATTCATTCGGATTCTCCCACATGTTTGATCTATTTTTAGCCATTTCTCCAGGGATATTTGACGTTAATGCGACCAAAAAAGGTAGGACTTGTGCAATGTCTATGCCGCCCAAAACCAAGGAAGTTGGCAATTAAGACAAACTTGCAAAGTCATTTTTATACACGACAATTACATTTTAAATCTATAGTGGCCGGAAGTTTGGACATCTAGCCCATAATAAACGGCTTATTACTTGGGTTGTCCTTCAATTCTTGACATTTTGCTTTCCCTGTAACTATTACATACTGTTGGGCCCCGGAGGAAGCGACTAAGTTATGTTCTAATATTTACCACATTCAATCCCGTGTAAAGCAGCTTTTATTTCCTTTCAACCTTGGAGGATTAGAAACGTTGATTTGACATTTTGGATGCTTTGTAAAGGAGTTTAAGCTTTTGATTTAGAGACTTGCTCATTTCATGAAACATTGCATTGGAACGTTGGCCGATTGGAAGTACCATTGATTCAGGATTTTTTTTTTTATTTTTTAAGAAAGGATGATTAATTATGTTTGAATCTCTCTTCACCTGGAAGGCCCTCTTCCAAGTCTGGGCATGCACTGAAGTGGAGGCCCAGTCCGTCAAGTAAATGGAGCGAGCAGGCTCGTCTTTTATCCCTTTTCCAGATCATATTTGAACTCCAGCAGCTGGATCCGATTGGTAAATCTGTTATTATTAAGGTCATCTTGACGACTCCACATCGTTTATGTTGGTTTTGAGCTTGAAATTCAACCTTCTTGTTTTGCTGCTTTTGTTATTAAAATTTCTCGATGAAAGGATTTCTTGTTTTTCTTTTGATCCAGTAGTCCATGCTCAAAAGAGAATTCGTTTTAGGGATCCACATATTGAGATAAGAATTTTCACCCACAAGTTACTTTTAAGTTGTAATTAAAGAGGAAAATAAAACAAGAGAGAGGTGACTTACCGTTTTGTTGCTTCTTTTTTATTATTTCATCGTCTCTGTTAGCCTTCTTATTAATCATTTTACTTTTCCAAATGTTCCCGGTATGATTGAAATGCATGTGCATTATCATGTGCGCAAGCTTTTAAAGTGCAGTGGGCTCCCGTGATTCCTTTATCCATATTCTCCTTGCCTCAATGAGACTATAATTTTTAATTCATCCAAGAAGGGCCGGGCCATACATTTTACCGAGCACCAAGTAATGGAGGCAACAAATAAAAGCATCACTACTAATCAACCTACCAACTTACCAAGAAGGTAGACTGGTCATGATGTTCTGAACAATGACAAACCGAGATGAAAGCAAATCGCAACATAGAAAATTTCATGTAGAGAGATGATTGCTAAAAATAAAAAATAAAGAGTAATGAAGGTAATTGGGAAATTACATCTAGAGGAAGTACATCACAGAGAAAGAAAAACAACAATCAACAATCTTTCCACGTTTTCATCGTCTTGGCTAATCTATCGCACAAGCCATGCAACAATACAAATGAGAAGTAATCCATGCAATGTGAGGAGAAATCCAACCCTTTTTTTAAGTTATTTCCTAATTTCTTTTCCCTACTGAACTATATACCCGAGAAACTTCTCCAATTCCTCTCTTTTTTTATGGGTATCCCTCCCTCCCCTAGTAGCATTTTGATCTACCTTTGATCCATTATGGCTTCTCTACGCCTGCGTCTCCTTCCTGATCGTCCCAATAATACCCTGCCATGTCGGCGAAGGCGGCTAACCAGTGACACACTACCATCATCACCACCACCATCATCACTGTTATTGTAGTCATCTTGATCAGAGGAATCCAATCTACCAACAGGAGACGTGTGGTGAATGCCAACAGCACTCTGATCCGATCCACGTTGAAAGGTCCTCTCAGCCTGTCTCAGCCGTCTACCAAGATCATTTCCCGATGGCCCAAATGCGTGCAATAGAAGAAAGACATTCACCAGATTACTATCAAAGCCAACCCCAAAGCCCCTATTACTCTCTGCAGCATTTACATCAAAACCACCATCCTCTTCGTCTGTATCAAAACCATTATGATTACTTTCAATTACATAATCTCCAAAAACCATTGCCCCTGGCATTGTTGACCTTATTGTACTGATCACATCATCCTGCTCCCTCTCCCGCTCAAGCCGTCTCCATTTCTGTTCAAGTATGGGGTCCACTTCACGTGGCCTAGCAGAGGGGTGTTCTGCCTTAACATGTTTCCTCAGCTCTTTGTAATTTCCAACAAATGAGCAATTATCCTGCATGCAGCTTCTCTTTTTCTCATTTAGATATACTCGTGCAGGTTCAACCACTGTCCAACCTTTAACCTGGCCCCTGCAAAGGGGGCAGGCAAGCTCAGTGACTTCACAACTCTCAATGGGCCAACTGGAATCTGGGACCAGAACGGGATCATTGATGGAGCCATGCACGTGTTGTCCATCACTTGATGAGTTTACTTTAGTATATGCTTTCTTGTACTGGCCAAGGCAGTTGGAGTACCGGAAGCTAGTTCCACACATGAAGGGACGGCAACCCTTGTCATGGGAAGAACAGAGGAGGAGAACAGCATTGTGAGGACACTCCATGCACACAGAACATGTCGCATCTTCCCAGTCTTTTTTATCCAAAGTCTTGGAGCATTTCTTGGGGCACATGTCCACCAAAACATCTGACTTATAAGAAGGCAGTGGATATGGAGTTACCCTGAAATGTCGGGAAGCAATTCTACGTCGTCCTCTGCTACTGTTCACCATTTCCAAATACCTGAAAACAATATTGCAACATATTATGAACATAAAGTTGCCAATTATCAGCAGAACATCATACATGAAAAGGAAATCAAATTCCGGAGTTCCAACACTGAATTGGAAGTCTGATCAAAACTATCACTGCATGTGACTCCTATAATTGAATTGTCACTATGCCACCCCATGACAAGGAATTAGAACATAACTTCAAAAAGAAGTTAAAATGAAGCCTCAATAAGTATTGAGAAACAATCATTTGGGGATACCCACACTGTAATGAAGATACAGAGCAAATAATATAATGGTATATTTACTTCTCAAAAAAATCATTGCAAATGAAGTTTAGGATGGACGATTAAAATGTAGAGAACCCGGGTTGATTTGTAAACTAGACATGGATAAAGCTTATGACCACGTCAATTGGCGGTTCTTACTTTATCTTCTTGCAAGATGTGGCTTTGGGGGGAAATGATAGAAATGGGTAAAATTTTGCATCTCTTCAGTACGATTCTCTATCTTGGTGAAAGGGTCACCAATGGATTTCTTCAACTCCTCTCATGGCTTGAGACAGGGAGATCCTCTTTCTCCTCTACTTTTTTTATTCATCATGGAAAAGCTCTAAGTAAGATGATTGAGGGCCTGGTGGACGGGAGGTTTCTTTATGGTTTTCAGGTGGGGAATAGCGATCTTAACATCTCTCACCTGTTATTTGCCGATAACACTCTCATTTTTTGCAGTGCACATCTTGGACACATTCAAGCCTTGAAGGCGCTACTCCTTTGCTTTGAAGCTCCATCAGGCTTGAGAATTAACCTTTCAAAGTCTGAATTAGTGCCAATGGGGGTTGTCCATGAAGCGGAGTCTTTAGCTACACTCTTGGGATGCAAGGTATCTTCACTGCCTCTAAAGTATCTTGGCTTACCATTGGGTGCCTCCTTTAAATCTGGAAGGATTTGGAATGGTGTGGTCGAAAAGGTGAATTGGTTCTTGGAAGAGGTTATATTTGTCGAAAGGTGGCAGGTTGACTTTGATCATAAGCACTCTTCCAAACTTACCCACTTACTTTTTGTCTTTGTTCCCGCTTCCTACAAAAGTAGCTAACCGCATTGAGAAATTACAAAGGGATTTCCTGTGGAGTGGATTGGAGGATGAATTCAAATTTCATTTGGTTAATTGGTCAACGGTTTGTACTCCTATTTCTGGGAGAGGTTTGGGGATTTGCCACTTGACGAAATTCAATCTAGCTCTCTTGGGTAAATGGTTGTGGAGGTACCAACTTGAAAGGGAGGTCCTATGGAAGTCGGTTATAGACTCTAAATTTGGAGAGGCTTGGAGAGGTTGGTGCTCGAATGAGGTACGAGTCACATATGGAGTGGGGTTATGGAAATATATAAGGGGACACTGGGAGCCCTTTCGAGGACATGAACATACTGTGGTGGGTGATGGTTCTCATGTCAGATTTTGGTATGATAAATGGTGTGGTGACCATAGCCTTCAAGACACATTTCCTACTATTTTTAAGCTCGCAAGAGAAAAGGATGCAGCGATTGTCGATATTTTGGAAATGGCCCCCCTCAATGGAATATTGACTTCATTAAGGCAACCCAAGATTGGGAGGTGAAGATTATTTTAGAGTTCTTTGCGACATTGTATTCAGTAAGTATGCTAGAGGACACCAGGGATAAGATGCACTGGAGTAATTCTAAGAAAGACAACTTCACTGTTAGATCATTTTACCAAACTCTAACGAGTCTTGGATTGACCATGTTCCTGTGGAAGAGTATATCGCAGAAGAAAGCTCCTTCAAAAGTGGCTTTTTTTGTTTGGACAGCATCATTGGACAAGATCCTAATTACAGATAATCTGAGGAAGCACCGGGTAATTGTGCTGGATTAGTGTTGTATGTGTAAGAAGCATGGGGAATCAGTAGATCATTTGCTTCTACATTGTGAGGTGGCCAGGGTCATGTGGGATGATTTTTTCACAAGAGTCGGTTTGTCATGGGTCATGCCTCTTAGATCGGTGGACTTCCTTGCAAGTTGGCGAGGCATTCAAGGTAACTCACAAGTGGCAGCCATTTGGCGTATGGTTCCTATTTGTATGTGTTAGTGTATCTGGAGGGAAAGAAATGCAAGAAGCTTTGAAGATTGTGCGAGAACAACAGAGGAACTAAAACTTTTCTTCTTTAAGTCATTGCTTTTATGGGCGGGAACCATTGTTGGTAACGGTCTAAATGATCATGACCTTCTTCTTTCGATTGTAAACCCTAGCTAGGTGTTTCTCATGTGCATTACCTGTGTACTTGGGCTTTACCTTTTTCTACTAATAAAATCTCTATGATTACCTATCAAAAAAAACTTCTCAAAAAAATAATACATTTATAATAGACTAATGCAATTCAACTATTGTTCCATCCAAGGTGACACCAGCAGCAATCTTCCTCGTAAAACACCCCCAGATGTTGTGAAATCTTCAATTAAATTTCTTTCTCATTGTTGCAATCCAGTTGCGCCCCATATCTTAGAAACTCTCTTTGAAATAAATAGAGCGTAATGAGAAAATATAACCTATTCCCCAAGGCTTCCTTTATGTAGTGTCCTATTCATCCATTAAAAATTAATGTGGCCTGTCTACATGGTTTAAATATCCATCACACCTCCTTTTAGTTAACTATCTCTATGCTAAAAGTAGTGAAATCAATTAGCATAATGTTTATTTTTTAATTAGAGGATGAAGAAGAGAGGGGATGAAGCCCATTAAGCATAAGCCCCAAGCTCACCTCATAACTACTCTTAAAAAGTCCCACGGTAGTTTAAGCACTTATAAGCCAATTTCTAACTCCCTCCTGGGGAAAAAAGAAGAAAAAAAGAAAAAAGAAGGAAAAAAAATTCTTGCTATTATGGACAACACCCCACAACTGAAGATAATCACTGCTCCTGTTGCCGCATCTCACGCAGTGCGTGCTTAATCTTGCAACAAAATCGACAAATAATAAAAGGCTAATTCCTTTTTCCATTCCCAGAAGTCCATTCATGATATAATGATTTTGAAAACAAAACAATATATCTGTCACCCAACATTCAAGTCAGAGAACTTCGAGAAGTTTTCACATTTCTAAAAACCAGTGGGTGTGGGAATTTTGAGCACCACCCTCCTCTAACTCCCTTATTCGCTACAGAGAAAGATTGAGTAAATTCCCAAGGGTATGGGAGCAGGAAATAACACCGCCATCATCACAAGTAGTGTTGTTGTCTCCCTATTGACCCTTCCCACTAGCATATGGACAATGGTGTCTCAGCAGGCTACCTAACAAACGCATTATTTTATCCCATTACTCCAGTAGAATATCCAATCAATTGACTCATTAGATAATGAAAAAAAAAATCATAAACTCAGTTCATGATGGCTTAGAGATGCTTTCTGTGTATATTCATCTAAAGATTAGAAAATACACACAGTGGGTAAGCGTTCAACTATGATAATAAGACAGAGTAGGAGCACCAAAAAACAGAGTAAAGCCTCGTTTATTTTCAGGAAACTTCTCAACTCATCTCATCTCATCTCATCTAATCTAATCATTACAACTTTTTCAAATCTCAAACCAAAAATAATATTAAAAATATATATTCTAACAATATTTAACTTTTTAACTTTAATCTCAACTCATCTCATCTCATCTGCGAAAACAAACAAAGCCTTAGTTGATTCATGAGCATTGTAAAACACAGGGCGAAAAGAATACAATATCAACCAAACAAAAATAAAAAATTGTAAGGATAACAATTCCAGAGTAATCAATATTTTTTTTTATTGGCCCCGGGTGTCCAAGAACAAAGTCTCGACTAATCCCAGGGGTGCACAAGCCTCAACAATGAGTTTGCAAGTGCAGCTCGCGTAATTCAAGGGAAAGTTCCCCTTAGTCAAACGGCCCCTAAAAATTGTTTGCACTTAAGAGGATTCAAACCTTAGACCTAGAAAGAGCATACCACTAAGACCAAGGCCTTTACCACTTGAGTCAACCCCTAAGGGTTTCCAGAGTTATCAATATGGAAGAGAGCCAAACTGTCTAACCTCAAATGAATCACCAGTGTAAAAATCATTTTCAACTGACAAAAGAAAGATAAGAGAACAATCAACTAAAAACGGTGCAAAAAACTCCATTTGTATACAGATTCATGTGTTAATATATTCCAGTGCCACCAACAAATTCCCATAAAATACCAATTGCAAGGTAATAATAGTTAAGAGAGGTTTTAATGTTCTGTTGACCTATACTTTCATTCCGTAGTGGCTAAAATGTGAAATCCAAGCTTGTAAGAACCAGCAATCAAACGACCAGAAGTACTAACTTCAAACAAAGCACAACGCTAGAAGCCCGAAATACAATTTGAGAAAGAAATGAACGAATACATATATCAATAAATACTTATAAAAAAGAATACATATATCAATAAAATTCGGAGAATACTTCTGGCTAATCTAACAATGATATCAAAATTGAAACTTCCTAGGAATTAAACCAAATTAAGCAGAAAAAACAGCACTAAAAAAACCCACCTGAGTCGCACTTCGGGCAAATCTAGATCAACAGACGAGTAAGTTGCAAAGACCAAAGTGCTTCTGATTATACCAAAAACGAAGCAAGTTAGGAGACTTTAATACGAATTGCCCAACAGAAACAACGGGCACGGCCAATGAAACCCGCAAAATGGGCAGTTGACGAATCAATAAAAGGATAAATTTCAAGAAGCCATGATATGCAACACATAGATTGAACCTTTATCCGTCCGGGATCCAAATTAATATAATTTGAATATTTGTTACAAAAAAATAGAGAGAGAGTGGAAGTAAACGTAAAGGTGTTCGAAAAAATTAGTTGAATAAAAAAAATACAGCAAATTTTATTGAAACGCTTCCCTTGTGCATCTGGGATTGGGAGCCAGTAAAAATAAGGGAAAATTAAAGGAGAAAGAGAACTTGGAAAATGGAAATGGGGTACCCACTTCGGTAAAAAAAAAAGGTGAAATGCGCTAGAGAGAGAGAGAGAGTAATACCCAAATTGCAGTTCAGAATGGAGATTCGATCATTGAAGGTAACAAATTTGGGGAGAAAGATAAAATTAGGGCTTACGAAACGCAAGCAGAGGCGACGAAACCAAGGGCAGGATGAGAGAAAGAGAGTTCAAGGGCGGGACAGGTCCATTATCATCTCATTTGGTGTCCGCGAAAGTTCAGAGAAAGAGGGAGAGAGAGAGGCGTTATCGGATTCGTCGAATTCGAGTCGTTGCCACGCAACTCCCTGGCTGTGACCTCTGAAAGAGAGAGAGAGAGAGAGAGAGAGAGCAGAGGGATTGGGGGTGCGGGTAAAATAGGGAATCAGTTCAGCGATACGGAGGCGAGATGCGAATCATACCGAGTGCCGAGGGACGTATCACGCGCCCGTGCTAGGAGTGCAAGCAACGCTCCCCCTTTAGTGGGGTATGGTAACGTGATGTGACGCGGAGTGAGTGTATCTTCACGTCGTGAGGTTGGTGCCGTCGGTAACTCCCAACCTGGGAAGGCGTGACTTTTGTTGGCTTTATTCGCAGCCTTCTCCCTTTCCCCCTTCCCCGTCCTGTTAAGATTTGTTTGGAAAATGTTGCCCTCTTGAACCGACTTTACTTTATTTGCAGCAGCAGCCATGCCATGCCATGCCTTTGCCTTTGCCTTTGCCTTTGCCGCTGCAGCCAAATCCCTTCTTCTTGGATGCAGATAAAGCCATTAACAATGATTCTAAATCAGAGCCCAAAATCAATATTAAGAGCTAGTTTAGATTTAAAAAATGTTTCATTTCATCTTATCATTATAATTTTTTACATAAAATATAATAAATAATTCTACTTTTTTAAATCTTAATTTAATTTTTTTTAATCTTAAATCAATAATAATATTAAAAAATAATATTCTAACCATATTTTTTTTAATTTTTAATTTTTATCTAAAATTATCTTATCTCATTTTAATATCGAAATTAATCCCGACAATAAATGACTCAGGACTAATCTCCTTCCTGAAGTTCCCTGGCAGATTCCTCAAAAACTCTCAATTATATGAAGATGGGATATTTAAACTTCCGAGAAATGCTTTGGTCCGAATTCAGATCTAAATGGTATTCTGAATGAATTTTTTTATTTATTTAGTGATTAAAAGAATATTTTTTAATAATATTATAAATTTTTTTTTTAAATATTTATGATGATTAAAAAATATATAAAAAATAAATAAATAAATAAATGTATTATTTGGTTAACTTATAGTAGTCTTATTCGGACCAATTTTTCAGTGACGGTAACAGGACTCTTAAACCTACTCCTCCATTTCCTGATTCTTTGTTAAGAGATGTCCGATATTTGATATTTGATGTTTGATGTCGCACTACAAAACATATCATTACCTAAATAAAAACAAGATCTTTCCGGATCAGATGGCTATGTATATTATATAATGCGCCGAAATTAGTAAAAGGTATTATTTAGATATAGAAACGATTTCATTTCATCATATTTTATCATTATAATTTTTATAAATTTTTACATAAAATATAATAAATAATTTAATTTTTCAAATTTTAAAATAATAATAATATTAAAAAATAATATTTTATTCAATTTTTAACTTTCATCTAAAATCATTTCATCTCATCTCACTGTTCAAACCGACCTAATAAAATTATAGCACTCTCGATCGTCTGTCGAAGTAATTGTATTTATTTATGGAATTTTTATTTATTTTTTGGTCTTAGGACTTTGGCTGCATTTAGACGTTCAATTTCATGATTTTCTTATTGGTAGTTCATCGACCTGTGAAGATGCATGGCTTTCGTTGCTTCAGAACTCTTTTTCAATCTTTTAAGGCCAAATTTATGTTTGACCGTATTGTTATTTCTTAATATATCTCTAGTCAATTTTCAAAATTATTATTTTTATTCTTGCCCCATGAACCATAATTTTGGATCCACCATATATCTAAGAGAATATATATATATATATATATAATGATTATTTTATGTGTTGTTGAAAAGTAAATTTTCATGACCATAGTTTCGAAACTGCAACTCTTGAAAAATCTACCCTTTACTCCGGTCTAACACGATTGTCAGACTCGAATATCATAAAAATTTATTTAGTGAAAATATTGTCTCTTGGACGTTTATCTGTAACGAATTCAGTAATAGTGAAAATCAAACTAGTCACAAAAAAAAATAGTGTACTGATAGAGCTCCATATGTATTAATTAGTTTATGAGGTAATGATTGATATGAAGATATCTCTGCATGTATCCGATTATGAATGTAAGTTTCTCTAAAGAATTAATATCGATAGTTTTCTTTAAAAAAAAAAAGTCAAATTTTTCTAAGACCCTGATGGCATATCATCCGGTTCTTTAAATAAAAAATTTAAATTCAAAATCCTCTTCTATAAATTAAAAAAAAAAAAAGTCCAATTTTAATTTCAAATCTTGTTTGTATATATATAGCATAGGTGGTGCTACTCCCACAGGGAGGCCCTCGAAACAGCTACTGAATAGGTGTCCCTTTTTGTTTTGTTTTTTTCAAACATTTTTTTTAATTCATTAAATATTTTAAAAAAATAAAAATCAGAAATTCATTTTAAAATCCTTACTTAACAAATAAGTTAAAAAAATAAAAATAAAAAAATTCAATCGGTGGCGGTGACCACTTCTGTGGGAAAAGCATTTCCATGTAGTGTTAGGATATAGAGAATTGTAGCTCCAATTCAAGTAATGTAATTCTACAATTAAAAAAAAAAAAAGTAATGTAATTCTATGTTTTTTTTAAAGGAATGTACGAGATTATACAGTAAAAAGGCTTTCTCTGTATCTAATATGTACAGTATCGCCTGGGTATATCTCTTGTATAGAGAGCCGGTATCCATCCTAGTTGTTTTGTTTTGTCATGGCTTCAATGTTGGGACCAATGGGGATATAATCTCGTAGTGTTAGCCAACCTCCAAACCCACGCACAGAAAAACTTCCACTCTAATCACTAATCTCCTCTCCATCCCTCTCCTCCTCCCGGTGCAAGCAGATTGATTGCCTTCCAATTTCAAAGTGTTTGTTGCCTCTTTCCCGGAAACCCAATTAATAATTCAGAATACATCTTTGATAGACTGCGCAGTTCTCTTTTTTGGTCTCTAGAAATTGAAAGAAACCTCTTGGCCTGAGTTCTAACACCCTTCGTATTTTCTCGTTCTCGTTGATTCACAATTTCACCTCGTTCCACTGTTTCGCATTGAGATACACACGACACGAGGCCTCGAGAGTCGAGAGCCGTACCATCGGGGCTCCGTTTCCGCCGGTATGACTGATCTCTTCGGTTCACTTTAATGCCATGCCTCATGCTCGGTCGCTTCATTCCTTCTACACGTAACTGACCATTTCTCCTGCTCTCCTCGGTTCGAAGTCCAAGCTCCGAGAAGTTTATTTGCCAATCTAGGGCTTCCAGTTCTTGGGCTTTGTATTTCATGTTATTTACCATAATGGGTCTGGGTCCCGGGATTCGTTTGCTTTCGCTCATGCCTATCCAGGGGATAGGCTTGTCATTTTCACAAGCACGACTTGACTGAGATGACCATGTTCTTGGTTTGTTGTCCTTAACATTTAGAAGCCCTTCTTGGCCAATTTTGCTGCTTTCTGGTAGTGCTTTCTGACCAATAGTTTTTTAGTACCATTCCTTCAGATTATACAAGTTCCTTAATTATTTGATTGTCCGTGGTTATGGTTTAATTGAGGTTTTCTTGACCAAGTTCTCTTAATCGTGCATACTGTACAGTCTGGTAAATATAGAAATAGGGGAAGGGAAGAAACTTGAAAAGAAGCTTAATTTCCGTGTCATGACAGTTATGGAGGATTAGGGTTTGGGAATTTTGATTGAGATCAGCAGTGACGTATTTTCTTTGGGGGTATATGCAAGGCGAGCTTTGGTATTGACTGAAAATAAATTTATAGTGACATCGGATTAATTATTTTTGTTCTTCTAGAAAATTAGTTTAGAATAACGACGGGTGGTTGAGAAGTTTTACACGAAAGACTAATTGGGGTCCGTTGAATTTTATTTGATCATGATCGAGACAAGTTATGGATAGAAGTGAGCCAGCTTTAGTGCCCGAATGGTTGAAAAGCAGTGGAAGTGTCACTGGTGGGGGCAGTACCAACCATCAATTTTCTTCATCTTCATTGCACTCAGGTAATTTTCATTTGCTCACTTTCACGTATTCTATGCTTTCAAGTGTTTGTTTTATTTGTTTGAATATTTGCTGGTTGCTAAAAAACTTGAAGAAGAGATAAGGAAGCAAGTCTGAATCCTGTTTTCCTGCTGTTTTAGACATTTAGTCGGAAAAATAAAAATAAAAAGCTACGTGCTCAATCTGTTTTAGAGTAGTGCTAGGCTTTGTTCAATGAAGTCATCTTTACTCTTTTGGCTACTTGGACTGCAAACTTTAAGCTTCCTTTGATCTCACAAGGATTGTTGGGAATGAAGGGATATCGCTTAAAAATCCTCAAGAAATAAAAGCCCTGAGATCTAAATCAGTTTTATTTCGAAATCACCATTATTTCTCTGAATTAAATGGAACCTTGGTTCAAAATTTTAGTTGTCTTCTCTTTTTATCATGTCGTGGGATTAACTTACAAGAGTTCTGCTAAATTATTTTCCCTTTCATGTCTTCTGAAATAGATGATCATGCCATATCAAAACATGCAAGAAATGTGTCATTCACGAGTGAGTGTGATCATGACCCGGGTCACTTAGTTGCTTCAGATCAAGTCACTTCCTTTAATTTTCACGGGAGTTCTAGTGGTAATAGTTCTGTTCACACACGGTCTTACAGTAGTTATGGTAGAAGCTACCGTGACAGGGATTGGGAGGACATTGTTGACTACCGTGATCAGGACAAGTTGGTTTTGGGTGACCACAGGCAGCATGACTATTCTGATCCTCTTGATAGCATCTTACCCAATAGGTTTGAGAAGGATGTGCTACAGTGTTCACAGTCTATGATTACAGGAAAACATGGGGACACATGGCCAAGGAAAGCGGCTGCCTACTCAAATAATGCTAAAAGCAAACACAGAAGTAGTGATCGTTTGGTTGGTGTGAGTAGTGTTGTTAGCAGTAGCAATAAAAGTGCATTCGAAAGGGACTTTCCATCACTCATAGCTGAAGAGAGACAACGCGGTTCGGAAATGGGAAGAATCTCATCTTCTAGCTTGAACACTGTCATTCAGAGTTTGCCAATTGGAAATTTGTCTGTGACTGGTTGTGATGGCTGGAAGTCAGCTCTAGTAGAGGTGCCTGTGATTGCTGGAAGCAATTGCACGGGTGCAGTGTTGGCTCAACAGACCATTTATGAAAGCTCAGCTTCTTTGTCTCCAAGCGCAGGGACTGGCCTCAATATGGCTGAGACATTGGCTCAGGGCACCCCGCACACACCTTCTCAAGTAAATTGTAATTTCTATTATAATTTTTAGCATTTGTTGGATAATATGTTCATGATATGGTGTTATATGCTTCTTGTTGTAGTTATCTATTGGAACTCAAAGGCTTGAAGAGCTGGCTGTGAAGCAATCTAGGCAATTAATTCCCATGACACCTTCCACGCCAAAAGCTCTGGTAATTTGCTGCTGCCCTTCTTCTTAATTAATAAATATCTAGAGCTCTATGTGAATCTAGAAAATGTGGTATGTGGTTCATTTCAGAGTTCAACAAATTGAACTCCTTTGTTTGGAGTTGTTGAAGATCAAGAGCTGTCAATGATGTTTCATGAATTACTTGTATCACTAAATTAGCACGCTTAGGCATTGCTCATGTATATGTCCTGTATACTTGGGATCTTGCCTACTCTTATGATCAATAAAATATTGTTTACCAATTAAAAAAAAAACTCATTTGTTTGGAGTGAAAAAAGTTGGAGAATTCAGTTCTGGTGAAGACATGGTTGGTGAGCAACATTAAGAACACCTATCTTATGGTGAGGGACATGACACTATGGTGGGTATGGTCATGGAGAAAGATATTCTGGCAGACATGGTCATGACCCTCAAGGGCAGGGGCATCGGCAAGCACAGCCATGGTAGGCATGGTCAGGGGTTGGTGGACGCCATTTGCATTAAAAAGATGCTTTCCTCCAGTGCTGTAGCATATTCCACCACCTACGTAGTGGCATTAGCAAAGAACATTTTATATGCATTTTAGCAGCCTTTCTAGGTCAGAGACCAAAAGTGTACTCTAGAGTTAAGCTGACATGGTTTTGCCATGTGCTATGAATGCCATTTATCGCAGGTAGGATTTTTCCTAGTTTCTTTTTGAAGTGAAACCATATGAAGGATGATATAGCTGAAAATATATTGCTGGTTGGTAATGAGAAAAATTATGTTATGTGTGCCAGCAATTCTGGCTTGAAACCATTCACTTATTGGTTTTTTGTATCAGGCTTGGCTGGCTTAGAGGCTCATGTCAATGCTTTTTTAGATGTGGTTGATAGCAAAGTAACTAGTCATAACAGTATCCCACCAGCCCCCTCAAGAAAAAAATACAGATACAAAAAGTTTACTGCTTGTAAATTCTGTTATTGTACATGCCTCAGGGTTAGCATTCTATAGCCTAAATGTTGCTGCTTCTAAATTTTGATAGATTCCTTATATTAATCTGATACACAAGGTAATGTTGGTTCATTCGTGTTTTATTCTTTTCAGGTGTCCAGTCCTTCAGAGAAATCAAAACCCAATATTGGGCAGCAGCACACATTTTCATCACACCCTGTTAACAAAACTCCGCGTGGAGGGTATGCAAAATCTGATGTTACAAAGATACCTGTAGGCAATCTGCGCATCCTCAATCCATCACGAGAGTCAAAGGGTATCTCTTCAACTCCTAAGGATGGCTCAAGTCCAATTGTTGGAAGCAGAGTAGCCAATAGCCCATTTGGTCTCACTCCATCCGCTGCTGCGTCTGCTCCCCCTAGGAACTTGAGCAACAATTTAAGCCCTGCCAGTGCTGAGTGCAGGCCAACTGCTTGCCGGACAACTGTGGACAAGAAAACATTGTCTCAAGCTCAGAGCCGGAATGATTTCTTTAAAAATCTTTCAAGGAAGAACTCTTCTGCAAACCACTCTTCTGTCATCCCTGATCCTGGCCAAGCTAGCTCTATCCCTGAGAATTCTGATAAATTGGTCACAGAAGCTTCCATTGCTGATCCTGTTACTCTTCAGAGTAGAGATGTATCTGATACTTCTAAAAGTTGGGGTCAGACAACTCCCAATGGTTGTGCTTGTGATGTGTCTCAGAAATGTTTGGGCAATGCAGAGGAGTACTCCAGGCCTAGTATGATTCTTCATCCAGACGAGGAAGAGGCTGCATTTTTACGATCACTTGGGTGGGAGGAAAATGCTGGAGAGGATGAAGGCCTTACGGAGGAGGAGATCAGTGCTTTCTACATGGAGGTAACTGATCTTCTAGGATTTGCTCTTTTCTTTTTCCTATTAAAGTTTCCATGTTCTGTAATGTGTTTATGTATATATGTAATTAGAATGTAATATATCTTCTAAATACTTCTCTTTAGAGTCTTTATTCTTTTCTTCCTGTGCAGTACATGAAACTGCGGCCATCATCAAAACTTATGCACGAAATACAGCCCAATATATCACCAGCGCTTAACTCACAACAGAGCAGCTGTAGCTGTGCTTCGTCTGAATTGGTCGTGTCTGCTGGGTCAGAATCCTGATTTGGAAAATGACTGAGCAAAGCTAGGAAGTCTGAGTGTGATTGTGGAGGTGATATACTTATATTTTCTTTTCGGTTTCGATTCATTTTAAGCAGCAGATTCGAGCCAAGTTGGTTTTAAGGGGGAGAAAGATAATGGGGATGTCTGCCATTGGTGTGTGCCGAAAGCCATGTGGAATAATAATCTGTAAATGTTCCATCCATTCCCGAGAATAAGGATTGATGTGCTCGGCCTGATTTTAACTTAAGATTTTCTTAGTTGGAAGGTTGATATATAGAAGAAGTAGGAATTTGTGTTTTACATTGATATGCGATGGAAGAAGTCTCCCTTGGAAATATGATGAGTAAAGTGGATTTTTCCTTGTTGTGTGGAGCCTGTGATTTCGTTAGTCATTTGAAAAGGAAAAGGAAAAGGAAAAGGAAAAGGAAGCGAGAATTTGTAAATTATAAATCCGATGTTTATATAAGAGGAATAATGCCATTGATGTTTACAGGGAAAGCTTAAGGATAAAGCATCATTTTTACCATCCTTCGTTTTTTATTCATTTGGGTTCCGCACCGCACACTGCTCAAATTTTTAAGATTTTTTTAATCAAAGATTTTTCATAATTCAAAGAGATATAACTATAGTATATGATTTTTCATGATATTAATTCTTGTCCGTAATAATGAAATGAGATATCGTTTTGGATAGGGTTTTCGTTGAATTTTACATAAAAATTAAGTTCCCACAAGCAGCTCAGATGGCAAATACTCCAGGAGGACGGGTTATAATCGAGAGTAGTGTTATATATACTTACAATTTTATTTATAATATTTATTTTGTCGGGTTTTTTTATTTTTAATTTCAAATTTTGTAGAGAAACAAGTTTTTTATAAATTTTTTTAAGTACATTTAAAATTTCTCTAGAGAAGTAAAATCTTCTTGATTATATTTAACAATTTTTCAATAATTAATTGTGCCCAACCTATATAGTCTGATTTATTCAAACATTGAGTGTATCTATTCTTATGAAGTGTGGATGCATAGGTTTAGAAAGTCCGGTGGGTTGTGACGCAAAGCTGTCTTCACCATTCCTAAACAAAAGTAGCATTGGCTATGACCTATTGACAAAAGTGAGGTCCCTTTGGTCCACCCGCCCACCACTAATTTATTAATTGCTTCTTTTTTAATCACCGAATTCGGCTATAATTTTATTTATAGGTAGAGACCATGCAAGAGATGCAAACTATATATGCCATTCATTTAATAAATTAACTTATTCCATATAAAAAATGTATGCAATTAAATTGCTATATTTATTTAAATTAAATTCAACAAATGATAACAAAATATATTGGTTGTTTTAATAATATAGTTTAATAACATATTTAGTTTTTAATTATGTAACCAAATGATTCTTAAACGTAATTCAATTTTAAAAGAAGTTAAGAAAAATGAATACGAGAAAAGAGAATAGGAGACATGAGTACTAAATTCATCACTTGATGATATATTAAAAAAAAAAACGGATTCATAGAAATTAATTTCTTGGGTTTTTTTTATTTGATTTTAGATTTAGGTTGTGCTTGGGTAGTGGAGTCATCTGATCAGATCACTCAACTGTTATTCAATATTTTATTATTATTTTCACATATTTTTCACTACTATTCAATATTTTATCATTATTTATTTACCACTATTTACAGATCATTCGAGATTACCTCACTACTCAAACGTAGTCTTAGATGGTGTAAAATGAATCCAAAACAACACTTAATACATATTTAACATTTTAAGCATATTTGAGACATTTTAAAACAAAAGCCATTTTGAATAATTACATTATATATATATATATATATATATATATATACACTCAATATGTATTTGGCTAAATATTTCAAATTAATCCTACTCATCATGATCATATATGGCGATATATTTTGATAAAATAGCGAACTTTATATTAAGTTCTTAGGGATCACTTGCAAATCAATAACATTTTAGCTTAAGTTCACTCTAATTAATAAAGGACGTGGCAACGAGAGATATGCATTCATAGAATTATCCGATAATTGATCAAAGTACGCTGGAGTAGTTAGTAAATGAATCACCAATATTCATGTATACTAGGTGTTGAAAAATGGCCCCTTCCCTTAATTTCTTTTTGGTCTAAAGGTAGTTGATGCTGAACATTGCCCACAAAAAAATCTATATTAATTCTCGCCAACTTACATAGATGTGGTACAAATATATATATAGCTAACCCTACGGATCGATCGGCCGCGGTTTCTGTCGGTGATAAATAATATATATATATATATATATATATATATATATATTAGTTTATTAAATAATTATAAGTTTTTTTTTATAGGTAACATATAAATAATTATATGTTTAATTTCATGGTGTAGTGGCCAAAAAAGCGCCCCTTATACTCTTTATATACTATAGTTTTACCATATAATATATATAATTCATACTAAATTTGCCCTATGATCAACATAATCATGACCTTTCTTTCTATTCATATCCTCGATCTCTTAGCACGTACCGTTACCTTCGTTTTTTATTTTCTCAAGAAGAATAATAATATATATAAGTTTAAAATGTATAAATTTTACGCAAATCTTTTATAAATAAAGTAGATTCCACTGTAAAAAAATGTAATTTTTTTTTTATTTGACAAAATACTTGCACAAAATGTGTACATATGTGACTTATCCCTAGCAATATTACTCATTCATCTTTGCTAACCATCGAGGTTACCCACTCCGTTGACTACTCCATGCATATATATATATATATATATATATATATATATATATATATATATATATATGCAGCATATCCAGGGAATCGATGTACTCCCCTTGACCAGCTATATATGCACGTAGAATCCTCGATCTGTATAGTTCTCGCTTTCAATCATTATAAGAAAAATAGATTTTTGTGATTAATTTATTCTAACTAAAAGACTATTTGTAACTAATTTTAATTACAAATAATCATTTCGCTGGAATTAACTAGTCGCAAATAAGCAATTTTCTTATAGTGAATTGAACAATTCATGATTCGGGTGCACCTTCTTACCTCGACTTGAATAAAAAAACCCCTCAATTTTCAACGCTTATTTTCTAATTAATTAAGTACTTTTTTATTCATTGTGTTATAATCAATCTATTTTTTCTTACTTTCTTAATAATTAACTCGTATATATATTTAACTTCCTAGTCAAATACGGGCCACTAGCTAGCTCATTTAAATTATCTTCCTAAGGCGATCGCCCACCGAGTTTTTTGCCAACGTTTTGTCACGATAACGACAATAGGATCGAATTGTCTACGTAGTTGTCACAATTAAGATAATCCAATTTTTTAATAGAGAAATTATTTATACAAGTTTTAAATAGACAAGTTTCATACATGTCATTGTAAAAAAGTAGAGTACTCCAGTTAAAAAAATGTAAAAAAAACTATTCTTTATTAGTGAGATTCACTTTTTTACGTAGAATTTGACACTTATCTATTTGAGACTTGTATATACCATTATCCTTCTTAATATATATATATATATATATATAAATAAAAGCGGGTTATAAATTACTTTTTACCTCGATGCATGGCATATAATTATATGCACCCGATCTCATCATTTTACTTTGGTCCCTCAATATTGTGCGAATCTATGCTGAAGATTTGAAAGAAGTTTAGATTAGTACAACTTTGAGGCGATCGAGAATAAATCGGTTCTTGGACATAGTGACAAGCTACCTATCACAGAGAAAAATAAATCCACAGAGTTGACCCGACATGGGTTTCTTTTTATTTCCTCTAACTTGACCTCTACTTCCCTGGCCTTGCATGCAGGCCAAGAAAACGGGCACGTTTTGCTAGCTAGCTGCACATGGCCATTTCTTATATATATTATATAGACCTATCCATGCAGTAGTACTACTACCCCCCACCTTATCTAATCCAAACCTATTTTGACGCAAAAACCATGCATGGAGTCGATCTCGAATTAATTCCGCGATATATAAATATATTGATTATCCTGCATGCCTGTGAATATTTGGATTTGGCTGAATTTTTGTGGGATTTTCGTGCAATTCTTGTCTCTAGCTCATTTTCGTGAAACTCCGTTACGTAACAAAACCCAAAAAGAAAAGAAAAATAACTCGCAAAATGAAACATGCATTATATATATATATATAGAGAGAGAGAGAGAGGGGCGTCTCGGGTGTTGCATGCCATTTGGCTTTGGTTGGAATAAAACCAATTTGCAACTGTCAACTGCGAGATCAAAAAAAAAAATTCCTCGTACTAGATAGGTAGATATCTCATGTATGATCTGGGTCAAGAGGAGGAGTGCGAGATCGAAATTCTCATAGATATATCATGATATATATTCCATACACACATATATATGCATGAATGCACACTTATAATTAAAAGTCGACGCTTAGGACTTGGACTATATATATGTTCAATACCTAAAACTTCAACGAGAGAAATGGCTGCATGCGGCGCCGATATTTGCTCTGAATCCCACATCTTTCTCATCTGTATCAAGATATACATGATGGAAAATGATAGAGCCACCTGGCTCTTGCTGGGAGTTACCGCTAGCTCTATCATATGTTTTTTAATGTGTTTTTTTTATAATTATTTTTATATAGATTTTTTTAACAATTTAAATATTAAAAAAAATTATAATATTATTAAAAATACTTCCTTAATCATGAAGTAAAAAAAAATATTTTTTTATTTTATTTCGTAATTAGGGAAGTATTTTTTTAATAATTTTTTTACTTCATAATTATAATAATATTATAAATTTATTTTATTTTTTTAAAATATTTAAAAGTATTAAAAAAATTTCTATAAAAAATAATTATAAAAAAAATATATCAAAAAACACATACTAGTGGCTCTAGCATTACTCTATACATGATAAATGTGTCTGCTGTATATCATATTATCATCATCATGTGTGCGCGTTTATGATATAATTACTATATATAGCATGCGATGAATGATCAGAACAAGTAAAGTATATATCATCATGCTGGAAATAGCTACGTTACAGCCACCGAAAAATGGTCAGAAGATATCTCGCGAATGGTATATTTTATTATTTATTTTTTTTCATATATATTTTTAATTATCATAAATATTTTTTAAAAAAATAAAAAATTTACAATATTATTAAAAAATATTTCTTTAAGCACTCAATAAAAATAAATAGAAAAAAGCATTTGGGACACGTTCAAGGTACCCAAATTCGGAATCATTTCTGTACGGAAAATATATATAGAGCGCATCGGTACTTCGATTCTCGTGCATGGTATCAAAATGTCAACGTGCAATATGATTCATCATGTACAAGAGGTTTCAGAAAAAAACAAAAAAACAAATTAGAAGATAATATGATTACATTAATGCAACTAATCATGTTAATTTCCCGTGTGAAGGCAATATTACGAACGTAATATATATACTAGTAGGGGCAAAGGACGTTTGCCACGTCTGTCTAATCGAAGAAAAAAATAAATTGTAATTCCAAATATTGAAAATAGTCTAATACATAAGAATAAAATTATTTTTCATTCATGTTTAGGATTTATTATGAAATTTAAATTATGTTAAAAATTCAAATTTATTAGATAGTTTTATTCTTTTAAAAATGTTTAACAAAACTTTATCATCTATTTAATGATGAAATATTAGTATTTTATAAATTAAAGTTGATTTTAAGTGTATGATATAATATTTATGTTTTAATTATCTATTTTATGTTAGTTTAAATCAACATTTAAATCTCTACCGTTAGATTAAATTTAGAGATTCAAGATGAAAGGTTAGGATTTAAAATCTCAAACTCAACTTTTTCCCCTCACTTTCCTTTTTTCCCCCTCTCTCCTTCCCCGCATGTATTCCCTCTCTCTCATCCGATCTCCTCCCTCAAGCAACCCAAAGCTGCCATGCGCCACCCTGCGGCGTAACCGACCATCTCTCGGCTTCCCCTCATTCCGGCGAGCAAACCCCACCATCGAAGCCCCTTGGCAGCTCCTCCCTCAGCCACACTCGAACAACCCGAAATGGGTCTCGACGCATGGGTTCTCCACCCTTGCGCCACCTTGGCTCAACCCCAGCTCTACCAAACACCACCACCGCTCATGCCGTGGACCACTTCCATGGAACCCACCATCTGTAGCTCCTCCTTAGTCCCAAGCACGTAACTCTTCTACATGCACGGATTTCTCCCGGTAGCGCCGCCGTTAGCCACCCCTATACCACCGCACTACCAGCAGCAGTCTCGTCTTTCGCCGATGACCCATCCACTTCTTCATTTCCTCCAGTCGAAGCCCTAGCTCCTCTCATGCCCTCTCTCTTCACGAGATCTGTTGATTTGTGATTTATGTGGAAACTTGTTTGGTGATTTTGTTATTTGTGTAGTGATTTTGTTGTGAAAATATAGAGAGGGACGTAAGAGGAAGAAGAAAAGCGTAAAACACATTTACTGTTCATTATTGTTTATCTGTCTATAATCATTTTTAAGTATAAAGAGGATATATATATTTATCTTTTGTAGTCTTAATTAATTTGGTAGCAAACGCCAATCTTACTTTTATACGCGATATTGGATTAGATCGATAGTACGTACGCACTGAGAAAAACAAGCTGTTATAGCCCTGCGGCTGCAGTCAACTGGCCATATAATTATAAGATGGTCCAAATGCAATGAGAAAACTAATTACAGTCTCAATTTTATTTAGACTGCTGCTAGGTGCCGCTCACGTTGGGCGTGCCCCTAAGCAAAATATTCTTTTTAACTTATTTTAATTATTTTAATATTTTTAAACATTTTTTAAAAATATAAAAAAATATCAATATACTAATAATTATTTCTTTAATTAGTTTGCAAAAAAAAAAATTACATAAAAAAAAATTAAATATATGAGCGGTCAAAATGAGAGAACAAAATAAGGCGACATATTATCATTATTCTTTTATTTATATGTATAGCTTGTGTAACATCGTGTAAATGAGTTATTTTGGACCGCATTCTAAATTTCTAGGCTTATATAGTGCGAGCTGCTCCACGTGGAATTTAATCGCATATCACCATATTTCAACACAGAGAGATCACCAAGAAAAAAAAGGTTTCATTAATGGATCGAAGTTTGCTGTACATGTTGTGCAATATTGCAAGTATTTCCATTATTAATTAGTGATATATATATATAGAGAGAGAGAGAGAGAGAGAGAGAGAGAGAGAGCTGAATCATAGCAATTGCCAAGATCAAAGGAAGAGGAAAAAAAAAACTACAAGGCCGAAATTAAGCAAAATCACGGTCGCTTTATTGAATTATTTCCTAGTTCTTTGAGCTCCGGCCGATAGTGGCCGTACGTGGCAGTAATTCCTGGCCGGTGCCCGCCTCATAAGCTGCCGGAAATTGAGTCATAAAGCGAGAAACCAAAGTTTTGATATCATCAGCAGCGCCTACTGCGCGCTCAATTAACCGACCTAGCCGTGGATCGAGTTAAGCACTTGAATTTCGATCGATGGCCTCCGGATAGAGGTAATTAGCATATATTAATAATATATATAATTTCATTTTCGTTCAACCTTTAGACATGACTACTATTAATTAATTAATAACTAACGTACGATTATAAAATTAAAATTAAAATAATTTATTAGGATCAGTTTAATATATAATTATATATAGACTACTACAACTTTTGAGCTTACCCGCGGCCAGGAAAACACGAACACTATGACTTTTGTTAAAATTGATGAGTCTTCTACTTCAACGTGGGAGGTGGTGATATTAAAAAAATCGTGTACTAGATTAATTAATTAATGAGAGCAAGGGATCTCAGGTTTGAGGTCTCTCTTTGGGTTGACGATTTCAAGATCTAATCCCAAGGTTTCTTGTTACCGGATCGAGTTCGTATCATGATCAGGCTCATATTCCAGGGAGGGAAGATCCAGCATTAATATTATGCATGCATGATGTCACGGCTATGTATTATAAACTACGTATATTTTAATTGTGTAATATAATGTTAGATATATACAATCATCCGTTGGATAAATATCGTACATTTCTTTTAAAAAATAATTGAGATCGTAGAGTTCATTATTAAAAAATTAATTTTTTTTATATGAATCTTATATTTACTCATTTTTTAAAAAATATTGTATGCACGCTACTAAAAATATCATTTCTAATTTTAATTTATTACTAATTAAGTTACCAAATTAAGTACGGATCATGAGTTTAATTTACAATATTGTCTATGGGTGACCTTATTTTTTATAATTGCAGAAAATTATTGATATTGATCGATGCTCCAGATTAATGATAGCGCTACAGCAACTTTGAGCTTTAAGTCGCATGCGGCTATAATTATGTGAAGGAAATAGGAAAATTAGGAGAGACTGACAATAATAATTATATATACAGTTATAAGTGGAATATATATATATATTTTTTCTTTCTCTGTAACTTTTCGAGAACATTTAAGTGCATGCATAGGTACTGTAGTTATACCTTGCAGGCATGGTGGGAGGGGCATTACTAGAAAGGCCATTTAGGAGAGGTTTATATTTAGAGATGAGTTGAGATAGCTTGTGAATAGTAGAATAAAAATTAATTATATTTTGTGTGAGAATTTAGAAAATTTGTTTTGAGATTTAAAAAAGTTGAATTGTTTATTATATTTTGTGTAGAAATTTAAGAAAATTGTAATGATGAGATGAAATGAGTTGAGGTGGATTTTGAATCCAAACCTCTCATTAATTATTAAGTAGCTAGATAATTAACCGGTAATTAAAATATTAATGGACCAGGAAAAAAACAGTAAGGTCATGCATGACCAGCTCATGAATCCAAAGGTTATATTTTTTGCTTAATCATATTATACACACACACACACACACACACACACACATATATATATATATATATATATATATATATATATATATATATTTATCAGAAATTTTGCCTCTCAATTCTATGTAATTAGGGCTATGATTTAACCGCCTTATTTCTTGTATTTTAAATTTTTTTAAGGGAAACTGTCATTATTTATTTATCAGAAAAACTTACATCCATATCCGGATACATTTTGAGATGTCCCCATATCAAACATGGCATTATAAATCAAAATAATGTATATAGAACTCCACCAGTATACTATTAATTTATTTTTGTGACTGGTATGATCTTCACTATTGTTGATACTTTCTAAAGACAAAGGTCCAAGAGACAACATACTTTCTAAACAGAGACTCAACCTCACATTTTATAGAAAGAGAGAATTCAACCTCTACAGACGAACGTCCAAAAGATAAACTTTTTTTTTATTTTAATTAATAATAAGAAAACTAAAAATGAAATCAGTAAGATATATAGATGCAAAAAAAATGGATTACAGTTTGGATATATTATTTAATTGACAAGAAAATAAATGACTATATATATATATATATATTTGATGGGGAGGTTTAGGGGGGGGTTAAAACTGTCTTTTGATTAGGAGAAGCCCGAGTCATTGCCCAAGATAATACGTATTTAAATTTGAGGTATTTGATTATATATTCACGAGTCTTTAATATATTAAACATAGGTTAATTAAGGAAGCCAATAAAAGTCAAAGCTTAGATGCGTCCTTGTGTGCCTAATAATATACGTCTTTGAGACGAGGGAATTGACTTCGGTGCCTCAAAAGCAGCATTAATAGGAAGAAAGAGATTCTGCAATTTTGTCTTGTTCTAATGGGGAGAGAAAAAGAGAGAGATCATCGGATGGAGATTGATCTGTCACTGAAGGTAGATATTAATGCTGATCATGAAGAACAAGAAGCCGTAGAAAAAGAAGTCGATCGAGCTGGCGTACAAGACAGAGGAAAAGGATATCATGATGATGAACAAGCACAAGCGCCAAAAGATCATCGCCAAGATCAACCGGGAATACAAGTACGTGATGCAGAAGAAGCAGCTGAGGCCACAACAGGAGAAGTAGACGATGATGCATCGGTAGCAGATCAAGTATCCTTGCAAGAGAACATGAGGACTAAAGAGGTACGTATTTAATTAGTAACATTAAATTGGAACGCCAGATAAAATCCAACAAGTCACAGGAAAATAAGAGATGATTGAGGCTCTGATCTGGTGATCACCTCTCTCTCTCTCTCTCCCTCCCTCTCTCTTTCTATGTATCAATATCCTTACAAAGTTTGCTCATAGTTTGCATATATATATATATACATAATCGAATATAATTTGACAAAGAAATCTGCCATATATATATATATATGTTTATAATCTACCAGTTGTCTTTGCTACGGATGGAGATGAACCGCGTGAAAGAAGAAAACAAGGTGTTGAGGAACGTCGTGGAGCAAACAATGAAAGACTATTACGACTTACAGATGAAATTCGCCACTGTACAGCAAAATAACCAAAAAAAGGTTGATCCAGGTTCCTTGTAATATTTGAATTATTTTTATTTATTCTTTGCTGACTTCTATCCATTTTCTTAATTTATAGGATCAGTCTGTAGTTATGCTTCTCTCTTTTTTTTTTTATCTGATTTAGGATCCTCAAATATTCCTCTCGCTCAACGGTAATCACGATATTAATAATCAAGAACCAAAGACAATTCTCAATACTCCAGATATCACTAAAGAAAGAGTACCTCCGTCTCCGTCACACAAGGATGGTCTTAGAGAGAGTGAATTAGGGTTGTCACTTAGGCTAAATACGGGTGCAGAAGAACAAAGAGAACTGGAAGACAAAGATCAAGAGAATAAAGAAGAAGTGGAAAGTTTTACCACAGTCCAAAACAAGCTACAACGGGGTACTGATTTGACCGGAATCGCAAGCCATGTTGCTTCCCCAGTCAATAGAAAAGCTAGGGTTTCAGTCCGAGCCAGATGTGAAGGAGCCACAGTAAGCTAGCTCGCTCAATTTATCATCATGACCTAGTTCTCCTAAATATTCTAGCTTTGAGATCGAGCTCAATAATCACAAGACTACTACTACAATTTAATCCAAGTCTTTTCAATATATAGATGAACGATGGATGCCAGTGGAGAAAATACGGGCAGAAAATAGCCAAAGGAAATCCCTCATGCCCTCGAGCCTATTACCGCTGCACAGTAGCTCCTGGATGCCCAGTTAGGAAACAGGTACAATTATTTGTCAAAACTGAAACATTATTGTACGTACTTGCTTCAATTTGATTCTCTTGGGTTTCACTCTCATTCCTTGCATTAACTTTTTTTTTATGATCAGAGTGACGTTCTTTTATTCTTTTGCAAACAGGTGCAAAGATGCTTAGAGGACATGTCTATACTAATAACAACCTATGAAGGTACACATAATCATCCACTTCCTGTGGGTGCAACTGCCATGGCTTCCACGGCTTCAGCAACAGCTTCCTTTATGTTATTAGATTCAAGTAATCCTCTTTCAGATGCAGCTGCCTCTAGTTTCACTCGAGTATCCCTTCCCAATTACGGCCTGCATGGTTCTCATATGATTAACTCTTCTGATCTGCATCCATCAAACATTAGAACCATGAACCCTATTAATATTGACCCTTCCAAAGGAATTGTTCTTGACCTAACAAGCAATTCTCATCATCATCACCCGGCCCCTCAATTCCCAATGGCTAGCTCCTCATACTCAGCAGCTCAGCCGGGTTTTCCAGCTTGGATGCATGGAAAACCAAGTTTTCATACCGGAAATATTTCTCTCACGAACAATAATAATCTATTTCCTATCCCTAGATCAGCAATAGAAAATAAGTCATTGGCAGAAAATGTGACTGCAATCGCTTCAGATCCTAAATTTAGGGTAGCCGTGGCAGCTGCAATCACCTCTCTCATTAATAAAGAGAGTCCTAATACAATAACTCATCCTCATGTGGGGACTCCCTTTGGTCCTAGGGATGGAGATCAGAGTGGTAGCTCTGGTAGCAGCAATTGGGTTCTTGAATCTCTCTCGGGAAATGGTAAGCCACTTGGGCATTCGCCTTCATGATGATCAAAGAATTCTTCAGGTAATAGTTTTTTTTTTTTAAGTCAATATATTAATGGAATTGTATACACAGACTTAATTAATTTGTATCATTATCCTGTTAAGATTTGGTTCTTTGCTCAATAGGTTCTTTGCTCAATAAGATCAACATACAATAATGCAATTTTTCTTTTCCCGAGTACTTATTCAATTATTAATGGGCCAATGGCTGTTTTTTTTTCTCGAATTTTTTTAGTGAGTACTGCTATATCTAAAAAGAAATTACATAAAAATAATCATATAAATTGACGTGGCTTCATTTGATCCGTTAGATCTAATTTATAATAAAAATAACTTTATAATCTAATGAATCATATCAAGTCACATCAGTTTGTGAGATTACTTTTATGTAATCTGTTTGTAGTTAAAATATTATATATATTATATAAGCCATAATTACCAAAACATATTATTAATATGCGCATACATATCAATTATAATATGTAGTGTGCGACGATTAGAAAAGAGAGTTTTTCTTGTAGTGTACAAGCGGCCTTTCGAATCCAGCTAACATAATAATAATAATAATAATAAAAAAAAAACTAGATTTTTAATTCTTTTTACGATTCATGAGGCCGGTGGTCCTAGCTGCATGCAGTTAGCTGCTAAACTTCTAAGTCGCAATTTTCTTATAATTAATTAATTTGATTCCACCACTACTGCATGCTTATACATTATTAAATTATTAATAATCCTGTTGTTTTAATTTGGCTTTCCGTCGGCACAACCAATGCCTTAATTTCCGTAGCTAGTTAGCTAGCTAGGATTAATATATAATAAAAAATATATATGAACTCCTACGATTATATATATATATATATATATATATATATATATATATTGGTATACCCTTAATAAATTAATTAATTAATATATTGGTATGCAATTACTTCATGTTGAGATCTGAATCTAAACGTCAAGTCAACCCTTGTCTGGTTGCTAAAGCCAAAGACTTTGCAACGCTAGCTGATCTATTGGGCATCTACGTTTAACTGTAAAAAAATAATATTATTTTTCATTTTAAATTTTATTATCTTTTTATCTTTTACATTGATTATACTTAGAATAGTTTACTTGTATAACAACCATGTACTCAATAAGTGTGAGTGCATGTACTCATCACATTCATTCTTGAAATTTTCATGATATTATATGATTGATCATTATAAATTCTTAAGCAGATTGAAATTAAAATTTATGTTATAATCTGCTTCTCCAACCATCTTTTTTTTTTTTTTTTTTAAGGAAGATGACTGTATTCTAATTTTATTGATAGCCTTCACTTATAATGGAGGAAAATCGTAGTTACAATTAAAAACCTAAGGGTTTACAGATATGCAAGAAAAACCAAAACCCATGCCTAAAAAATCATAGACATGAAATCAAAATTACAAGGAGCCAAAAACAACATAAAGACCAGAAAAAAATAAACTTATAAAAAAAATATAAACAACCTGCAAGAAAACACCAACGCAAACAGATAATAAAATAACAATGAAAACAAAAGCAAATAAAACATATCTAACTAAGATATCCTCAAATAAGGAAGAACAAGTCTATACATCTGAAGAAGACTTCTTAACTTACTGGGCAGAGAAACTCTATCTTCATTCTAATCCATACTCCGACCATCCCTTTGTTTCTATCTTAATTAGGGTACGGATCATGCAATAATAATCACGAGACTATTTGATATGAGGATTTTTTAAAATTAAAATAACTAAAACGAAAAGCCACGCATCCGATTTTTCGAAATTCGTTTAATTTTCAATATATAAATTATAAAGTACAGTACTATATGTATACTGTACATATATATACATATAGTACTGTACTTTGATGTATTTTCTTTGTTTAATTTTCACCTTCTTATACGAAATGAAACCTACGTATACATTCATTTCAGGTTTTCCATTGAAATAAAATAATTCTTCACTTCTCGAAACTTATAATTAAAAATGGTCATAATTAAAAAGAAAAAAAAAAGGATTAAAGAAACCATATAAAAAATTCTTACGTACGTACTTTGTCTCAATTTCTAGCGAACACGACAAAGGTGTCGTTTTTGTTGATTTAGAAGAAAAAAAGAACTCCTAGATAAGGTAAATTAGGTAGATTTTATATCAGGTATTGGTCTATGCTCACCCAACTATCTAAAGAAATTAAGTGCAATTGAAGTAGGCTAATTAACATTGAACAAATAACAAGTCAGATCAGTACTTGAGTGTTAAGCACTGTTTAATCTTGATTTCTTAAATCGTATTTTGCTTAGAACTTGGCTTTGACATAAGCTCCTCGTACGTACTCATTAGAAGCTTCACAAGTGATCACTGATCACGCACTTTCTTAAAGATTGCGTCTTAAACTACAGCCGTTGACATGTCATAATGATATTATGATAGTACTCAAAAAGTCCAGAAGGACACGCGTGTGTCGTTTGTTCGTTCAGTCCTAGAACTAGATAGGCCCATCAATTACTGGGCTTTTCAACTTTTAGTTGGATTAATCGAGGGAAGAATTCGGGTTACAATTTGGCAGCGGAAAAGGCCGTATCAAGTCCGGGTCTTGGGTCGAAAACATGAATTCAAAACCCATTTCTCTTTATTTAACGGGTCGAGAGAGATAAAAGTAGCACCAGTTTCTGAGGGTTTTGATGTCCCCGACTCCACTCCACGCACGCAGAGCTTTGTAGTCGTCGTGATTGAATTGGAGGAAGAGTCTCTAGAATCTGAGAGAAATGGGAAGCACCGAAGCTGCGGGCAAGACGGAGGAAGAGCTCCGTAAAGAGATCGATGAGCTCTTACGCCAGCAACGCCAGGTCCCTAAACCCTTCTCTCTCTTTCTTGATTATCCTTTTTTTTTTTTTTGCTTTAAATCTCTCTCTCTCTCTCTCTCTGTTATCTGATTATGTTTTTTCTCTCTAAATATTCAGATTACGGAGCGGCTTCGAGATCCTCGGGGACTTCGTAGGGGAGGCTTCTCCGGCCCCGGCCCTCGCAACTTCGCCGCCAACGGAGCTCGTCAGCGAGGTTTTATTCGACCCGTATGTACTTCCCCCCTATTTGATTCTGTTTCCTTTCGTTCCCTGGTTGTTTCCGGCGGAAGTACAATATTTTTCTGCCGAAATACAGCCTGACTTTTTTTTTCTGCTGTGAATCATTTCAGGCAGATAGAAGTGAAGTGGAAGATCAACCTCCAGGAAAAAGGCGTCTATCTTCGGCCGTTGTGAAGGTAAATCCTTTGTAGTTCTGACCATCCATTGCAACCATTAGTTTGGTTAACAATTTTTTAAGCTTTAGACATTCCTGTCACGGGCTTATATCCTAATCAACCGTACGGTTTGTGCGACATTTATGTTATGAGAAGGGAAAATAAGTGACGGTTTGCATGTTAATTATTTTATTTTGGTTTAGCTTGTTTTTATCTGCTATTAATCATTTGACATACCCCCAATAGCGTCGAGTCCCTGTTTATTATTGTTTTTGTTTTCTTATGAACGATAAATCTGCCTCAATTAAATGAAATTGTTGCTATAGTGTTTTTTATGGTAGATATGCATTTGTGTATCATTTTCCATCTTGATATTGTCTTGAAAGAGAATATGTAACGTCCCAATGGAAGACTTAAACCACATAGTCTATATTTCAAAAGGACTAGTCAATAATACAATTCGAATCTCATTGGAACCTTATAAAGAGCAATAACTTCTCATTCCCAAGCAATGTGAGATCTCATACATCACTTACCCTTATCCTTATCATATGAGGTATCACAATCTGCTCTCCTAAGATTCCCGATGTCCTCGTCGGGCCAGTTCATCGTAGGTGGCACGGCTCAAGTCCCATAGTTCTAGTTGAGATAGGCTCTGATATCATTTGTAACGCCCCAATGGAAGGCCCAAACCACATGGCCTATACTCCAAAAGGACTAGTTAGTGATACAATTGAAATCCCATTAGAACCTTATAAAGAGCAAAAACTTCTCATTTCCAAGAAATGTAGGATTCCATACACCCCCTACCCTTATCCTTATCATATGTGGTATCACAGAATAATTATCAAGAAAAGCCTTAATTGAACTTTTCTTGATTTGCAAATGAAGCTGGAGGATGGGGAGATCAATGAAGATGTGGAAGCGGCAAAGGATTTGAAGGAGGAGGATGCAACTGTGGAGGGAGCTGCTGGAGCTGGCACTGCTAATCTGAGCGACAAAAAGCCATTGAGTTTTCAGCAGAGTGGCTGGTCTAGGAGGGATGGATACCAAAGAGCAGTGAAGACTGTAAGTTTCATATTCGCTTCCATTATTAAGTAATTTTGGATTTGAATTATATATATTTTGTTTGTTGTTAGGAATCTGAAGGACCAGTGGTGGAGCATATTCCGAGGGTATTGCCGAAGAATGAGGATCCAAGCTTGGTTAATAGGAACAAAAGAATGCTCGGGCAGCTTTTGGGAACTCTAGAGGTCTGTGTATAATATTTGCTTTTGTTTTGTTTAGCAATAGATTGTGAGAAGATGTTAGTTCAATCTACAGGTTGGGACTTGTTACTGTTTATTGTATAGCGATCTACTTCGTAGTTTAGTTCATGTTTATCTCCTGCAGACTTCCTATGTACTTGGGTAGCACCCTCAGCTTTTTATTAGTAAAAGTTATTTAAAAAGGGAGACATAAAAGAGATGATTGAAGTAACTTGTATCTTTACCGAGCCTTTGCAGATAATTAGGCAATCTTGTTTTTGGTTCACAAGGTTAAATTAGTTGGAGAATGCTTTTTAAGTCATTGGTCAGGGACCCATTTTGTCTTATATATATCTTTTCGAATAAGCAGTTTCCAATTCACACTATAAGGTGTGAATATAAGAAGTATGATGGTGGTTGGGTTAGTGGTTTGTCAGATTCATTTCTGCTCATGCCCTCATATTTACCTTTTTAATGAAAATGTGTTCCAGAAATTCAGGAAAGAAGATATGCAACTCTCAGGAACCGAGGCGTATATGCGAAGGTCGAATTCTCTACTAAGAGTGAGTGTATTTAATATATTGACTCATATGGAGAATTTAATGTGGATTATGATAACCATGCAATGATTCATATAATTATTTTGGCTATAAGTCAAGTAAAGGATAAGGTTTATATATGGCTCTCATCTTTTGAGTTTAACAGAGAAATTTCTTGAAGATGCAAAAATGTTCCAAATATTTTTCAGGCTGAGCAACGAGCACGTGAAGAAAGTGAGAGGCTGAGGCAACAGGAGCGTGAGCAATTGGCAGAAAAACGGAGGAGAGATCTGGTTTGTTGCTTAACAGTTGTTGGTTAAGCCTCGATTATTTTCCTGTTAGGATCCTTAATCATTATTGTAATGTTGAGCCTTTGTTTTAATCATCAGACTCTCAGGGCTCGTGTTGCTGCCAAGACAGAAGAAAAGAAGTTAGAACTGCTGTTTCTTCAGTGGAGTGATCACCATAAAAAACTTTGCAATTTTATAAGGTGAATTATCATCAGATGTCATTTTTTTCGAATGACTAATCATTTTTGCATGATACCCTCCATGAGAATTGAGAGCCCTAGTACTAATTAATTCTCCATACTCTATTTCTGTTGCAGGTTATTTTTAATTTTGGCCCAAAAGTGTCCATATTCACATTTTATTGAGACAAAGATAAGTTTCTGTTCATGTGGATGGTAGTGTTGAAGCATTTTGATCGGCAGATGTTACCTGCTTCATTGCAGGATTTTAGGTAGAATAACAAAATTGTTTTATGCATCATATTTCTCGCGTCGCTGATTGGCTGTGGTATATGTTCTTTTCCAGGACCAAGGCAGAGCCTCCAATATATTATTTACCCAAAAAGCCTTCAGAAGAAGATGAAACCTTGGTTCTGCAGCGTAAAGAACAGGTGGGTTCCCTACTGCACTTTTCTGGTGACACCTTGCGGCATATTGAGAAACTGGGCCAATATTTTGAATTTAAAATCTTCACTCTCCCTGATAATTCGTCTTGAGAACTGGCTGATGATTCACAGTTTGAATATCAATTTTAAGTTCAAACTTACACCAGTTTGTGTCAACAATTACTGAAATTGGGTTTGGCTATAGATTTTTCACCCCAAACCCATATTCCATTCCTGTTAAACTCTCTCTGTACATGGGTCTAGAGTTATAAGACGAGCCAAGCTTTCTGAGCTCTGCTCGTGATTGGCTGGTTTAGGGGCTTTTTTTATACATAGAGCTGTTGAACAAAGTTCAGGTTGCCAATATTCCTAGCCAACCTTGGGGAATAATGCAGCTCAGCTTATTAGAGGGGCCACCACTTGAGCTGAAATCTTTTTATATTCATGGCTTGAATGTTGGGATATTTTACTTGGAAAAAAATTGAAGTGGAGAAATTTTCTTCAGCTTGAGTATGGCTTGAGCTTGAATTTGTTTGGCCATAGTGAGTAAACTGAGCTATCATCGAACTTCTAATGCGGCTGGGAAGTGAAGCTCAAGCAGAATATCCAAAACTTGATTGAGCTCGAGTCAAGCTTCAAAAGTTTAACAAAATTGATTTAAGCTGAGCCTGAGCAACCCTATGCTTAGTAAAATAGTGCCAACACCAGATTGCAAAGCCATATCAAAAGGATGATTGTGTAATCAGAATGAACTTCTATTCACTAAATATAGATTCATATGAAATATTTTGCACTTGGACATTCATATCTCTTTCAAACTTATATATCAGGCATTTCTGGAGTGGAAGGCTGCCAGGAGGGAGGAACTGTCTGAATACCAAAAAGAAATTCAGGAGCAGTATATAGCCAATGTAGAAAAGGATTTAGAGAGATGGCAAAATGCAAGGAAAGCAAGGAAAACGAACAATGATATGTTGAACTTACAGGAAACAATGGACAAAGAATTGGATACACATAGGCTTGAGCATGGTCCCAAGAAAAGAAAGATTCCTGATGGTAACAACAACGAAGATGAGGATGATGTGGAAGATATCAATGTCGGGGAGGATGACATGATGGATGATGTACTGGATGTTGATGATGCTAGCAGGAGGGGCGATGAAACGGTCAGGCCAGAGGCAGGTAATACAAGTCCACATGCTGAAACTAATGATCAGTAGTCATTGAAGCCATTCCATCACACCTTCACTTTCTACTTAATCACGTTGAAACCATTTTGCTTTCTGTAGCTGCTGTTTAGCCTTTCAGCAGGCATTTCTTGCTTTGTTATTGTTTTTTTTTTTTTTTTTGGGAATTTCTCTTGCGACCTTTGATGCGTTCCGAATTTCGAGGATGAACTTATATAGAAGTAGATGTACTTTAATCCTTGTCTTGTAGAAAACAGATAAATGCACAATTATCTGTAGAGTAAGTGCAGGGATGTGCTTGTCATGTAATGCCGTACTATTATTGGTACCTGCTCATTGCATTACCATCAGAAAGGTTTTTGGTTAATCATCAGTGCAGAATACTGTTCCCTTTCCAGTTGGTAACCAATTACTCCTTAATGGTCTTATTTTGTAAGCCATACCGTTTAATGCTTATTCTAACAACATGATTTATTATTAAAGGACCCAATTCGGAAATTGGAAAGGGTAAATAAAACGATCTAGTCAAATGAGCAAAAGGCCTTGTGGAACAAAATAAAGTCGAAATCAAACAATTCGGATAGCTTTGTAGGACATTGAACTTTAGTTGCAGTGCCATCAGGTCATCCTTAGATTCCTTACATTTTCTTGTTTCTTTTGATTTTATTTTATTTTATTTTTTGATAATGATAGGGTTATTACCCTCTTACTAATCATTTACTACTTATAGTGTATTTGTAGTTTTTTATTTTTTTATCATTTTCTTTTTAAGTATTTTTTTAACATACTTAAGTATTAAGAAAAAAAAATAATTTTATTAATAGTCACTTTCTTAACTATTAAGTAAAATAAAAAATTAAAAAAAAAAAAAATATAAAAAGAGTAGTAAATGGAAAGTAGGAAGATAGTAACACTATCATTATCCATTTCTCTTTGCTTTAATTTGATAAGAATAATTTTTTTACAAAAATATTATTATGTTAAAAATTTGCAGAGTTGATGTTCTATCACTTCTCAATAAATAATGTATAAATGAAAAAAGTATTAAAATACCAATATGTCTTGTTTCCAAAAAAAAATTAAATAATACTCTTCACTTTGTTTTTTTGAAAGGAAATGAAAACTTTTACTGCTCATAAAACCGGTTACATCATCTCATGTAACACTATCATAATACACTTTGGAATTTCTTCAACATCCATGACTTCTTCAGTAAGTTTAATAGCATCTTTAGCAAGATTGTGAGCAGCATAGTTTGTTTCACGTCCAACATGTTGACCTGACCAACTTGAGAAACATTTCAACAAGACTCTGATGTCCTCCAAGAGAAAACCAAGTTGGCTCCAATCCCTAATTCTCTTATTCAGTGCATTGACCACTTGAAGTGCATCACCTTCCACAATGAGATTTCTTAGACCAAGATCTTAACAAAATTTAGAAGACACCATCAGTGCATAAGTTCAGCCAGGATAGTAGATGCATGCATCTCTTTACATGCTCAAAAGGTACCTATTCCCTGTCCTTCAAAATTCCTGACTATAGCCCCGATGCCAATTTTGCTCTATGGTTTATCAACTACAGCATCCCAATTTAGTTTGTAAAAAGCTGCTGGAGATTTCTTTCACACTCTAACCACTTGAGGGGAAGTTGGTGATGAGATTTTCTAAAAGGCCTGAGCAGTCCTAAAGGCTTGAACCTCCTCCCTTGCCTTCTTAGTGAGAATACTAAGGTGGGTGAAACCCCTTGTTATGAATTAGTGAAATCATTCTTAACCAAATCAATCTTGCAATCAAGGCCACCTCATCCAGCTCATCGGCAGTTAGTTTTTGAATTAAGAGTGCCTCCAGAAATGACTCAGATTGCAGTCATTTTCTGAAATTTATTACAATTGCTACTCCAAACATCCATTGAGGCCTCACAAATCCATAAAGCATGGCCTGCAGATTCAGGAAATCTTTTACATATGGGGCAAGCATCATCTTCCAAGTATTTTCCTCTAGCACAAATTTGATAGTCGGTAAAGCATTCTTATAGGCTCTCTATATGAATAGTTTCACTGCATTTGGAGTCTTTAATTTCCAAACTACTTTCAAACCTCATTTAGGTACTGCCCAACAGAAGGACCTCTCTCTGATCTAGAAGAAACATCCTTATGCAAATGGTAAGCACTTTTAACTGAAAATAATCCATTTTTTGAAGTGTAAAACCAGTTTATCCTCCTTTCCTCTTAAGTTGATTGAGATACTTTTAATAAGGTCTACTTCTTCTGAAAAGAACAAACTACATAGTAGACTTTCCTTCCACCTTTTAAGATCATCATCAATCAAAGCAGTTATTGTTGCATCAACATCCAAACCAACAACTGGGGACTAAATCATATAAGTAGAAGGTCTTGGGATCCATTTGTCCTTCCATACTTTTACAGTTTCACCATTGCCAATCCTCCAAATCAGGCCTTCTTTCATAAGCTGTTGTCCTGCTATTATACTTCTCCAAACTAGAGAAGGTCTGCATCCTGTTTTAGCATTTAAAAAGTCTGTAGATGAGAAATATTTATGCTTGAAAACTTGTGCTGGAAGAGACTCAGGATTCTGAAGAATTCTCCAGTTTTGCTTTGCAAGCATTGCCAAGTTAAAGTTTATGATATATCTGAATCTCAATCCTTCCATTTCTTTTGAAAGCTCCAGTTGATTCCATTTCACCCACTAAATTTTTTAATGATCCCCATTGTAACCCCACCAAAATTTCTTGAATATCTTGTTAACCTTCTTAGTAATAGATAATGGCAGTAGAAAGATCCCCATAGTATAGGTTGGAATGGCTTGCAGCACTGATTTCAAAAGAATCTCTTTGCCTGCTGATGATAAAAATTTAGTCTTCCAGTTTGTTACTCGAGCCCAGACCTTGTCAACCAGAGAGTGGAATGCTGATGTTTTTTATCTTCCCACCACTGCAGGTAAACCCAGATATTTTTCATACGAACCAGTGAACTTGATCCTTGCAATCTGAATTATATTCTGTTTGATGTCTATTAAAGTGTTATTGCTAAAAAATATAGAAGTCTTTTCTTTATTAAGAATCTGACCTTAGGCTCTTTCATAAACTTCTAACGGATAATTCAAACAACTCAATTCAATGGAATTTGCCTTGCAAAAGAGGAGACTATCATATTCAAATAGAAGGTGATTGATTCACAAATTACTTATGCCAATAGGAACTCCAGAGATAATGCCTCTGTCTTCAGTCTGGTTGAGGAGAGAAGTTAGTGCTTCAAAGCACAGGATGAACAAATATGGAGACGAGGATCTCCTTGTCTAATCCTTCTAGAATGATGAAAATTATGCTGCTGGATATGAACCCTTAAATTTATTAAATATTCTGTTAGACCTGATTTTAAAATTCAGTTAGGCTCAATTCTGCGGGCACAAACATATCTTCCAACATTTGGTGGATTATAGAAGATTCGTGTGGGTTTCCGGGGCTCCCATATTCATGCTGTCTGTTTTCTTACATGAATGGTTCACAGCAAAACCAATCTCATGTTTGCTTTCCTCACTTTTTTGTTGTTTGGAATTATTGCTATTATTTTGGATTGAAGCCCATCTTTGAGGTCCTCTAGGTGGACAAGGTCGTTTTGTACTGCTTGTACATGCAGCCACGACGTAGAGAGTTGGAAAAAAGAGTTCCAACCAACCACCCCCCGATGTCAGGCTCAGGCAGCCTTTTGTACTACTTGTACATGCATCCACAGTGTTATGGAATATTAATTCCTTCTTTTTCTTTCTTCCTTTTAATATATATATATATATATAAATAAAAGAGGTATTAAAAAATGATGAGACTCATTTTTTTTTTCTTTTGACCGGATGCATTGTTTCTTACATCTCCAAATTATCTAAAGATATATATATACGGACGTTGTTACGTCCACAGAGAATTTTTACAGAAATTCTTTATTGAACACACAAATTTTTTTTTTTATTTTTTTTATCTTTTCTTTTACTATTTTTTTAAACCATTTAAA
Source organism: Juglans mandshurica (assembly GCA_022457165.1). Classification (NCBI taxonomy): domain Eukaryota; kingdom Viridiplantae; phylum Streptophyta; class Magnoliopsida; order Fagales; family Juglandaceae; genus Juglans; species Juglans mandshurica. The sequence goes on along the minus strand of CM039621.1, from coordinate 3,863,196 downwards.
TATTTTTTAAAAATAAAAAAATTATATATTCATTTAAAAACACTTACTTAATGATTAAGTAAAAAAAATATAATAAAAAAAATTTCTGTAAAAAATTTCGATAAGTTTTTTTTATGTAGAAATAGTGTTTTCCTATATATATATATATATATATATAGAAAATTGTAAACCATCTCAAATATTTTTATGTTTGTCGATAGAGGTAATAGAAGTTGTTGAAGCCCTCCAGCTGTTATACTCCATTTTTCATAACCTTATTTCGGTACACTATCTCGGATTCAAAACTCTCATATGTTTGGTAGTTTCCTTGTCTTGGAATCGGATATCTACAAAACTCGATCCTCAACTTTCATCGATGAACTGAAACTGAAACTGAAACTGAAGCATATGTTTTTGTTTCTATAGGAACCATTAACTAATCCATTTTGAGCTAACGTGGGACAGTTATCCCATTCTCTTTCACCCACTACGACATGAGTTTTTGTCGAAAACTGCACTGTTTTTTTTTTTTTTTTTCCTTTTCATTTTTCTTTTCATCAATCATATAATTCATATTTGTCTGTCAAGCAAACTCACCGAAAGCCACACCGCAATCCTCACTCTCTCATGTCCCCTTTCTCTTCAAAAGCAAGAAAGAGAGTGGTGTGGTAAGAAGTAAGGGACCAGGAACTAGGAAAGACGAGAGAGAGAGCGAGAGAGAGCCAAAGGCAGTAACCGGGCGCACAATAACCGAAGAATGACGTCGAGGGCTAACTTGAACGGGGAGCACGGACAACCGCGGCGCCCACCGCCAGCACAACCCCACCACCAACACTACTACCCAACGACGTCGGCTAACTTGAACGGGGAGCATGGACCACCGCGGCGCCCACCGCCAGCACAACCCCACCACCAACACTACTACCCAACGACGTCTTCCTCCGCCTCTTTCAAAGGTTGCTGCTGCTGCCTCTTCCTCTTGTTCTCCTTCTTGGCCCTCCTAATCCTGGCCGTCGTTTTGGTCATCATCTTGGCCGTCAAACCCAAGAAGCCCTCCTTCGATCTCCAACAGGTCGGCGTCCAGTACATGGGCATCAACACGCCCACTGATCCCTCCACCGCCTCGGCCGCAGAAACCAACCCCTCAACGAACCCCACCACCTCCGCCTCCCTTTCACTCAACATACGGATGCTCTTCACGGCGGTGAATCCCAACAGGGTCGGTATTAAGTACGGCGAGTCCAAGTTCACCGTCATGTATCGCGGGATCCCGTTGGGAAAAGCTTCCGTCCCCGGGTTCTTCCAGGAGGCCCACAGTGTCAGACAGGTGGAGGCCACCATCGCCGTTGACCGTGTCAACCTGCTCCAAGCCGATGCTGCCGATTTAGTCAGGGACGCTTCCTTGAACGACCGCGTCGAGCTCAGGGTCTTGGGTGACGTCGGCGCTAAGATCCGCGTCTTGAACTTCGATTCCCCCGGTGTTCAGGTCAGTCTCTTTACCAAAATTCCATAGAATTGCTTCTGCATTACTCATTTCTAATTTAGTCGTCACCATCAAAAAAGAAAAAAATCGTCTTGGGTCCTTGGCTTCTTTCAGTAAGACTGAATTTCGGGCATTAGTAATTGATATTCTTAGGATCTTAGCTCATATTTGTTTAGATTTATTTACCTACAAATGGGTTCTGGTTCAATCTCTGTCTCTGTCTCTGTCTCTCCGAAGAGAGACTCTCAGTGTCTGTCACCGTTACTTCGAATCCCACCACCTTTTGTCCTTTTTTTTTTTTTTTTTCCTCGTTTGTTGCTATCAGACGCCGCTGATTTCTCGATAACGTGAACCCGCCGAATTGGTCATTGCGTTTATGTCCTTGAAGTTGGTGTATTTTCTTTTCGTGCCCTTTGCATTTTGTGCTAAAGCTAAAGCTTCAATCAATTTTCAGTGGTGGGCAAGGTGCCCTTTGGTTATGGTGCGTTTTTTTGTTGGTGCCGCTTATTTTATTTTATTTTATTTCCCTTCCCTTAGGATGTCTTTCGAGTAATACCCTCAGCTTTTGATTGGTACCTAATTATGCATCTTAACAATTCCTATAATCCAAGTCTTTGGTTGTAAAAGCATGATGGAAAAAAGAAAAGAAAGAAGTCGCAAAAGGACAAGAAGTGATTGCTTTTTTTAACGGTGAATGAAAATTTGCTTTCTTTTCAAGCATCCTTTATGAGGGTGAATGTCTCAATATATATTACTGAAGCTTGCGAAAAAAAGAAAAAAAAAAAACATCCTTTATGAGCTCTCCAATTGCAGCAAGGCCTGCAGCCTGAGCGCGCTCAGGCCTTACGGATCGTGTCATGTCGTGTTTGTCTACCAAATGAAATAATCAGTCCATTCTTCTTAACCAGGGTTAGTACATAGCTCAGTAATCTCAATTTAACACCCACCCAATATCACATTGAACCAAAAAACAAGCATTCTCTCTCGGTCGGTTCACAAACCTGCGAGGAACTTGATCACTCTTTCTGATGCAGAATATCATGTTTTGTGTGTGGGCTTTATGGGCATATTGCACTGTCTGCTGCCGGTGGTAGGCTGTTGTTAAGTATGTGGTGTGCGCATCTTTGGTAGAGCATGTTCCTAGATATGTGCTTTGTGTCCTCTTTTTTAACATTTGTTCTTTCTTTGGTTGTTTGACATTATTAATTTAACGTGCCAAAATGGGATTGTCGCTCGAAATTAAAATAAGTAAATAAAAGAAGTGAAGTGACAAACTAGCAGGTAAAAGCAGTCAAGACTACAGGAATTTTTCTAGTTAAGGGAACAGAGAAAATTGGGAAAAGAAAAACTTGCTTTCCTTGTCATTTTTTATGGGAGGGTAGAAAAAGTCTTCAGTATCATCTCCACCAACTGACTTTTGTACCACATGGGCCCTTCTTGCGGCCTCATATCCAACATCCACAGCAAGCTATCTACGTACGAGCACGATAATTTTGGAGAAAATATGGGACATTACTTAGGCCTCGTGTCGGTTATGAAAATATCTTTTTATTATTTATTATTTTATTATTATTATTTATTACATTTTTAATACTATTTACATAATATTTGAACGTAACAAGTTAAATATACTATTTTAAAAGAAAAACCACATATTTAATTAATACATTTGTATTATTTCTTGTGCGGTATCAGATTATTTGAGCTGTTTTTATACATTTATGCTCTGTCGATGATGTATATATGTTGATGTATATAAAGTTTGTGAGTGGTAAATGAGAAGAAGTGAATTTAATGAAGTGATGATGGTGGTGGGCAGGTATCGGTGGACTGTGCAATAGTGATAAGTCCAAGGAAGCAGTCTCTCACTTACAAGCAGTGCGGTTTTGACGGTTTGAGTGTCTAAAGGCACTAAACTCACCTCACCTCACCTTTAACAGTAACAAGTTCTTCCTTCCCTTCTCTTTTCTCTCACTTTTTGGATTTTCTATCCACAATTAGAGAGGAAGATGGGAAAGGCTGGAAACAACCTCTCGCATGGGATGGAATAGTTCCTAAAGCAAAGGCAACTGAATTTTACAAAATTACCACAAAAAAAAAGCTTCCCCAAAGATTTTTGCAGGAAAGAATTTCAAAAACTGGTATGTTCAGTTTGATGAGGGAGAGTTTGGTAAGTGCGTGTAAATTGTAAATGTAAAAGTGTGGAATTTGAGGGCATTTAAAACTTGCACAACATCATCATGATATCATCTTATGTTGCCGCTCCACCAAATCTTCCTCTGAATTCTTTATGTTCGCGCCCCCAATGGTTTAAGGCTTAATCATTAATGGGCTTGCATACAAATTACGATTACTGTCTTAAGTGCAGTCACATTTCATACCAGCTTTAATAGTACTGCTTTGGCACTGTTTAAGTACGAAATGAATCGAATCAATTACTCTGCACATCTTAACCAACAATGTGTTGTGTTTGCCTAAGTTTGGTTCGACGAGAAATGATATTTGTAGTTATAGAGTGCGTAAGTATCGTCTATTTTTTAAAAAATAAAAAAATTATAGACAAGAGAAATTAATTTTTTAATAATAGATTTTACTATTTTTTAAAAAATATTCGTGACATTTGTATAATTTATGACTGTATTTAACATTATTCAAATATTCTCTCATTTGCTGGGCATAAAAATCCTTACTAATTTCTAGATCAATCTTTTAAAAAAAATAAAGAAAAATGAAGAATTATTAACATGGTCACCTCAAATAAGGATAAAATAGTAATATTACTTCGACAAATCTCAAATTTTGACTCATTATAACCAACTTTGTGGGCCGAAAGCCTAGCCCAGGATGGACATAGGCAGAGCCGTCTAAGCCCTTGAGGTATGAGGGCACGCCCAAGACCAACCGAGCTAACATATGGTCAACCCAGGTCGTGAGATGTTTCGGGCTGGGCTACGCCAGCAGAGTAACCCATGTATATGACTCTCTGTATTTAGTTTATAAAGCTCGCTCCAATTGCGAAAATAGCAGAGGAGCAGAGCTGAGCTGAGCCATGGATGTTACTCCTCTAACTGAGGCCTTGGCGTCCAAATCCTACGAAAAGATCGCTGATATCTGCGACAACCTTTTGCTTCAGGTGATTCTTCTGCTTCTACTTGTTTTCTCGATAGAATTTGTTTTCTTAGATAATAATTACTGAAGCCCTACATCTTGTTGTAATCTGAACAGGCTGCGGCAGAGGGTGTTGTTGCTTATCAGGACCAATGGCCTTACGTCATTCATCTTCTGGGCCACTTTTACGTTGATGATATGTAAATTCTTCACTCTAGTGCTGCTGGATTTATATCTATGGAAAAAAAGATTGCTGAAATCGTGAACTCTAATGGACCAAAACCCTAACCCTTTGTTTGGGTGCTGATATCACAGAACAAAATACGATGATACTTTTAGAGATACAGTGCGTGAAGCCCGTTAATTAATTTTTCTGTGTTATGATTTTCAGTTTTCTTGGTAACCAAACAGTGGCTTATATATTCGTTCTTGAGTGTTTACATTTTTTTTTTTTTTTTTTTTTTTACAGTTTTGGAACCAATCCAATTTTGCTATTCTGTGTTTCGGAATGAAATTTTATTTAGATTTTAGGTTTCTGGTATTTGTGCCGTTTTGCTTATTTGAGGTTTTGGCGTAAATCCTGTTTTACAACAATGTATTATGATATTCGTGTCGTTTGTTAGCGGTATTCATGATTTCATCCTCGGGATGGTATATTGCAGAAATAGTGCACGGTTTCTATGGAAATCGATACCTTCTGAAATTAAGGAGAGCCAGCTGGAATTGGCTGCGGCTTGGAAAATTGGTCAGAAGCTATGGACACGGGACTATGGGGGTGTGCATGAGGCCATTCGTGGGTTTGATTGGAGTCAAGAAGTTCAAGGTCTTGTTGCTGCATTCTCAGGCAAGTGTTGTAAACAACCTGCAGTCAAAAAAGTATTGTTTGGCATATACCTTTTTTCTTTTTAGTTTTAGTTTTTCCCCCTTTTGGAATTTATTGCGATGGTAGACTTATGATCAAGCCCAATCAGCTAAGCCATCTAACGATGTTTTTATTTGGTGTGAATCAAACCGTATGACATCAATCTGTTTTCTCTTTTCAAAAGCATTGCCTGATGGTTTAGAATTACAAAATAAAACTTCTTTATTGTCGACATGAAATCTTGAGATCCATACTTTAATTATAATTGTTTACAGCGAAAGGGAAATCTGTAAAATATTTATGCAGTTCTTTGAAATAGAATTAGTGAGTTGATTTGTAATTCTTCCCAATTTTTTCAAATCATGTTAATTTATGGTATAAAATTGGTTTGTCTTGAGAAATTTTTGGATTTTTTCTGTACAGTTATTTTTTAATTGAATACCAGGTGGGTGCGAAGATGGGCATGGACTAAATAAGAGGCATTCATGTCAATTTCATCTTTCACTTTTTTTTGTTTTTTTTTTGGTATTTCATACAATTTCTTGAGTGTAGTACTCATGGTTTCTGATTGATATATGAAATAAAGCATCTTGATTGTGTCTTGTTACTTTTTCCCGTCAACGTTGATTGGCATTATGACACTTCAGGTCACCCAGTCAATAAGAATTTTCTTCTGAACCTTTTGCAGAGCTTTACACAAAGAGGATGTTTCAGCTGCTGCTCTCAGCTTATTCTACGATAAGCATCCAAGACACTGCTCTCTTTCTGGGGATGAACGAGGACGATGCTACTAATTGTAAGTTTCTGATTTTCCTTTGTTTGAATCAAACGGATATAGCTGCCTTTTTAAATCACTGTAAAAATCCCATTACTTTTTGATTTAAGCATGCCAGTCTCCCAGACTGATCTTATTGTTTTGCTTCACGAGTTGGGAATGCAAAGATTAATAATTATGCTAAAGAAACTTAAAACAATCAGATCCCAAATACATAGATGACTTCACACACTCGTGATGGATGGGTCCTTCTGTTGCATTGTTGCTTCTTATATGAAGTACACACGTGCAGACACGCATGCATAATATTTCTACTAGGCTTCATAGTATGGTGGCTGATGATGCATATGTTTTGTTGGCTATGATTTAGGCCTGCAATAAATTGCCGTATAATTTTGTGATATTTTGTGGATTATATGTGGTTGCACGTAGGAATCTAGATGCAATGCAATCATTCATGTAACACTCCAAGGGAGGCCCAAGTTACATTTAGGCCTATATTTCAAAATGATTAATCAACAATACAATTAGAGTCTCATTGGAATCATTATAAAGAGCAAAAACTTATCATTCTCGAATAATGTGGGATCCCATACACCACTTATTCTTATCACTCAGTATGGGCTATCACAATTCAGTTGTTCCCCTACCTTCAAGTATTGCTACATTTTTCTTGGGCGCCTGGGATTGTTGATGGAGAGAGACTTAAGTTAAGTTTAGTGAGTTGAGTTGAAAGTTGAAAGTTGAATTAAATATTGTCTTAATATTATTTTTTAATATTATTATTATTTTAAGATTTGAAAATGTTAAATTGTTTATTATATTTTGTGTGACAATTTGTAAATTATAACCTTGAGAGAAGGGATGAGTAGAGAGCGCTCAAATCCAAACCGTGCAGCCCATCCTAAGTTATGGCTTTGCTGCAACAGTTGTATCTCTCACTCCCTTTAGCTTGTTGATGTCATAACTTGCAGCTGTGTTTTAGGAACAGTGCATTTAAGATATATAGTCAGGTTCTTGATATTCTAGTGCTAATTGGATTTTGGTTGTCATATGCACAGATGTCCTACAGAAAGGTTGGGATCTGGACCCTGCTTCTCGAATGCTTACAGTGAAGAAGCAGACAACTGTGACGCAGCAGAAACTAGATGCCAGTAAATTGCAGCGGTTGACAGAATATGTATTCCACCTTGAGCACTAATCAGTTTTCCAGAATATCAGAGCAATAAATATAAATGTCTTTTGCTTCGGGGACTTGATTGCCTCTTTGGTTTACAGCATACCATCGCATACTTGGAAGAACGTATGATTGTATTATGTACCTTAGCGATATATTGAAAGCGAGGGACATGTTTTATTGAATGTAGCTTCACTTTAAAAAAAAAAAAAAAATTGATGGATATTGCTAAATATTTAAATTGTACTTTTTGGGTTCTGTGGCTAAATAAAAGATGTCTGATACTTGGTGTCGACAATTAAATTATTAGGATGGATTGAGAAAACATTCTAATTCATATCATCTCATTCTATCTTATTATTATAATTTTTTTAAATTTTTATATAAAATATAATAAATAATTTAATTTTTTTAAATTTTAAAATAATAATAATATTAAAAAATAATATTTTATTTAACTCATCTAAAATTATCTTTTAACTGCTTTCACCTCATTATACAAACCAGTCCAAGTCTGAACCGAAACCTACTGATCTGTCGTCTTGTGTTGGTTTTTTTTTGGAATCACGACCTTTTACCACAATCAAGCCAATACATAAATTAAATTATTTCCTGGAATAAATGCATGGTCAGGATTGATATCATTTGGAAATCACCCGTCTTCTACGGCCATGAAAATCTAACATTATTTGGAAGTGCAATCCCATTTCCTCGTAAGAGCCGCCGTTGCACTCATGAATAAACTGTGCATGCATAGCAGCTTTTTTTTTATTATTATTATTATTATTATTATTATTATTATTATTATTATTATTATTATTATTATTACCACAATTTTAGACAATTTCGATACATGCCCGTAAGATAATATGATTATGTATAAAATTATATGTGTCAGTTATTATTCACCGTCTCACATTCTATAAAAAACATTCTTATATTCTATATAAAAAACTATAAATATAAAATATGAAAATAAATAATAACTGTATATAAACTCTTAAGCGAATCTTCGTGATTAAAAAGATCAACAGGATTTATTCTTTTAGATTGATAACTCCTACTTATAGTATTACTTCGTCTGGAAAATGTGCTTGTGCCGAGTAGAATTATTAGTTTGGGAAAAAATAAGTGGAATTCACAACATATATATATTTGGGAACGAGAATAATACATGAAACGGATGGATTTTCCTTCACTTTTCCTTGAGTTATCATGATCAGCAACCAAATGGAAAAAGAAGCATCCCAGTTAATTAGCCAGATCGAAAAACAATCTTAAAAAGCATATATATATGTACGTTAATTATTACATTCATGCATAATATATATACATATACAGACGAAGTTTACAATTAAATTAACCTAGGTTAGTTAATTTACATAGATCAAAACTGGTCGCTCACTTTCTGATCTTCTTGGCTTTATCAACAGCAACGGGCTTGGTCGACCTGTACAAATGATCAACCGAGCGAAACCTCCTTTTCCTTGTGGAGAGAATCTCTTCTTCCTCTTCCTCTTCAAGGAATTCTCCGGTGGTATTGTTAGTGGAAGATACATCGGCTGCATGATCACCGCCTTTTCTTTGTTCCACGCTGATATTGATTGTGTCGTCGTCAGCGCCGGAGTCTCCGCTCAGTTGTATCAGCTGCTGAGCCACGTCCATCTCCGACTCTGAGAAATTATCTACGGGCTCTTTCTGGTTTCTTCTTCTTTTTGTGCTTTTTGACGCTGATTTTGCCATAACTTGTTCGTCGGGAAAGAGGCAAAGATGGGCAGAGAACCGATGCTTATATAGGAAGAAAATGGAAGAATAGGTCGATTGCAACAGTTGCAGCCAAAAGTTCTATATATGTATATATAATATAATTGCCGGTGAATCTTTTATTTGCATATTTATTAAATGATATATATATTTGACCAATAATAAATCTCTAATAATTGGAAATTACTAGGAACAAAAATCCAATTTTGCTTGTTCGGTAAGTTACCCAAAGCTCGGGATGGGAAAAGTTTTCCACTCAATTTCATTATAAAAAGTATTTATTATATTTTGTTTCTTGTACCGAAATAGAAAAAGGATTACCGATTCTAAAAAAAAAGGTTTATAAAATGCTTATAAGCCACAGCCTTTGCGTGTATCTCATCTGGTTACAATCAATGTAGTGCTGGATTCTTCATCATCATGTGGACTAATTAAGCCAAAGTAAGAGCCAATCGCCTATTCCGCTACCTGTATTCCGATGTTGAACAGCAATTTAGGTCAGTTTTTACGCTTTGGATCAATTTTTATCTTTTTCCTTTTAAAAAATTGATAGATAATATCACCGATGCAATGGAATACAAATATTTGTGATAGAAATGTGGTACGTAGATTTAGGTCATGTTTGGATATATAGATAGTTTCATCTCATCTCATCTTATTATTATAATTTTTTTAAATTTTCATATAAAATATAGTAAACAATTCAACTTTTTCAAATCTAAAAATAATAATAATATTAAAAAATAATATTCTAACAATATTTTGTTCAATTCATCTAAAATCATCTCATCTGATCATTTCATCTCATTATCCAAACAAGTCCTAAGTTCTATATTTAAAAATAAATAATATTTACAATCCTAAAATGTGTAAGTACAATTCTTTAAAAAAAATGAATAAATATATAACCTATATAAAATGAAAATTATTTTTTTAATAATAAATCTCATTTTAAAAATCCCACCTTAAAACGACATATAGTACTTACGCTTTTTAATTTAAGTGGCAACTCTGGTAACATATTAAACGTGAATAAAGTATTTGCTATATGAGAAATGATTTATACAAGTCTCAAATAGACAAGCTCATGCAAGTCCTTATAAAAAAGTGGACCATACCTTAAAAAGGTATAAAAAAAAAAATATTCTTTATTAATAAGACTTATTTTCTTACAAAAGGTTTGTATGTGAGTTGTCTATTTGAAACTTGTATCTAGCATTACTCTTGCTATATATATTTCTTTAATAAGGCAAAGCCACATGCAATTTTTTACTATTTTTTCTCAAAAGATTGTCATTTCTAAAACTGATTCGTGGGAAAGGTTGTCGATAACTCGATCGATTGTGCATATAAATATATATACTACAGGCGTTTATGCTCCTAATATTTCTTGTACTCTTTGTTTTCCTTCGATAAAATTTGCATAAATTCTCGAAGATTCCACCCAATTGGATTTTATGTGTTTATAATTAATAAGAACAAATAATATAGATATATTTTTTTATACAACAGGTAGAGAGTTTTGAATTCAGATTTTAGAACCGGATCGCACACCATCAGCCATCAAGCTCTTGGCACTCTTAAAATTTGGAGAGCATCTACTTTATTTGCATCTTTAATCTCTTTCCCACTCTTTCAAATATGGGGTTTAGAATCCTATTTCTGCTAATCAAATACTCAATATATAATACTCTTTTGAAGGCAAAATGTAAGAATAAACAAATGAACTTGTAACTTTTCATATAAAAACCCCTCCTATTCTCTTTCCCGGCCCCTACTCTGGAGGCATTCACGACCAATTTATCCTTGATGACAAAGCTACTAGCTAGAATTTATACAACTGAAACTTGTTGCTTAAGATTAAACGTGCTGATCATCTTATATGGAACTGATCAATTCCCCGATATAAATTTCTCCTAGTTAGGACCTAGAAATTAAGAGTACTAGTCCTGCTTATAAGATTGGTTCCTGAAGTTTGAATCTTCGATTGAACTAAAAACCAAAATGCATCAGAGAATGGATTCTACTTTTATCTTTCAACTTTCCCGAATCTTAATCTCAGTAACGTAAAAGCTAGCGATGCCAACGAATGGAAATAGACAAGAAAATTGAACATGATCCCATACATTATATATAGTACTGATGCATGAGGTACCAATTCACCAGGCCGTTGGCTTAAGAGAGTCAGATTATATCAATCAAACGGCACACTTCCTCCTGATCTTGGCATTAACAGCAGTAACAGGCTTGGTCGACCTGTACAGATAATAAACTGATCGGAACCTCCGCTTCCTTCGCCAGAGAATACAATCAGCTTCTTCTTCTTGATCTTCTTCAAAGGTTTCTCCGACGTCGTTATTATTGTTGGTAGAAAATACGTCGGCTGCATCACCACCTTTGCATTTTTCTACTTTCCCTATCGCACAGCCGTCTTTGTTATCGTCGTCGTCGTCGTGGCGGTCATCGGACTCTCCGCTGAGTTGAATTAGCTGCCGAGCCACGTCCATCTCCGACTCTGAGAAACAAAACGGCCAGTTCCCGCGGGTTCTTCTATCTTTGCATTCTATCGCTGATTTTGCCATCATTTTCGCCGTTGCGATAGAGAAAGAATCAGAGACCGGATAGATGATCAGTTGGGCACGCAAAAATACTTTACGTATACGGTATATATATATAGAAGAAGATCATAGCGTCATAGGTCGGTCGCAATATATATATATATTTTTTTCATTTTTCGGGCTTTATTTTTTTTATTTTTTTAGCTTGGGCTTGTTCTTTTATTTATTAGTTAATACGGTTGATTTCCTTTTATTGGGCTTCAGTCATCCATTCTTGGGCTTTCGGGCTTTCTTTACAAAGCATTTAGGAAAAAGTTAGTCCTCACAGGACTCTCGTTATCTTTTTTTTTTTTAAATGATTTAAGGAAATATTTTTTAATAAAATTGTAATTTTTTTAAATATTAAAAATATTAAAAAACATGATATTAAAAAAAAACATAAATAAAATGTGACAGCGGTAGGTCTCAGCTGTGGCCGGAGAGCCACCCAAAGGATTTATAAGAGTAATGCCACAATCTCCACACAGAATAATTAGAATAATGTTCAATCTATTTAGCACAATCACTAATTACGAACATAAACACTAGCGTCTCTACGAACATAAACCCTTTCTTTGGCCAAAAAACCCCTCTCTCGCTCTATCTCTCTCTCTCTCTCCCCGAAGCCATGGCCGTGGACAGAGACAAGATTCAAGAAGAATCTCCGATGCTCCGTTTCTACAGAATTGTTCTCGGTTGGGACTACTTCCGCCTCCTCAAGGAATCATACGTAAGATATTTCTCTCTCTCCGTGTGAGAATATGCGTGTGCATTTCTTCTGTGAAAATGTTTTGATTTCTCTGATAATATTCGAATGTAGAAACATAAAGGAAACGTAGGTGATGGATCTTCTTTGGGGCTGAGGAAGGTGAAGGATACTTACAAGGACGTTGATGATTATGTTTCAACTTTTGAGCCACTCCTGTTCGAGGAAATTAAAGCTCAGATTACTCAGAAGAGAGATGAAGAAGAGGGTATTTTTCTGTACTACTTCCGAGCAAATTTTTGAGAAGCATTATAACTTAGAATCTTTGTTTATTACGATAACATTGAGTATTAATGGCATCTTTCTGTTTTGATATTGTTTTTTTTAAGTTCCTTCATTTCTCTCTTACAAAATGCTCAAGAAATTTAGTTGCTTTTACTTTTGAATTTTGTTTTTAATGTATGAAGACACACAAAATATACACTCTATCTTTCAGTTCTGAAGTAGTTGTATTGGACATCACAGTGGCAGAATGGCAGCGCAGGCTGGTAGTGGAATGCAATGAGATTGATGGATTTCACTTGCCTGCGGTCACTTATGCGGCTGAGGAAGTAGATGAGTCGATATCACAGAATGATCTTTTGCTTCTTTCAAAAGAAAATGTAATTGAAACCTGATTTTTTGTTCAGCTTCTCTCTCCCCATTTATTTAAAACATGCAGAATTTCTTTCTCTCTGGTGTTTTGTTCTGCATTTCTCGCATTGTAGCAGTGGTTCTTTCTTACACATTCTAATTATTAGTTTTTTTATATAAGTAATAGTAAAACTTTATTGATAGTAAAAGCCATAGCTCAAGTATACAGGAAGTATACACAGAATACACCTAACAACCACTAAGCATTAGTGATGGATACAAGCAAATTATTGAAGCTATCCTCATTACAAACAATGACCAAAGCCCGGGGAAATAATGTGTCAAAAAAAAATCTCTTCCACTCGTCATAATTACTAGTTTTTTTAAGCGATGCGATGCTTTCTTAGATTTTTTTCTTGTTAGGTCTCTGTTTTCTTGATCCTTTCTTGTAATTGTTTCTCTTTTATATTTTGGTAGAATACATTTGTAAAAGAGTTTCTTTTGGGTCTATGTTATGCCTTTCTTAGTAAATGTTGGAAAAAGGGAATACTGAAAGTTCTGTTTTCTGCAAATGGGTCAACTAGTTGTCCCTGGTAAGACTACAATACATAATTTAAATTAACTAGATCAATTGAAATAATTGGTTTTGTTTCCCCTCCTTTTCCTGTAGGTCCCTGGTAAACAAAAGGAAGACTTGCATGTGTAAATGAAATTGGTTTTTGTTTTCGAGTGTCTAATTGCCTGGAGTGTGTTGTTTTTTTCAGTTCCAAGATGGTACAAGACTTCCAACGACATATGCATTTGCATCGGTGGAGAATTGCCAAAATGATCGTTTTAGACTTAGAATGTATTTAGGTGGAGAAGTTGAGCATACCACTCCAGATGTAGTTAAATATTCTCAGGGACTGTTAAGGATGCGGGCTCTTATTACTTCTCCGACTAGTGAAGTGGATAAACTATTTTACAGTCTAAAGGTAACATTTAATCCATGAGATTATAGATCCTTTCGAGATTAGCCATTTGTATGCAGTCCTTATTTCGGATTACGTTTTCCTTTATAAATTTTATCATGCATAAATTTGTATGTGACAAAATGTATAAGATGGATCATAATGCTCTTATCTGCAAGGCAATCAAAATATCTATTGAGCCATACTTTATCCAATATGAAGACAATATGTTGTAGTTTTCATCATGGCATGTGAACCTGTAGTATCTCAACTAATGTATGCAGTACATCTTGCAGATCTGCAGTTTATCAACTATTGCTCGTGAATATGCAGCTCTATGGTCGATCCGCAATCTCCCTTTTAAGGATTTAATATTATCGGCTGCTGAAAAAATTCTAGGTTCTGAAAACCAGGCCTGGAAAATTTCTAAATCTCTGGAGGAATATATAAGATACAGTCATAATGAAACCCAACAAGAGGCCATACAGGTGATTCACTATTTATATCATTGAATATGATTATCGTTTGCTTTCTTTTTCCAGATTAGATTGTATCTGATTGCTACTACCCTTATATGTTGCAACAACCCATAACCAATGCATTGCAGTCGTCTCCTTCTTTCTCTCTCCCTGTTTATACGCTGTTATCACTGTTTGTTTTTTGTTTAATACTTTAAGATTCCGCTTGTTATATTACTTTAAGGAATGTCATTGCCTGTTGCAGGCTGGTCTAGCACGTAAAGCTTTTGTTTTGATACAGGTTCGTATTATGTCATCCTGAATTTGTTGTAAATTTATTTATGCCATGTTTTCCCTTTGTTTGCATCTCCTTCTATAATTGAAACAATATCTTAATCAGTCTGATTCCTAGTTCATGTTAGACTTTGTTAAGTATGTGAAGCAGAATGGGACCTTTAACTTTGAGCACTCTAATTGGTTATATTTTAATGGTAGATTAATAAAGGGCGATTAGGGATTAATATTAAAGAGTCCTGGTGATAATTTACCTTTGTTTACAAGTTTCGATTGACAATTTAATTTCTAATAGAAGATATGCATCAGGATAATTTTAACATCAAACGTATAACCTTCATCAAATATGTGATTACATCGTACCATAATTTTTTTAATGATAAGTAAGATGATTCTATTAATGAGGCATAACGAAGTACACGGGGGATATTACAACAAATACACGTATTGAGACAATTACAACCTATTCGCAGTTATGAGCCCTCATATGGTTAATCCTAGCCTTTGAAATGATTCTAGTCCTACCTATCTATAAAACCTTAATTAAGGAACTAAAGATGACTATCAGGAAACTCACAAAAGGTCCAGTAACTATCATGGAAGTTTATTCTTGGTCCAAAATGGTCTTTACAAAGTGGCTGGGAAAATTTCAATGTTTTCTTCATTATTTTTCTGAACTTTTAAGTGTAGGATTTAATCCTCTAGAGTTGGGCATTTTTAATGTTTTCTTAGTTAAATTAAATTCCTTTTAAATAGGGTATTAAGGAGGTTTAGTTTTAATTGTTTACCTTGCAGAGTAAGTTTTATAAAGCCTATAAAATTTCCTCGAAGTTGTAAAACAAAAATTAGACTTCATATAAAAAGGCTGACACAAACTCTTGTATACCTTCGCTGTGAATTGCTTTTCTGTAGTATTTTCTCTATATTTTCATATCATATCACTAAGATTGTTATAAGCTACCATGAGCGTTTTAGAATAAAAATTATTTTGAGAGAGCATCCTCCCATTCTATAACTGATTGACTCAGAAAGAGTGTTTCTTTCTTCGATGCCTAGACATATAGAATGTGGATACTGACAGCATGCTTCCTTTTAGGGCCCCCCAGGAACAGGAAAAACAAAGACTATTCTTGGGCTTCTAAGTGCCATTTTGCATGCATCTCCTGCAAGGGTGCTCGCCAAGTAAAAATATGCCCCACCTTTCTTTGTGTTTTGGCATAAGTACTATAACATTTATAGGTTATAGCAGTCATTGTTTTCATAAAAAAAAAGGGTTATAGTAGTCATTGTGATTATGGAAAGTGCAGAATCATTCCTCTATATTTCATTCCATGTTACATGTATGCTTCTGTTTTCTTTTCCATGTAGGGGTGAATTGCGTGAAGTAAAGCGTGGGCCAGAATTACCTCTTCAAGAAAAGTATGTGTTTTTGCTATAACCTGATTCTTATTTTTGGTGATTATTTTGATAGGTAGTTTTGTTTTTGTTTTTTTTTAGTACTTGACTGTTAATATTTTGAATGACTTTATTTAAGAATATTTCTTTATGTGTTGATTATTTCAATCTATGACTCCCGACTCTCATTTTATTTGATACAAACTCTATGTGACTTGGAGAATTGTATTTTTATAAAAGTTGCTTCTGTTTCTACTGCTACTAAGGGCCTGTTTGGGGTTGCGGTAGGATTCTTAAAAAGTACTTGAATAGTCTTAAAAGCTCTTTAATGGAAAAATTAGGTTGTTTGGGTGTTACATATTAAAATACTTTTAATCTCAAATAAGCTAAAAAGTACATTTGAGGAAAAGCATCATTTTGATTTTTTTTTTTCTTAAACGTGCTTTTCTGGATAAATCAGAACGTAATTCGAATTTTAAAAAGACTGTCAATGGACGAAAATACCCATACAACTTTCAGATAATTACAACTTTCAAACTTTCAAGGATATGGTCATAATATTTAAAAATTTAAATAATCGTAATTTCTACATCAGAAAGCACTTCTTAATTTGTTTCCAAATAAACGTAAAATGTTTGAAAGTGCTTTAAACATATAGTTACCAAACAGTAAATAACTTTTTAATAGTAGAACTTATTACTTAAGTTATAAGCTATAAGTCCTAAATCTATAAGCTATATTTCTCACCGCAATCCCAAATATGCACTAAAATTTTTAAGCACAAAAGTGTTTATAACTCTATTGACTAATTCTCTTTTAAGTGAAAAATGTTCTCTTTAAGTAAGGAAAGTTCTTCCGGTGTACCTCTTTTGTATACTTCTTGTTTACTTGGTACATGCCTATTTCATTCATATCAATAAAGTTTATCTCTTACTTATCAAAAACAAAAGTTCTTCTGGTGTACCTGGGCTATGCCTATCTTTATATCAATGAAATTTCTTCTTACTTGTCAAAAAAAAAAAGTAAGGAAAGTTGAATCTATATGCTCAAAACAGTTTCCTGAAAAATGGTGATCTTGGAACTTGAACCCTGAACATCGCACCCGGAATTTGGTCTCTGGTGTGTGTGTATGTGTAAATTACTAAATTTGGCTAGTGTAACTCTCTATATTGTGTTATTGGGGGTAATATATGCAGGTACAATCACTGGGCGCGAGCTTCTCCTTGGCTAACTGGTAATAATCCTAGGGATAACATAATGCCCATTGATGGTGATGATGGTTTTTTTCCTACCACCGGAAATGAGTTGGTAAGTTTTAGTGTGTAACTTGTACCGTTGAGACCTTGAAGATCATTTCTTCTAACTTCAATGTGCTATGCAGAAGCCAGAAGTAGTCAATTCCAGTCGTAAATATCGAGTGCGTGTGCTGGTATGCGCTCCATCAAACTCTGCACTTGATGAGATTGTCTTGCGTGTTTTAAATACTGGTACGGCGATTTTTCTTCTTTCTTTTCACATTTGCATGAATTATTATCTTCTCATAATTTAGCTGTCTTTGTTGTGATATGATGGATGTGGCTTTTATATTAGTTGCACAACTCTGTGATTAGCTTCACCATTCTCCGGAAAAAAAGAAGTATAAAGAAAAGGAATGCTAGATGCTGGTGTGGAGATGTGGATAAGTGTTGAATCCTTAAAGTTGTCTTGTGCTGGTTGGATTTCAGTTGCAAGTTGGAAGCCAATTGACACAAGAAACTCACTACTTTTGCATTACAGACAGTTTTCTTGTGGAAATCAAATTTAATTCGAGTCACAATATATGGTGTGAATTGTGTTTTTTTTATACGTTATAGGCAATGAGAAGAGTATCTACTAATTGTTTTTTTTGATAGATTAGTTAGTTATCCACTGACTAATCTATCAAGTTATAGGCAATGAGGATAATCTATTGCAAATCACATTTTTTTGTTAATTATGTTGCAAATATTTAATGAACTTGAATAAGTGCTTTGAGGTAGATAACAACGATGATATTTTCTGTAGATACTCTTCTCATTTTCGTGTCAGTATTTTTTATTGAACATTTAGGCCCCCTTTGGATACAGAAACGGTTTCATCTCATCTCATCTTATCATTACAACTTTCTCAAATTCCCACACAAAATATAATAAACAATTCAACTTTTTCAAATCCCTAAACAATAATAATTTTAAAAAATAATATTCTAACAATATCTTATTCAACGTTCAACTTTCAACTTTCATCTAAAACTATCTCATATCATCTCACTATCCAAACGGGCCTTAGTGTCACTTGACTGCCATTCCTTCATATAATATCTCCTTCAAATGTATTCTGGTTATTGTCAGGTATTCGTGATGAAAATGACCGTGCATATAATCCTAAAATTGTGCGGATCGGTCTTAAGGAGCATCACTCTGTTCGGGCAGTCTCCATGGATTACCTTGTATGTGTTTGGCAATAGCATAACACAATTGTACTTCACTTTATTAATATCATCTTTCATTTTCTTTTTTTGTTTTTCCCCCAAACTGGAGATTTTTCTTTGTTTTTTGTTTTGGATAAATAGAGATGCCAAGATTTTATTAAAAAAAGCACTAAGGGCGCAAAGTGCATAGGAGGTATACAAAGCTGCAGATGTTAGCCATAACATCAACAGTCCAGAATGCAAAATTCCACCAACAAACTATAATGGTGCTGATTTGGATTCGATGGATCTCAGACTGTTCTGGGCAGACATATTTTATGATACATGGATGTGAGTCCAAATTTGACAGTGACTGATTCCCTTTGCAGGTGAAACAAAAGCAGGAAAGCATGAATGCTGATAAAGAGAAACATGGAGTTCCAGGGAGAGATAAAGACAGGATCCGTGCTGCAATCTTGGATGAGGCCGTGATCGTATGTAATTCTTGCCTTGTGTTAAAAATGAGAGGTTAAATAGTTTCCTTGCTAATTTCTCTATGATTGGCAGGTCTTCTCCACCCTTAGCTTCAGTGGTTCAACACTTTTCAGTAAATGGAATCGTGGTTTTGATGTTGTTATAATAGATGAAGCAGCACAAGCTGTAAGTTTCAATAATTGTGTTTATTGTTGAACTGCTCTAGCCCTTTTGCGCTCGACTATAAGTTTGAGCTGATATAAGCCCGTCTTAGTGTCTGTTAGAGTCTTAGAAAGTTCTTTTAACAGCCTAAAAGCTCTTTAAAGAAAAAACTGGTATGTTTAGTAAATCTATAAAAAGTGCTTTAAAAGCCCTAAAAAATCTAAAAGCCCACTTTTTAAAAAGCACCTAATTGAAGCTTCTGTTTAAAAGTTCCTGCACATAAACGCTAAAAGTGCTTTAAGTGCATGTTTACCAAATAGTGAACAACTTTTTAGTAGTAGATCCTTTAGTAAAACTCTACGACTAAAAGCTCTACTACGAAAAGCTCTATTTCCTACCGCAATCCCT
Organism: Juglans mandshurica; assembly: GCA_022457165.1. NCBI lineage: Eukaryota > Viridiplantae > Streptophyta > Magnoliopsida > Fagales > Juglandaceae > Juglans > Juglans mandshurica. Next base: position 3,843,543 of record CM039621.1, on the reverse strand, counting down.
AACAAGCACTTAGTTATAGATAAACAACTGATCCATATTCCCTTTTTCTTTATTTTCACTTTTTGTTATTGCGGTCAGAATCAGCTAGACAAGTGGATTATTCCTTTCCGCCAAAACCATATACTCCCTTTATCCTGATGAAATAAAGGTTATGCCCAACACTACCCAATCTCTGAGGTGGGTTCTTTCGATATAGGTTTCGAACAATAAGATAAACTCGGTGGTAAATGGATGCAGCTCAAGCGGGAAATCTCTGGCTAAAACAATGTAATGGTGATGAAACATCTATCAACAGCCTAAGCATGCTGATGATGGAACAAAAGGCTGAAGCAGGCGATGGAAAAAATAATTCAGAATGTAAAACTTGTCGCATTAAACTAATCCCTCTCTTTAGATATTTACTAAGTGGATCTCCTAGGAAGTCCTCGTGTTGCTGCCCCACAATTATGCCACTTCATTAAAAATATATATTTAATAAAGGAAAAAGATTTAACCACAGTGCTAGACTGCACACTAGAAACATGGAGATAATAACTCCATGCTAGAATTACTAATAAAGAAGTAACTAAAGAGATGCTCCTCATCTGACTAGGTTTCTTGGGAAGTTGTTGTCAAGAAAAGTAGAATTCTTTTTGCTGTGTTGAACTTTGCACAGCTTAATATACATTTTCATCGTAGCTAGATACATGTTGGACATGCAATTTTATGGAAATATTATATAATTCATACTCTTTTTATTCACAGGGCACTCAAATCTGAGGGACTAAGGACTAACGGTATAAATTTTTTAGTGAGTGGATGAAAATACTTGTGAGCCTTATGAGCTGCCTTTTATGTGACGAGTGCCAATGTGCCATAGAACCACCCTCTTGCATGTTTTCCCCCCCTCTCCTCTCTCTCTCTCTCTCTCTCTCCTTGGATTGCAAAAGCTGTCTATTTTAGGTTAATTTACAAACCTATACATGGCGTATTGTTGGGTATCGAAAAGGTTGCTGGTCCTCATGAGTCATATATATTATAAATATTGCCTTTTCATGTGGTATATGTTCTATGCAGGTGGAACCAGCAACTCTTATTCCTTTGGCCAATGGATGCAAACAAGTTTTTCTGGTATATCTCAGGCACCTTTCTTGTTATTGTAGGAGTTCCAAGTCAAATGTTCATATTATATTACCTTTTACTTTGTACATCTTTCATCATCTTTGTAAGGTTTCATCTAATGTTTATATTATGCTTTAGCTGATTTACTTATCAAAATAAAATTATGCTTTAGCTGATAAATAGTTCTGTTTGTTTAGGTTGGCGATCCAGTTCAACTGCCAGCAACTGTGATTTCTCCCATTGCCGAGAAATTTGGGTATATCACTTTCAATTATGAACATTGTATTTTAATTTTTACTCTAAAACGTCTGATGCAATGAATTTTCCTCTTGTTTTCAAAACTGAAGATATGGGACGAGTTTGTTCAAGCGATTTCAGAGGGCTGGTTATCCTGTGACGATGCTGAAGACGCAGTACCGAATGCATCCAGAGGTTAGATCAGATTTATCCTTGCAGAAGTTTTTAGAATATAGATGGTTAAGTTAATGGTACTTGGGAGCACATTACAGTATAAATATGCCAGCTCAGTGAATAGTAATATAATAATTTATGGTATGTTTAACTGTACTTTTCTGAGTTTCAAAACCATGCTTTTCAAGCAGATTAGAAGCTTTCCCTCAAGGGAGTTTTATGCTGAGTCATTAGAGGATGGGCCTAATATCGAAGTGCTTACAAGTCGGGCCTGGCATGAATACCACTGCTTTGGTCCATTTTGCTTCTTTGATTTACATGAAGGGAAAGAATCCAAACTCTCAGGAAGTGAGTCTTGGGTAAATGTTGATGAAGCTGAATTTGTTCTGCTCATGTATCATAAGTTGGTGAGTATGTATCCCGAACTGAAATCGAGTTCTCAGTTCGCAATCATATCCCCCTATAGCCAACAAGTAAAGCTCCTCAAGGACCGCTTTAAGACTACTTTTGGAGTCGATTCAAATAAAGTAGTTGATATTACTACCGTTGATGGCTGCCAGGTAAAGTGGAACTATCTTCCTGCTTATAGTATAATATAATCCCATATACTTGGGCTCTTCTCTATTCTTATGATCAATATAATCTTGTTTACCAATTAAAAATATATATATATATAGCTTGCATTTAATTTAGAGTTAAAAGGTTCAGTTAACCCCATACCAATTCCAGATATCTTAAATAACTAAGATTGTTGCTTAACAAAGTTAACTAAGATTATTGAGTTCAATGTGGGCCCAATTTTTCTTTATCTGTTTGGTTCGAGGTATGGCAAATGAGATGTTGAAGAAATAGACAATGTTTCTTCGTTTCAGGGACGTGAAAAGGATGTTGCAATATTTTCATGTGTTAGGGCGAGCCAAGATAAAACCATTGGGTTTCTGGCTGATTTTCGGCGAATGAATGTTGGGATCACCAGAGCAAAGTCTTCTGTCCTGGTATGGCATTATTCTAGGTTTGGGTATAGTCCAGCAGGTGTTTTTGACTCTTGGACTTCACCTCACTCCATATATGCTAAGCTTTTAAACTGTTTGTTTAGGTGGTAGGGTCTTCATCAACATTGAGGAGGGATAAGCACTGGAATAACCTAGTGGAAAGTGCAGAGAAGAGAGATTGTTGTATTAAGGTGAACTTGGTGTTTTGAGTTCTTTTTCGGCCCCAACTTGAATCATTTGGCTTTACGCATGCTTGTTTTTCCAACATTTTTTCTCAGCACAACATATTCCTGTTTTATTCTAATTTTTTTTTTTAATCTGAAATTCCAAACATTCCTGGGGCCCTTTTTAACATCGAAACTGAGAATTTCTTCCTGCAGGTTTCTAAGCCCTATACCTCATTTTTCACTGATGAAAACTTGGATTCTATGAGAGCCAAGAACGATGAACCCTCGTATGGAGAGACGGGACAGCAGGATGAGGTGGATAATAATGCACCCCTTCCTGACAATCACGGTGATGCTGACCACGGACAGGCGGATGACCCTGACTTCGGAGATGGGGACATGGACATGGATGATGGAGGAGGATTCGAGGAGTAAAGTTCAAACATAGTACCAGGAAGATCTGTTGGCTGGGCGTGCACACAACAATGTTCATTCGGAAATCACTTAAAATTCGCAATTTCAGCCCAGCTACAAATTTTGGTGTATTTTTATCAAATGTCTATTCAATTGAATTTTCATGTGTAATTTTGCATGAAAATGCAATGCCAAAAGTTACGAAGATCCGTAACATGCACAAGTCAAATCAGTTCTCCCAAACAATTGCGGAAGCAAAAAATCCTAGGCAGTTGAATCACCCAAAAACAAAAAAGTGAAATGATTTTGTTTTCTTACCACGGTGTCCAACGAGGCCTCAACGGCTTGCGGATGAACATCCCCGGACACTCAATTGGTCCGATGCTCAACCGCTATCTGTTATCGTATGGTCCTCGGTTTGCTCATCCAACAGCCAAGGTTTCTCCCCCCCCAATTATCATCCCATCTTCTAGCACATCCATTGACGGCGACGGGGCTTCGCTCGAAGACTCGTGCCCGTGATCACCATTTCCAGTCTCCAACAGCGAAACCATGATCAATCGGGAATGTTTCGCCGGAATATGATCCTCCGGTTGCAAAATCCCAAGATTTCCAGTTGTTTCCGCCGGGGAGTAACGGTGCATGCCTTCGGATTCTGGTGTAGTACGGTTAGCCTCAGCGAAGTCCATACGACTAGTTCGGTTATTCAAAGCAACGTCTGGAACCGGAGAGACTGTTGTGCGGTTTACTGGAAGCAGAAACCTACGGGGACGGCGAGTAGAGGAATGATCCGGATGGCGAAAACCGTGTGGCAATGGAGACTGCATTCCGACGCTGAGAGCGCCGTTCAAGCCATGAACGGCCACGTAACGGCCGTAGTAGAGCCCCGGGAAAACGACGTCTATGTTGTTAACGGAGACGATCAAGCGAGTAGACCGAAGCCCATGGCGGGAAGAGACAGGCCTGGTGGTCACGCGGAGGGAACGTGAGGGAAGAAGTGTGGGGAGTGAAGCGAGGCTGCGGAGGCCGGATAACGTGAGGCGGCGGGGGACGATGTGGAGGCGTAGGGTGTCGGTATAAGGGGACGCCGTATGTGTCATACCGAGGGCGAATAAGGCGGAGTTGGTGGGGGCAAATAAGGTGAAGAAGCGAGGACGAGTATTATTCCCATGAGCTATTTCGGTGGAGAGTGAGTCGGAGAGGAGTTGCAAGTGGAGGTCGGAGGTGGTGATGGCGTTGGAGAAGAGGTTGTATCCGCGGGATCTTAGGGCACCTAGCATGGAGTCGAACTCCCTTTCGGGTATGGAGTTGACCGGCCTCACGGCGCCTGAGAGGGAGAGGAGGAGAATGAAGAGGGAGAGGGAGACAATCTTCAAGGAGATTGAAGCAGAACTTGACGCCATTGACGAAGAAAGAAGAAGAGAGGGTCGTGATTCTTGGATTTCTTGTTTATTTTTTCGAGTTTTGTTATTTTTCGTTTTTGGGCGGGACTTATGATTCTACGAATACGTGTTTTGTTTATACGACTATTTTTCCGTTTCTGTGAGATGAAAACAGTGTGGGCCCTTCCTTTTTCAGGAGACAGAGACGTGGGAAGCAAGGATGAGATTGTCATTCCGGGCTGGGCTGGGCTGGGTCGGGTCGGGTCACCTTCACTGCCAAGGTTTTCCATACGAATCTTAAAAGGAAAAATAAACGATTCTGCGTATTAATATGCGCACTCATTCAATATGATTGGTCAAAAAGTAGATTTTATTTAAAACAGTACTAATTTGAATTTATAATATGAAGGTAACAATATTAGCACGTAGATTAGTAAGCAAACTTACTTGTACATAGCAAAACTCATCTTAAAATTACACAACAAGCCAATGTTTTGAATTTCTGATCATTTCAGTTTATGTATTTGAATTAAATATTTTAATATCGATGCATTTTGATGTACCGTTTCGAAATTAATTATATATTATATATGAATATTTATATGTATATATAAACTAACAACTAATAGAATATATATATATATATGGAAGAATTGAACATTTATAAAATGACAACACATTAAAAAAATCTTAAGACACAAAAACAAAGGAAAAAAATAAAATAATACAGAAATTATTAAAAATAATAATATTTAAAATAAAGTGGATATGTTTAACCTTACAAAAAAATTAAAGTTACATAAATACATTTTATATTATAAAATTAATTAAATACAATCTAGATTTAAAATTTATAAAACTATCATCCAAGTACAAGAAAATTATAAAAACAGTTTGAAACGGAATAAAGCTCACAATGGTAAAAATTTTACCAGACCTGGCCAAAATTTGGAACAAAACAGAACGAGGATATATGGTGTACTGTGTTAACACCCGAAAATAACACAACAATCCAGAAAGGGAGAAAGATCTATTCCCAACCCTACTAAGGTTGTTTTGGGCCTCGATTGGTGTTGTGTGGAGCCCCCAGCGGTAGTCTAGTATTGTTGTACAGTATCCGTGCGTACATCCATGTCAGTGAACAGTAAATAAATGCAAAAAAAATAAATAAAGGGAAACACACAGATTTACATAGTTCAGCACTGGGCCTACGTCCATGGGAGTTCAGGGAGGGGAGAATCCACTATAATATACTTGTTTATAATCTCTTATGGTCTCTCGTCCTCAGTGTACAATGGAGGTATAAGTTCTATCATCTGGTTTTCATCATCTCGCTGGAGTCTTTGTGGTGAGGTTGAAGAAAGTGAAGTCTCAAATAAGCCTGGCCAAAAGTCCCCCCAAGTCGTCTAGTTCTCTCATCTTTTATCTTTTGCCCCTTGCTTTACGTCTCTTCCTCCCTTCTTTATGTCACTTCCTCCCTCTTCCTCTTAACACTCTCCATTCCTTCAACCTCTTGTCCCTTCCTCTCTCTTTTCATTCTTCCTTCCTTATAAGTCCCTCATTAGGTTGGACCTAGGAAATACCATGGGCCTGTTATATTTTATCCCTTACAGTTGTCCACAATTCTTAAGAGCAATTTGCTCCAGAAACGAGACGTGGATAATCTTCAAGGATAAAATATGTAATCGAACTGATCCGCCCAAGTTCATAGAGAAATAAACTCCGAGAGCTGGTCCCTGGTTATATGCTTTACTTCATCAAGCGATAAAGATTTCTAAGCCCAAGATTAGGCAGGAGATGGGCTCGACCACGTGAAGTGCAAGCGCGAAACTCAATTTAGCGAGATAAGCAAGAGATAGACTCGACCGCATAAAGCGCGAGCGTGAGGCTCGTCTCAGCAAGATAAACGAGAAATAGGCTCGACCACATAGAGCGCAGGGCTCGACTTGGCAAGGTGAGCAGGAGATAGACTCGACCGCATAGAGCGCGAGCGCGGGGCTCTTCTTGACGAGGTGAGTGGGAGATAGACTCAACCGTATAGAGTGCGAGCGCAGGGCTCGTCTTGGCAAAATAACAGGGAGATAGGTTCGACCGCATAGAGTGTAAGTGCAAGGCTCGACTTGGCGAGATAAGCAGACAATGAACTCAACCGCATAAGGTATGAGTGCGAGGTTCAACTTGGCGAGATAAGCGAGTGATAGGCTCGACCGTGTAGAGTGCAAGCTTGGAACTCGGCTTGGTGAGATATGTTCTCTGCCGCATAAGGTGCGAGAGCGCAACACGGCTATGGCAGAAGATGTTCTCGACCATGTAAGGTGTGAGCGCGTAGCTTGGTTATGGTGAGAGATGTATTCCACTGCATAAGCTGCGACTGTGTAGCTCAGCTATGGTGAGAGATGTTATCCATCGTGTAAGTTACGAGGGCGTAGCTCGGCTATGACGGGAGATGTACTCCAACGCGTAAGTTGCGAAGGTCGGGCAGTTGAGTGACTTGCCCGCCTATTGGCCCCCTAGCCCTTCTCGTTTATTGACTCCTCGTCGAAAATAACCTATGAGAGGTGGTCATGGCTCGAGTGTAAACACTTTGTGTTTGTTGGAGGAGATGATGTCTCAGGAGTAATGTAAGCAGCCGAAGATTGGACCCACACTTCACCATGAGGCAGGCCAGGCCGCCTTAAAGCTGACTGACCGGTTGACCCTCAACAGGAAGGTAAGTAGGAGATGTTTGATCGTACTGTAAAAGTCAAACCGGTCAGTGTAAATATTCTCTAATCACAAGTGCGAAATTTGCAAACCTGAATCGTAGTTCTGGAGTGCGGCGAAGATTAGTGGCTCGGCATTTGCTAGAGGAGATGCGATCCCTAGAGTAACATCGGGCAATCGAAAAACTAAATCCTCCCTTCACCGGGAGGTAGGCCAGGCCGCCTTAAGGCTGGACCCACCTGTTGACCCTCAGCAAAAAGGTAAGTAGAAGATGTTTGATCATGCTGCAAAAGTCAAATCGATTAGTGTAAACAATCTCCAATCACAGGTGCGAAATTCACAAACTTAAGCTGTCGTGCTGGGGTGCGGTGAAAGTCTGAGGCGTTACTCATTTGGCGCCTCGTTTGATGGAGATGGAGTGTGGCAAGGGTTTGAGAATTTATCTGTTTGGCGTTCCACTGCAGGAGATGGTGTCACAGGAGTAATGTTGGACACTCGAAAGACTAAATCCACTCTCCACTAGAGGAGAGGTCAGGATGCCACAGGCTAAGCTCGCCTTTTTGGTCCCCCCGGGAGGTAAGTTGCCGGATAGTTGAGGAGTTGGTCTACTCTTCACCTTAATGGGGGTCGGGGTAAGTTGCTGGATAGCTGAGAGGCTGGACCCACTCTCCTCCTTAAAAGAGTTCGGGCTAGACTCATGACACTCACGTGTGAGGCAGTTTGGGACTGGACTCGCTTTCGCCCGTTAACATCACAGGGAAGGTAAGTGTCAAGTAGGCTGGAGCTGATCCCGCTCTTCGCCGTGGTGGAGGTCGAGGTAATTTGACGGGCATTTGAGAGGCTAGACCCGCTCTCCATCGTGGGAGGGATAGAGCATCCTTAAGGCTTGACTCATCCTTTTGTGTCCCGCGAAAAGTTGTTGCCGAACAGTTTGAGATTGGACCAACTCTTGCCTATTGATGCTCACGGGAAAGGTAAGTGTCAGGCAGCCAAAGGCTGACCTACTCTCCACTGCGAGAGGGATAAAGCAGCTCCTAGGAATAACCCATCCCTTTGGGCCCCGCGGGGAGGTAAGTTGTCAAACAGCTAAGGAACTGGTCCACTCTTCGCCATGATGGGGTCGGGGTGAGTTATCAGGCAGCTAAAAGGCTGGGCCCGCTCTCCTCCACGAGGGAGGTAAGGTCGCCATGAGGGTTGGACCCGCCAGCTGATCCTTGTAGTGAGGTAAGTTGTCTGGTAGTTTGTGACTAGACCCGCTCTCGTCTGTTAATATCACAGGGAAGGTAAATGTTGAGTCAGGCTAGTGTTGATCCCACTTTTCACCATTGCGAAGGTCAAGGTAAATAGCTGGGTAGTCGAGAGGTTGGACTCACTCTCCTCTATGAGGGAGGTCGGGCTATCGAGGGGGTTGGACCTGCCTATCAACCCTTATGGGGAGGCAAGTTGTCAGGCAGTTTGAGATTATACTCGCTCCCACCTATTGACGCCACAGGGAAAGTAAGTGTCTGGTCAAGTTAGTATTGATCCCGCTCTCCACTGTAGGAGAGGTAAAGCAACCTTAAGGCATAATCCACCCCTTTGGATCCTGCGGAAGGTAAGTAGGTGAGACACTTGTTTGCGTGCATGTGAACGCCAATGAGTTTATTCTAATGGATAAATATTGAAATGTCTGAATGATATTCGAATGGGGCTGTACAGTTGGTGTTCCACGCTACAGGAATCAATTATGTTAATAAAAACAAAATCCACATAAGTTTTGAGGAAGACAAACCAAGGTGTTTATAGCCACTAGATTTTTGCTTGACCGAAATTGCCCACCACTGGTGCTATTTCTTCTTTCTTCTTCTTTTTCTTTCCATTTTTCTCGAGGGAGACCCACTGTGGTCATGTGAAAAACTATTACCAGGCCAACTGGGTTTGAGGAGTTATGTGTGGCCGCCGATTGGGAAAGTACAGCATGTTGCATGGGCCATGCAACGTGCTTAGGAGGCAGATCGCACTAGATCAGAGTGCAGCTTGGTTTGGTGGTAGTCGTGCATGGCGTTGGTGGGTAGTTGAGATGTACTCCAAGGCAGTGGTTGAGAAACATTCTACATGGCCAGGTAGCAGTACACCACGTGGATGAGACGTTAGCTAGGATGTGCACGATCGAGGAGTTTTTGTCCGAGTCGAGATGGTGTTGCTTGCCCTTGGCTGTCCAGATCGGGATGGTGTTGCTCGCCTTTGGGTGTGCAGGTCGGGATGGTGTTGCCCGCCCTTGGGTGGCCGCCGATGGATGTCTTGGGCCACCCTTGTGGTTAGCATGATAGATCTCACCAGCTCGTGCGTTCCTCGGGCGGCGTTTGTCCTAGATGCTAAGTTTTGACGGCCGTGGCTATTACAAAAAATGGGAGGCTCATGGTAGACAAACTTCCAGCGACCCAGTGGCTGTCTCAGATGCTAGTCTTCTGTAGTCATGGCTGTTACGGAAAAAGGGGAGGCTCATGGGAGATAGAAATCGTCGGTGACCTAGTAGTGGCCGACGACTGCTATTTCGGGCCACCCTTGTGGTTGGCAGGATGGATCCCATCAGCTCGTGTGTTCCTCGTGGCCGTGGCTGCTACGAAAAAAGGGGAGGCTCATGGGAGACAGAAATCGCCATCAACCCCAGAAGTGGCTGGCGGGATCCATCCCGCCAGCTTGTGTGTTTCTCGCATGGCGTGGATCAGGCGGGGTGACCCCTGTCGATCTGTTTGACGTTTCATTGACGTGGTCCTCAACAGGCGGGGCCGCTTGTGATGGGCAACGGGCAATCAGTCACCGTTTCATACTTTCTGGGTGCATGTATGTGCCCATACACGGCTTTGCATGGCACAATGCGTGTTTTGCACATGCATTGTGCACTTGAGTGCATTTAAGTGCATAGTGCACCTCTACCATATCTTAGGTATCTTTCGTGCGTAGTGGGTGTATCCCGCCCTTTTGTACACTTAAAAGTGCACTAAGTATTTGCAGTTTAATTAGTTAGTAAAATGGCTTTTTGGTTGGATGAGAAAAGGTTCTCACCTTTTTTTTTTTTTTTTTTGCAAAAGGCTCATAAAAATAAAGGTTGAAGTGCTGAGAATACTGATATGAAAAATTCTCATCTGCTCCTTCGGTGATTATTTAGTGTGCGAAAAGTCGTCATTCTCCCACTTCCGGTGTATAAAGTAATTCCAATCTCACAGATGGTGCCAACTATTAATATCTGAAAATAGTGCAACAATCCGGAAGGGGAGAAATATCCATTCCTGGCCCCACTAGGGTTGTTATAGACCTCAATTGGTGTTGTGTGGAGCCATCGGCGATGGTTCAGTGAGGCTATATCGATACAGTATTCGTGCGTACATCCATGACGGTAAATAGTAAATAAATGTAGAGAAATAAATAGAGGGATTCAGGGAGGGGAGAATCTACCATAATATGCTTGTTTACAATCTCTCATGATCTCTCGTCCTCACTGTATAATAGAGATTTAAGTTCTATCCTCTGGTTTTCATCTTCTCGCTGGAATCTCTGTGATGAGGTTAAAGAATATGAAATCTCAAAGAAGCCTGACCAAAAGTCTCCCCAAATTGTCTAGTTATCTCCCCTCTTTTATCTTATGCCCCTTTGCTTTATGTCTCTTCACCCATTCTTTATGTTACTTCTCATTTACTTTATGTCACTTCTCCATATTCCTCTTGACACTTTGCACTCCCTCAACCTTTTGTCATTTCCCTTTCTCTTCTCATTCTTTCCTCTTGATGAGTCCCCCTATTGGGCTGGGCCTAAGAAATACCACGAGCCTATTATATTTTATTCTTTACATACTTAATACTATACCAGAACAAAAAATTACAATCGAAACAGAACGAAATTTTAAAATATAGAGTTAGTTCTAACTTAGTAGTAATGAAAAAGCGAACATAGTGTCCGCATCGTCAACTTTGAAGATCCACATTATGAAAAGTAGGAGTTTTTGTGAATATATTTGTCGCACAAGATGCGCATCAAAATCCATCAGGCCAGGAAGCATATATCCTGATATTGTTCTCAGATTTTAGGCATTCCAATTTGTCTCTCTCTCTCTTTTTTTCCCCTCATATTGAATTTTGCATTTTATTAATCAGCGCGTAAAAAAAAAAAAAAAAAGCAATTGAGGGAACCCCACAACAATAAAAGTACAACAAACGCCAAATAGGAACCAAATGAATCCCTGTATGACTTGTGAGACTTGTCGATCGAAGAAATCACCCTTTTTATATGACCGTGCACCATTTTCCTTCCACTCGAATATATGTTATGATCCATCGGCACGTGAAAGATATCAAATTTCTACGTTAAACTATTTTGTCAAAACAAAGTCATTAGTGACATGAATTGAAGTCTGCGAAAGGGGTTGGGATAGATCAACTAAAACTGAAAATGCAATCACGGTCACCTTAAAGCCCCATGCTATTTTGGTAAAAAATAAAATAAAAAAACTCGAAGCTGCCTAACTATAATGAAAAATTCTATACACTATACTATCATCTCACTTTCATTCCACTAAGTATGATGTAATACATTTATCTCTATTAAATGATTATTTATTATCTAATGGTAATGAATATGCCACATACTATTTAGTACGATTAAAATAGGATAAGAGTGTGGTATATAGTATTATTCAACTATGATATATAATTAGTCAAGAAGAGGATGAGTACGCCGCCCTCGACTCTTTTTTTGACTAGATTGGAGGATTGATATATAAGAAGTTTACGTACGTATGACACCAAACTTGCAGGCTTTTTAATGGGTTGAAGGTGAGCAATTAGCGATGGCAAGTAAAACAACAACAAATTAAATTGGGAGCAAGCCAAGCAGGATCTAGGTGCATGGTCGTGACCAAACTAAATGGATTAATACCAAACAACTCTAATTACTGAGACAGACCCGGAATTAATAATCATTGCTCTTGCATAAGAGAGCAATCACCGTTGAAACCATCAGCTAAATTGTTTATTTGTAATCAGTTAATTTTAATAAAATAATTATTTTTTTTATAAAAAAAATAATCACAAATATCTGCTTTTCTAGTTAGGAGAAATGAACTCATGGCGTTAGGTTGGGGGTGATGTTGAGTTTAGATAATCAATATTGCCAACAACTTGGTTCGTTCTTATTAAATCAAACAAAAGGATGAAAGCAATAAAGATATCGCAGAAGAGGCCAAAAGAAATACCAGAAGTTGAAGCAATGAAAAAGGCAATTTAAAAAAGAAAAAGGAAGATGCAATGCATGAGAGGTAGGTATTAAAGAAGGAAACAAGACAAGTCGTACACGTAAAGTTGTGCTCTGCGGCAGCAACTTTAAAATGTCAAAAAAACCCTTCCTTTCATTACCCTTCCCCTCCCGACAGACAATAGAATGCACAATTTGTTATGCTACATCTCCGTGCACGAGATTACTGCTTTTTCCACGAAAACTCTTGCCGTGAAGGAATAATAAATATCTTTGCTTGAATGGTCAAAAGGAATCCGTTGGAAGTAGTAAAACGGGGGTGGGGGTGGGTATAAAAATGTCGCTCCATTTTCAATCAAAAATCCGAAACAGTATGGTCTTGGGAACCATAAACGGCAACATCCAGTTTTAAGAGGCAACCAAACCTTTTGGGAGGGATTTTTTGTTGCTATTTCCGGTATGTAAGCTGAACCCGAACTGACATCTTAAACCCGCCGCTACTGGTGCGCGTGTTTTGTAACCGCCAAAAATCTCCCGCTGTTACTGCCATTCAGAACTGCACCGCCCTGCCGATTTAATATATTTTATATAAAAAAAGAAATTAATCTTTTAAATAAATAAATTCAATTTTATATTCACACACATATTAATATCCATACAAATTCAAATAACGCGTATAGTATTAGGTACACAAATTTAATATATTCTCACTAAATAGTACTACCGAAAATAATGATTAATAAATTATTTGAATTTATCAAACTTGAATTTCGCCAAATAAATCTGGAATGACTTTTCTTTACGAAATAGAATTTAATTGAGGATAATAAAAAAGTAGTGCACGTAGTTTTTTTTTTTTTTTTTTAAGGTAGAAGATGGGGTTTCGAACGTTGAAGATTATGGCAAGGACTTTGATGTAATGCACGTAATATTGATATGTTAATGGAGTGACCCAATCCCATAAAAGTGTGATTGTTGGGGACTGCTTCTGAAAGCTATAAGTCCTCAATCATGAGCTTATCAAAATGTTTATCCTCATTTTTATAAGCTCTAGACTTCGTTTGGAATTTAAAATCATCTCAACTCATCTTAATTTATCATTACAATTTTTTTAAATTTTAATACAAAATATAATAAATAATTTAATTTTTTTAAATTTTTAAATAATAATAATAAATAATAATATTTTAACAATATTTTATCATCTCAACTCAATTCAATTCAACTTAACTAACTCAACTCAGTTTAATCCATATTATCCTAAAACAATAACAAAAGAGTGCGTCCAAATCAAAACATCGCACTTGCTGCCTGCACTGCATTTTTTACGATAATGCCCCTAAATCTCACGAAATGTCCTTCTCCGGAAACTGAAGAAGGACTTTCTTTCTATTTCTCCCGTACTTTTTTTTTTTTTTTTTTCAAGTTGCTGTGAGTTTCAACTGTTTCGCGAGACCCACGCTGTCTATCTCTGAAAGAAATAATAAAAAGTATAAAATAAAATAATTATTGTACATAATTAGTATAGCTGATCCTAGAGAATACACCCCAAGAAAAGCGCAACAATCCACAACGCCTTCCTGAATTCACACACATAGAGAAGACAACGAGAGAGAGAGAAGAGAGAGGTGTTGCAGAAGAAAGGAGTGTCCGAAGAAATATACTCTCAGATTGGGAAAAAAAGGATAAAGGGAATCTGGGAAGCCCTAGAAATCCGAGCATGGCCTCGTCGAAGCTGGTAACCACCAATCCCGATCTGCCACGCCAGTCCTCTATTTGTTCCCTCTCTACCATCCTCGCCGATCTTCAACAACAACAACATCAACAAAACCCCTCATCATCCTCCAAGGCACTTGTCGCCTCCATGAGCATGGACGACCTCTTGAAGAACCTTTACTCCGACCAGACCCCAAACCAGCTCCCACTCGATGGCTCTTCTTCGATCTCTTCCCAGCGGAGCTTCTCCCAGCCCAAGGAGCTCGGAGACAAGACGGTGGACGACGTCTGGAAAGAGATCGTGGCCGGCAACGATAATCAGAGGCAAGCGGGTGCAGAGGAAGCAGGGAACGACGCTGCTTCTGGTCAGCTGGAGGAGATGACCCTGGAGGACTTCTTGACCAAAGCCGGGGCGGTAAGGGAGGAGGACGTCAGAAGCGGAGCGATGGTTCCGGGCCCTGGGGGTTATGGTGTCGACTCTTCCGCCTCAGTGACCATGAACGGTGGTCAGTTCGCTCTGCAGGGGGTGGAGGTGGGGCATGCACTGGTGCCGTTTGACGGTAGAGTTGTTGTTGGAGGAGCAGTAGGAGGGGGAAGGGGAAAGAGAAGGGCAGTTGAAGAGCCGGTGGTCGATAAGGCCACGCAGCAGAGGCAGAGACGGATGATCAAGAACCGAGAGTCAGCTGCCAGGTCCAGGGAACGCAAGCAGGTCGGTATTTAAACTTTATTTTATTTTATGTATGGCTTTTAGTTACTAAGAAAACTAGTGAAGATTGGGGAGGAGAAAACTGGGCCTTTACTATTAATGAACCCTTTCTCTCTCTTTGTTTTTTTTATTCTCGGATGCCAAATAGATTTACATTGCTGTTAATTTATTCTAGTATTTCTTTAATAATCATTTTCTTCTATGTTATAGGGTTGGTTGCTATTGCCATCGTTTAATCCTTCTGTGTTTGGCTGGTGAGAAAACACCGATGACATTGGTGTCAAACTTTTTATGTTATCTAATTTTGAAGCAAACCACGCCAAGTTTTGGTGTTTTTCTTACCTATAAAAAAAATGGTGTTTTTTAAAAAAAAAAAAAAATCTTTCTCTAGTTTCTCATTGTTTGGTTGTTAATATAATGGCGCAAAAGAACATACGGATGAAAATTTTGATCTTTTCTTATATATAAGTTGTACTGCTGTTCGGAAAATAGAATTCCACCTCTGTGGATTGTGGATTGTGGATTTAAGTGGTGAATTGGCTTTTTAATGTTTGGGGACATGGGGTTTTCTGTTCTTCTCAAGTCCTAAACGATGAAAAAAAATTATATATCGATTAATATTTTAAGATTTTCTTTTCAAGCGGCTGATTTTCTAAGGAAGTCGAGTAAAGAAGAGATTTTCTTTGTTTAATTTAACTTGTTTACTCTAGTTTCTAAAAGTTGAAAAACTCACCAGCTAATTTGTCGAACAAGGCTAGGAAGGTTGGCGGAACTTTTTATCTTCATGCGTTTTGAATGACTAACGATCCTAGATTAAACTTGATTTCTTTTCTTGTTATGTGCTTCTCAGATGTAATTTTTCTTGGAACTTAAATATTTTCTTTTGCTTGGTTATTGCGAGTAATGAGTACTCTTGTTTTATGCTACCTGCTGTTTAGATCCTGAAAACTCGCCGCTTGATCTCTTTCCTATTTGTTCTATGAGCGGATTATTCTAAAATGTGTATCTATTCAATTTCAGGCTTACACAGTTGAGCTAGAATCTGTGGTGACCCAGCTGGAGGAGGAGAATGCACGGCTTTTAAGAGAAGAGGTACACTTACGAATCCTTGCCATATAAACCTATTTTCATGGATTTAATGTGGTAATTCCATAATACCTGTAAAATTATTGGCTAATATTTGAATTGAGGCTTATGTTCACATTGTCCCTTTCCTTTCTTTTTCTTCCCCCCACCTCTACCTCTCTACCCCTACACTGCCTTTTCTTAGAGGAGGTCTGGCACTGGGCTTCAAGTGCCAGTTGTCCCTTTTCCTTTTCTTTCATGCTTGGACGCCTTAACTATATGTTTGTGCTTGTGTTAATGATAATCACACTGCCTGCTTAGTGACATTGATATCTCTGTCTATTAGCTAGACTTTCATCTGTTCTGAAGTTTCTGACAGCACAATTTTGAATGCAGGCTTACCAAAACAAGGAGAGATTCAAGCAGGTATGCATTTTTCACTTCGTATTTGTTTTCACATATAGGTACCATAAAAGGTTGTTTGATATTGCGAAAGATTACTAAAAGTGTTGATAGCAAAATTTATTAATGTTTTAACATAACAAAGATTGATTATCAGATTTGAAAACTACGGACGGGGTTCAAAACAAGTATCCAAATCAAAGCCTAGTATGACATAATCTCAAGTCTGATATCTAGATATTATTTTCTCCACCCATAACCTGCAAATAAAGTTGGTAATCAAGCTGAATTGCGTACCAAGTAACCTTATAATAGTCCGACAATAATGCAATTTATTTATTACACAATCAATTGGCAAGAACGCACTTTGTGGGCCTTTTATGGAGTTATTTATACTAGGTTGGCACCTAATCTGCTCACATATAGTCTAAGTTAATTAACTCTATTATTTAATGGTATTTATTTTCTTGTTCTTTGGTTCTATTTTACATCCTACAGTGAGTGAACCACTCTCCCCAAAACACACGTGAATAACTATAGGATGTTAAATTACAGTTATCTATAACTATAGCATCTTTCGCCCTTCTCATCCCTATTACAAAAGGTTATATCTTAATCATTTCTAGGAACTGACCAACTTTACAGTTACAAAGCCATGTCGTATCACAGCTGGTGGCACTGTGACATTGATAGATGAATGGATAAAATTAGAAACCAAAACAATATTTTTATGGTAAGAAATCAGAAACTTGTGTGAATAAAATTTGAAATCAGTCAATGATTGAACTCCCATACAAAAATGGTAGTTGTTTGCAAGTCCGTTCTTTTCCATATAGAGTGTTGTGTGGTGCTGGTTTGATATAATCCATGTTACTTATTTTTAGAAGGTGACTTGCAGTCTCTACTTGGGCTATAATGGCTCACAATGATAGATAACTAGGAATCAACTCTTTTTTTTTAAAAAAACAAAAAAAAGTAGAAAACCTGGATCAACTGGAATTGTCCCGTGGGCTTGGGCTATGCCTATTATCATCTATAAAATTCTTATTTACTGATAAAAAAAAAAAAAAAACCTGCTTTGGTGGATTTGAGTCCAGGGAGTAAAATGCCTATTGCGCATTGAAAAGCTGCAACTCTCGTAATAATAATATATGATATTATTCAAGATTTTGCATGTGTGATATCAGTATCTGGTTTTGTTTGGGGATGGCTCTATGGATATAAGTAATAAAGCTGCTTCTCGCGTTGGTTGGTTCGTCTAGCCTTTTTTTTTCTTTTTTCTTTTTTTTCTTAAACAAAATCCACATGCAGCTCATGCAGAACCTCATTCCAGTTGTGGAGAAGCGAAGACCGCCACGCACTCTTCGGAGAGTCCATTCTGTGCACTGGTAGATATACTTTTCTAATTTATGGTCCGTAATAACATGGGGGAAGAGGAGAGAGTGTGGTGTCTGTGGCCTGTTATTGAAGCTTCAGACAGGGAATGAACGGAGCAAGAAGACCACTTTACATTGATAAGGAGAGAACTTCCAAAAGAGAAAAAAAAAAAAAAAAAGTGAGGTTATTACTGAAAAGAAAGAAAAACTTGGGTTATTTTGTTGGTTATCTTGTAGAAAGCAGTTGGGAGTTGATTTGTAGAGCGGAGCTGTGAGTAGCTGGAGGCCTGAAGTGGTTTGGTGACATGTGATGGGAAGATGAATGCCATTAATAGATATCCTGACAAATATGTGGTGGATTTGCTAGTTAGATTGTAAAAGAGAAACTAAGAAAAGAAAGAGAGAAAAACCTTCCATTTAGTCTCCCTCACCCACCCTGATGTGGACCTGGGCTAATTTATACTAATGTTGCATGAGATTGAGATGTTTATAGCCATGATTATCCACCATCTGTTACCTCTTTTATTTCTTTATATGTGAATGATGCTGCATGATAATTGGTGCATTGATCATCACCTCGCAGATATCAAAAGGTCAGAAACCTAGAGATAAAACTTCCATGGAATGGGTAAGGAATCTGGCCCTAGGTTAATCCTTTGTCTATAAATGGGCCGAATATCGATCAAATGGGGACACTTTGGGGCCGAGGTGGAAGGCCCAGAAATAAACATAGAAACCTAAACTGAAAACGACATAGCAGATTCCGTCCTCGGTCGCACATATATATCCATGCCTTGCGCAGGCCTTTTAAAAATAAACGGCCCTATTTAATGCTTCGGTCCATTTGAGACACAAATTTTCCACCGCCTGAACCCCACACTCTAGACTCTGAGGCCGAAGATCTGCAACGGCGTGAGAGAGGGCCCCACCTTCACCTCTTTCATTATAAAAGTCAAGAAACAAACGTCCACCCTCCGATATGCCTAACCAGTAACCAGTCACGCTATCCGTTGATTAAAATAATTAACTCCAAACGGCATTGGAGAAAAGACGGAGGACTGATTTGGTTATATAAAATTAAATTATTTTATTTTATTTTATATAATTATTATATATTTTTTAAATTTTTATATAAAATATAATAAATAATTTAATTTTTTATTATATTATAAAAATATTTTATTTAATTTTTAATAAAATATCTCATTTCAACTTATCCGAATTGCGTAATTAAAGAGGCCTGAAAGTTATACTGTCTAGTGTTTACCTTAGAAATACGTCGATACAGATACATTCTATACGCGTATAGATAAATGATGTAGGCCGGCCGTAGGTGGGCCTGAGGTAGTGAGGTAAATCCCTACCTCCAGTCTCCGGTCTTGAGGGCGCAGTCAAAGTCAACGACTATAAAGTAATCAAAAATAAAAAATAAAACAAAATAAAAAAATAAAAAAATAAGAATATACACACAACAGCATGTTATATAATAATATTATAAAATGAATGTATTTTTATAAGATATTTTATAAAAATATATTTCATTTAAAATATAATTGTGTAAAGTGTTATAAAAAATATTATGTCCAAACAAAAAAGCCGCCTCTGTTTCGACTTTGGGAACGACGTTGTCGTCCTCTTTTACGGTGGCTACTCTAGCTTCCTACCACAGCGATATTAATTTTAAGAGCAGTGCTACATCTCTCGAGAGATGTAGTCAAAAAGTGTCCCGAACAGGTAAAAATATTTTTTTATTTTTTATTTATTTTATTTCATGTATTTTTTTACTCATCATAAACATTTATAAAAAAATAAAAAATTTATAACATCATTAAAAAAACACATCCTCAGGATACATTTTTGGGACATTTAGCATTTCTGTAATTTCAAAACCGATCTCCAATTATTTTGTAATTAATTTTGCCATGTAATTCGGTATTGTGGGGAAGCCTTATATTATTGTCGCTATTCCTACGCGACACGACCTTCACTTGTTCCTGGCCGGTTATATTTGACTTTCATGGTTTTTATTTATTAAACAAAAAAACAAAGACTTTGATTGTACAGCGTTCACATGAGTGAGTGGACTTTTGGTTAGCTTTTTTAAAAACAAAATAAAAAATTTACGTGCAATCTCTTTTACCTATTTTTAGGCATTTTACTTATATAATTGATTGTTTCACTTTGTTTTAATATAAAATAATTCTTTTAACCAATCATATTAATAAAATACGTAAAGAGTATGTAAAAGTGATTATACACAATATAAATCTTTTTAAAAATAAAAATAAAACGTAAACGAAAATAAAGAAAAAATAAATTTATATTGTCTTTTGTCAAAAGCGAACAATATATAATGATATATTTTTGGAAAATAAAAATATGAGATTTAGGGTTCGTTTGGGGA
This sequence comes from Juglans mandshurica, assembly GCA_022457165.1. NCBI lineage: Eukaryota > Viridiplantae > Streptophyta > Magnoliopsida > Fagales > Juglandaceae > Juglans > Juglans mandshurica. The sequence goes on along the minus strand of CM039621.1, from coordinate 3,823,478 downwards.
GTGAAATGAGATATAATTTTGTAAATAATAGTGAGATAATTTAAGCTGAATATTTTGTAGGTTTTGGGAAATGATAGATAAAAAGTTGAATAATAAATATTATAAAGTTATAATATTGTAAGAATATAGTTTTATAATATTATTTTTTGTTAGATTTAAAAAGTTTCAATTGTTTTTTTTATTTAAAAATTTAAAAAAATTGTAATGATTAATTTGAAAATTTTGTATTTAAATTATGTTTAGAAATAAGATGATATGAGATAAAATGAGATTAGATGAGTTATTAATTATGAATTATTAATAAAAAAGGCCGAGGGCTATTTGAAACCAAGTCAGACAAAGCTTGATGCTTGCATGAGTTTAATCGAAGCAAAATGGTTATTTAAAAAATAAAAAAATAAATCTTATCAACTTAAATTATTACTCATCTTAAAATATGATTACTAATTTAATACAATAATCACTTTAACCCTAAGTTTCTATTTATGTTGTAATTATATACTCCTTTAATATCTAATTGTTAAGATTGTATTACGTTACCTATTTATCATCACTTTTAACAATAAAATAGTTTGCCAATACCCTAATAGCATGATGGCATATAACCCAGTTTTTTAATGGAAAATTTGGGTTCAAACCCCCCACTCCCTTATAAAAAAATAAAAAAATAAAATAGTTACAAAATGAATAATAATTTATAAGCAAAAGTATCAATTTTAATATTTTGGTGATCATATTAGTAGTCTGAGTGAATCGAATATATATTTTTTCTAACATTTTAATAGGTGCATTTTTTTTCTTAATACAAAAGGGTAGTTTGGATAATTATATCCTTTAATAGTTTGGATAATAGGTGCATTTTTGTAATATTTAAATTTTAAAATTGATTTTCAAAATTAATTATATCCTTTAAACCTAGTTTGGATACTGTCTCGCTACTATTTATTATTTTATTATTACTTTTCACGTACTTTTAACTATTATTCAATATTCTATAACTATTTTTTTTATTATTATTCACATAATACCTTAGAATAGCTTACTATCCAAACGCAACTTAAGTACTTTATTGTGTGTGTTCTACACACCAGTTTGAGAATATGATTTTTCACTTATTTTTCCAAAAAAAAAAAAAAAAAAAGACTGAACAGATCAGATATAATAAAGAAGAAAAATTTAGTAGGGTTAAATAATTTAAATAATAGTGGGAAGAACAGGACATTATCTATTAAAGGGAATGGGAGAATGGAGCACTGGGAATGAGTGGAGCTTGACTGTAAATGAAGATGGAGGAAGCACCATTTACTGTCAACGTTGTAAGTTGCATACCAAATTCTAAGTTCTAACACCAACTCCACCTTCCCCACTACACAACTCGCTAGTAGTAGTAAGGTTCATAAGATATATGTTGGGCAACTCACACCATGGTCATCCCTTTCAATTATTTCAATCTATTTTAATTTCAATTTTACAGCAAAAATAAAAATACTAATAATACGGTGGAATTTAAAATGCAATAAAAATTAAACTGGAGAGCGATCAAAATTTAGAATATAATATTATACTCAGTAGCTCTACATCACATATCTGTTGAGAAAAAAAATAAAAGGTCGAAGAATTTCATATTTTTTAAAAAAAATTAAAGGCTGTATTTTTATTATTTTGTATTTAGTTAAAAGGTTAACAATAAAATAAAATTAAGAGATATTTATCGGTAGAAAAAAAAAGGAAGGAAGAAGAAGTCAAGAGCGAAGAGAGTGGAATAAACACAGCATAGTGCAAAGTCTGAGCAGTAGTTGCGCTGCAACTTCCGTCAGTGAGAGGATAACAGTGTAAAGACACACGAAAAGGTCAAAAAGGCTGTTTGGTCATCATCTGGAGTTGTTGCTGTTAATGCTCTCCTAAATTAAATATATTATAAAATTCTACGAATCATTAACCCCGAAATGAATTAATAATTTAATATTACTCTTAGAGAAACCCATCTTTCCGAAAAACAAAAGACATTATTAAATTCATACCATGTAGTTTTTTTTTTTTAATCGGTGGGTCGTGTCGTGAACTAAATTTAATGTGGGCTTGGAGTCCGGATGAGAGAGAGAGAGAGAGAGAGAGAGAGATGAGACCTAAAAGAGGTCGAGTCTGAGGAAAGAGCGATGGTGTTGCATTAATTGACCTGCAATTTTCCCTTCTTGTGGTCTGGTGGATCGCTGATATAAAACCGGAGAGAAAAAAGTTCACGTTTTTTTAGATCTTTCGTGGAGATGCTTATGCTTTTAGGTACAGATCTCTGCCATTTCGGTTCCATCCACTTTCAAATCTCAACTACTGCTTTGCTTTCAGATTTTCCACTCGGTTTTCTCAGGAAAGTGCCAGAGAAAACTTGGGTCTTGGGCGTCTTCTTTTATCTACTATAAGATTTTTTTTTTAAATTTTTGTTTTTTTTGCGTAACGTGTTGTGCCTTGCAGATCTTTGATGGCGTGTAATTAAGTTAGGGAGCTCTGCTTTGATCGGTCTTAGTTTTCTACTTGTCTGTGATTCCCCAGCGGGTTAGCGTTCTCTCTCTCTCTCTGCTTGCCCTTTTCGTATATTTAGAAGCAAAGGGCAAGTCTTTACTTCTGGGATTTGTGAGTTGCTTTTACTTATTTTTCTTTTCTTTCTTTTTTGCATGTAATTAGAAACTTTGTGTCCATTACGCCACTCGCTGTTATTAGATATAGGTATACAGTATGATCTGAGATTTAAATTCCAAAGTTTGTTATCTTGATGAACATGTTATTATTTTCACTTTTCAGTAATATTTCTTTTTGGGTGTGGGTTTGTAACATGAGATTAATTTTACAAAGGAATGTTGTCTGTTTCTTTTTCTTGATTTGGAGTTTTCTTGTGCCGTCAAAGAACGATTTTGCCTTTAAAAATCGTTTATTGCTTGGTTTCGGCTTAGATTTATTTTTCTTTAGAAGGATTTTACATACTTTTACATAATGCATTTAACTGGATCAATTATATTCTATATATCGTTAGAAAGCAAGTCTAGGTCTTTTTATTTTTTTATTTTTTATTTTTTATGAAACTCGGTTATTTTTATGGTGGAACATGATGTTTAAGAACGTCAAAAGGTTGCCACCAAGTAAAGCTTGGCTATTTGGAAGACTTTATAACCCATGTGAAGCTGCCTTTATTCTTACCGCTTTCCTTTTTCTTTTCTCTTTTGGTGCCTTTCCTAATATATAGCTACCTGCTCCTTTTTTGACAGGATTTCTGGCGGGAACTGACACTCTCTTCTTTTAAGCAGCTGTTTTGACATGATAACTGGAATATAATCTATCACGGAGTTTCTTGAGAGATTTGATATTATTTCATAGTGTGATCCACCTGTAGAATGTCGTTCCGTAGTATAGTTCGTGATGTGAGAGATGGTTTTGGGAGCTTATCTAGGCGAGGTTTTGAAGTCCGGCTAGCCGGCCATCACAGAGGCAAATCTCATGGTTCATTACATGATTTGCATGACCACCCCGTCATAGTTCAGAACAGCCGTTGGGCTAGCCTACCCCCTGAGCTACTATATGATGTAATTAGGAGGTTGGAGGAGAGTGAGAGTACATGGCCGTCTCGTAAGCATGTTGTTGCATGTGCAGCAGTTTGCCGTTCTTGGAGGGTTATGTGCAAAGATATTGTCAAGAGTCCTGAGTTCTGTGGGAAACTTACCTTCCCAGTGTCCCTGAAGCAGGTTGGTTCTATGTGTTATATATTATGTTGCACAGTGACTTCATTATTAGTGGTTTTTCTTTTTAACTCAAGTGGCAGATGGAACATATGTTACCAGGATTCTATGTTTGTAGCATCTATGTTTGGAATATGTGTTCATTGAAACAAATGAATATCTAGGGTGCCACTGACTGATTCTTCTTTGTTTGAATTTTCAGCCAGGGTCGCGTGATGGAGCTGTTCAGTGTTTCATAAAAAGGGATAAATCTAACTTAACATATCACCTTTTTCTGTGTCTTAGCCCAGGTAAGCACCCTTACTAATAGTTAAGTTGCCTGCAATTTCTCATTGGATTTGTTAATTCATTGATACCTATTTGATTATGTATACATTTGGTGAAAAGAACAAATGCTTTTAAAGTCTTCCAGTTAAATTAGATCATTGATTTGGTTGTGTATTTCCTGTTGGATTGCATAGTCACGATCCTATTATTATCAAGAATTTTATGGGCTGTGTATACATGATGACACATAACGCTCGTCATGAAAGGTAAACAATGGCTGAATAATGTTACTTATAGTAGCAACAGAAGGAACATAACAAATATGCCTCATTGAGGATTTGTGCTTTCTAAACTTGCGTTCTACTGAGGTTCAGTGCAGATGTGTTGACCATAACTTGGAAATGTGGATTATAACAAATTTTTCAAGAACAAATGAGTTGAGAAGATTGAGATTGACTTTAGATTTTTATAATGTTTCTTCAGTTAGTCCATAGGACTAATGTCATTATTAATTATTAATTGTTTACAAGTTTATTCCATTTTTTTGTATATTTATTCATGCGTTTTGTTATAGTCTTGTAGATGACAGCCGTGTCCCATGATCATCCTGTTTTGCTGATGTGGCACTGCTCATTAGCCTTTGGACCGGCACTTGTTTTAAAAAAGAAAAAAACTCAATAGCTGATGGGTGATGCCATGTCAGCATAGTGAGATGAGAGCAGGATGAGGATATAGGTTTTAGCATTTCTCTTTATTTATTGGTTCTCATGGATTAGCTTGCTTGAATGGTTCGAATTAGCACGTATACACTCTTTTCCTTGTATAAACTGGCAACTTAATACCATTACTCTGTTCTTGCAGCTTTGTTGGTTGAAAATGGTAAATTCCTTCTATCAGCAAAGAGGACTCGAAGAACCACATGCACAGAGTATGTTATCTCTATGGATGCTGATAATATTTCAAGATCGAGTAGCACTTATATTGGGAAGCTGAGGTAAGAAATGGTGTGGAAAGGTTCAAAACTATTCATTATTATGTTCATAAAATACTCACGAATGCGCACCTTATGGATCTAGGACCATCTTTCAATCCCTGAAGAGGAAATAACGGATGTTCAATTTGATGCCTCTTTAAGCATGGCAGTAGTTGTCTCTTCAAACAAACTGGACCATGGCTGCATTCTGAACTAAGCTGAACTAAGAAGTCTTTATTTTTCCACTAGTAAAGATTAGCATTTTGCTAATGACTTGCCATAAACATTCATCCATTGGAAGAATATTAACTGCATCCTAATATAGTAAATCTTCTTTGAAGAGTTAAAGGGAAGGTTATTCTAGAGTTAACAGTCAGACCATGCTTGTATGTAGTCAGTAGGGAGACCCTTCAATAATAGATCTATGTCCATATAGAAACAATAACGTATTACTTATCAAAAAAAGAAGAAAGAATAACGTATCAAAACTATGGAAAAAGACCTCTTATTTATCAAATGTATCCTAATTTCTTGGTTATTGTTGACTAACTATCAAATACCCCTAAGATACAAGCAAGTAATGAACGGGAATTAAAGTGTAAATGAAGACATGAGGAAAAGAAATATGATGCATGTTCAGCTGTAGTGTAGTTCTGAGAATGCTTAGTGGTTGCGATGTCAGGGTATGAGTAGGATATTCACGATTTTTTAAAACACAATAACTTGTAAAAGGTTTGAGTTCTAGTTGATGTGGCTGGTTCATACACAACTCAATAACTTTTAATGAGATCAGCATCATTATAATGTCACCATTTTATCAAAGGTCAGCATCGTGATTACCATGAAGAGATCGTGTAATAAAATGGTGACATTTTTTTCACTCTTCATGGTAATCACGCACAAAACTTCAATTTTGGTTTGGATGATATCTAATTCAGTCCATAAACTGATGTTTTCTGAATATTTTTTTGTTCAAATTAAAAAAAAAAAGTCAAACATTTTATAGGCGAGATCGTTCTTAATTTATGATCATCTTGATATTTAGCTAGCATGAAGGATATGGGGATACAATGGAATATGATGGTGGTTTTATTATTTAGAAATCTTCGCAATGACTGTGTTCCTCGTGTATGTGTCTATATGCGCATATCCTCATGTGAGGATTCTTAGGCTATATATTCCAACTGATAGCTGTTATGTTTTCTTTGTTTTTTACTTAGAAAAAAAATGTTTTCTTTGTTTTTTAATCTGAAAAATAATTCTTTGCTTGCTGATGCGCAATTGAACTATTCCCTTGTAAATTTACAAGAGGCTTTAATTGGTTCTTATAAAACACTTCTTTCTTTTTCTTTGAATTACAATATTTACTCAAAAGACATTAGGTAAACTTTGCTTCATCTTCCAGATCAAACTTTCTTGGCACAAAATTCATAATATATGATACGCAACCGCCATTCAGTTCCGCTCACATTCCCCCACCTGGGCGGACAAGCCGTAGATTTTATTCTAAAAAAGTCTCCCCAAAGGTTCCAACAGGAAGCTACAACATTGCCCAGGTAACATACGAGTTAAATGTGCTGGGAACACGGGGCCCACGAAGGATGCATTGTGTCATGCATTCAATCCCGGCCTCGGCACTCGATGCCGGTGGCACTGTCCCTGGCCAACCAGAGCTGCTTCCCCGCTCACTTGAGGACTCATTCCGGAGCATTTCCTTCTCAAAGTCCCTTGATCACTCCGTTGATTTCAGCAGCTCACGATTTTCCGAAATTGGTGGGCCCCACGATGATGAAGAAGATGGCAAACTTAGACCATTGGTTCTGAAAAACAAGCCCCCTAGATGGCATGAACAATTACAGTGTTGGTGCTTGAATTTCCGTGGGCGGGTAACTGTTGCATCTGTTAAAAACTTCCAGTTGATTGCTGCTACACAGCCTGCTGCTGGTGCACCAACACCATCTCAGCCAGCCCCACCAGAGCATGATAAGATAATTCTGCAGTTTGGTAAAGTTGGTAAAGACATGTTCACCATGGATTATCGTTATCCTCTATCTGCGTTTCAGGCTTTTGCAATTTGCTTGAGCAGCTTTGATACCAAATTGGCTTGTGAATAGAAAAAGCATAGACTGAGGGTGGTGAAAAAAGCATAACACTATAATGACGATCTTTTTCTCCTTGTTATATCCTCTGCTCTTTTCTCGTTCTTCTGTCGTTCCGTCTACTGTCACTAGGATAGGAAATTGCTGTTGTCAATGTTACTCTGTTGTTGTAAAACTCATTCGTAATTGTGTTGCTGTCCTGCTAATTGGGCTTACAGCATTGTGAACTAAAACTCTTTGTACCTTCCTTCCTTCCATTGTGTCAGCTCCATTCAGGTACGAATATCAACTGCATAATGACGTTGGGCATTCATCTTATTACTTGATGCACTACTTAAAGATGCTTCTCGAGGAATGAAGCCTCTCTTTTGTACTTTTTGGGATAGGTCTCAAAACTAGGAAGAAAATATCAATCTGCTCTCGTTTCCGCCCTGCAAAGTAAATAGAGGGCCAAGTATAAAGACATGAAATCGCGAGAACATGCTTGTGTAGCCTTAGATTACAACAGAAATGACGGACGTAGTTGACATGGCAGTGGCATTGACTATGATACGTCGATTCCATGTCAAAATAATGGTGGTGGTTCATCTGTTTCTATCTACAACGATCAAAGACCTAGCTTGAACCATGTTTGAAAATTTTTGGGGTCTTCAGCAACCACGAAAATTCTTTCTCTTCGATTGCTTTCAAACTAAAACTGAACCATAGACTCTTTCAATTTATTGGCAAGTTTTCTCGACAATTGGGTTTTGAATTCCACTATTTGATTCTCTTCTTTCTGTTATATATCTCATGCACGGAAGGGATGATAAGCTTATCAAACTTAGAAAAGATAGCTCAGGAGGTAGTGTTTTCGATTAAATAACATGTTGTCGGGTTCGACTATTCACAACACACCATTATAAAGAGATTAACGAATGCTCTAGGCTTAAATGAGGAGTAATGCTACGTACAGTCGTAGAATGTGTAAATGTCGTGCAGTCGTTTTGAAAAATAGTGAGATTTACTATTAAAAAATTAATTTCTTTTCTTGTGAATCTCATATTTATTTACTTTTTTCAAAACGACTGCATGACGCTTGCACACTCACGATTGCAAGTATCATTTCTCTACGATAATACTATTAGGTTATTATCCGTACAGTTATATGAGTTGGAGTATCACATAAAAAAAAATTATTATTTATTATTAAAAAATTAAAATTTTTTATGTAAATTTTTATTTATTTATTTTTTTAAAATAACACGTACAAAATGTTGCGAATGTTTGCGCCTAGAACGCAAAATTCAAACGAAGAGCATTTTCTTTTTACTTTTTTCTAAATATTTTCACTATTCAATGAAATTGAATCTCTCTCTCTCTCTCTCTTATTTTTTTATTTTTATTTTTATAAATTATTACAATCCTCCGGTCTTGATGGTCGACCAAGGCGGGGGGCTCAGGTCCTTCGCTTCGCTTGGTTTTCAAGATCCACCATTTGTGAAATGGATGTGGTTACACCTTTTTGTCCTCATACGAAGATCTCTATACGCTGTCACTCTGTGTTGGAATCTCTATACATATATGTTTTATCCCTAGTAATTTGATTATAAGGTACCTAGTTTGCATTTTGTTAATTTGTTGGTTGCATCGTCGCATTTTTTTTTAGTATTGAGTTCTCGTACCATCCGGTTTCTCAAACTTCTTGATCTGAGCGTCAAGATTTTTTCAATCTCAGTGGTAGGAGTTAATGGGTTTCGGTCTGATTCATCCTGTCGTAAGTAAAGCTAGGTTTTTGAGATTTCTTGTATATGGGATCTGGCTCAGATAAAATTGGTTAAAAATCTTGATTTGGTTGACGTAATTATGTTGAGATTTACCAATAACCTTCTGCGTTCGGATTGTCAATTGAATTATATTGATAGGTTTTGAAAGTTGGTGGATTTTGGTTTTGGATTTTTAGATTCGCCTTTTTTAGATTCGATTTGGAGTATAAGGCGAGAACAGGTTCCCTCCATGGAATCAAGTCACGAACTCAGTGCCCAGGAATCTGCGATTGAATTGTTCCAGAAACAGGTTAGAGACCGCTTTCATGACCTTTCAGAAGTTAGTGCCGATGAGTTGTTCTCAATTGCGTGGATACGGAAGCTTTTGGACGTCCTTGTCTGCTGCCAGGAGGAATTTAGGATTATGTTGGTGAAAAACAGAGTATGGGTCTCAAAGCCGCCTTTGGACAGATTGGTTGCTGAATTCTTTGAAAGGAGTGTGAAGTCGCTTGATATCTGTAATGCAACTCGTAATGAGATTGAGAATGTTCGTTTGTGGCAGAAGCATTTGGAGATAGTTGTGTGCGCTTTGGAATCTCGCCAGAGGGCATTGGGTGAAGGCCAGTTTAGGCGTGCAAGAAAGGCTTTGATGGATCTGGCACTCGCAATGCTGGACGAGAAAGACACTGGTTCGGTGTTTTCACACAGAAATCGGTCATTTGGGCGTCATAATACAAGCAGGGGTCATCATCGTCGTCACTCCTCCTCCTCCTCTGGGGGGGCATTCTCGGTCTCTTTCATGGACCGTGTCTCGTTCTTGGTCTGCAGCTAAGCAACTCCAATCGATTGCCAACAACTTGATCCCACCTCGTGGGAATGAGATTGCGGCTACAAGTGGGCTCGCGGTCCCCATTTTCACCATGAGCTCTGTGCTCATGTTTGTTTTATGGGTTCTTGTTGCTGCAATTCCCCTGTCAGGATAGGGGTCTGAATACTCATTTTTCAATCCCCCGGCAATTCTCATGGGGAACTCCATTGCACTCTCTTCATGAGCGCATCCTAGAGGTATCAAGGAGGCGGGAGCAACGAAACTCTAATGGTTTGTTGAATGAGATTTGTCAAGAGGAGAGATGTGCACGCCACATGACTGACTTGGTAGATACGGTTCAGTTTCCATTGACGAAAGAACATGAAATGGAGGTTGAGCAAGGGGTGCAGCATTATGAATTGCAGAACTGAGGGTCTCGAATTCTTGGATAAAGCAAACAGTTTGGAGTAGCTCAGACTGGTGAATGGCCAGCTGGGATCTTGAAATGTTCATTTTTGCAAATATCTTACTTGCTTAGATATTGCCTGCCTTTCGCGAGGAGGAAGAATGGCTGGTTGTGGCCAGCAACGATAAACGATAAGCAGGTGGCTTTCTTGTATTGAATTCCTTCTATACCATATGTAAAGAACGTGATATTTGTATAGGTCCGGAGATTTTTTTGGCCATATGGTAGTGCTCTCTGCGGCTTGTTTTGATATAATTTCTTCTATATCGCTTCTCTGGGTAAGTTGTATCCATCTAGTGCCACACATGGCTCAAGTGCAAGTGTAATTATGTGTATGGATTCTTGAACATCCTCCGGTTTCCAAGAGACAAGATTAAAATGTTGATGCATTCATGTGTCTATTTTTCTTCAGAATTGGACCATCCATTTTTGTCAAACAATCAAAATGGAGATCTGTATTCCAAGTACCCTTTCAATCAAAATTGCTGGTATATATAGAATCAAACTATTCAAAGATATGGTAATATACTAGTTCATGGTGAAATTTATTTTGCTCATTAATCATCATAAGGGACTTATTTTATTCATACATAGAAAACGAGTGGACAAAACACAGAACCAACACTTGCACTGATCATCAGTCTGCGCCCACACAGCCTTGATCAGCTTCCTTTCCTTTGGAGATTTTATCCAAGATTGGCCTGATCAGTACTGGAATCTGCACATTAACACACAAGAAATACCAAATATGTTACCATCCTTTTCTTTTTTGGATAATATTTGTGTTCAAAATTACGACAAAATTAAGCAAAGGGCCAAAGGTACCAAGGAGATTCTGAGGTTACCTGGACTGCATTTAATCTGGCACTTGCGGTCACAACGCGCCATTAGTCTTGCTGCATAAGACACAAAGTAGGACATAAATGATACGTTTCCGAACAACTATTCTAATAAGTCTATAGCACTAGATCTTGATCTTCTAATTAAAATCCTTGAACCAAAAAAAAAAAGCAAAAGTAAAATCGGTTGAGAATAACACAAAAATCCCATCTCACCCAAATAAAACCATAGTTTTTAGTGCCAAGAAAATACTGAGAAAAGAAGAAGAAGAAGAAGAAGCCAAAAGCAGTTACAATTGCTTTGAACGCAGCCGGTAGAGCAAGCATCGTAGCAGTCGAAAGCCGAGGGCTCAACACTGTCCATATGTGAAATGAAAACACAGAGAACCAACATCGCAACTACAATCTTCTTCATCATCATCACCACCGTACTACCTTTCTCTCCCTTTTTGATCTTGTTTTCGTTTCTGTCTCGCCTTACCCAAAAAGATGCCTTAATCCTTATCTCATTGCCCTTTTATAGGTGAAAAATTCTCTCATCATCTTGTTATCAACCTATATAATTAATGAGATAAATATCACCATCTTCATATTCTAAATTTAAATTAACATTATTTTCGATAAAATTTAAAATAAATACACGATATTAACACATATAATCGCTTATAATTAAATTTTTCTTATTATTATTATTTTATTTTAATTTAGATTGAAAATCTTATAAAATAATATTTTTACATAAAATAAAATAAATTCAATGAACTAACATAATTATGTAATTTAATTAAAAATAAATTTAATTTTATAAAAATTCACAATCTTAATCCAAATTCAAATAACAAAAAAAAAAAATAATAATAAACTATTAAATAAAAAAATAATTTGATTTGATTTAATTTAATAATAATAATTTTAGAGAAAATAATAATTTAATTTTAGAATATGAAGGTCAGTTTTTAATCCAGATTTAAATAAAAAATAATAATAATTAAATAATAAAAAGAGATGAAAAGATATTAATTATGAAAAAATTTAACTGTAAGCTATGCAAAGTATGATAGTAAATGAAGGGTAAGGCTATCATTACCAGAAAATGGCCATTTACTTAGCATGAACTTCAGCAATGCCATGCGATTGAGACCGGTCAAACCCATCGCCCTTTCTTTTTTAAAGCGTTATTGCAGGCAGCAGGCAGCAGGCAGCCGCCACCTTCGAATCTATCCGGACAATATAATTATTATGGCCATTGGATTTGAAAAGTGAAGACAATCTTATGTTTACACGTGCTTAGGAACTAGGCTGACAGGTTCCCGTTTCACAAAACACAAGGCACATGGCTTGTCGACGTGGGAAATATAATCAGGCCTGGACTTGACTATGATCGGCCTAGCCCGGCCCAGTTCCTTTTATTTTTAAAAACAAAAGTTGCCTTGGTCAGATTGATGAGTTTCAAATCCACTGCCATTATACCTTTTGTTGAGTTATTTGCTTTTGAAATATCTTTTTATTCCTGAATTGATCCAGATAAAAGTTTTGAAAAGAATAACTATCATATCTAGGGTGAAAATCAACCATATCGATGCAGTTTTTGACAAAAATTGCCGCTGATCGATGAAGGTCACTTTCATGGAAGAACCAGTCGGACTGGCCGATGGGGAGGAGAAATACCAGCCATACTGATTTTGGTAGTTCTCGATCAATTGTCGATGGTTGATCTATTCGTCTGTAAAATAGAGAATAACCTTTGGGTAGAAACTGTCATGTGTTATATGGTAATGCATTACAAATATATAGACAAAGTTACATGCAACGGGTATAAAGTAAATAAGCCTAGGATCATGCAGAGATTGTATACATTAGCATTGATTTACAGGGATTCTAAAAACAAAGTGCAGCCTCTATCATTGCGTGAGTTAAGCTCCTATAATCACGTTGCATGGGGGGGCAACTTGCTAGCATTACTGGCTGTTAGTGGAAGTTTCCTTAATACGCCCCTGCAAGCGCAACGTGGAGGGGACAACGTTGAACTTGGTTCGTAGCAGTGAAAATCGTGTAGAAACCAGTGGTTTAGTAAGCCTATTGGCCAACTGATCTTTGTTAGATATGAACTTGACTTCAAATGCTTTTTGTTGAACTTTTTTTTGGACGAAGTGGTAGTCAATTTCGATGTGTTTGGTGCGAGCGTGAAAGACTGGGTTGGCAATGAGATATGTAACGTCGATATTATCGCACCAGAGAACAGGACACTGAGGGAGATAAACACCAAGTTCACGTAACAAGATTGTAACTAGAAAGATTTCGCAGTGGCATGCACGACGATTCAGTATTCAGCTTCGATACTAGAATGAGCCATCGTGAATTGCTTTTTGGAGCTCCAAGACACCAGATTATGTCCCAAAAATGTGTAGAAATTTGAAGTCGATTTGCCTTGCCTAATCGGTATCCGAATAGATGGACAACTGATTTGAAGAGTTTGATCGAAGCAGTAAACCAAAGTCTAATGTAAACTTGAAGTATCTTAGAATGCGTTTTACCACTATCCAGTGTGCATCGGTTGGCTTGTACATAAACTAACATGTTTTGTTTACGACAAATGAAATATCAGGACAGGTTAGAGAGAGATATTGTAATGCAACAACAACACTCTTGTATAAGGACAAATCAGCACATGGGGAACCAGAGAATAAAGATAATTGTTGTGATGAAGACATAGGTGAAGAGACTGGCGATGCGGCATGCATATTAGTGCGCTGGAGCAGGTTGGTGATGTAGCAACTTTGAGATAGAAGAAGACCATCTGCAGCGTGGAGAGCTTCAACACCCAAAAAATAGCTTAAGCCACTGAGATCCTTCACAAGAAATTCATTACTAAGATTATATATAAACTTGGTAATTGTATAGGAGTTGGACCCAATAATTAAGATGCCATCCATGTAAACTAAAACAAATAAGGTGACTGTGCGTGGCGAGAAATGAACAAGGAGAAGTTGGTGAAGCTAAGTGTGCAAAGGTGTTCATGGAGTCGAGCATACCAGACCTTGGGGGCTTGCTTGAGCCCATAAAGAGCTTTATGTAGTTGGCAGACATGGTTAGGGAAGCTTGGATGGACATAGCCAACGGGTTGGTTCATATAAACCTCTTCAGACAAATTCCCATGGAGAAACACATTTTGGATATCAATTTGTCGGATAGACCACTAACGAGAGACAATAAGGCTAAGTACCAACTGGATTGTCATGGGTTTGACCACTGGATTGAAGGTATCGAAAAAATCGATACCTTGTTGCTGGTGATACCCCTTGGCGACCAGTTGGGCCTTGCGCCGTTCCAGAGTCCCGTCGGACTTGTGTTTGGATTTAGAAATCCACATTGAGCCGATGATGTTTATACCAGGTTGCACATGTACTAACAACGAGATGCCATTTTTCATGAGAGCAGAGAATTCAGCATCCATAGCTGCGCACCACTCACTATATTTGGAAGCCTCTGAGTAGCAAGAAGGTGTTTTCGGGACAACACAGGTGGTGAGATATGTCCGAGGAAGAGGGTATCTCATAGTACCATCTGTGTAATTTTTGGGTTTGACAATGTGGTTCTGGGCTCTTGTCTTCATTGGATGAGCACGAGGTGCTGGGGATTATGCGACAACGGTAATTTCAGGTGACGGAGGGGGGTTGGTAGATGGAGATGACAAGTTAGGGAGAGGGAGAGAGACGTGGGATTTTCTGACAATGAATTTTCTGGCAATGAAGATTGCATTGGACATGAGGATGAAAAAGACAAAGAAGGCGATGTCGTTTCTAGAGGGGAATTTTCCATATGAATGAACGACGGCGTGATGAGAAATGGATGGGATAGACACAGGTAAAGTTGTCATTTCTGGAGGTGAGAGTTGCGGCAGAGGAGTGTGGGAAGTATGAGTGCGAAACGGAAAGGAGGACTCATTTTATAAAACCGGTTCTACAAGAGAGGATTGTTCATTCCTTATAAACATGCCCAAGACCTTATCCACAAGCAATGTGAGATTATTCCTCAACACCCTCCCTCATGTGCAGGCCATTATTTTTCCTGGTCCTTGTCAAGGGGTAAGTAGTGTGAACCCCCATTCATCCCGTGACAGGCTCTGATACCATAAAACTGATAGTAACCTTTGGGTAGAAACTGTCATGTGTTATATGACCATGCATTACAATTATATATACAAAGTTACATGAAGAAGGTATAAAGTAAATTAGCCTAGGATCATGCAAAGATTGTATACGTTAGCACTGATTTACAGGGATTCTAAAAACAGAGTGCATCCTTTATCACTGCGTGAGTTAAACTCTTATAATCACGCTGCATGGGAGGAGAATAAGGGAGAGAGAGAATAGACGAGGTAAAATCAAACGACGCCGTTTGGTTTTATACTGAACGACATCTTTTGACTTGTATATTTTTTTAATACGTTACGTGTAAAACGACACCTTTGTTGTTCTTCTTTGACTTTATTGGTTGAGTTGCAATATCTTTTTCAGTTTTAACTTAGAGAACATTTTTTGTTCCTCAACACCCTATATAAAACGTAGTTGTTAGAAAATTACTAAATTTAACATAGACCCCCTTTAAAAAAAAAAAAAGTCTTCTTGTAAGCGAGTTCGTGTACCCAAATCGCGTACCGATACTTATATGTAAGGCATTCATTTAATGAAACGGTACGAATTGAGATAGAAATTATTTTCATGAGACAAAAGATCTTATTTTTCTCTTAAAATTTTTCTTCTTTTATTTTTATTTTTAATAAAAAAAGTTATATCAGCATTGGTATGCGGTTTGGTATGCCAAACCGCTTGTATCTAGCAAGACTTTTTAAAAAAATTCTATTAATGTACCATGCATGCATGATCTTGATTCCAAGATCCAAACAATTTAATTGTTGAAGTACTGCGTTTAAAATATATGGCCAGAATTTATCAGCTAGAGGTTCTCCCTGCATAACCGTGCTAGCTAGTGTTTTGACGACCTGCATTCATGGAACTTGCTATATATATATAGGCTCTCTATCTTTCGTTGGATTGCACTACGAAGTCCCTAAAACTGGAACACGAATTCTGGGAAAATCTTGATGCATTTTCTCGCACACGATTTAATTAGAAATAATCAATTGAGAAGCAACAGAAACAATCCCTTTACAAAACTATTATTCTGAATGAAAAGATAATTATGAACCACCACAAACTGATCATCAAGATTCAATTTCCATAGCCAACACAAATGCATGCATGCATGCCTTCGATCTTCGAAACCAAACGGAAACAATAATCGTATTTTCTTTCTACCAATATAGAATTACGAGTACTATTGATGAATAACATATATGGACTCGCTCTCGTTGTGGCTTCTCTCTTATATATCTGCTGTCTTCTTTTCAAGTTTCTCGGCTTCCGAATCTGTAGCAGTTTTTTCTGCTATCTTCTCCAATTTATTGGCTTCTGGAGCTTCTGCAGCTTCGGATGCTTTCTCTGGTGCAGCATTTACCTGATCTTCAGTCTTTGGCTTTTCTGCTTCTTTTGTCTCTTCAGATATAATTTCGGTGGTCTTCTCATCCTCCTTAGCTTCTTTCTTTTCTTCAGCCTGCCGATTTGATAAATTCATTTAGATAAATAGACGTTTCATCACAAAAGAAGAAGAAGAAGGAATTACCTCATTGACCAAGGCGGTGGCAGCCGGAGCCACGTTGTCCTGATCATTGGCAGGCTTCTCATCAACAGCAGTATGCTTTTCGTCATTTCCATCATTCACTTTCTCTTCTTGTTGAACCTTGACCTCCTCTTGGGTCTCCACCAAGTCCTCCTTGGCAGGCTCAGGCACAAGATCAGCCTCGCCCTGGGTTTTCGGTGCACTACCACAATTGCCCATGTTTAATGCTCGAGAAACAGCAAGAACCTTTCTTTCTCGCTACCTCTCTGTTAGTGAGAGAAAGGTCTCTCGAAGATCAACAAGATAAGAATAGAAGAAAACGATGTGAGAAACATGGGAATGTAGGATGGGTTTTATAAAGGGTGTCTTTGATTTCAGGTGCCAGACTTTCCATGGCCAAGAAAGATTTGAGGAGGCCAACGAACCGTTGCCATTGGTTGAATTTTATGTATATTTAGCAGTTATCGATGAGTTGTATGAATCAAACATAGATTCTTAACAACTCCAGCTGGTTGTTTTATTTGCCAACCAGCTTTGTTTTCTCAAATGAAAACTACCCATACCGTGCATCTAAATATAGAAAAACCTATCTTTTTTTAGCGTCATTGTGGGCAATTGGAATATTCCCCCACAGTGCCTCTACGGATTTGCCTAAATGCTTGATCATCTGTTTTTTGGCTCGTGAACAAGATTGTCACGTACATCAAGAATTCTTAAATTTCTTACCAAACTGCCCACATACTAAATACAACTAAGAAATAAAGTCAAAAGAAGAAACACAGTCGTATTCATGCCCGAGTAACCTGCAGAAGGTACTGAAAGATCAGATACTGCTCAACTTAGCAACTTAGCATTGCCATCAGCTTTCCCTTTCCTTTGGTAATATGTCCCCCACCTCCTTGACATATTTGTACCAGTTGCATATACCACAATATCACCTTCAAGACAGTTGTTAAAGGCCCCTCATGTTTGTCTCTAGCACTCCTCTCGCATCTTGATATATAGAATAATCTCCAAATGATAAAAAAAAAAGTACGAGAAACAAAGAAAAATACGAGGACAGGGAAGAAAGGGGATGAAGTATGAGCTCCTCACCGACTTTCAGTCAGCGTACTTACCCCAAAAGTCAAGACTTGCACCCAGACAAACTATATAAAAAAAATCAAAGCCTTGATGTTTATAGCATAGATCAGGGACATACTGAACCTGAAAACCGATCAGAATACTCATCATATGGGCATATTAACCAGTTATATCTTTCCCATGGAGATTATTCCAATGTACCCATTTCATTTCAAACAATGTCACCCAATGCGTGTGATCCTTTACCCATCCACCACTCAACTCCATAACCTTTTTAAATCTTCCAACAAATCAAAAAATGGACCCAGAATTCCATGTTCTAACCACATTTTCTTGCTAGCAGATAGACTAAGAAATCCCAATACGTTATGAACCATTATTACATGGACGATTTCTTCATTTCAATTTTCCACGTAACTTTAGCAAAAAAGTTCATCACCCAAAACCACACACAAGCATGCATAGCACGTGCGCACAGAGCTTGTTGAAATGACAAAGGAAAAACATTGCCAAATATAGCACAAATATGCATAATGGGTTCCAAAACAAAATTGCATGGTTTCTAATGCCCCCATAGGACAATTTATTCACCATGTTTTTTTTTTTTTCCATATCATCATCAAGCATCGTTGTCATGTTAGATTACTTCGGTGCACACTATCTCATGACCAACCTGACTTTAGAAAGAATTTGAGAAATTAGATTGCAGGTAAACAAAAGTAATTAAACTGATCCAAGGAAAAGAGCAATAACGACCTTTGACATTTATAGATAATAATACTAATAAAACTAAAGAGTAAAGATACACCAAGATGATAATAGAACTCTTGCCATAATTTAATAGAACTTGAGGCAATATCATAAACCATAGGTACCAAATGCACTTAGTGTAAACTCAGCTCTAATCATCTAAAATTTTCTTGTGCTTAAGTTCTAATTGCACGTGCTCATTCTCAAGCTTCATACGTTCATTTTCCAACCTCAGCTTTTCCAGCTCTCTGTCATGTTTCCAGCTCATCCTCTGCCATTCAAAATGCTGCTTCTCCAACTCAAACATCTGGGCCTTAATTTGTAACTTCTGTTCTTCCAACTGTAGTGAGCGAAATTTCATCCACTGCTCCCTTAACTCATTTGCTTTGCCACTACCAGTGCAAACATGGTTCAAATCGGTATAATCTTTTTGGGGATGATAGCCTAATCCTCTGTTATTTTCCAGAAACTTCACGGGATTACAAAAACCCATGTCTTCAGTTCTGTCCCTTCGTTTCAACCTCTTTGTAGAGACCTCTTCAAACCTAACATATGTTCCGCCATTATCCCTATATTCTTCACCCTGACCATCATCTTCATCATCTGTTTTTTGCTGCATCAAATCATGAGGCTCACAACTGTCTTTTCTGCTAAGAGCTAACTGCAAAGACTGCTGCACACCCAGATCATGAGGAAGATATAATCGATTCCCATTGTGATAGGAACACATCTCCTCATAAAAAAGATGTCTCGAGCTTAATATCTTTTTCACATCCTCTTTTGCCTTCTCAGGTAAATCCATCACATCCAAAAGCTTTGGGTTCTCAACTACCTTGCAAGAAGTGCCTCTTCCCAGAATGTCATTAAGCCTCTTATACCTCTTATTCAGATCATTAAACTTGTCCTCACATTGCTGAGGAGATATATGATGACCCCTCTCAGCCATGACCTCTGATACACACTTCCATTTCCCTTTCTTCTGTAAAAGTGAAGACTTCCTTCTCCCACTGGTGATACAATCAAAGGAAGAATCCTCCCCAATGTAGGATACAATGGTGATCAAAAGTTTCACAATTTTCTCTGTCCATTTCATACGGTGCCATGGGGACCCTTTTTTCTCTTTACCAATATCGTCATGCCCATCAATGCCTTCTTCCACACAATTCATCTCGTTGTTGTCATTTGCCAAGTTCTTCCCTCTCTCGTCCTTGTTGTGACTGCAACTACCCGGCCGGTCGTGTTCTTGCAAGTTAAGTAACCGAAGAGGGAAAACATCTTGAGTTTGTGGTTGAACTGAAGATCCTTGATGATATAAATGAGGGTTTTGTTCACGACGAAGCTGCAATGATCCTTGCAAGTTTTGAAAACCATACGGCCTACCCGGCATCATATGAGGCCCTGATGATGGCTTTCTTTCCATTGTTGGTCACACAAGAAGGTTTAAAACCAAACCTATGGAAAAGTTACCATTTAAAGCATAATCCTAACTGTCTTTCATCCTTCATAGCACAACTTTGAAGTGCAATTCATAGAGGCCAACCGAATCAAAACCAGTTCTGAACTTTAACCGACACAACAAGGAGCCAACTGCTGCTATGACCAGAAACATACTTAAAGAACTTCATCTATGTGGATTTTATAAATTAAAGCAAACGACACTCTTAAATTGCCAATATAATTAGAGAACCTGGGAAGATTTAACCAGACAAACAACAAACAAAAGGCATGCAAGTAACGAATGCAACTCAGAACCCAATAATTCATCCAAATAAGTCGCACCCAGAAACCACTTTAAGAATTTACTGGGACTTCAAAAACTGAATGATAGACCAACAGAAACAGTTCAATAATAGAAAAAAGGGACTTATCTGGGACAAGAGCAAATACCCATTTCACCATTAGACAATCCCAGTCTCCAACGGAGCTGCACTGAGTCGGGGGTGATCAATTTGATGTACTAACCAGTAGTTGGGGCAATTCGGAAATCAGAACCGAGGCAACCCGGCCCCGAAAACTTCGAGCACCAGGAAAAAGTGGGCCTTTCCGTCTAGTTGTCCTGTAATGGATCGTTGATGCCGTCTTTCGTTCGGTGTGGAGACCTCTCTATGTGCTCACGTGCAACTGCTTTTTCTGATCCGGTGAAGTTCGCGGGGTCCGACAAGTGGGAAATGTCGAGTTGTGTTATGGATCCGTTAAGTAGTATTCATGCTTAAATTAGCTCATAAGGGTATTAATATTGGTTTATGCATATGCATATGTAAAGTCGTATTTGAATAATATGATTCTAAAATCTTCTACATTGACTTATGCATATCCAAATATTTAATTATCTATAAACAGTGCTTATCTAAATTTGGATAACTACTATTCATCCTACAAATCATATTTAAATCATTATTTCTCTCTCCTCCCACTCTTTCTCACAATCCTTTCATTTTCTCCTTCCTTCAACAACACAACAAACCTTCACTTACATATTCATTTTATTATTATGATATATTATATTTTTTTTTTCATTTTATTATATTTTTAATATAATATATAAAAAAATTATATTTTTATTATTACATTTATATTATTAATGTTAAATGTATGTAGTGGATGCTAATCGTAAAATATATATAAAAAAATTGATTTTAACAAAAATTTAATAATAATATTTTATTATTATTTTGTCTCAAATATGCATAAGCCAATGTGAGAATTTTGCTTGAATGGTAAAGTAGTTATGTAAAAGAGATGATTTTGCAGATGCATATGTATAGACTAATACTAATGCTCTAAAAGAAGGATGCTCGAGAGTTTATAAATTAACTAATTTCATACTTAATCGACGTTAGAGCGTAACAAGTTGAACTTTTGAAAGTTCTGAGCTTCACTCTATACTGTTCTTCTAGAATTATCATGCCATTCTTCGATTTAATTTTAATTGTATAAATTCTTGAAATAAGGTGTGACAATTATTTCGTTCGTGTTTCAAAATTATATAATATAGAAGCAACGAAAATTGGAAAAATCTCTATTCCCAACAAGATGGAGATAAATTCCAATTAAAAACATACTATATAACATGTATCATCATCCCATAAGATTATACTTGTCTAATATTTCCATCTTGAAAATTCAAATTTTTTAAATATATATTATAACGTGTTATACTCAATAATTTATATCACTTAATAACTTATTTGTGTTCTAGTTGGAGTTTTATGTGATGATTGTAATGATTGTTTGGGTAGACTTAGTGTCCCCTCAATATTTGATCTATTTATTTTAAGTTTTGTTACTTATCATTCTTATATATCATAAATTAGATTTTTTTTTTAATTTTTTTAAAATTATTTTTTAATTTTATTCTTTTCAAATTTATTAAATTCTTATACTCATTATCTAGATACCATATATTTAATAAGAGAAAAAATAAAAATAAAAATAAAATATAATGTATGATGTTTAGAGATGATAAATAAAAATTTTCATATTAAAACATTATAATATATTTGTTAAGATCTATCCATTACGACAGAATTAAATAATAGTACAAAAATTAAATTTTTGTAGTTAAAAATATAATGCGTTAATTTTAATAATTTAAGATACAATTAAAAAAACAAAACTGAAGAGAGTTAATTAAACTTTGAATACTACTAAGAGCTACCGCTGGGAGCTATCCCCGGCTCTAACATTGTTTTTTTTTTTAATTATTTTTTGTAAAAATTTTTGAAATACTTTTAAATATTTAAAAAAATAAAATAAATTTAGATCATTATTAAAAAATATTTTCTTAATTATTAAAAATAAATCCAGCAGGAGCTCGATGGCTCTGGCATTATTCTTAAATTTTCTCAAAAATATAACAAAGGGTGGAAAGAGGGAATTCTAGACGGAACATCGTCTCGAGTCACCTGGGTCATGGAGCAGCGGCAGCGGAAGCAGGAGGAAGCCGCCAGAGAGCTATCATCAGTCAGTGAGAAACCCATATCGGCAAGAGTAAGAACCGCACCAAAGCGTTTCTTTAAGAGCCAAATCCCGGATTCCATCCTCAACGACCCAGCCCTCAACGCCGCCATCGCTCTCCTTCCTTCCAACTACAACTTCGAGGTCCACAAGTGCGTCTGGCGAGTGCTCTCCGCCAAAGCCAAGCGTGTCGCCCTCCAGCTTCCGGAGGGCCTCCTCATGTACTCCCTCGTCCTCTCCGATATCCTCACCTCATTCGCCTCCGTCTCCCAATGCTTCGTCCTTGGCGACGTCACCTATGGCGCTTGCTGCGTTGACGACCTCTCGGCGTCGGCCCTCGGCGCCGAACTTCTCATTCACTACGGGCACAGCTGCTTGGTCCCCATCGACTCCACCTCCATTCCCTGCCTCTACGTCTTCGTGGACATCCAAATCGACACCCAACGCCTCCTCCAAACCCTAACGCTTAATCTCCCCGCCACCGCTACCAAAAGTATCGTCCTTGCCGGAACCATCCAATTCGCTTCGGCGATCCGATCCGTCAAGCCTGAATTAGAAAAGCACGGTTACCGGGTCTCAATCCCGCAGTCGAAGCCGTTATCGGCGGGCGAGGTGCTCGGTTGCACCGCGCCGAAGATTCTGAAGGATGTTGGGGGGGTGGAGGAGGAGAGAGTCATAGTGTTTGTGGCGGATGGTAGGTTTCACTTGGAAGCAATGATGATAGCGAACCCGGGAATAAGGGCGTTTCGGTACGACCCTTATATGGGGAAGCTGTTTCTGGAGGAGTATGATCATAAGGGAATGAAGGAGTCGAGGAAAACTGCAATTTTGAAGGCGAGTACAGAGGCCAAGAGTTGGGGCATCGTGTTGGGGACGTTGGGGAGGCAAGGAAATCCTAGGATTCTCGAGAGGTTGGAGCGGAGAATGGAAGAAAAGGGTTTCGATTATACGGTCGTCTTGATGTCAGAGATTAGTCCACAGAGGATGGCATTGTTCGGGGACACCATAGATGCTTGGATTCAGATTGCGTGTCCTAGGTTGTCCATTGATTGGGGTGAGGCGTTTGAGAAGCCGCTCCTGACTTCATTTGAGGCCGAGATTGCGCTCGGCTTTATACCTGGTTGGTGGGAGAAGAGTGTTGCAGTGGGTTCAGGTACGGGATGCTGCGCCAAGAATGAGTCTTGCAATGAATGTGGAAATGGGGACTATCCCATGGATTATTATGCTCAGGATGGTGGGGACTGGAACTCATCTTATGCGAAAAACAAGAAGTCGTCCCTCCCCGTGCGGAGAAATATTGTGTCTTCTACTTATGTTGCTGTTTCTTAACATCGGTTCATTTCAACGGAGGTTTTTTTTTCTTACTCGTAGCTTAGTCTTCTTGTATTCTTAATCGCTTTCTTTATAAAATCTATTGGGATCCCCATTTTGTAATGTTTTGATTCATGTGTGTGTGTAAAATGGTTTTGATCGTGTATTTTTTAAGCTGAAAGGACTGTGCTTAAAACTGTGATTGTACTGTTACAAAGCCAAATTGGTGAAGAACCGTTCTTCACCAATGGTTTTGATCTTGGCACCAATGATATTCTTCTTCTGAGAGCTGTTTATGATATGTTGGAAACAGCATACAAGTAGTTGCTATTATATAAAATGAGCATATTTTTTTTTCTCTCATTAATATATAGATGCCAAACGTGTGAAAGTCTTGGTGAAGAAAAACATGGAGAAGGAAACCTTCGGCCCTTATGCAAGTAGTGGAGTAACTTGCTACTTTCAGTCAAAGGAAGAAAATTGTGCAAGGCAAGAAAGAACCAGCCCTTTGTTACCTTTTGAATCCCCGACCTTGATCTGTTCTGGACTTCTTTGCATTGGGTCCTTCTAAATTTTAGTTTGTTAGCTGGGAAAGCTGTTTTGATTAGCGTAATGCCTTCAGGGATATTGCCCCTGTGCAACTTTTTATTTTGTTCAATGGCTGCTGTAAGTGGAGAGATTGATGTTTCAGTGTGTTTGTTGCCATGTAATTAAAGAGACTATTATTGAAGACTGGGATCGAGAGAGAAATCTTGAGAACTTAAATTTGTAAATCTGTGGCTATTAGGTTATGATCAACAGCAAGAAAATGTTGCTCCTTTGAGTTTGATACTGTCATGATGCAGTCATAAATTATAATCCCACGGTCAGGGATCTCCAAATGAGTGCTCTCTATCCTTATGGATTTAAGTGGATCCTCATGCCTCATTGAAATGCCATCCCCAACTCTAAATGGGTAACGCACCATAAGATGGAAGAGATGTTTGAAATCACACTTTGCTAACAAGGAGAACGAATTCACAGAGATGTTTATATGAGGAATAATTACGGCACTAAGGAGCCAAAAAGTGGTATGAGAATGAGAAAAAGGTCGAACTTGTTACAAACATATTTTATTTTTCTAAAGTTAGAGATTTGTGTTCAAAACAGTAGCAAATCGTGCAGGCAAGGAACCCTTGTAAGCATCTGATACAGCGACAGCAGCTTCTGCAAGATTGGTCTTCATTTCTGATATATTTGACTCCACATGTTCTTTGTATCTTGAGACTGAGTCAACCAATGTAAAGAGGTCATAGGCACGGATCTGAATTTCTTCTTCACTTTGACTGATTGCTTCCTGCAACTTCAACTTGGACGTCTGCGAAGTAACATGAAGTTAATTAGGACATATCCAGCGTGCAATACTCCCCAGGGCCTAAATCGAACAACTGTTTATAGATAAATACACTAATAATACCAAAGGGAGAAAACTATTCACTTCTGAGGTAGACTTTGCAAAAACAACATAGTAGGTCAGATAATTGTCTTTTCCCTCAGATTTTTTACTCATCCTCCGCAATGTAAATGCTCTAGCTGTTTGACTAGGTACGAAAGAAGGCAATACCTTCAGTACCTCTGCTGCTTCTCTTTCCACAACATTTAAGTCATGGGCCTCCCTTTGAACTTCCTCTATCATCGTCGTCGCTTCTGCTGCACGTCGGTATGTGTAGTCCTGTATTTCCTTCTTCAGCAAGTTCAGTCGAGCTTCCAACTGCAAGTCAAATAATTTAACCAGCAAAAGATGAACATCCAACTATAAATCTTCATTATCTAATCGTCTTGCCAATCCCTCTATGAAACTTCAACAAAGAGATTTAATACCATTGTCATGTCAGGCTGTCAAGCCAATCATTTTTTATCATAGTGCAAAGATCTATAACAATTAGTAAGTATAGTAATTAGTATCCACACATCAATATCATAGTGCAAAACCTTAGTCTTGAAGCACTTACTTCATCAATGCGGGATTGAAGTGCCACTATGTGATTTTTTTTCTCCTCAATCTTGGCAGCATTTTCCTTTGACAGTTGTTGAAGTGAAATCAAGTCTTCTAATTTTTCCATGGAACTCTTCTGTATGTCATCAGCATAGGAATCAAGTGCAGGCTTAAGTTTTGATTTGTAATCAATACCCATTATTTCAGCAGGTGTAGACCCTTTGGCATTCAATACATACTGAAAATGGTCACCAATCTTTAACCTAAAACCACCACAAAAAGAGCAGTTGTTTCAGAATTTATAAACACGCTACCATAGCTGGTGGTAGTTTGCAAAGGTATAGATAAATATAAAAACAAGAAAAAAAAAAACAAAGAAACGATTACTACACCATAAAACACTTTCAGATGTTTATAGATCCCTTTTTTGATAAGTAGATGTTTATAGATCCCTACGAGTATGATATGCACCAGTTATAGAATTCACTAGATTAGCATGATCTGCATCAGTATGAAATGCACAATTTGAGTAATAGTCCATGATTCTACATAAAGCTAGATCTCAAATAGCAACTCCTCGCCCAAGAACTTCTCACATTGCTTGGAAATGAGAAGTTTTTGTTCTTTATAATGTTCTAATGGGGTTCCAATTATATCATTGACTAGTCATTTTGGAGTATAGGCTATGTGGCTGGGCCTTCCATTGGGGGCATTACAAATGGCATTAGAACTTATCCTGACCAGAAATATGGAGCTTGAGTCTTGCCATCTACAACGGATTGGCCCGACAAAGACGTCATAAATATAAAGGGGGGAGATTGTGATACCCCATTCTGATAAGTGATAAGGGTAGATGGTGTATGAAATCCTACATTGCTTGGGAATGAGAAGTTCTTGCTCTTTATAATGTTCCAATTGGATCTCCAATTGTATCATTGACTAGTTTTTTTGGAGTATAGGCCATGCAACTTGGGCTTTCTATTAGACTGTTATAGATAGTGTGTTAAAAGCCTACTGAATATGTGTAAAGCATTGAAAAAAACCTTAAAAAATAAGAAATAAGTTTTTTTATTGGCACTAGATGTCCGGAGACAACACCCCAACTAATTCCAAGGTGCACAGGCTCTCAATAAGAAGTTTTCTCTGCAAGTGCACCTTTGGTAATTTAAGAAGAAACTCCCTCAGTCTTGAGTCTTGCCATCTACAACGGATTGGCCCGACAAAGACGTCATAAATATAAATGGGGGAGATTGTGATACCCCATTCTGATAAGTGATAAGGGTAGATGGTGTATGAAATCCTACATTGCTTGGGAATGAGAAGTTCTTACTCTTTATAATGTTCCAATTGGATCTCCAATTGTATCATTGACTAGTTTTTTTGGAGTATAGGCCATGCAGCTTGGGCTTTCCATTAGATTGTTATAGATAGTGTGTTAAAAGCCTACTGAATATGTGTAAAGCATTGAAAAAAACCTTAAAAAATAATAAATAAGTTTTTTTATTGGCACCAGATGTCCGGAAACAACACCCCAACTAATTCCAAGGTGCACAGGCTCTCAATAAGAAGTTTTCTCTGCAAGTGCACCTTTGGTAATTTAAGAAGAAACTCCCTCAGTCTGATGGCTTCTAGAAAGTGCTTGCACCCAAAGGTTTGAACCTTAGACCTAGACGAAGCACTTACCACTTGAGCCAACCTCTAGGCTCTTACAAAAGAATTCACTGCTCTCAATGTAAAGAACAATTGAAATATCTACTAAAGCTTGGGGATGATTGATCAAGATTGGACAAAAAATAATCACCAACATCTATCTTAATGAACCATGTAAGAAAAATTGCAACATTTGGAAGGAATCCCACATCTCATTCAACTATAAAACCTGACTAAGAGGTCAAAACATTTGAAACGCTACACATGGTTGTATATCAACCATTACATGAACTACACATTATAGATTAGATTCTGATTAGTTTATGTAGAAGGGGGAAAAAACAAAAACAAAAACAAATAGATAGCGTTCTGTTGATTACTCATTACCGACGATGAACACGCACATCGAGTTTATATCAATAAATGGACAATTAAGTGGGAATTGAATAACCTTCTCATAGCCTGGTTGCATTCCATGGCAAGCGCCTCTAGCTCCTTAAACTTGTGGCCAAGCGTGGCGTCAAGATCCCAGGACTTCTCGTCCCACGTGTTCCTGGCCAACTCTGCCTCCCCAATATCCCTCTCCATGGCCTGCAACTCCCTCCTCATCCTCTCTACGTCCCTTGAACTCATTGTCTGCGTCTCCGCCCTCCTCTTCAACTCCTCATTTTCTTCGCAAATCCTCTTCCTCTCCTCCACCTTGGCCTCCAATTCCCTCTCTTTCTCCTCCAACACCTTCTCCGTCGCCGCTATCCTGTCGGAGAACTCAGAAATAATGGTGTGGAACTTGTTCACGTCCTCCTCCAACAGCCCTTTATCCTTCTCAAGCACCTCCTTCTGAGAAGGGCCCGACCTCAACGCCTCAGCCTTCGCCTCCAGCTCCGCCACATTGACGCCCAAAACCCCAACATTCTCCCTCAAATCCTCCTTCTTCCGCTCCAGTTTCTCCACAAAAACACCGTCCAACGAGTCCACCGCGTCGTCATCGCCGCGTATGTAATGCAAGTAACTCTCCAGGACGTACGCCTTCATCTCATCATTTTCGTTGTCGGGCGTCGAAGGCGACGAAGACGAGAGATAATCGTTGAAGAGAGCAATCTGAACGAGCCAGTGGATCAAGGCGAGAAAAGCAGGCCACTGGTGTGGAGTACCGGGAGATTTGAGGATAGACTTGTTGAATTTGAACGGGTAATTCAGGGACTTGAGCAAAAAGGGTAGGTCTTCATCGAGTTTGGAGAAAGGGAAGTCGAGACGAGCGAGGAGGAAATGGAGGGTGATGGTGATTTCTTTGGCGGACGGCAAGGGGGTTTTGAGGGGAGCGGAGGAGTGGGAGGAGAGATAGGAGTTGATGGTGGAGACAGCAGATTGTTGAATTGAGCGATCCTTGTAGAGCTCGAAGGTATTAGAGGAGGCGGCCCGGCCGATTCCGACAGAGGAAGAGGGCCGGTTGCTGGCGAAGCTGGCATCGGAGTCTCGTCCGAATTGACGTAGGTGCTCCGATTGGGTAGGCGTCGGCATTGGTTTAAAGGACTCCTTCGGCCGCCGCCGGCGACCGCCTGTACCTCTCATCATGTTTCGATTTGGGGAGTTGGATTAAGGTCTCTCTCGAACCTGCGCGTGTACTTCATTTTGAGTGAGTTTTTCCCGCTTTGTGGGATTCGATTAGGGCTTAACCAGGACCAAGCTCTGTTCAGATTTGAGTTTCGGTTTGGGCTGCTATCTTCATTCTTTCGGTAAATTGACGAGCCCAGCCCAGTTTTCAAGAACGGTTCAGACTCGGATGAGAAGTTTGTTTAATGAATAATGTCTCTTTATATGAAAACAAGTTCAAATCAAATCACCCTACCTCGTTAACCTTAAAAAAACATCTTGAACGGTCAAGATCACACTTGTTTAATAATCTTCTTCAAGAATCCATGTACGACCTGATTTGTTTGATGCCCGAGGAACAGAAGTCTACGGGTTGTTTGAATACAAAAATAGTTTCATCTCATCTCATTATTACAATTTTTTCAAATTCCTACACAAAATGTAATAAACAATTTAACATTTTCAAATTCCAAAACAATAATAATATTCTAATAATATTTTATTTAACTTTCAACTTTCATCTAAAACTATCTCATCTCATCTCACTATTCAAACAGGGCGTACACCTGCCCACGAGATTAATGGGAGTAATTTTGTGCCGAATACCTCCAAAAGATGACAATATTTTCAAAAGAATAAACGATAAATATATCTTTTTGTCCCAATATCCAGGAATTTTTAAATCATCTCCTGGTAAAAAAGTTTCAACCAGAAAAATGAGAATTAAACCAGCTTTGATTAGTGAAGTATATTTCTCAAATGTTAAAGAAACCTTTGTAGGTCAAAGGATTTGATAAATCAAACTGATACAAGAGGAAGAGTAATTGATGGGTCATGGACTATGCAGGTTTAAGTACTCTTTTCTTCAGCAGCAGCAGCATAGAGCTCTTTAATGTCCTGGACATCATCATAGCTACCAAGGAATACAGGGGACCTTTCGTGTATCTTGTTTGGAACCAAGTCAAGTGCCTGCAGTGGTAACCTCTTCTGTGAGTTAACCAGCAACAACAGGAAAAGCAGAAGTTGAAATTGGTTACTTGGCATATCCAATGTTATGATTGAGTGAGTCAACTTTCTCCTTCAAAAGCAAAAAATGTATGAGAATGATTCTTCATTGCTTCAGGTTTTAGAAAGATTAGCTTCTGACATTTCAACTGAAGATATAAGAGAATTTTAAGAGGACCGGTTGTAATTCGCTTTTTAGTCTCCTACTCTCTTAAGATTTACACATTTTGTTTTTCTAAATGAGTTCTTAGAACTGCTTTAAAATTCATTAGCGGCCCCTTGGCTTTAGTTCAGGTGGTACAAGTACAAACAGGCTGTATTTAAGCTTTATAATTCATAGAAAGATTGTAGAGATATGGAATAACCAAAAAAAAAAAAAAAAAGTGCAGTTCAAAGGTGATCTGCTAGTACCCACCCGTTGCTTGCCAGTAAAAGCTTGACCTCCTGCCTGCTCCATCAAGTATGACATTGGAAAGACTTCATAGAGAACACTGTTTTATAGAAGCCAAACCTTGTTATTTGCAAACTAAGACATTGACTTGAAGAATACATCAAAAACCAAAACAAAAGATGCAGACTACCACATGTGGTAACTTGTTATAGTTAAGATAGCATATATCTACTATGATTTTATTGTGGGTACTGTAACCAGTTGGCAAAACATACCGTAGTTTTCCATTTGGGCTCTTCTTGTCGGCAGGGTACATAAATATGCCTCCGTAAAGCAATGTCCGGTGAACATCAGCAACCATGCTGCATTTACATAGTAGAACAGTACTCACTGCTTTAGAACACACTAATGGCTCTGTAAAAGAGCAGAGGGAGAAGAAGCTAATCGATTAAGGTACATGCCAGTGAAGTAGATCAAAGACAATTCATTCCTGGTTCCAAATACCTTCCAATGTATCTAAGAGACTTGGGTGACGAACCATCTTTAGGAAACTTGCAGTTTTCTACATACCTGGGAAATAAGAATGTCAATCACTCGACATTTTTAGAAATTATATGACAGGGTAAATGAAAAGCACGTACTTGGCAGTTGCCTCATCCCAGTTTTTGGCATTTCCTTCATTTACCGAGTAAATCTTTCCTTTCTTGGGAATCTGTTTAAAATAATTAACAGAAATTTAAGGCAAATCTCGTTCCTTGTGTGCAACCTCCAAATGCCATGGGCTTCATACATAATATATAACCAGAACTATGAAATGGGGTATCCTACGGGCTCTAGGGATAGAGTAAATCATTTTACTGCATCTAACTTCTGTTTTCATCGAAGAGAAGAAAAGAAAACCTAGCAATAGCAGCTGAAAATGAAGGATACCTTGATGTCAGGGTGAGTTAATATGAACTCCCCAAGAGATGGATCGAGAGTGAACCCATTGACACCATTTCCGGTGCTAAGTACTAGCTGCAGTTCCAAATACTATGCAATTATCATCGTGATTTAAGTGACGAGCAGTAACAAAATCAAACCAGACAAGGTAGGAAAAATCTTGACTTTTAAAAACTAATCTCCAAAGGAATCTCTTCATTTGAAAAAAGAGAATAAAGCTACCAGCAGTTTTAGCCAAGAATTACAAAAAGGATTAATCTTGACGCTAAACGTCTGCTAGGATGCAGAGAGTAAGGAATGTTCCTACCGTGCAAGAGCTTCCGTACATGCAATAACCAGCAGCTAACATATGCTTTCCAGGTTGCAGAACATCATCAAGAGTTGGGTTATCCTTGTCTTTCACCAGGTAGATCCCAAAAATCTACAGGAAAGGGAAGGCATACAATTTACCACGCTCCTACCAAATCACTGCTGAAATGTAAAAATCTGTGCAAAAAGAAAAGCCGAAGTATCAAAATGCTAAAGGATAAGAAGCCATACTGTTCCTATGGAAACACCACAGTCAATGTTTGAGGATCCATCCAAAGGGTCAAAAGCAACAATATATCTGCACATTCAACAAGAATTTTGAAATACACTTGAGTAAGGGTTCCTATAGTTCTAGTAAAAGGGAGTCCAATGACCATTGAATAAAAGCATTGGACAGTGAAGAACTTTTGCAGAAACCTTCCACGAGTTGATGGCTCGACAAATGTAGCCTCCTCATCCTCTTCAGATACTAGGATGCACTGAAACAATATTGAATAAACTATAAAATGGAACAATTCCCAAACAGTAAATTCCTCAAATATGCTTATAAATTGAACTTTGTGACACTTGAGATGTACTAAATTTGTGAAAATAATTCATGTGTTTCTTGGATGGCACAGATTGAGCACTGCGTGTTGCATGAACAGTAAAAAATTCCATGCATTATTCAATTCAATGCTTTTATCCGTGCAAATATCATTTCTCTTTCTGGATATATAGTTGGAGCAGATTCTAGTACACTGACAGAAAACTAGAATGGACTTACTGTGCGCCCACTGCTAACTAAAGCCTTGACAAAAACTTCATTTGAAAGCACATCCAGTTTTTTCTGTTCTTCACCCTGAGAATGAAATAGGCAAACATGTTCGTTCATAGAAAGGATTTAAGCAATCTCAGAGGATGAATGGGGACACTAAAACCAATTTATATGGGAAAAGGCCACAAAGAACTCACCTGAACATTGGTCTCTCCAGCAAGTCCAAGGAGTTTGGCAAGACCTGCCTGCAAAGGGAAAATTTTTCACTGCACATAACACGCCTAGCTAATACGCTATCTGACATTATCATTGTTCTCCCATGCGAAATTCTCAATAAAAATCGCGAACAACGAGTGACTGTCATAATCTCCAATTCATGTAATGGAAAATAAACTCAAAAGGGTAATAAAAGCACCGCTGTCTCAGAAAAGTATTGGGGGAAAAGAACAGAGGTAAGTCAACATACTAAACCATGCACGAAGATATACGTAAAAGATTGAGCAAAAGAAAGAAAAGAAAGAAAGAAAGAAACCTTGCTAACTGCGGAGCAGACGAATTTGCAGCCGAGAACAATGTGACTGAGCAAGATGGTGAAATCACCACGCGACTCGGGGTGCTTGGACTGCTCGTTCAGAACGTGACGCGTGATGGTCATCAAATCGGTTCTATGAGCTTCCGCCGCGTGATCCATTTTGCGCTAACGATCCCAAAAACCTGATAGATATACGAGACCAGTTCTAGCAAAACATCAGAAACAGGGAAGGGAGATGAATGTGTGCGCGCATATACGGTATAAAAATCGAAAGGTGAAAGGAATATAATAAATTCCGCACCACTAGGTTGACAACTCGCTCGTAAATTATCCCCAAAAAAAGAAAGAAAGAAAGACAACACGGAGAGGAATATGGTATAATATACGGTGGCAGAGGTGATGGTGAGAGTCAGAGAAGAGAGAAGGAGAGAGGAGAGATGGGTATTATGGATGGGATTGGAAGGATGACACGTGGTGGCCAAGCCATGACGGACGCTTCTTGAGGCAGTGAATGATGAATCAAAGATTCAAGATAATGCCTTTCGGCTCCTTCTCTTCTGTGTCTCTCCCTTTCTTCTCGCTGTGTAGCCGTTAAATGTTCCTTGTCGTTTGATACGGAGGTTGGAAGGGACAACGGGTGGGGTGTTTTCAGGGCATTTATTAAGGGGGACCTTGCTCTTCACATTTACGTACACCAGAATTTCTGTCTTAATTGGTAATCATTCTGCCAAATGTCTATAAATTATTCCCTACTTGGATAAGAATGTTCTTTTCCTTTTTAGGAATAATTTCTACTAGTTTTGCTATTAATAAGTCATAATAGTGCGTGATGTGTGGTGCTTACTAATAGAATTTTTCTAATTTCGAGATATAAGAAAATCAAGAGAGAACATTGCTCAGCACTGCATCTCTAACAGGCAACTTTGAAAATTTCAGGTAAAAAAACAAGAAAAAAAAAGGTCAAAACCAGGACAACATGGCGCTCAAGGATTTTTATCTGCCGACTTATTAGCTAACGAATCCCCAACGTCCAATTTTGAAAATTTTTATTGTAAAAAAATCAAAACCCTGGATAATAGCTAGGAAGGGTGCTCAAGGATTTTTATAAATAATTAGATGTCTCTATCACTATCAACTGGAAATTATATACGTTCTTCATGTTGTTAGTTGAGAATTTAATTTTCTAACTGGAATGATCGTATGGAAGATATGTCTATATCCTCTTAAGCGTTAATATGATAATCAATTAAGGGTGGCATTACGGCCACCGATTTTGAGTCCCCGATTAGTGTAATTCATCTTCTTTTTTTTAATGTATTTTGTCCAGCATTTTTTTAATAATCTTAAACATTTTTTTAAAAAAAATCATAACATTATTAAAAAAATACTTTCTTAATTATTAAATTAAATAATAATAATAAAAAGTCTCGGGAGACAATCTCATAACATTCCCATTAGATTCTCCATAACCTATTTTTTCTTATAATTTGAGAAAAAATTTAGGGATTGCTCTCAAAACCTTCCTCCATCAGGATCCCTATTTTAGGAAAAAGATTTAGGAAATGTATTTGGGGAACTACTATTCATTAATATGGGAAACCACTATTCATTCCCTAAATCACTTTTATCAATATTTTATTCATTTCAATTAAATTAATTCTTCTTCCAATCATCTACACTTTCTCTCATACTCATATTTGTTGTAGTTTTAAATAATAGTTTTAAAAATAATTTAAATAACTACTAAAATATAAAAAAAATAATTTTAAAATAATTTAAATATTTATTTAAAATATTTACTAGAGTAATAGTTCAAAACATAAGAATAAATATTGAGTAGTTAAATTTGTAAATGGAAGTGAGAGAAAAAAGTAATAAAAAAATAATAAAGAAATATTATTTTAATATAATATGGAATGGGATATAGAAAGTTTTTGAAAGATAAGTAAAATTTAGAAAAAAAAATTAAAAAATATACTTTTTAGTTAAATTATAGGAAATTTTATGGAGAACCCAATGTAAATGCTCTCAAGACACAAAGCATTTCCCATCAATTAATCGGTTGATCATGTATTCAGAATTTATCCTTGTATTCGAAGGAAAAATGATAACTACAATATTCATACCGATCTATCATACTTTCTCCGATGTGTTCGATTATTAATGAAGTAATCTCCGCTCAAAATGTAAGTAATCAGCAACCTTTGGCCCTAATTTTTCTTTCTTTAATAAGCAATTCTACTCTTTGTCGAGCTTCTCTATGTAGAGCCTAGTCCTATCTGTGTGCAACCCAGTTTGATCTCCCAATCCGATAATAATTTTATTACGATTTTTTTGGTAAATTTTCAATGTGGCGAGGTTGGGAGCAAAGTTCCCGAGAAAAATATTTGACCAATTTATGTGTCAAAATACATAAATCTTTATATTGTGTGTGATTAATTCTATATTTTATTTTACTCTTTCTTACAAACTTAATGTATCGTAATCTTCTAGTCTTCTACCCAAATTTCCCCTATCGCCTCATGCTGAATATTAAGCACTAACACATGCCCAAAACTTTCGAGCCAGTAGTGATAACGGAAACGTTTATGGGCCTCTAATAGCATCGATGGTGTTCTATGACCCATTCTAGATAGAGGACGACACTTTCCATAATTTTTAGAACGACAAGCATATGAATTCATGAGAAACTGAGGCTCATCCAATAATACACTAAAATTCCTCGGGTTAGTACTCAGTTTGATTCTTAAAAATTTGGAGTTCCACAGGAGCTACACTCCCTAGAAATAGCATTGTTCGACTAACACCTCCAATTCCACCTTGTCTTGCAGTATCTTTACTTGCTGCATACGGCTGCAGTATCAAGTCTATTCCTCATTCCTAACACAATCCCATCCGAAACAAATATGCTCGAAAGAATTAATAGAACAAATGCCTCTTAACAAAGAAGCAATTCAACCAATACTCAGAAGGAAAGAAAGACTTCAATTGTTCTCTAGAAATGTCCACTACAAACTGACACGAAAATTTAGTCACTCATACCAAGGTATAAACAGATAAGAATCTCGGCATGGGAGAAAAAAGGCAACGAAACTTACCCGTCTCTTAACTCAATGCACCT
Source organism: Juglans mandshurica (assembly GCA_022457165.1). Classification (NCBI taxonomy): domain Eukaryota; kingdom Viridiplantae; phylum Streptophyta; class Magnoliopsida; order Fagales; family Juglandaceae; genus Juglans; species Juglans mandshurica. The sequence goes on along the minus strand of CM039621.1, from coordinate 3,787,504 downwards.
AAGTTCATGCCCAAAAGATGAGAAACGATGTACCATAGGAAACAAGACAGCTACAAGCTAGGTTCCAGGCCTAGCTAAACTATTGCCAATGTATGTTGGCTTCTAAGACTCACCGAGACAGCATACAACATGTTTATAGCTTACAACCCCAAGCATCCAATACTCTAATCATATCTCTTCTCCATTGGTAAAGCCAGAGCTTCAAAAATCAACTAAGCTTAACTCACATGTGACACAAGACTAAAGTGAAGAAGACTCTTGATTCACCACAGATCTCTTCCTCAATAACTCAGAAGCATTTCCGGTGGACAATAGCCGGACCAGATTCATCATATTCACCTTTGGATATCCACATCTGAAACATAGGAAAAGGAAAAAATATATATCAACAAAACAACCAAGCAAGATCCACAAACACCCACATGCTAGTCCATCCACCAGAAATCGAATGAAGTAATCGGAAATTCCTTAAAAGTTCTTTTAAAGAGCAAAAACGTGATACATGGGAGTTACCTGTTGGAAGGTACTTAGAGATGCTAGGATTGATCCTCCAATCCAAACACTGTACTTTCTCTCAGGAGGAGCAACCACCTTGATCTTCATGCTGCTGGGAGCAAGAGCCGAAATTTCCTTGCTCATCCGATCAGCAATTCCAGGGAACATGGTCGATCCACCGCTAAGCACGATATTTCCATATAAATCCTTCCTGATATCCACATCACACTTCATAATGGAGTTGAAAGTAGTTTCGTGGATTCCGGGAGCTTCCATACCAATGAGAGATGGCTGGAAGAGTACTTCTGGACAACGGAACCTCTCAGCTCCAATCGTGATAACCTGTCCATCAGGTAACTCATAGCTCTTCTCAACTGCAGAGCTGCTCTTTGCAGTCTCCAACTCTTGCTCGTAATCCACGGCAACATAAGCAAGCTTCTCCTTTATGTCACGAACAATTTCCCGTTCTGCAGTGGTGGTGAAAGAGTACCCTCTCTCAGTGAGGATTTTCATCAAGGAGTCAGTCAGATCACGACCAGCAAGGTCCAACCGAAGTATTGCATGGGGGAGGGCATATCCTTCGTAAATTGGCACCGTGTGGCTCACTCCATCACCGGAATCCAAGACAATACCTATCCAAGCCACAAAGTCAGTGAGTGTACAAGTATGAATAGAGCTATTGGAAGAAGGAAAAAAATCACAAACTCTGTAAGAAAGAACTCGAGGTATCTCCCAAAACTGTAATTATAGTAAAATTCACCTCCTAGTTCTACATGTCTGTCTCACCAACAGTTTCTTAAAATTCCATTTCATGTCACATCATATTTCACTTTCATGGACACAAATTAAACCGGATTGAGCAAACTAAAAAACTGTACAAGCCAATCCGTATGTTTGTCTTGAGAGTAAGTTAAATTGAGCTTTCCAAAGTTCATGATTCCAAAATAGATGTCAGAACCAGAAATCAATGACTACTGATGCTAACCTGTTGTACGCCCACTGGCATAAAGGGACAGAACAGCCTGGATGGCAACGTACATGGCAGGCACATTGAAAGTCTCAAACATGATCTGGGTCATCTTCTCCCTGTTGGCCTTAGGGTTGAGTGGTGCCTCTGTAAGAAGTACCGGGTGCTCTTCAGGGGAAACACGAAGCTCATTGTAGAAAGTGTGATGCCAAATCTTCTCCATGTCATCCCAATTGCTGACTATGCCATGCTCTATAGGATACTTCAAGGTGAGGATACCTCTTTTAGACTGGGCTTCATCACCTACATAGGCATCTTTCTGACCCATTCCAACCATGACACCAGTATGGCGAGGTCGCCCAACAATACTTGGGAACACTGCCCTTGGAGCATCATCACCAGCAAACCCAGCCTGCACATATCAGGAGGCAGAAGACAGATATTCATGTTGTTAAAGCAGAAGTATCCAAAATTGTTACATAGCACAATATTCAAGCAAAAGACTGTCATTTGATTAAACATGGAGGAAATTATAAATAACTAATTAACTAAATAGGAATAATTCGCTAACCTTGACCATGCCAGTTCCATTGTCACAGACAAGAGGTTGAATATCCTCCTCGGCCATCTTTTATAACCCTGCACAAGGAAAACGGTATAAAGTAGAGCCCACGAAAGTTCTGACCAATAATAATAACTATACGAATTATACGAGCCTTGGTTTTTGCTTTGGTTTTTTTTTTTTGGGGGGGGGGGTGGGGGGGTGGTGTTCTTGCGGCACCATAAAAGCTTCTTCCCTTCAATGAAGTTAATCTTGAAATTTGGAATTTGGAGAAGCCACAATTCAGGGAATAAACATTTCCATTCTCTACTACATTAGTTTTCTTAAACAATATTAGCAGGTGTACAAAAATGAAAAAAAAAAAAATCCGAACTCTCAAAGTCAAAACGTGGCATGTCACTGTTCCAGAGAGTGGTCCAATAAAAGACACGCTTCATTTCCTGTACCAACTCACAGATGGTCCGAGTTCTCAGATATATAAACTTCTATAAATCACTGATTTAGATTTCTTCCAAAGTACAGAAAGAATTTAATTACTCCAGAAAATCAAATCACGACATAGATGCTATAAGTTTTTCAACTACACCAGCATATACAAGGATGCCCCTACACACAAATGCATACATACAGAGAAACCAATATAAACCTCAAGATATCAAAAACTGGGAGAAACAGCAAGAATGATCTAGTTCAGTTAGAAAAGTACTGTGATGAAAAGCAATTTTCGGAGAATCGGATTCCAAATACGCAAAGCTAACGGAGTCACGGAAATCATATAAAACAAATTAATCAATAACGATGTAGATCTACACCAACCTCGTTTACAGAGAAGCTTTGGCTTTAGGGAAGAGATTCGGAGTGAGAGAGCTTGGAAAATGGCAGGGAAGCTGAAAACTGGAAGCGAAATGGGTGGCAGGTGAGTGAGCAAGCTTGGTTTTATAAACCCAAATTCACGACATCGGGTCTGTTTGGTTTCAAGGGGAAAGTTATTCGGGACGGAGAATAAATAGTGGAATCTAAAATACTTTTCTGGTTGCCAAACGGATGGTGACGTGTGAGCGTGACTTCTATTTCTATTTTTAAAAAATATTTTATCAGATTACATAAAATTAAATTCATAAACTGACATACTTTATTGTAATATGTCATATTATAAAGTTATTTTTATTACAAAATAGATTTAATGAATCTCATAAAATCACCTCAATTTATAAATTTATTTATATATAATTTTTTTTTTGTCTATTACAATTTTTTTTTGGTTCGCCCTATAGATTATGGGACAGGAAAAAGAATCTTGTCTGAATTTTTGGTCGTTTATATCTATCTGAGTGTATTTTCCACGTCAGCAGGGCGGCTATTTTTGGTGGGTGGGTGGGTGGGCGGTTTGGGCATGCTGAGTGCCGACCACTTGGAAATTTTGGTAGATTTGAGTTGGCAAAAGCCCACTCCGTTTTCAAGCTTTTCTTGTTGAAATTTCAAGAAGAATATATTATTATGGTAAAGCAATAAATCGGTGTAGACCAAGTAGAACTATCTTTATTCGCAAGTTGAAGTTGCATGTTTATTGTAAAATTATATTAGTTATAACAAAGTTTAATATAAAGATCTATATATATAAGACAAATAAATCTCATAAAAATAAATTTACAAATTGACTGGTCTTGATGTGAAATGTAAAATTATTTTTACTGTAAAGTAGATCTATCATATTATATAAATGCATGCAGTGGTGGAACTAGAAATTTTTCTAGAGAGGAGCTAATTTTTCTAGATCTATCATATAATTTTTCTAATTTTTCTAGTGGGGGAATTTCATATATATATATATATATATTTATATGTATATAGAATAATGAAAAAGAATTAGCAGAAATCTTGAATTTTTAAAAAAATTTGGAGGGGCCACGTGGTTCTGTCACTGAAATCATGTCAATTTATAAAATTATTTTTATAAGAGTTCTTCGTGACTATAATACTTCTATTACATATATATATATATACAAGTTGATGTAGTAAGTTCTTAGATCCTGATTCAAAAAAAAAAAAAAATGTTCTTAGATCCATTATGTAATTAGTATGTATTATTTTTCTCAATGTATATGTTAAACATGTTTTTAGTGTAAATCACGAACCACGAATCAATATTCACCCCAAAGTGCAAAATTTTCCATATTAAGTGATGGTTGTCTGTTATCGTCTTTACAGGTAAGTTCATATATGTGTGTGCGCGCACGTCAAAACATCACTTATAATTTTTTTATTAAAAAGTAAAGCACCAGAGTTTATGAATATACCTTTACTCATTACAGAACAATGAGATATTGCAAAGAAAATGTCCGGTGATTACGACAAATCTTAAACATAATACTTCTAGAAATCTTAAAGTCATATATAGTCACTTTTATGTATTTTGTGTATTCTACTAATGTGATTGATCAAAATAGTTATTTTATATTAAAAAAATTGATGCAGTCAATCACATAAATAGAGTGCATAAAGAATATACAAAAATAACTGTACATAAAGTTTTTAAATTTAAATATAGGGCTTTAAAATGGCATATCAAAGAGACTATGCAACAAGATGAAGTAGGAGGCTGTGAATTTTAAGTTTTAACCCAATAAATGCGTCATCTTCACGTGGAAAAAAAAAAAGATAGACGTCGTTAATATAATCTAATATGAATGATGCGTAAATGTTATAAAATAATATTATTGTATTAAATAAAGGAGGAATATATTACTATTAAATTATAAGTGTCTTTTGAAAAACTCAGAGAGAGACTATATAACAAAAATGGCACCAAAACTAACCAAGCAAATAAGCACAATATGAGAAATGATACTTCTAGTCGTAAGTGTGCAAGTGTCGTACAATCATTTTAAAAAAAATGAACAAATATAGGATTCATATGAAAATAAATTAATTTTTTGATAGTGAACCTCACTCTTTTTCAAAACAACTGTATGATATTTGTGCATTCCATAATTATACGTAATATTATTTATTGTGAATATAATAAGAAATATTTATTGGTAGCGTTGAAAGTCAGAGGGACGTTATCTATCAAGAACAGAACGACCTACTATATGCTTTGAAAGGAGTGATTTAGACCCAAACAATCATAAACCAGATGACCATAATTAGTTAGGCCATTTGAAAGACCGTTTCCCTTCTAAAAACGACAGTAATCTCAAAACACAATATATCCTCCCACGTATCATTGTAACATCTTTACCATCCTGCTTATTTGAAAAGTCAGATAAGATAAGAATTTTATGTATAATAATAAAATAATTTATGAATAATAATGAGATAGTTTGAATTTAATATTTTTTAAAGTTTTAAAAAATGAGAGAAAACAAATTAAATAACAAATATTATAAAGTTAAAATATTGTTAGAATATAGTTTTATAATATTATTTTTGTTTAGAAATTTGAAAAAATTGAATTATTTTTTGTTTTTTGTTTGAAAGGTTGTGAAAGTTGTAATAATTAATTTGAAAATGTTGTAATGATTAGTTTGAAAATGTTTTTATTTAAATTATGTTTAGAAAGAAGATATGATGAGATCAAAATTTTAAGATGAGATCTATTTCCAAACAAATCCCATCCATGAGATATGATAAGTGTGTTTAATATGAGTTTATTTTACCATTAATTAATATATAAGATAGACGTGATTGTTCTATCACACCAAAATATACCAAGAGAATTGCTATAACTATAAAGAGAATATAAAAAATAATTCTACAAACATATGGTTTTATGTGATCTATTAAATTTTGTTATAATCAAAGTTTTAATTTGACCAATCACATGAAGTCATGTTAATTTGTGAGATTATTTTTATATAATCTTTATATGGCTAAAATATTATCATATACAAATAATACAATAGAATAATTATCATATACAAAATGTTGACTGAAAAAAATTATAGAAAGCAAGACACAGAGATGGGCTTTGGCACGCAATTTTAAGGCCGGCATTCAGCACAAAGGCGTAGGCAGTGGCCCAGTGGGCACGCATCGGGCACCCACAAGCTGGAAGGAAGCCTAAAAGGCTAAAATATAAAGAGTAGCCCAACTACGCAGGTCGCAGTCTTTATACTCCTGACGCCTCTCTCGAACACATCCACAGCACACACCGAGGTTAGACTTCTCAAGGTAAGGGCCATTGCGCCTTCTCTATCTCTCTCTGTCTGATTTATTTTTATTAGTCAGATCTGTTATTTTATTTTTCAATGTTAATTTTCTAGATTTTCGAGAATCTCCTGCACGTATTCGATCTGCAAACCTAGGTTTTAGGTTTCGTTAGTTCCTTATAAAATGGTTTTGAGAAAGAAAAAAAGAAGAAGGAAGAATCAGAAAAGATCGCTGTTCAAGAAAGTTCTGAAGTGAATATTTAGAAATGTTTAAGAAAGAATAGAGGTTTGATCCAATCATCCAAATAATTTCCACAAACGATTGACTCTATCGTTTGATTCCTTTCTAATTTTATAAAATGCTTTGGTTTACGCTGTTTTGGGGGGTTTGTTCGTCATCTGTGTTTCGAGGCCTTAGCATATGTGCTGAGAAATTATGTTTCGAAGTTGTTAATATGGACATCAGGTAGTTGAAATTTGTGGCTTGTGTTTTCAACTACTATTTCCTGTACTTGAATGAACTCTATTCAATAGTCTTGTTTTTATGCTTTAAGAAATGCTGACTGTTGCCTTTGTCATTTTTAGCGACCCCAAGTGACCCAGCCGGCTTCTCCTTGCTCTGAGTTGTTTGTATTGCCTTTATATTGCTATGTAAGTACTGTCTTAACATAATCCCTTCTTCCTCAGGGTTTTTGTTGCATCATATTTTGAACATTTTATCTTCACCCTGCCCATCTTTTGGTCTCATGATTTTTTACTTTCTTTTTTTTTTGATAAGTAATCAAAATTGTATGAGTGCTCATGATTTTTTACTTTCTACCACTCAAGGAAGGTACCATTGGATATTTGTTCTATGAACATCACTCATCTACCTTCACCTAGAGTCCATAAAGAAAATTTAGTTTTTCTTCCTCCATCCCTTTTGTCATATTCATTATATATGAACGAATACACTATCATGTTTTCCCTAATGCAAGAAGATTGACTACTGTCCTCTTATAAATATGTCAAACACTAGTTTCCCTTGTGGTTCTATCCCTTCACAATCACTATCGATACAAAATCTACCACAATTGAGACCATGCATTCATTTTATTTAAATTCCATGTTCTTTTGGTTATTAATAAATCTACCATAGTTGAGACCATGCATTCATTTTATTTAAATTCCCTGTTCTTTTGGTATTAGCCCTCTCTAATTCTGTGATGTTTGGCTTATACTTTACTCTGTGTACTTTTATGTGTTTTTGTATCCTTAGGGCGGATGATGAACCTGTTGATCCGAAGAAATATCTTGAAGAGTCTTGCAAGCCAAAGTGTGTGAAACCATTACTTGAATATCAGGTATATTGCATTATTGTTTCTTTCAATTTATTTTTGTTCCCACCCATCTCTTCCGGTGGAGAGTGTTCGGATGGATATGGTTTAGGGGAAGGTTTTAAGTGGAGGAGGGTGGTAATATATAAGAGGTGTGGTAAAATTTCCAAAAAATATATTTTTTGGATAAAGAAGGCTTTGTCTGTAGAATATGGATGCACATTTTAAGTCCTCGTGCTATTCTCGTAGATCCCTTACCTTATTTCTCAAATTTGTGTTGCCTTTTCTGCAGTGCTTTCTCTATTACTCATTAGTTCCGAGTCCTTTCTCCCCATTCCTTTTGTTTTTTGGGTCGGGGGAGGGGTGTGCTCAAGGAGAGGCTTTTGTACCCGACTTTCTAGTAGTAATTAGGTCTGTATCTTCCAATGAGCTCTTGCTTTAACTTAGCTTGCGTGCTTTATATTGGTCAATGCAGAAAGCAGAATATATGGATATGTGGGGTTTATGGTGAAATCACTTAACTAGACTAGCTTGTGTGTCAAAAGACCTCCCTCGCCCACCAAAAAAGGCATTGTATCTTTTAAATGGCAATTGACGGTTTGTCAGTTATACCTCTGGTCCTTTGAAAGACTTATATTTTGGATACTCTGGTTGGATAATTCTTAGGCTGATTTTCATGCAATTGCTGGACCAGTTTTTTTCTTTTAGTGACTGATCATTTTTTTATTTTTTAAGTGGGGTATTTAGTGGAGCCTGTATACTAGGATAGGATATTTTTGGTGCACTGTGTGCCATCTACTTCCATCACTTTATCTATTTGATTTCCAAAGTTTCTCTCATATGGGGATATACAAATAATTTTGTGGAGATCCAAGCCTTTTCACCAAATATGAACTTTCTATGTTAGACTTGAATCCACCTAATGATTGTGGGAAAAGTCTTGAAGGTCATTTAACTGTTCTTCAATCTTCTAGGACTTCAATAAATAAAATGGACTGTTTATTGATGTTAAAATTAAAATTGGAATTGATCATAAGGTTTAGCAAGATTGAAACCATTGTAGGGATTCTAAAATTTCATAATGACATTGACCCACACACCTGATGTGGTAATTAATAGAACCTTTCCTAATCTAGGCCATCACATTTAATGTGTTGAATTTGGAGACAAAATTTGTAAGTTTTCAAAGCATCCTCCCTAGTTTAAAATCACAAAAAGCAAAGGGCACAATACAGAGTTTTCAAATCAAGCAAGGGGCATGCTTACAAGATATTAAAAAATGTGATCGTTGACTCTTCACAGTGGAAAAACATTTTGAGACCTTGAAAATTGTATATTAGACGAACACTTGGGGGTGGAGAGAGTATTTCTTTTTGTCACGAGTGGAACTTCTGCTAACAGGGTGCTCTGATGGTGAGTGGAAACTGGATAATATTGGTTTGAATGATGTGATAGGTGAAAGACAGAAACGGAAAAGTTAAAGTAGGCAAGAACAATTTTTTTTTTTAATCTCAGGAATGAGCAAGCTGGTGTTATTTTCTCCTATTTGGGGCTTGCCTGCTTCCTTTATGTTTTAGATTTACCAAGAACTCCCTCATTTGTCAACATGCTCGTATGGGGTTGTGTATTCACCTGGGTAATATTCATGTGAGCATTTATTCAAAAAATATCTGATAGGTTCTCTGAGTGAAAAGCCTCTAAATCACCTAAATAGTTGGGAAGAGAAGTGAGTCACAGTTGTAATCGATCTGTTGTTACAGGCATGCGTTAAGAGGATCCAAGGAGATGAAACTGGGCAGAAGCACTGCACTGGACAATATTTTGATTACTGGTCATGTGTTGACAAATGTGTAAGTAAAGTAGCATTCTCCAATTATAAGGAGACTGATGTCGTTTACATTGATCTGCATCTTCTAAAAAATTTCCATTTTGCAATGCAGGTGGCGCCAAAGCTTTTCCATAAAGTGAAGTAATGGCTAGATGATTTTGTTCTACTTTAAAAATTCAGTAACTGCTGAACATTTATTGTTGTTTGGTGAACTGGGAATGCCTGTTTGGCTTCCTTCCACAGCACTATGCATATTTCGAACCATGGGACCTTGAGTTATGGTCAATAAAGATAGAATCCTTGGTGTTGATTTGGCCAATCTAAAGAAAAATTTTTCTTAACAGTCACTATTCACTACTTCACACCCTACATCTTATGAAAAACATCCTTACATCTTATGAAAAAAAAAATTATAGTTTTGAGATGTTAGATTGAATAGTGACTGAAGTATAACATTCCAGGACGTGAAGTGTGTATACCGTTCGAAAAGGTGCAATACGGGAGACTAGATCCAATTACATTACATGGTGAAGGTGGTGTTTGGATAGTGGTATTTTAGAAAAAAAAAACAAATAAGATTGTGATATTCAGTCTGTAGTGTGAATGGCACGTGCCCTCGGGCAGGTTATTTATAGCGACAACGCTTTACTAATAGCAGCTCCACATATGTACATGCATGCATGCATGTATGTGTATATATATTTATATATGTTTAATGTTTTCACGCAAGAGCGTTTGAAAGGAATCGTGGAAGCCCATTGTAAGTAAGGAAAAAGATAATATATACTAATTTGGTAATTTATATATAGGGTCGGTCAAGAGAGAGTGAAACGAAATGAGATTAAAATTAAAAATAAAATAAAATATTATTAGAATATATTGTTTTAATATTATTTTTGTTTTAAGATTTAAAAAAATTAAATTATTTATTTTATTTTGTATAAAAATTTAGAAATATTATAATGATTAGATGAGATGAATTGATAAATTTCTTAAAAACAAACGTGGCCTTAGTGGTCTTGTCATTTTATGGTAATATTTCTTCTTATAAATGAAAGTGTTTCCTAAAGTTAATATGAAAAATTTTAGAACTGAGGATCTTCGCTTTTTTGGTTTCTTAGAAAACTTATTATGTAAGTTTTTTTGTGTTTTTTTCTTAGAAATTTGTTAGGCACAAAAATGAATACAAATTGATGTGATTTGATTTGTTACGTTAGATTATAAAATTATTTTAATATAAAATAGATCTAACGTATTATATAAAATTATGTAAATTTATAAAATTATTTTTATGAAATCTTTTTATGATTATAACATTTTTTTTTCCTCCTTGCCTGCTTTTCGTGACAACGTTGTAAATTATTTCAGAGAAGATAAAGAAAAACCAGTCCTAGAGTGTGTAAAAGGTTATATATATATGATGAGTTTTACTGAATAATGTTACTTACAATTTTAGAGTATAAGTTATGTGCGTAATGCTTCTTTTTAAAAAAATGAAGGTTTATTGTTAAAAAAAGTGATTTTTTATGTGAGTTTTAGATTTATCTATTTTTTAAAAGAAATGTGTGAAGTTTGCAGTTTTAAAGTGTGTAAGCCATAAGCACTACTTTTAAAAAAATAGATAAATTTAAAATCTAAATGAAAAATTATTTTTTTAATAATAAACTTCATTTTTTTTTTCAAAAAGAATACTCAAAAACTAATATATTTTATAATTGTATTTATAATTACTAGTTCATATATCCATAAATTTGGACATAATTTCTTGCAAAATTACTTTAATTATAAAAAAATTTAATACCCGTACAGATTGTAGATAAAATGAGATGATTTTAAATAAGTTAAATAAAATATTATTAAAATATTATTTCTTAATATTATTATTATTTTAGGTAGCTTTATTTTGCAAGTGTGAACACGTTAGATTCGAGACACGGGTCCACTTTCAGCCTATCCCAAGTGGCCTTCACCACATCCCACCTGTACGATTACGTTTTACGACAATTCCTTCCGATATATATAGTTGTCCCTGGGGCGTGTGCTCTCCACACTCCCTCATAACCATCAATCCATTCTGTGAACTCCCCCCTAGGCCATAGCCAACAGTACCATTTCCTGAGTACTCCGAGTCCTTGTTTATCTTTGTTTTCTTTGCTTCATTTCTTCCATGGCAACCAGACAAGACTCCGATCACGAACCATCTGTTAAGGAAGCCACGCCTTTCGACGTCGAGCTAGGACAAACCCAAGAACATGCAGAAGGACAGGTAATCAAGGTTTTAGATTATGCGAAAAGAGCACAGTGGCTCAGAGCTGCCGTCTTGGGAGCCAATGATGGGTTGCTCTCCACAGCATCTCTAATGATGGGAGTTGGAGCCGTCAAAAGGGATGCTAAGACCATGGTCCTCACTGGGATTGCAGGCTTAATTGCTGGAGCTTGTAGTATGGCCATCGGAGAACTCGTCTCCGTTTACTCACAATATGACATCGAAATGGCTCAAATGAAGAGAGAGAGTCGGACTCAAAACATGGGAGCCGAGGAGCTGGATGCCGAGAAGGAGAAATTGCCAAACCCGTGGCAGGCAGCAGGAGCGTCTGCACTTGCATTTGCGGTGGGGGCGTTGGTTCCTCTACTAGGGGCTGCCTTTGTGAAGGATTATGGAGTTAGGGTGGGGGTGGTGATAGGGGTTGTGAGCATTGCCTTGTTAGGGTTTGGATGGTTAGGTGCAGTGCTAGGGAAAGCACCTGTGGTGAAGTCGTCTTTGAGGGTGTTGGCTGGGGGATGGCTTGCCATGGGAGTTACTTTTGGCTTAACCAAGCTAGTTGGTTCTACGGGACTGTAACCAATTTAACACTTTTTCTGATATATGCTCTTAATTTTCCCATCATGTACGTTGTCTGCTTTTTACTTTTTTTATTTCTTTCCTAGCTAGCTCGTTCGATCGGATCTTGATGAACTATCTCATGTATTTGCTCATGGTTCAACGAGATGTACAAATGGCCGATAAATCTTTCTGCCAGATGCTGATCGATCATATATATATAATCGAACGTAAAGACGTTCCAAACAAAAGAGTTGTTTTTGTTTTGTTTTGTTTTTTTTTTGTGAACAAAAGAATACTTGTTAATTTAACAGAACTATTTTCTTCTGGCCGAACGTCAAATTAGCTGTTGAGACTCATCGATCCTAAGGTTCTTCCCCAGATTATCTTGAACATGATATTATTTCTAGTACCTTATATATATATATACACTATATATATCTATATAAGGTAGAAATAATCAGTTGGCTTTATAAGAGCAACTAGCAATCGAGTACTCGGTTGAGCTTTTCTAGTAATTCCTCCCTTCAAAATTACCAAGCATTTTTTTTCCGTCGTTCCAGTGATCATCCTATATATATATATATAATATATCATGTATATCTGTTGGCTTGCCTACGTGCCTATATATACTCATGTATCATATAATATATATAGTGAACAATTGCCCTAGCTAGCTAGCTAGCTGCATGGGACTCTTGAAAACTAAAGATATATATTATAAGACCCAAGTTTCGGACTTCATGTACGTGCATGGTACTAATTCAAAGCTGTGTGCGAATTAGTGATTTCGCATTGAATAATAAGCTAGCTCATGTATTCGATCTTTGTACGAATTATATCAGATGGGGATCATGCAGAGCGTATTCGCTTATTTATATAATCCCAGGTTTCAGAAATATTGCTGTATGAATGTTGCCGGCATCGGTACTATTTTTAATTTGGTTCTAGCTAACTAGCTAGGATATATATATACTACTATACGTATACGTACATACGAGAAATTTTCTTTTTCATGAATAGATGCCAGACATTTACGTATATATATATATACTGTATATATACAATATATCGATCCCGTGAAACACATATAATGCAGAATATATATATATATATATATATATATATATACATATATATACATAGACGTTCTAAAGAAAAAGTTGCCAGAACAATAAAGAGAACCTAAAAAAGAAAAACAGAAAATAAAAAAAATGGGTGGGATCAGATGCATGAACTTTCTTTTAACGTTCGGATAGAGTGTTTTCGGAGGCAAGGATCTGAATTCTGAAGTAATACTGGGACCTCCCTCTCTCTGTATATATATAAACTCTCATCTCACTTTCTTTCCATTATATAAGATGAATATGACATATTTATCATTATTAGACGATAAATAATAATCTAATAAAATATTATTCGATAGTGATAAATATATCACATCTTATATAATAAGATGAAAATAAAATAATAATATGGTGTATATAATAATTATATATATATATATATATACACGTAAATATAGGGACTACTCATCAACTACGACAGATCAGAAACTTAACTTTTGTAGCGTAAGGCAAAATGGCAATTAAAGTAAGTAACGACAGATCAGAAACTAACTTTTGTAGCATAAGGCAAAATGGCAATTAAAGTGAGTATATATATATATATATATATATGCAGCTTAATTACGTACATATTTCTGTACGTACCTTTTTTGGTTGGATACTTGGATATATGACTTTAAAACCGATCATACTCATGCGCGCGCTGCACCGAAAAATTAAAGATTTCTTTATATTAGCTGCATCATGACTAGTACTACTTTTTAATTTTAATATTAATGATAGCTAGGATCTAAAATGTGGTTTGGCGCGCCAGTACCTATATATTAATCCAAGGTTTAGGAATTAATATATATTGACGAAGTCTATATATATATAAGAAAATATATTTATAACTGTGAATTGTGCGATCGCCGCATAATTATTTTTAAAAAAATAAAAAAAATATAGAATTTATATAAAATTAATTAATTTTTTAATAGTAAATCTCATTTTTTTTCAAAATGATTCATGTGAGACGTTTACGCACTTTACAATTGTATGTAAAATTACTCTATATTATATATATATATATATATATATATAGTTATGGAACACAGATTAATTTGTTTGCGAACCCTAGAAAAAGGAAACAAATCCATCTGCTATATATATATATATAATATTCAATATTCGATCGTTACGTACCTTTCGACGTTATTCATAAAAAACAAAAATAAATTAATAAAGATAAAGCTGGAGAAAGGAAGAAGTGTGGCATCCACACGAAACCCGGCCCACAGAATATCAAGCATGTAGTCATGGTTCCAATCCTGTCAATTTCGATCTCAGTAAATATATTAATGTTTCGAAAGGTATATATATCTTATCTTATATATAATAAGTGCAGCTGTCGTACATCATTTCTTCCGATTTTATCCTTCATCATTTACATATTTTACCTTCCTGCTCTGTCTGTTGTAGATTTTAATTTTGAGTTTGGCCGAATTATTTTCGTTCTTATCCAGTTCTGACCATGTAAACATTTCTTTCCCATTTTGTCCTCTTATCTTCCTCATTGTTTCGCTTCTCCTATGTTAGATTTTGTCTTTCTGCCGAATTATTTTACAATTCGTATCCTATTGTACAAAAATATCGTTCTTATCCCATACGAGGACGTCAAAAGTTCATCGCTGTAAAAGAGAAAATTCTCAATTTCATTCAAGTGAACTTTCAGTTTATGGTTGGGGTTCCAAACAGTAATGTTGGCTTCCCATATAGCCTTCAAATCGAAATCCTCGGAGGCTTTGAAATTGGAAACGGTGAACGTGTCTACTCTGAAAACTGGAAATTCTGGACGTAGAACAAACCACATGACGAGACTGGTCAGGAACGAAAGGACTACGAATATAACCACCGCCACCAAACAGCCACGAAAGAAGCCTGAGCCGCTCGAGGGATGGGATGACTAGGTATGATAATAGGCTGCTGGCGGTACCATAATGGGATGACTGGGTACGATAATGGGATGGGATGACTGGTGGTTGAGAATTATAAGGGTAGGCAGCGTTATTGTTTGCATTGGGAGGGTAACCATGATAGGGTTGCCCATATGGGTTCGGGTACGGGTACCCCATAACGGGGGTATGACTCATCGGAGGTTGGGGATGACCGTTGGGAGCAGTCGGAGTGTTGTTCTGGTTCGCATCCGAGGGCTGACCAGGTTCTTTATCGGGCTGGTCTTCGGAACGACAAGCCATGATTAGCAATGATCTAGGTTCTCCGGTTTCTGATCTTTCGCAGCAATAATTGAAATTATC
The DNA here is from genome assembly GCA_022457165.1 of Juglans mandshurica. NCBI lineage: Eukaryota > Viridiplantae > Streptophyta > Magnoliopsida > Fagales > Juglandaceae > Juglans > Juglans mandshurica. Next base: position 3,772,000 of record CM039621.1, on the reverse strand, counting down.
CAACAAAATGAATGGGAAATCAAAGAGAATAGAGAAGAAGATTATAAAACGCGGGAAGCGCGTCTGCCCATTGCATTTGCAGGGTTTTCCTATGTTACGCAAAGCTGGCGAGAAATGGAAAGCAGACGTTGTCGATGGAACTGATTAATTTGATTTGGCAGGGTTTTTCATAATTATTTTACAATTCCAAGATTGCATTTCTTTTTCTTGCATGATTCTTATCCCTGATGGTTTTCTGCAGAAAATAATTGCTTCGTATTCCGGTAGATTGAGCAAGTTATTTGGTAAATCAAAAGCTACCACGAGAAACCTCAAAGTGATTTTCCATGACTTTCCCGGCGGAGCAGAGTGTTTGAAAAAAGCTTCTTGTAAGCGCCTTATGCAGTCGGCGAGCAAACGCGGCTTACGTGGCATTAAAAAACAAAACGGTCAATAACCCACATCATTTTACTCGCCTCAGTGTCCCGACTCCTCACGAACCTTCCTTCCTCACTTGTATTTTCCTCTCCAGTTTCCATCTCTTCTCTCGTTCGCAGAGAGTCAGTCTCAGTTTCCCTCAAATCCCTCCCGAGAATCTGTCTTCCTTCCTCGACTCCGTCGGTGCGAAGCAGCAGCCTGGACTCAGCGTCCCTCCCCCTCTGGGACTCAGCGGCGGGTTAGGGTTCATCTCCCGCAGATTCCTTTCCACCACGGCCTCTCGTCGAAAGCATCTTCCGAAGATCTAAAGGAAGGTTCGTTATGGTCAGTTTCCCTATCTCAAACCCTAACCCGCCCCAAATCATTCTCATCCCCAAACCCTAACCCTAACCCTAACCCTAACCCGACCCAATCATTCTCATCCCCAAACCCAAACCCAAACCCGACCCAATCATTCTCATCCCCAAACCCTAACCCACCGAAGATGAAGCTCATCCCAAAACCCTAGCCCAAGCTCGCCCCAATCCCGTTCATCCCCAAACCCTAATCCTAGCCCGCCCCTTCCTGTTCATCTCGAAACCTAACCCTTCCGATAATATTGTTAGGTCAGAGGTAATATTGAGATTGAATTTATTATTTGTTGTCGAATCTTTGATGGGGCAAATTGTGGATTTACTCTGTGAAGTTGTTCTTTAGTTTATTGTTTTTGAACAAGTATGAGATTATGATATTCCTATGGTAATTGTTAGGACAGAGGTACAATTTCTACACTTGAATTTATTATTTGTTGTTGAATTTTTGATGGGGCAGATTGTGGATTTACTCTGTGAAGTTGTTCTTTAGTTTATTGTGGATTTATTGTTTTTGAACAAGTATGAGGTAATATTGAGAGGTAAGGTGATTTATTGAGAGGTAATATTGAACAAGTATGAGATTACTTATAAAAAAAAAATATTGAACAAGTATGAGTTAATCACAGTTTATTGTTTTTGTCCCTATGGTATGGTAATTGCTAGGTCAGAAGTAATATAGGGAGATTGAATTTATTTATTTAGTTATTGTTCTCGAATTTCTCATGGCGTGGATTAATGTGGATTTATTGTTTGACCTAGTTTTCGAGTTTATTGTATTTGAACAAGTATGAGACTATTGTAATGAAGTTATTTTTTGTTTAAAGTGACTATTGTAAGTATGAGACTACTCTGCCTAATGGGGCAGACTAAAGTACTTGTTCATTAGACTAAGGTAACAAGTATGTAGTTACCTTTTGTTGTCCTTCTAATGCTATGGTAGTCTAGGTATAAGCAGAGCAGGCAGACTGGGACTGTGAAGTTTAATCAGAACTGAACTTTCTCATGTAAATCCAGTGACATTGGTGGTGGCTCAATAGTACTTAGGTTATGATGCTTTCAGAAATATGTATCTTTTGATATGTGTGCCTTTCCACTGTGCTTATGGTTTATGTTAGAATGTCGTCATCAACTCTGTCTTCTTCATCCTCTGGTAATTGTACTTGTCAACCATTGTACTTTTGCGATCTTCAAGCTACATTGAGATACTCAAATACTCCCAGAAATCCAAGACGACCATTCTTTGGGTGTCCAAATTACAACACAAAGGTAATATGTTTATATATGTTTAATAAATTGATTAATATTAAAAACATCTAACATTTTTTTATATATGTTTGCAAGGGATTACCTTATTGCAAGTTTTTCAAATGGGCAGATGGTGATCAATACATGCAGCTGGAATTACAAGAAAGAAAAAAATGAACTATTAAGGAAGGAGAAAGAGGTCGATGAGAGACTTCATTTGTAACATCCCAATGGATGACCCAAACCACATGGCCTATGCTCTAAAAGGACTAGTCAATGATACAATTAGAGCCCCATTGGAACCTTATAAAGAGCAAGAACTTCTCATTTCCAAGCAATATGAGATCTCATACGCCACCTACCCTTATCCATATCATATGGGGTATCACAATCTACCCCCCTTAAATTCCCGACGTCCTCGTCGGGCCTGTCCATTATAGGTGGCACGGCTCAAGTCCCACATTTCTGGTTGGAACCTGGCTCTGATACCATTTGTAACATCCCAATGGATGACCCAAACCACATGGCCTATGCTCCAAAAGGACTAGTCAATGATACAATTAGAGCCCCATTGGAACCTTATAAAGAGCAAGAACTTCTCATTTCCAAGCAATATAAGATCTCATACACCACTTACCCTTATCCATATCATATGGGGTATCACAATATTAAGAAGATGGAGATTGAGCTCCGTAAGAGGGAGGATGCGATTGAGAAGAGAGAGATGGTGCAAGATGGTCGAGATGAGGAATTTTTGAAGAAGGAGTTGATGCTCTTTGAGAAAGAAGCTGGACTAACACGTTCACGCACGCTTCTCCGGTTGTCTTGGGCTGTTGTAGTTGTTGTTTGTTGTTGCTTAGTGATTTGGTAGTGGTTGTTTGTTGTTGCTTAGTTTGAAAGTGTAATTTAAGTGTTAGATGTCATTTTGGTTGTTTAGTCCAAGTGCGATATAATAACTATGTAAATTCAGATTCTGATTTGCCTCTGTTGGTTAAATTGTTGTAAAATACTTGCTGTAAAGTACTTGTTTAAATTGGAGTAAAATAGCAGTTTTCTGTTTTCTGTTTCTGTGTTATTGTTAGTCTATTTTCTGTTTCTCGTTTATACCATTATGTTCAAAACAGAAACTTATACCTGAACCAGACATCAAGAAACAGGAACTGTTTCGGGCTGCAAATACAAAAAACAAACCCGCAACCTGTATGCAGTAACAATTATGCAGAAAACTTCTTCCACCGGATGCAAAAAGCCTCACGTTAGCCAATACTCACCAATACTCAAACACACTCAAAACACTTAAATTTTCTGCATGAGAATACTCACCAATACTCAAACACACTCAGGTTACCAAAACACTAAATGAGAATAATGTTTCCAATATTACAAAAATGAAAATAATATGACAATGACAAACATGAGAATAATGTTTCCAATTTCACCAAAATAAGAATAATGTTTACAATATCACACTAATTCCAATAATGTTTAGAATATCACCAAAATGACATTCACTAATGTCCTTATAACTACTCCTGGAACATTGACTTGAACACTCCTGGAACATTCACTAATTCTTCTACCATTAGCACCATATCCCAACACTTTTCTCTAATAACATTTACTAATTCTACATTTACACACTCTTACACAAAAATGGTCATTTGCTCATATCAATTAATCCAGTTGTGATCTATCCAATCCATGATTCTCAGGTTGTGATCCATCGAACCCATGCTCCACCGGTTGTGATCCATCCAACCCATACTCCACCGGTTGTGATCCATCCAACCCAAACTGTATCTGTAAAGATTTGTAAGCAGCCAAGTAGAAAGAAACTATTAGAAAGTGAAAAGTATTAAATATGAACTTTTTAAGTGAAAATTTTGGGTTATTACACTTTCTTGACTTCCGATCACTGTTTCCCGGGGCCGGGTTCCACTATTGTTAAAAATCGAGCTCTCTCGAACATGCTGTTGATGATTAACAAAATGATATATTATTATTATATATATATTTTTTTGCATTTACTTCTTCCATAGGCAACCAACAACGCACAATATAACAAAATATTTAACAATTAATATACCTGCAGTTCACTAGGACTGGTGATATCTACTTCTGATGGGCCAAATAAATTTCTACACGTGTCCGGGAGTGGCGTATCTCCTTCATCTCGCTAATATATACCACAACAACGCACAATATCATAAAGCTAATATGCATAACTATGTATATAATATATACCATTAATATTAAAAATATTGAGACAAGCACCTGTTTACGTTTCCCTGTGACTGGTGCTTTTTTCTGCTTGGCTTTAACCTTCCGCATTTCTTTCTCCATCCTAGATGCTCTCCTCAAAGATGGAGGTCTTCCTTTCCCTCGCACAACATTTGGACTTAGTACGGGCTTTGAACTACCAACAGCATTTGTGTCCAGTGTCATACAACCAGCATTCGAACCTACCAGGGGTGTAGAACTATTAAATATGACATACTACGTATCAAGCTTTACTTAAAAAAAAAACAAAATTGCAAAAATTCAAATATGACATACTAACTATCAAGCTTTACTTACAAAAAAAAAATTAGAAATATTCGCATATAAACCTGTTTGAGTCATAGATGGGGGGTGTTGATTATCACGGTACAAGTCAATCATTGAATATAACTTCTTTTTTGCATCTTCAAACTGCTCATTGGAACCCGCTGCATAAGTTATCATTTGATAACATATATTCAGCAAACTTGAATATCTATTCCCATCTGGCCTCTGATTCCCAGCATCATAGCTACTGTGAATTAACGTGTATCTCCTCTTAATGTCCTTCCTCCATCGATCTAAAATGTACCGGTCTGGCAATAACTTTATACCGTTAGCTTTGAAGATGGCTAAAATATGCTTACACAGTATCCCCTCATCTCGAATAACCCACATGAACACTTTCCATCGCAGTCTTTCACATTGAAGTTCACTGAATACGTAACAAGCTTAGTGAACTCTTCAACACGAACTTCATCTTCCACCAGATATCTTTTCATTACACCATCCTCACTAAGTAGACACGGATCCATATCGAGCACACCCATTACTTGCTGCTGGACTTCCCTAAATTTAGCATTCGTGTACAACTCTTGAAATCTCTTCTCAATTGGAGATCTAGATATACAGGGAATGGTGACGCTAAATGTGTGGAAGTCGGCATTGTTTTCATTCTCAATTTTTTTCCTCAGTGCACTGTCAAACTGGTCGACAAACTCCTTCAAATTTGTCTTCGCATGAACATAACCATAAAAAAAAGCATTCATACTTTCACTACGCTGGGTTGTACTCATTCCAGCCCAGAAGTACTCTTTTAAGAATACTGGTACCCAATGCTGACGCTCATCATATAAACTTTTCAACCATACATTCTCATGTAAATCTGTGTTAAGTAACCCATCCCAACATTTCTCAAACTCCTCAACTGTTTGAGTGTCGTACACACATTTCATTAGGTGACTTTTTAGTCCACTTTTGTAGGCAGCATATGACCCAAGCTTCTCGGGAACTTTCTTCAGTATATGCCATAAACAGAATCTATGCCGACTTTCTGGAAAGACCTTAGCAATTGCATTTTTCATTGCTCTATCTTGATTAGTAATAATAACTTTTGGAGGTATACCATCCATACACTGCAACCAGGTCTGGAATAACCATGTAAATGTGTCGGTATCTTCACTTGAAATCAACCCCGCTCCCAAAAGAATGGACTGTCCGTGATGGTTTACACCAACAAATGGTGCAAACGGCATCCCATATCTATTCGTGAGGTATGTGGTGTCGAATGTGACGACATCACCAAAATACTGGTAGGCCGCCCTACTGCGTGGATCTGCCCAAAAAACATTCTTTAGCCTCCCATCATCACTTAAGTACATCAATGCAAAAAAATCATTATTCTTGTACTGCATCCTCAAAAAATAATCTCGAAGTGCTCCAGCACCACCTGCACCAAGTCGTAGATGACGTGCCTTATCTATATAATTGCGACAATCCTTTTCTAAAAATGGGAGGTTCTCGAAACCTCCTGCACCAACGACAAGAGATCCGAAACTCTTATTCATCCGGATCCCAGCCAAGTCGTTTGTATCTAAGACTCTTTTTACAGTCTCACTCACTTCTCTGTTACAACGAAAGAAGCGAGATTTCTTTGGACTGAGGCCGTGATTATGTGTATTATGGACTGTTGTTAACCGCATCTTTCCTTCAACCTTTAAGGCATTAATCCTTACCTTACAATCCGTCTTTCCTGTCGGGCGTGGCTTTGCAACGTTCAAACTCTTAATCCGGGCTTTCCCTCCACGGGCACAACCAAGAGTGACATATCTGATACTTTGATCATCTCCCTTCTCACTCCTTTGTGTCATCACCCCAAACCCGCATTTCTTAGCATAATCCTTATAATAACTATGTAAATCTTCTAAAGAATTGAATTCCATCCCCGACCTTGGCTCCTCAATTATATTATCACCATCCGTTTGCACTAATTGTAGTGAACCGGTAGTGCAATCGTCGGTTTCAGGTGATTTGGGTCTATCCTCTTTACTTTCTTCATCAACAATTGAGTTTGTACATGGCACTGCAGTTTCCCTACAATCGGGACTATTCTCTGAACAACTCTTCCGCTCGTTGCGGAGCTTATAGCGATGTGAGGAGTCAGAGGTCCCATTCCATATTGAAATGGATAATTAACATTCTGCTTACAAATAAATAAAAACAAGAGCAATTAAACTCTAAAAAACCCCCAACTTACATAACAAACAAAAAGACGTTGAAAACCACCTGAATGTTACTGGGATATTGGCTGCCATCTGGATATGGCAGAAAAACTGGTGACCAGTAACTGTGCATGTGATTTGGAAAGTTTATATGATTCGTTTGAGGGATGTCCTAGCATAAAGTAGACCATTTCCAATAAGTAGACCATTAAGTAGACCATTTCCAATAAGTTTTTGAAATATTAAATAACATACTGAGGTAGGGGTGTTTGAGCTAGATGGTGTTAGCGGATTTGAGTGTTCTTCCCCTTTTCCAATGCCCTGTACACATTGTACAATAAAAACAAGGTCAGTCTCTAGAAAGAATACTCTAAGTGAACAAACAAGTGGAATGGTCTTCAGCATGCATTTTTAATCATACCAACAGTAATAATAGCTTTGCAATGAGGTCTCAAAACTACAACTTTTGACATGCTAGGGTCCAAACAAATGTTTCTTGTATATAGAAATCAAAGACCAACTTTGAAGCCTCGAATTCCACAACATTGTCAATTTGTATTTAGAGAGGCAGTCACTAATTTGTAAAAATAGGATACCATTAGCACCTCCTTTAAACAAAGATTGAAAATCTCATATGTTAAAAACATAACGCAACAGTGCTCAAAGAGTCCATAAAACACTAATCTAAAAATAACTAAATCAGATACAAGCTTCAATTGAGCAACTTTATTCAAGCTTTTATCCATCCATGTTCAAAACAAACAGATTAGCATCTCCTTTAAACAAAAATTGAAAATCCCATATCTTAATAACATAACGCAACAGTCCTTAAAAGAGTCCCTAAAACACTAATCTAAAAATAACTAAATTAGATACAAGCTTAAATTGAGCAACTTTATTCAAGCTTCTATCCATCCATGTCCAAAACAAACAGAACCAGGAACAACATAGCCACTCGTCCAGGTCCTGAAATCTATTGCAAGTTCATTTATTAGAAAAGTTCATGCAGATTCACCAACATCACCAACTACGAATAACTGCATCCATAAGTTAAAGATAACAATTAATTAAAATTGTAATGCGGGCTCAGAAGATGCCGTGATTCATGGGAAACAAAAGTGAATGACCTTCAAATTTCAAATCACTACAAGTTCGAATATAATGTGTTTTTTTTTTATTTTTTTTATTTTTACACAGAAACATGAATTTCATTCATGTGAATCTGCTAACTTCTACGGCCTAAACACATGAACACGAAGCTGGGTTTCCAAGCACACAGAAAAAAAGCTGCTTTACCATTGTATGAGTTCCAGATGATATCCACCGTGCTGGACCAGTTCACCTCACAGCTCAACTGGACCACGAAATCCCAGAGCTTTCTCGACAGTCGATTTGAAGCTGAAGACAGTTAGAGTTCCTTAACTCCTGGAAGCAAAAATGTAAGAGCAAACTCAAGAAGATGAAGCTCACCCAGGCCGAAGAAGCTCACCCAGACCGAAGAAGCTCACTCAGGCCGAAGCTCACTCAGGCCGAAACTCACCCACGCCGAAGAAGGTCACCCAGGCCGAAGCTCACTCAGGCCGACGCTCACCCACGCCGAAGACAACGCAAGCTTACGATCTGAAGCAAAAGAACCAGTCGAAGATCTCTGTATCGGCTTCGAGCACCAAAGCAGCTTTCGAAAATGTCGGGCTGAAGACGAGAGAGGTCGAGCGGGAACGAAACCAGAGTTTTGTTCTGTTTTCCCCCTTTTGTTTATTTATTTATTTTATTTATGATTTATTTACTACCGACGTGGCATTAAAAAAATGCCGTTTACTCGCCGTTTGCATTCGGCGCTTGTGTGTAGAAGAAGTGATCAAAAAAATTTCTATGTTATGGTTATCAATATCTTGCACATAATAAATGTGATTTTTTTATGATAAAAAATAAAATCTTAAAATATAGATAAAACTCTATCCATTAATATTTAAAATTAAGAAATTGTATAAATTTAAATTATCATTTTGTTGTTTACTGTGGATTGGCAAGTAATCAATTTTTCATTTGTCTTCATGTATTTAACAATTTTTGTTATATGATTGAAAAGCATTGAAAAAAATATATATATGAAAACAAAAGAAAAAAAAAATTTAGGATATTAATTACACAAGTTTTATTTCCAATCTCACAAGTTTTTCTTATTATATAATTATTTTTGTTTGTGACATTTAGATAGCAACTTATTATAATTGGATTTAAATAAAAAATGTTAACAAATTATATTCTAATATGTTAGTATAGCTTTATTTAACAAACGACAATGTATTATTCAAATAATTATGTGATTTTATATAATATATCTCTTTACAACAGACACTTTGATTTTGTCATTTTGTACTTGTCTTGTTGTTCGTTGTTTGGCTTTGTTTCCACCGATCTTTTATTTGTCCCTATCTCTCGGTATGTATTAATATTGTTTATACAAATAAATGTTGTTGTTTATATTTTACAATATTTAATGCATTTGCTTATACAATGCAACTTGCAAATATGTGAAATTGTGATTGTTAATTAGAATTGCTCAATATTTGTTATATTTATGTTAGGAATTTTAATAGTGAATAGTTCAATATTATATCAAGTACTTTGGTTTTAATGTTAAGCATATTTTATTGATTGGATGATATTTATTTATACTTTAAATGTAGATAATTGTACTATTTATTTCTTAGAATCTTGTTTTTGTACTTTGTATGTTTTTATTTGTAATTTGGTATATATATATATATATATATATATATATATATATATATATATATATATTGATGTCATCATCATGGGCTTGCGATCCATCAATATTAATATCTTGTCTTAATTTGATATATAGGAATTTATAAGCTACTCGAGAAGTTAATAATAAATTGTGTACGTGCGTCATGGAAAGCTCGTGAAAATATATACTGCACACACTTGATCTTTTATTAAAATCATGGTAGATGTACCATCCTCAAATTTGACTTCCGTTATAAAACAATAATAATAATAAGCATAAATAGTAACTACAAGTACTCCCCGGGCCCGTTTAGTCTCATCTTAAATTATAAGCCCATGAGAGAAATGGTGGGACAATGACCTAGCCCGCTACCCTCGTATTTTTTATTATTTAGTAGAGAACTGATATATATATATATATATATATATATATATATATATATAAAGATATTATATAAAAATAAATTTATAAATTGACGTGGTTTTATGAGATCCATTACATCTACTTTATAATAAAAATAACTTTATAATCTGACGTATCACATTAAGTTGCGCATTAATTGGTAAATTTATTTTTATATAATATTTTTATGACTAAAGTATTTATCTTGATTAATAGCTAGCTAGGCACTACAAGTACCCAATTAGAGATCATTTACTAGCAATATAAGTAAGTACTGCAAAATTGCTTGGGCCCTGTACTAGTACTGGTGGTTCTCTTCCAAATCATGATGCTTTACCCATTAATTCGGTCCTCTTCATTTTACCTGAAACAAATCATCCTAATTATTTAATATAATTCCGTTGATAAATACAATGACCAAAATAATACTCTATGTTTTATATTAAACAGATACTCTTGATGATTTTACTTAAAATGTTCTCAACTTCTAACACACACTTGGGCTGGATCTCACTTTGATTGCGAAACTCGATTGATAGCAATAGATGTTGCTTTAGCCACAAAATAATTTTATAAAAGTAAAATTTTAAACTAACGTGATATGTTAGATTGTAAAGTTACTTTTATTGTAAATTAAATATAACATATTATATGATAAATATCTTTGTTTTGAAAATAAGCAGCCACAGTCCCTATTGTAAAAGAGATTTCATTCCCTTAGGGTCTCCGCATAAATGCGCTAGCTATAAAGCCTACAACGAACAACAAATGACATATGGTTATAATGCTCTAATATGGTAATTGGTCACTTGTGCAGTGCACAAATACAATTTTCTCCACCTACATCTGATGCAATACAAATAGGCTGAGGCTTTCCGTCCTGAAACCATGTAGCACGTTTCTGAACAAGCTCATCCAAGAAATGGTCAAGCTTCTCTACAGTGACGTTGGGCATTACCACAACATGAGCAATGTTGCCCTGGCAAGTGGCAAGCAAGCTGCCACATTCGAACGAATTCCTCATCTTGTGAACGCTCAAATACAAGAGTGCTACTAAGATCGTTCAGCATTGCACGTATGCCTGCAACTCTTAAAAGATCTTTTAGGTAGTGAGCATTTCCAAGGCATTTCTGAAACTTCTTTCTGGAATCCCCTGTATCCTTTCCGGTTTAAGGTGTACCACTGGAAGATAGGAGCATGGCCATTTCGGCTACCCATAATTGTTGCATCCCTAGAAGCAAGGTACTCCACATTTCTTGAGAGAGCATTAATGTGCTCCAGTCTTGTGATTTGCACACCACATGGCATTGGGCAACCCACAAACTTGTGACCCGAAACACTCACGCTTCCAAGAGGCTTCTTGAAAGAAACTTTTGGGGCCTGACGATTAACAATATAAGTGAGCACAGGCACAGCAGAAAATGTAGAATGGTTTTGAAATTTCATTCTTGAAAACAAAGACTGCGAATGATAGAAGGAAAAATGCTAAAAAGACAGCATCATGTGCATGCATGCATTACATGACCACCAAATAAATACTGAATCGCACAGATAATTCCAACTTGTGCAGTATAAGCATTGTTTTTTATTTAGTATAAGCACCGTGTTCGAGGGAATGTTCATTTTCAATATTCTAACCTGGAAGCTTGCAGTTGTCAGAAAGGCATGGAATGCTACTTACACGTTTGACAAAAGGCATCATGAGTCCAAATAAAGCCCCATCACAGTGGATGTAGAACATGTCACGTGTGAATCCTGCTCCTTCAACTTTCTGTATAACCAGATCAAGATCATCAACAGCTCCTTTACCAGTTGTTCCTGTGACATTTCATAGAGTGAACCTTAAAATCATAAGCAAGCCACGGAAAAAAAATTTTGTGGAGAGAGAGCATTACCTATGTTAACATTTATGATGGCTGGTTTGTCCTTGTGACCAATAAGTTTGTCTTTGAAATCTTCACAATCAATCTCACCTGAGACAAGAGTGTCCACCTTTACGCATTCCATCCTGTACATTCTTGCTGCTTTAAAAACTGAATAATGCGACTCACGTGAGGCATACAAAATCCCGTCAGGAAAAACCTCCCTCCTGCAACATGAGTCAATGTGCTTAGATTCTTTTCAGGGCATCAACTTAGATTTTACAATCTCAAAATAAAAGCTCAGAAGGCTGAAGTTTGTCGTGCTAACCCAACTAGGATACCATGAAGATTCCCTTCTGTGCCACAATTAGGGATGCAGCCCCATTATTCATTCTTCTCTAGTTCCCATAGACGGGCAAACCAGTCCAAAACACCCACTTCAATTTGTCTTGAGTGGACACCATAGTTGCTCTCTATATATGGATCCCCATGGTTGTTAATGGAAAAGTGTTGCAGCTGTCCGAGAGCACCATAATCGAAGTCCAAGTTATAAGGGTAACCTATTAGAGATTTTCATTCAGTGAAGAGTGTCAGAATTTTTGCCCCTGCAAATGAAAGATATTTCCGGACTACCATTCGCAATATACTGTAATTGCAATTCTTGTGATGAGAGATATTGACTGTATTAACAATTTCGTTGCACAATCACAGCAATATGAGAGAGAGAGAGAGAGAGAGAGAGAGAGAGAGAGAGAGAGAGAGAGAGAGAGAGAGAGTTGGCATACATTACCATACCAATGGCATTTTCATAAATTAACATCCTTAATATAAATATCAATGATAACAAAAGTAATGTGCTCAATAGAGCTTGTTGAAAACATAAATACCAAATTCACGCTCTTTATTATCTTTCAAATTCACAACCCATGTCATTCCTGAATAATTCATCTGCTCATGCAATAGAAGTGTAGAGTTCTTAGGAGTTGTGCAGTAACCAAATTACAAGAAAAACTAAGATAATGAGATCAACATAAAGAGTCTTCATCTATGCCATCATGATTTTTTTTTTAATTGCTACCGGGTGTCCGAGAACAGAGGCCTGACTAATCCTGGAGTGCATAGGCTCTCGGAAAGGAGTTTCTCGCAAGTGCACATTGGGTAATTCAAGAGAAAAATCTCCTAATTTGATGACTCATACAAATTGTTTGCACCTAAGAGGATTTGAACCTTAGACTCGAAGGGAGCATTCCATCAAGACCAAGACCTTTACCACTTGAGCCATCATGAACTTCTAGTAACAAGAACTTCCAAATATCCTATGTACATGAAGCATAATATGATATGCATGCAAATGAGGTATCAATAAGAGGAGCAACGAATATTAAAGCAAAAGAATTTGCACCATTGTAGATATAATTGTCTCGCCACCCTCCTCCCCCAAAGAAAAAAAAAAGGCATCAAATTTAATTACTATATATTGTTCCACATCTCTATCTTTTCTCAGCACATAGCTTTCGGCCTCTGCTCTACATAGGCAAACAATCTGCTTAATGAAAATAAAATGCATATAGGTTCGCAGTCTAAACAAGATATGATAATAACCACACACCAAAACGAAATAACTTGAAGCCAAATCTTTCAACCATCCAAAGGATAGATGTCGATGTTTACTCTTATTTTATTGGCAATTTACACAACCACCCTATGGTTTTGAATCCGCAGCCTCGCTCTCCAATCTATTCAATTGAAATAACAGTTGACCGAAGGTACAACGATCAACTTGGACGCACTACTGATCCATATCAACACACTTATTCCAGGTGCAGGCACAGTACATAGAAATTGATTTCTTTTCCAGATAAAGGGTGCAAGCAGCCAAAAAGACCACTATTCACAATTGGTGGTCAGGCATACACGCAAAATACAGTGTAGAATATATAGATTTGTGACATATTAAGGGTTGGTTCAGGGAGTAAGATGAGAATTTAGTGAATAATAAGATAGTTTGTAAATAGTAGTGAGATAGTTTGAATTAAGTATGTTTTAGGTTTTGAAAAAGAAGAGAGAAAAAATTAAATAAAAAATATTATAAAGTTAAAATATTATAAAAATATAGTTTTATAATATTATTTTTATTTATAAATTTGAAAAAGTTAGAATTATTTTTTTTTGAAAAATTTGTAGTGATTAGTTTGAAAATTTTATATTTGAATTATATTTGTTAATAAGATGTGATGAAATCAAATAATAATTTTGTGTCTCTTCTTGGGTCTCAAACAAGCTTAGAGTCTAAATTATTTCTCTCAACTCATCTTATCATTACAATTTTTCTAAATATTCACATAAAATAAAATAAACAATTTAACTATTTTAAATTTCAAAATAAAAATAATATTAAAAAAAATTATTATAATAATATTTAATTCACTTTTAACTTAATTTCAACTTAACTCGTTGCCAAAACAAACGAAGTTAGAGTCGACGAAGTCGAAACGGGCAAGTTTGTGAAATACCCAAATGGTGCTTGGTTCTCTCGATGAGTGACTTCCTATAACGAGCTAAGACGCTAGCCATATAAGCCTCCCTCTCTCCAGTAACATCATCGTCGGCATCAGGCTCCGTGATGGCCGGGCACATGGTGTGCACATTTCTCCCAAGCACAATCTCCCTGGTCCCTTTTCTTGTTCTTGTCTTCACTCTTAGCTTCCACAACCGGAGGCACATGCTCCTCGACCAAACCCGTCGGATCGAAGTCCTCAGGCAGTGGCTCGATATTCTCATTGTTAAGATCACCGAAATAAGCCTCAACACCGCTAACCATTGCTAGGAGCTGTTAGTGGAAACGCTCGGGACGAGGAACGAGTACGTTGGGAGAGACGTCGGGGAGGCGGCGATGCAAGAAATTGGTTATAATCTGTATTTATAGGAGTAGGCGCTAGTCGACACTGGGGGGCCCTATCACTAGTATGCGCGTTCTGACTTCTGCGTAAGCCATCCCATTTGGCTGCTCGCGTGCTTCAAATGAGATTTTTTCTTTTTTCTTTACTATCTATTAAAATTTAATCTGATGGTCTAATTCAATTTTTTATATAAGGCTGATATATATATATATTGTTTATATGTTAGAAATTTAGACATTAGGTTATAGGAATCATAAGGGCCCAAAATCTCAACCTGCCCCCAATTCTCTTATGTACTCCTATGTAGAACCCTAAGATTGCCCCCTCTTGTTCTTCAACTCAAAGTCCTCGGGTTTCCCAACGCAATGAAGATCAGGAAACAGAATCAAGAAACCTCCGACAATATTAACAAACCTTCCTCCTCTTCTACCTCCTCTTCCTCTTCTTCTTTTGCTCTCTCTCCCCGCAAGCGCCTCCTCTCTGGCTCCCCCAAGCCAAACAACGCCCCGGCCCCTTGCCGAAGCAGAAGCAGAAGCCGAAGCCCCACGATCTCCGATCACCCTCACCCGGCCCTAAAGAAAACCAGGGACCTACCCAATCTGTCCCAGTGCCACGCCTGTGGCTTCAGAACCGACACCGGCAATGGTAAGCAAAGACTCCAAACCCTATACAGCGAATGGCGCATCGTTCTTCTTTGCAAGAAATGTGCGGTCCGCGTGGAATCTTCCGAAATTTGCTCCTATTGTTTCCAAGAAACCTTGGCTGCCGAGTGTTTCTGTTGCGCCGAATGCAACCGACGCGTTCATAGAGATTGCTTTAAAAAATATCGAAGCGTGGCGCCGTGGTCGTATTCGTGTTCCGGCGAGGAGTTTTCGGTTTGTGTGGACTGTTGGGTGCCCAAGCCGATAGCTTTGTCCAGAGCGCTTTTGGGGGGTAGGAAGATTAGGAGGAGGGACAGGAGTGGTGGGAAAGCGAGAGATTCTAGGATTTTGGACGGTGCGAAGTCGTTGAAAGATGTGGCGGAAAATGCAAATAGCGTGGCTAAGAAGAAGATTGAAGAGGCTGCTAAGGCCAGAGTGGAGGCCGTGAGGAGAGCAGTAGTGGCGAGGAGAGCGGTAGAGTTGGCGACTAATGCTCTGGATTTTGTCGCCAGTAGAGATGAGAATGGGGAGAAGGTGCAGAATGTTGATGATGCAGAACTGGCGTTTCAGTTGCACCGGGCGATGAATAGCTCGCCTAGGATTTCAAGGAACTTATGGGAGAACAAAGGTGATTCGTTGGTTGGAGGGTCACGCTCGGGGTATCCTAGTGTTTGTGGGAAGCTTGAACCTGATAGAAGTGTTTTGGAACCTGTGGTATGTGCCGGGTCTTTGGACGGTGGTTCTTCCATGAATGTCAATTGTCTAAAGTCAGTTGGAAAGATTGAGACGAGTGTTGTCAAGGATGGTGAATGCCAAATGAGGTGTGACTCTGAGTTTGGGATTCTGGGTGTGCGAATGGAGGGAGAGGGGAGCTGTTCCATTAAGTTTTCAAACTCAAATGGAGATGATAATAGTATGGACTCTGCAAACCGATCTTCTCATCAACAACACAAACTGACTATGCCCAAGGATAAACGATACAACGGAGAGCCTGATAGATATCCGTTAAAGTATTGTAGGAGAAACCGGAAATCAAAAGCAATCTCTTGTGATGGTTAATCAATCCTGGGCTGCTGGACTCTACTTATAAGTTGCTCCTAGTCAAGGACAATCTCCACTACATTTCAGTGCTGTGCCGTGCTGTTCTTCTTCAAGCTTCTGGTTGTGGTAATAGATCATTTCGAGGCCAGTCCGGAAGTCAATAGGTAGGAGAAAACACCGTACCCCCCCTTTAATAGCACTGTTTGGTTTTTAGTTTAAAATCCTAAATGTGCTTCCATTGGAATTAGCCACACATGTTTCCCTGGCTTGTTAATGGACTTATAGGACACGGATGTAGCATTGTTTACCCTAGCGATCAATTTCTTTGTTGCATGTTGTTCTGACAATGTCTGTAGGATGTATTTTCTGTTGCTTGTGACTAATCAAAATAAAAAAACAAAAATTTTGTTGCTTGTGATGTTCCAGAGACCGAGTTGAGTTCTCGAGTTCTTCACTTTTTTATTTTATTTTTTTATTTTGGACATTTAGAATGAGTGGTTAACGATATTGTAACTATTCTCTTAGTCATTGTAACTATACTCTTAGTCAGTATGTTGCTCTTGTTTGGAATATAGTGATTTACCATGATTTTTTGAAGGCCCTCTCTGTATCAGTCTTCCAACGGTGGGTTGAAGTATGAATATCACGCGTCAATATGCTGGAAGTACTTTGTTGTAGTATTTCGTGCTTATAAAAAAAAGGTCATTGTCTTATTTCAATTTTAAAATTTTTTGGCAGTTGCAATTTAGTGGAGTGAAGAGAGTTTCAATTCATGAGAGAATACAGCAAATCTCCTTAACGAATACCTGATTTAAGTCCATGATGTCCATTCATGCTTTTGCGAGTATAGCTGCTTTTCTAGTGGATGACTCTTCGTTGTTTCTTGGGTAACCATTGTTGTGACTTGATATTGACTGTTGGTTTTTTTTTTCAGTAAATTTTTTTTTGATAGGTCAGTAAACAATAATTTTATCGATGATAATAGGCATAACCCAATTATAAGGGAGATATTGGCTGCTGGAATCGTATATCAAACATTTTGTGATATATAAAAATAGTGAACAACAAATAAAGGAATCGTGTACTAAAGATTTGTAAATAGAAAGCATGATGTATCCACAAGACAATATTTATATAAAAAAAAATGTATCCATAAGACAAACATATTTTTGGTTTCCTATAGAAATGGATGTAGAATTTTACCATAGGTTGTTCGGCTTGGTTTTCTCATGTTGTTTGTACAGCCGAATTCTGTCTGCCCTATTGGATTCTTGCTCTTGCAGTCCCTCTGAACTTCTGATTGCATGAGAGGCTTTTTTGTCTCAAATTTTATGTTGTTAATAATGCAGGACGGCCATGAAATTTATTAAGATCTTTTTTTTGTATACTTATCAAATATATATATATATATATATATATATATATATATATATAGAGAGAGAGAGAGAGAGAGAGAGAGAGAGAGAGTGTCGTGGAATAGAAGAGCTGATATTTGAGAACTCACATCTTGGAGTGGCCTGATTTCTCTTGGTTGTCACACCGTATGAAATTGGAATTTTAAGAGACTTGTACGAGGAACTGAAAGTTTGGTCATCCTAATACACTTTCATACAAGAGATGGTTGGTTATTTACTTGTATTTTCTCTATCATAAGTGAAAAGGGGATTTTTTTTCTTCAGAATGCAACTTCAAAAGCTGTAATATTTAATTAATGTTTTCTTATGCGTTAGTCACATTGAGCATCCATATTGAAGTTACATGGAACCTAAACCCCCGGAGAGACTAGTATAGCAACCCACCGCCATGGCCTCCCATTTAAATCGCAGTTTGATCCCAGGGGAATCGAACTTGTGATGTTGGGCTCATGCACACAAGTTCACCCTTACCACTTGGGCTACCCACGAGTGGGTTTGAAGATTTTGCTAGCACTTGTTTTCAGGCATACGGTTTAGTGGCGAAAAAATGGAAGCTCCTAGGTCGGTCTGCTGAGAAGTCAGGAGAACCGGAAGCTCAGTTTTCTCTTGTTTAATTTTGGTTTCTGAATCTTTCGTTTTTCTTTAGCCTTTTAATCTCTCTTCCATACGGTAAATGACATTTTCTCATTGACCCTGTATATATGCATAGTGAAGTATACTTCTTTGATTCTTTCATCTATAGCTCTCCTCTCTGTTTTTTCTTTAACTTTTATTTTTTCTGTTGTAGTCATCGGTGAGACTGGCTTCCCCGAATCACCTTTTTTCTTCTCACCTATAATTTTGGCATTTTGAAGAGGATATTTGACAACTTATGAAGCTACTAGATCATTAACTAGTCTTCAACAGGTTTATATCAAAACAAGTTTTGAAGTCCGCTGATATGGATCCAATCCTAATGGATGCACTGGATTGTCTATTCCTCTGATTTATCTGGAGTTTCTCATCAAGCAATTCAAAACCATAATGTTTCGTTTTTGTGTAATTTTAATCTGTACTTACAAAAAGTAAAAGGGTCTGATATTTTCTGATCTGGAGCATGGTTATGCAAATGCTTCTTCGGGCTTGGACTGGCAAATAATTTATTGTTTAGATTGCAGCAGATTATAATACTGACCAGATCGAAAGAGAGAGAGATTATATATTTTTTGTTTGAAAGTTTGGGAAAGTTGTAATAATTAGTTTGAAAAAGTTATAATAATTAGTTTGAAAATGTTTGTATTCGAATTATGTTTGGGAAGGAGATGAGATGAGATGAGATGAGAATTTTGGGATGAGATCTATTTCCAAACAAGCAGTCACTCTTGAGGCTTTAGAATTCACAAAAGTGTAACAGCTGAGACTTTTCTTTTCTCTGTTCAGCTAATTCTGTCCAAATTGACATTTGCAGGTTAATCGAAATTTTATGAATAGTGGGTGGGCCTTACAGGGGATAAGAGGCATGTTATTGTTACATCATAATGGGTTTGTGGTTATATTCCTGGATTACGATACTCCAGCAACTCAAATTTAAGGTGACACCCAGACTACAACTAAACTTAAGTAAGCTGGTATGGTTAGCTAATATCTTTTCTTTGCTTTCTTTTCATCATTATAGTGACTAGCCAATTGCTTCCGTGTACACACCAATTTTTGTATATTTTAGATGGGAAAAATTTATTTATTATCCTTCTTATCATCATCTTCTCAACATCCCTGGATGTGGTATTAAATGATAGGCCCACAAATGAAACATAATAAATAGTTTTCAATCATTTAATATCACATCATGAGATAACGAGAGGATGGTGGTAAAAAAGATGACGAGTAGCATTACTCATTTTAGATTATGCTACTATTTATCAGATTGTTTTTTTCTCGTATTTTTATATCTCAAGTTGTTTCCTGATCGTTTCTTTGGAGAGTCATTTGGGCTAACTATATTCTTTTATTTATTTATTTATTTATTTATATTTCTGATAGAAAAAAATATAAGTCATCATCTGGTTGAACTTGGGCCAGTGATATATACAGAGTTTAGAGATTCAAGTGCATACGTGTCATACATGTTTATGAGGATGGCTGTCCCCTTTTCTTTACAAACAGGAAACTAATAGGAAGAGAAAAACGGCAAGCGCAGATAGTTGATGAAGAACGCTAGCAAATGTTGGAGGCATGGGGTCTTGCTCGTGAATCTGCATTACTTTTATTTCATCAGGATTCTCCCGAAACAGCATCATTGAAGCATGAGGTTTTAGTGGGCATGAAGTTCCTTTCATTTATATTCAAACCCAATCATATATATATATATATATATGCATTTTTAAAGATCCTGTTTGAATTGAGAGATAATATGGATTGAGATGGTTTGTGAATAGTAATGAGATTTGTGAATTAAAATTTGTGAATACTAGTGAGATGAGATGAGATGAATAATAGTGAATAGTAGTAATCTCAATCCATCTCTCAATCCAAACATGGCTAATCCTTTAGGAAGAATCCAAACGAAAGCACCTCAGAAATGCCAAAAACGTTTGAAGTGATTACCTAAGTGTTGAAAAGATGCCGAAAGTACAGGCTTTGTTCCTTATCAAAGTAAGGAGGAAACAGTGGCCGGCTTTCGTGTGGAATGCACACTCACTCTATTTGATTGGTAGCATATTTGATTGGAAAAGCACCATATTTGGGTTCGCTCCGAGGCGGTGGCTTTCGTGTGGATATCGCACTCCATTGAATATGCCACTACTATCTATTTTATATTTTGAGTCGTGTGGTTTGCACATTCTCAGCATTCTCGCTTATGTGTTGTCGATCGTAATCTTTCCTTTCCTTTTTTTTTTTTTTTTTTTTTTTTTTTAAATTTTTATTTATCCCAAATGTTGTCCTATTCAGCAATCCATCTTCAAAGAATATTTCAGAGTTGTTTTAATTAAGAAAAACTCTTCTTCATGTACTCACAAATTATTTTACTATTATTTATTATTTTATTAATACTTTCACCTATTTTTTTATTACTATTCACTATTATTTAATATTCTATAATTTCTTTTTCATTAATTTTTTACTACTTCATAGAATATCTGAGATACTCTCGTTAAAACTGCCTAGTTGTAGCTAATATTCGTGTTTAAAAACACAAAGACGTGTCTGCATTTCTCATTTTTTGACGAAGGAGACAGCAAATACCATGTCAACTTTCAACCATGAGGAAAATTGGAGATATACTTATTGGCTACAAACCTAAAATGATGGGGTGCAAGAACAACATGTGGAGGTTTAATAGAATATGAAGAGAAGTGCTATGGTAACAACGATAGATTTAAATACGATTTAAATCAGAGGAAAGATAGAGCCAGAATAACTACCTATAAACTCAAATGGTAAACCTTAAATCACGTTGTTGTTTGTAAACAAAAATTTTGTTTCTAAATCCCATTTCAAATTGTTACCCATTATGACATCAGTCAAATGCCCACCGGTTCTCCTGACGAACCTCTTCTTCTTACTTTGAGGAATAGTCATTCTTGATATTAAAGGTCTTGCGGATCTCCTCTGGGGTCGTTCCCTTGAACATGTTTGCCACTGTTTGGCATGTCAGCTCCAGAAGGCTCTTGATGTTCAAGTAGTCTGCAGTCATGATGAGACCGAATAGAGTGGCTTGGTCAACCTCGACAAACTCGGTGTCCCAGTCCTTGAGATCATCGTCGAAGATGGCGGGCTCGACGTGCTTCTTGCAGTACTCAAGGACCTTGGCCAAGACCTGGCTCGTCACTTTGGGGAGCGGGATGTCGTCGTCTGTGCAAGTGTCCATGATCACGTTCTTAATTGTCTGGGACTCGAGAACCACGACCTCGTTGACCTCGAAGGTCTCGCCATCGGAGCTTATCAAGATGATCATCTTCGACGAAGACAACGACATTGTTTCAATATCGAAACCACGCGGGCTTTTTGCTATGCTGTCCTGCAAGCGAACAAGCAAAAAATAAACATAACTTCTACATATTGCACGGGGCGTAAACGGCAGATATAATAATACCACGTCTGTTTTTATTTATTATTAAAAAAAAACACAAAAACAAAAAACATAACATCTCGCTTTGGTTTGGTGCTTTGGTTTTTGAGATAGCTTCCATCGAGCTTGCGTGCTGCGTCGACTCTCTTTGTAAAGCTCTTGGATTTACACATCATTGTGGTCTTCAAGTGGATCTGTGCTCTCCTATCTGCGTGGGTCATCTTCCTTATGTGGGTCTTCGACTTCGTATCAGTGCAAAGTTCTATGAAATGTCTCGAATAAGTGCGGCTATTTGTTCCCTGAGTTTACCATAGTCTTCAATTCATTTCGTGGTCTTCAAATCTTCAAGTGGAGCTGTGCGAGTATTTTCTTCAAATACTCCCATTAATTCTCAGTACCCAAACCTCTGACAACCCATTATCAAAGAGTTCCAAGAGATTATATCTAACTCCTCCATTGTCAAAAACATACCAAAATCATAATCAATATCTGAAACAGTAACACAAACCGAGAGACCAAATCCAGAGCTAATTGAGGTGAAATTGCATGTGCAAAATTAATATATAAAATTGTATAAGTCCTCAAATTAAAAAAAAATAAAAAATTGCAAGAGTTCTCAGAAATGCTTGCCTTCAGGTTAAAGGGTAAGGAGCTAGGGTTAGGGGGTTTCGGAATGAACGAGATTGGGGGCGGGCTAGGGTTAGGGCGATTCGGGATTGGCGTCGTTCCGTGCTTCCTCCCTTGTTGAAGACGACGGCACACTGTGGCAAAGAGAAACTAAGGTGTGACGAAAACTAGGGCTTACTAGTGTGGGTCTTAGAGAACCATCAAGACATTGAGGGAGGGAGGGCAGCAGCTTCGAGGGGAGGGACGTGCCATTTTGATGGAGGCGCTTCGAGAGATGGAATCGCCGTCTTCGACTTCAAGTGGAATCGCAGAGGGAGGGAATGGTGAAAGAAAAAATGTAGAGGGAGGGGCTTGATGTAAACGGTGCGCTTCGATGATGACCAAAATATTGAATCACATTTTGGGAGACTGAGAGGATGCGTTTTGAAACATTGATTCCATATCAGCAGCTGCTTACGCTGCGTCTACCACGGGCGACTGTCTTCAGCATTTTTCAAAAACAAAAGCTAGCGCAAAGGGATCAAAACCCTCGACTTCCAGACCCTCTCCTTTTGCTGCTAAAAACCAAGAAGTTAATTAGATTTTCCCTTTATCGCAATGATATTTATGGTGTAAAGATCGACGTACGTGCAGTAGCCGAGAATTAAGCAAGTTGGTCTGGGAAAGCAGTGTCAGTTGGACTTTTGGAGTTGATCCATCCATAACTCATTATTATCGTTATCTTTCAATAGTTCAATGCTCGTAGAAGTCTTAAGTTTTTGGTGGTTTATTGGCAGAAGGAGTTTCTTTATTGAGGTAATATTCACCGGTCTTTAGTGTTTTACTTTGATTCAAACAACTTGTAATTTCTACTATTTCTTTAAAAAATGAAGGGCTTGGAATTGAATTATAAAGGCGTTATCTGAGTATGGTTTAAATTAACAAATAAATTCATTGACGTACGTGGACGGCTATGGCAGCAGTGGCCTTTGATATTTCATTGTGTAAGCGCGACCAGCTAGCCATAACATTTATAAGAGAACCCAAAGTGGTGAATGAGAATTTGACAAACCTCGATCTCGCATAATTATCAGGAACGAGAAGATTCTTAAAGTTAACGAACAAATAATTTAGAGAAATTTTAATTAATTGTTCTATTGACTCGTCGTTTTTCACGTATATATAGATCTAAATTAATATAAATAACTTGACTTGATAAATGATTATAATGAGATAAATATTTAGTCTATAAAGAAATTTTACATAAGAATGTTTATCGATATAACATACTAACTGCATAACTTAACGAGATCTCAAATTGTAAATTAAGTTTTTATTTTATTTTATTGTGAATTAGATCTGATAGATCATATTAAATCACATCAATATATAGACTTTTGTGTAAATTAATTTATATACACACACGTACGTAATTAACGTACACTTTTCTCTTATAATTAACTGAGTTGAAAAGGATGGCAGAAAATGAAAAATACAATTATTCTAATTTGTTGGTGTATGTTAGCATACACATGCATGGTTAAAACGAATATGAATTCTACAAGAAAATTACTTATTTGTGACCAGCTATTTTCAACCAAAAGTAATATATTTTCATCGCAAATAATTATTATCGCCGTATATAATCTGTTACAAATGCTTACTTTTTTTTCTCCCATAAAAGATCTTTCTATACGTAGTCACAGAAGTTACGGAGACAAATTCTAGCTGTCTGCATAATCTTATAAGTAAATGCAATATCACTTTATCTGTTGAATAATCTGGTATTTAAATCCTCTTTAATTTATACTTGAATGGCTAATTAATGACTTCAAAAGTGTACGATCAAGATCTACTTATTTTAGTCACAGAAAAAAAAAAACACGTCTGTACAGGTCTGGGCATCTCGTTAGGTTTTTGGACGCCTCAATTTGTTTTTCGAAAAGAGGACAAAGCTAGCCCTAGTGTTTGCAGTCGGTAGTTATTTGCAGTTTTTTTTTCTTTTTTATGTCTTTAAGTGAGTTTAAACTTTGTAATTATTTGCAGTTTGCCCTGTTTTCTCCTATATATACATGATTGTCTTCTCATTTAGGCAGAATGACCTGATCTGCCTGATCGGTACAAAACTAGCTAGCCAGTTTCAAGCGCTGCTGGTACCTTGAGTGATCGAGGAGCGGAAATGGCTAGCTAAAGGAGTAGTATTAATGCATATTATTAAAGGACAAAGCTTGAAATAAAATACCACTTTCTTCCATTAATTAGTACAAGATGGGTCGAGCCCGTGGCTTTCGCATGGACTCCACACTCCTTCCAATTAAGTACTATTACTAGTGATATATATTATATCTTCCCGTACGTGTAGTGGAAAATATATACATCTTTAATATTAATGTGGAGTGCACACTCCCTTCAATTTAATTCCAGCTTTAAGAAAATGTTTTCCCATTGTCTTTCTTTCATGATCTTCATGAAGTGCCGGCCTATTCAGCTTCCATCTTCGCGAGTGTTTCATTGTCCAATCGTATACGAAACCTGCATATATATCAGTTTTGCTTTTAAAAAGAATACGATGAATATATATAATAACCTTTTGGAGCATGTCTTCCACATGACTCCCTTATCGTTTCTTCTGCCACTAAAATCCGTCAGCGTCAGCTTTAGTTGGAGATCCTCTCTCTATAAATACACTACAAAGAGGCTTGTGCTCTCCACAAGTACTATAATCGACTGATCATATTGATCTACCTTTCTGGTATATAATATTATAATTGCCAATTTTCTTCCTTTTCCTCATGGCTGCTCCTGGAACTCAGAACCAACTCTCGATTCACGTGGGTGATGATGCGGTGCCGAAACAATTGCGCCGGGAGGTTGACGATAACGATGTTGACTATTTTCAAAGGGCACAGTGGCTTCGAGCTGCTGTATTGGGAGCCAGCGATGGGCTGGTTTCTGTAGCATCATTAATGATGGGTGTTGGGTCTGTTAAAGAAGAGATCAAACCCATGCTCCTTGCTGGTTGTGCAGGGTTATTTGCAGGGGCGTGCAGCATGGCAATAGGGGAGTTCGTGTCTGTGTACACTCAGAGAGACATAGAGATAGCACAGATAAAGAGAGAGAAGACAAGGAATCAGCAAGTTGCCGGTGAGAGAGAGCAGCTCCCAAATCCGATGCAGGCTGCTTTTGCATCAGCACTTGCATTTTCAGTAGGGGCAGTGCTACCACTACTGGCGGCTGCATTCATAAGGGTGCATAAAGTGAGGTTGGCTGTGGTGGTAATAGTGGCTAGCTTGGCTCTGGTTGTTTTTGGAGGGGTAGGAGCAGCGTTTGGGAGGACTCCCATGGTGAAGTCTTGTGCCAGGGTGCTGTTCGGAGGCTGGATGGCAATGGCCATCACGTTTGGGCTCACCAGATTGATTGGCTCCAATGGACTGCAAATGTGATCATTTCTTGGCTTTGCCAGCTTTGTCCTTCGATCTTCGATTCCTTAATTTCCTCGTACTTTCGATTCAGCTTTCAACGTAGTAAATGTCCAAGTCGTGTGTTTTCTAAGTGGATGCAGTACTGAAGGTGTCAGTTGAGACAATTTGGTCAATAAAATGTCTTAACATCTAAATATATAGACAGCGTTCATGACCTGTACTTGTGGCCAAACTCCATCTCCCAATGAGGTCGAATTCCACCAAATTACCTCGGTTGTGGAGTTATGTAAGGGGAAGAGCTACGCTCTATTTATGTGTTGATCGGTTTTCAACATGTAATTGGAATGAATAATAATGGGTTGCTTGAATTGAAGGATAAAATTATTTAAATCAATAACTGCAAAATTAGTTTTACTATTTGTTAAGATATAAATTAAATTTTACATAGTAACAGAGCAGAAGCTTGAGTTCGAATTCTAACTCTACACTCTACTTCAATTAATTAAGTATTACACGTGTTGAGTTCATTCATTGAGGAGGAGTTTGACCTACACGTGAGAGAGATTATTAAGATATAAATTAAATAATAAAATCTATATTTTTCCATCAGTTTAAACTTTTGCGTGTGGTTAAAGGACGTGTTGGCCCATCACAAAACTGGTTCAGTTCAATTCTGATCTAATCCTAAAATTAAAACCAATTCAAATTTGAACAAGTAATTTCAGACAGTAATATTGTTGGATGCCGATAATAGTAGTCATTTAATAAGTATGAGAAGAATTCTGAAGGATACAGCCAAATATCAAAAGTGAATTAATTATAAGTTGTACATTTCTAATTAATAGAAAATGAAGAAATAGTACTTCCGAACCATATTTTGCGAAATTTATGAAACTGAAAAAATGTGAAATTCATTTTCAAATTGAATATTGCTTCATATATATAATTCTCTTCCATTATAAAAAAAAGCCTGCGGTTATTCGATCCCAATACTGTTATATATAAATAAATAAATATATATATATATATATACACATATATTATCACCATGCAAATGCCTTTTCATGCTGTACAGTAATGGCCGCTGCATGGGTAATGCTATGTACAGTCGTGGAATGCGCAAACGCCGTGCAGTCGCTTTGAAAAAAAAGTGAGGTCCACTATTAAAAAATTAATTTCTTTTCATGTAGGTCTCATATTTATTTACTTTTTTCAAAACGACTGCACGGCGCTTGCACACTCACGACTGCAAATATCATTTCTCATAATTTAAATATATATATATATATATATATAGCTACGTATATATGATATGAAAATACAAGATTAATATGGATCGAGTAGGGCGCGTGGTCTCTCTAGTTTTCCATATAAAATAAAAAAAGTCGGACCAATCAATGTTGATTAAGAAAACTTTAAAGTCCTTCATCAGTGCCCTCTCAGAAAGCATATATCTTAGGTACTTGTCAAGCGGTGAAAGATACCATTAGTTTATTTATATGTAATTAGTGATCACTACTTCCTCATCGTGTGCTGACAATCTCTCTCTCTCTCTCTCTCTCTCTCTCTCTCTCTCTCTCTCTCTCTCTCTATATATATATATATATATATCTTCACCGTAATACCGTATCGATATATTCATCCACTTACTTAATAGTAAAACTAGACGTACAGAATTCATGAGCCACACGCCAAACTAAACTCTTTTCTTTTTTCCTTTAATTTGCTTCTTTATTTCTTCCTTTGTTTATGTTTTATGTGCCAGATGCCAAAGACATGCAGCATTGGAATCTCATAATAAATAGATTAATAAATTATTAATGTCATTCCTGATCATCCCTAGAATCGCACGATATTTCCTCTTCCTTATCACCACTGGTTGATCACTGTTTGAAGTCTTCTGCTAACAGCTCGCTCTCTTTAGATTTCTATAATAAACATTTTCGCCACCCTCTGTGATCAGTAATGGCTGCCGCCGCTCGAGCAGATAATGACCAAGTACTGTCGCTTGACCATGTTGGAATTGCAGTTCATGATGCAAAAGATATGGAGAATAAACAATGCCTAGGGGCTGAAGATGAGAGTTTTGACTACTATCAAAGAGCACAGTGGCTTCGTGCTGCTGTTTTGGGAGCCACAGATGGGCTAGTTTCTATTGCATCGTTAATGATGGGCGTGGGAGCTGTTAAAAAAGAATTCAGAGCCATGCTGCTTGCTGGATTCGCAGGGTTAGTTGCTGGGGCATGCAGTATGGCAATAGGAGAATTTGTCTCCGTTTCCACTCAATATGACATAGAGATGGCTCAGTTGAAAAGAGAGAAGAAAAACAGAAAGACCGGAGATGTCGATGTGCAGGATATTAAAGAAGATATGGACAAGGAGAAGCTCCCGAATCCGGTGCAAGCTGCTTTTGCGTCGGCACTTTCATTTTCGGTGGGAGGATTGGTGCCACTGCTGGCTGCTGCGGTTGTAAAGGATCATAAAGTGAGGCTTGAGTTGGTGGTTGGGGTGGCCAGCTTGACATTAATTGTGTTCGGAGTGATAGGAGCAAAGCTTGGGAGGACTGCTGTGGGAAGGTCCTGTGCCAGGCTACTTGTTGGAGGATGGATGGCTATGGCTATTACTTTTGGGATGACCAAGTTTATTGGATCCAGTGGATTGGAATTGTGATTCCCATCTGGTCTTTCCTTTTTCTTCTGATCTTTTCCTATCCTTCTCTCTCCCATTTTCCTTTTGCTATCACATATCATGTTACTCTATCTTCATGGGTTATTGTTATAAACTATAAAGTGGTTTTGGTGAAGTGATCAATTGAATAAGGTTGTCGGTCTGAAGATCGCATGGTCTTTATTCTTCATCATCTTCTTCTGATCTTTTGTTTTTAGATGTCCAGTACTTAAGATTTTCGTTTTCCAAATCTGGATTGCTCATCACATGATCCGTCATATCATGCTACTATGCCATATGATCAGGACTATGATCTGCAAGTGTT
Source organism: Juglans mandshurica (assembly GCA_022457165.1). Lineage (NCBI taxonomy): Eukaryota > Viridiplantae > Streptophyta > Magnoliopsida > Fagales > Juglandaceae > Juglans > Juglans mandshurica. The sequence continues at coordinate 3,743,141 of CM039621.1, read as the reverse complement.
TTCTTCCATTGAACAATGATTTGGAACGTGTTTTAATTGATCTGCAGATCATGAATATGAAATATTTAAGCATGCAGATGGAAAAAAAGGCACATTCTACGATTTGTTTCAATGAGGGACATGATCAGTTGCATATATATATATATATATACACATCTATGTGCTCTAAATTTATTCCTTGTTAACGTGCGGACATCGATTAAGAAGAGAAAAGTGAGGGAAGGTGGCCGGCGATGGTGTGAAACATTTAATTAGCAGTGCCTAAGGCGTCGGTTTTTTTTGGAGCTTGTGTTTGAGCTTTTGTCAGAGAATGAGTTTCAGAACTCGTGCGATTAATCTGCAATACGTTTTTTGCGGGCCGGGAACTGCAAGGTTGGCCATTTGTACTTGTCCTTTCTCTTTTCCACGTGTATTTGTATTGTTATTCCCTTCCATAATGGTGTACTCCACTTAAGAGAGACAGTAATGGAGGCTAGGCTGCTAACCCAAAGAATCATGGAACGAACAATCACCATTTTTCTCTTTAAAAATATTTTTTTCATGAATTATCTTTATTTTAAAAAATATTCCTTTGAGCAAGAAAATTATACCACATCTTTCTCATTAGCATCCACCTCTTTTCCAATCAGAAATAACTAGTTTGAGAAATTATCCGTCCGAATCAATCAAAATAAAATTCATATTCATCATCTTTTCATTATCTCCCAACATCACTGAACAAATCCATCCACATGTTGTAGTCTTGGATTGGATTGGATTGAATTGTTGGTTTTGGTTTGAGCCTTTATTGTTAGGCCCATTCCGCCCAGTGATTTCGGGTTAGCAAGTTCCCCATGCTCCACTATTCAGCTAAGTGATTCGTAGAATTGCTCATTTCACCCAAACATCTAGAGGCTCGCATTGACATTTCAATCGTTTATTCAAATAGATTCTACATACGAATCAATATAAAAATCAAGAGTCCAACATCCCAAATTTATTTTTTGGTGTGACACTCACTGGGAGATACAGTTTTAAAAAAGTGGAAAGTCTATTGGAATTTGAGCGACATGACACACAAATAAACAACAGAAAATGAAAACTTCGTAATTGTTTGGATTGAACCCATTGTTCTGTTTTTTCATAATCAATGCCAAAGTATAAGATCCCCAATTAATGATGATCAGTTCATCCATCTTTTTGACTGCCAAAGCACGAATTTTTAGCCGAAATTAACATCCATCACACAGAGGCAAGGAAATGAATAACAAGAATTTCTAAATGCCTTTGATGAGATTCTTGATAAAAGAACGATACAGGTTGACATAAAAACAATACAGCATAAAACAGAACCATACGATGTTCACACATCTATATTACACATGCATAATTTAATAAGAGCTTCTCATAAATCAAAATTTGCTCAAATTTGCAAAATCTTCACCCCATACAAAAGGGCCAACATTTCATGAGAAACATGGCAAAACGAAAAATCTACGAGAATCGAAATAATAATGTTCCCTGTTTAAACTCTTAAAGGTTTAACAAAGGACTAGGGGCAAAGCTGGCAGCAAATCCTCGATGGGGAATCTGACCAGAAGCCCACCCTCAGGCTCAAGGGTCAAATAGAATCAATATGTGACCCCATTACTGACTCAGGAAGCACTATCTGACGTGAAAGAAACTTTAACCATTTATCTGAATCTCAGGAAACAAGACCAAAAGATCATTCACGGGTATCGGAAAAACGAGTGAGCAAAAATCTTCCATCCAACAAGAGCATTGTAGAACATGGGTCCATAAGAAGGAACAAGGAATAAAAAAACAACGGGCAGCAGTTATTGCATTCATCAAGAACCTCAACACAACCTGCCATATGTTTCCACAAAATGGATCTCTCCAACAGGGCGCCATGCAGAAGATGAGGGTGGCTTATGTTGAATTTAAGTGCAGATGGCTTGTTGCAGTCGAAAACACTTTTTCACAATTTTAAAACTAAAACCACACATGTCCAATTAGCAACAAAGAAACCCAATCACGTATCCATAAAGACCATAAATAGCGAAGCATCCTGCCAAAAGGTTAATAACATTAATATTGCGTAAGGAATAAATTCAGAACTACCATCATGTACCATGCACGTATAAGAAAGATATATTACCCGCTTGACTCCTGTTTTTAGTAGAATACTGAAACAGGGTAGCCAAAATGGGCATTCTACTTCTACAACCACTTCTACTTCCCAAGTGAAAAGAAGCAAACTTCCCAAGGACATATACCCATGAATTGGTCCTCCAAATACCCATCCAACCAACAAGCTTCTGATTTTGCAATTGCCTATGAGAAATACTCAATGAAGATCGGGCAGCAATAATGATATGTGGAATTCTATGCATGAAAGTCACAAGATATCCAGCAGCAATAATGGCATTCTTAGACTACAAGACCAATTTCGAAAGTCCATGTCAAGCAAGCATAATATCCCGGACCAAAACATCGAAATGAGCATTTTTGGAACACAAAGCAGGTGAGTATCGTGCCAGTTTTTGCACTTCAAACTACTGATAGACTAGAATGATCCACCCTGACAATATTCATAAGAATGTATCCAGCAAAGAAACTTGAACGCTTTTGAAAACAGCAACTGCAGCATGTCCAATTCCGAATCTGCAATGGCACGACATAATTCAGTCACAGCCATAGTAACCACAAAGGACATGCAAAGTTCAGTATATGCTGCATACCACAATCAGAAGCAACCGTTCTATCCAGAGCGAAAGCCCCCACCACTACGACGTTCATAAGGTCCACTGCGGTCACGATTGTACCGATCAGATCCAGAACTTCCACGACTACCAGAATCCCTGTTGCGCCCACCAAATCGATCTCCATTTCGATCAGGACCATAACGGCCACCCCCACCACCACCACCACCCCCGCCACCAGATCTATCATCCCTTCCACCATACTTGCCCCCTCTTGCCCCTTCACTTGGACACTCCCTAGCAAAATGTCCAGGCTTCCCACACTTGAAGCACTCTCCACCATTAGATCCACGTCCACCTCCACCTCCATAGTCACGGTTACGGTCACGATCACGACCACGGTCACGGCTGCGGTCACTGTCATGATCTCTACTTGAACCTTGGTGAGGCTGAGCTTTATCAACAGTAATAGTCCGCCCATCTAAATCCATTCCATTCATCGCCTCAATAGCATCATCCATTGCATTCTTATCATCAAAAGTGACAAACCCAAATCCACGAGAACGCCCAGAGAACTTGTCAACAACTACCTATACAAAGAAAACCATCTTATACATCAGAATCTCATTGATAACCATTAAACCTTGAGTTCAATTCACGTGAAAAATTTTGAACAGTTATATGAGTTTCAATTACACCACAAAATACATTTTATAATTTCCAACCATCAAAACATGTCTTTGATGGGCATTACAGATTCTCCTTCAAATCAACAAAACCTCACGGAAATGAAGTCACCCAAAATAACTCATAGTTGAGCTTAGGAAGTCTCTCCACCACCACTGCAGCAGAAACCAACTCCAGGGCAAACGCAAAGGGAAACTAGTTTCAAATTGAAACATATTCATAAACATTAAAGGATCATTACCTTTGCCTCAAGAAGCTTTCCAAACTTTTCAAATGCATCTTTCAGAGCTCTGTCAGATGTTGACCATGAAAGGCCACCGATAAAGCAGCGATATTCCACCTCTTCAGACATAATTAAAACTGCACTTCTTCCAATTACAAAATAGGCTCATGATTGCAATTACTTGTATAATAGACAGAAGTTGTCTCAAATCAATCATAACCATACAACACAACCAACCATTTCTAGTAAGAAGAATATGGAAAATAATTAAAATTCATAACTACAAGACGCTTATTTTATTTTTAATTTTTACAAATAAACAGCTGCACATTGGTTGGAAAATGCAAGTGATATGCAAACAACATCCACAGAGACAATCCATGGTAACGAAAATCAGCATATCAATTGATATCTGTGTTGTTTGCAAGGTATCCTGTTTGCAAATGGTGTTTACTTAGCAAGAAAATAATATTAGCAAATATAATCATACTCTGGTTTTATATAGTAATTATGTATCATGAGTGAAGCATAGAATGACAGGATAAAATACCGGTCAATCTCTTCCAAATTCCGATGGCTAAATTCATCTCTAACAGATCATTACCAGAGCTGGTAAATTGCCCACATCTCGAAACACTTCAATTTTTACACGGTTCAAGATATAAAATGAAACAAGGTAGAATAGAAAAATGGCCCAAAGAAACGAACCCCTAATTGTCCAAAAAATTCCCAAGGAGAAAGAAAGCTGCACTAGATTTACCTCTTTACCCGACTATAGATCGTAAAATTACTTTAAAATTAACCCAAAACCCTTTTTATCGGATAATTATAGGCTTTGACAAATAAATCTTAATTATCCAAAAGCAGCCAAAAGGAGAACCTTTCCGTCTCGGAAACTTGACATAGAATGAAAGAAGAAAACGCTAATCTCAGAAACGCAAAAGAAGATGGCATGAATAGGTAATTCAAGGGAAATTTTATATTATGATTGCAATAATTATGATTCAAGAAAATCCAATTAGGCTCTTCGAAGCAAAAATGAATGGGCGTACCGATCGACGCGAGATTCAGATCTGAAAGAGAGAGGTTCGCTTGCGATATTCCGAATGAGGGAGAGTGCGGCGGAAGATGAATAGGGCGTGGAATTTGCAGTAGCAATATCTCACTTAGCAGAATAGGGTGGAGACGCACGGGCCACGGGCAATGGGTTTTACTCCTTTTATTCCATCGTGGTGGGAATTGGAGAATTCACTTTGCATTACAACCCTTAAACTCTGACATTTTTCATTTTTCACCCCACATTATTAATAATCAATTTATATCCCAAATTATAAAATGTTTTACGGTCTCGTTCGAGATTTAACTATTAATAATTTAATATGAATAGGACATAGAAAACTTATATAATCATGTGACCAATTATATTTTATTAAGAGTGTAGAGATTAAATACTTTGTATTTTAAAATTTAAAATAAAATATATTCAATAGTTTGAACAATTTATTTAAAGATTCATTTTATTATAAGATAAGTTTAAAATAAAATATATTTAAAATGCTCTAGTTTTTATATTGCTGATTTGATAGAATTTAGTTCATAAGATAAGTTTAAAATAAAATATATTTAAAATGCTCTAGTTTTATATTGCTGATTTGATAGAATTTAGTTTATAAGATAAGTTTAAAATTATATTTTTTTATAAATAAAATTTTGTTATATCGATAATGTAGAAGATATTTTTTTTACACAATTAAATTTATAAGTAGAGATCTTTTTTTTAAAAAAAATAATGACAAAATATACAGAAATATTATATAAAATAAAAGATGAAATAAAATCATCATGATTTGTGTAAGTTCTCTTTCGAAAAATTGACATATATAAAAAATTATTATTATTATTATTATTATTTTATGATCGATGAGTCTCATTGTTTTTAAAAGACTTCTACAAAATTCGCAAGAAGTAAACTTATGCTTACTCAAAAATGAAAATGTATAAATTAAAGAAAAATAATTTGTGTAAATTCTAAATAGACAAATTATATGCAAGACTTTGTAAAAAAGTAGATTATATTTTAAATTATTTATTAGTGAGACCCTTTTTTTTTAAGAAAAACTATTTTACCTTCCCAATTGTACCGCTCAAATGTGCCACTTGATATATATATATATATATATATATATATAGTAATTAAGGAAATGAATTTAAATATATTAATGTATTTTTTTATTTTTTAAAAATATTTAAAAATATAAATAGAAAAATAAAATAAAAAGTTACAAAAACAAGTAGCGGTAAGTCTGGCGGCAAAATAGCACCACTAATTTTTTTTATAAAAAATTTATTTATTTGAGAGGTGTGCGAGTCATTGCTCTAACAAAAAATCTTCACAACCTCCTAACACTTCACACTCCATATTTTTTTTAATTTTTATTAATTTTTTTCTTTTATCAAGTATTATTATATGAATAATGAATAAAAGATTTGAAATAATTTTAAAAAAATAAACTCAAAAAAAATTTTAAAAATGATTTTAAAAATTTTAAAAAAAATTAAAAATTTTAAAAATTAAAAAAAATATGAAGTGTAGAGTGTGGTTGAGGTTGTGTAGCAAAACTCTTACTCTAAATTAAATTAAATTAAATGGTGTAGTTATGCAAGGTGACAGCGCATGCAGCATGCAGTTTAGTCGACACATAGCATGCGCCAACATATCCTCATTCTGTCAGCTTATTAAGAGCCACCGAGATTCCGTCTCTAACCTAACTTTCCCCCTCATGATTCGCTTTGATCACTCTCTCCGCCTTCGATATTCGTATCTTTCTTAAGCCCATCCGTTCAATTCATAACCAGGGGCCGGCGGACGATATACGGCAATCATGTCGATTCATTTGGTTCTCGTACTTGCACTTTTTATTGGGATTTCTAAGGGTCAACTCAGAATCGGTTTCTACGCTGAAACATGCCCGGAAGCCGAGTCCATAGTCCGTGCTGTTGTCCAGGATGCCATTCTCTCTAAAGCTAACACAGCCGCCGCCTTGCTCAGGCTCCACTTCCATGACTGCTTTGTTGAGGTCTCTCTCTCTCTCTCTCTCTCAAAAACACACTTGCGCTCGGCACATTCATATGCAAGTATTGATCGGTGGGATTTTTTATGGCATCGTTAGGGCTGTGATGGTTCAATCTTGATCGAAAATGGTCCAAACGCCGAGAGGCATGCATTTGGACATCAAGGCGTTGTAGGGTTTGAAGTGATAGAGAAAGCCAAAGCAGAGTTGGAAACAGTATGTCGAGGCGTGGTTTCTTGCGCAGACATCGTGGCCTTAGCAGCTCGAGACGCCATAGCCTTGGTACTTGTTTTCCCGGCCATTTTTTTATGCTTTAATTTAATATTATATATTACTTGTTTCCGTTGTAAGTGGTATCACGTGCATGTTGTACAACTACAGGCAAATGGACCAGCTTACCAGGTTCCAACGGGCCGCAGAGATGGCCTGGTTTCCAACGTCTCATTGGCAGCTGAAATGCCGGATGTTAGTGATACAATTCAGCAACTTAAGACCAAGTTTTTGCAGAAGGGACTAACGGAGAAAGACCTAGTGCTTCTCAGTGGTATTATGCCTCTCTCTCTCTCTCTCTCTCTCTCTCTCTCTCTCTCATGCAGCTTGGATGAACTTATGGTTGGTGAAACTTGGAAGTGAAATGAATAAAAGCTTTTTTGTTTTTTGGATACCATATATATGATCAATGAAGTAATCTTGCAAAGGACATGAGTACCCTGTCTAGAAAAACATGAAATATATAACCATTTTGATCAGTCTTTAGTTTGTAACTTCAATTAATCAAGATCATAAATGATATGTATAAATGATAAAAATACACACACAGATATACATATATATATATATATATAAATTATATTTTCATTCATTTTAGGTGGAAAAACGGCAAAAAAACCCAAGCCTAGCTGCATATGGAAATAAATTTTGTTAAGCTGTCGCCTGATCAGAATGCACTTCGATAAATGTACATAATAATGCCTTCCGATCTTTATCGGTTTCTGCCTGCTGGTCCCCGGCCACGTGGTCCATAGCTAGCATATATGCAAAGCATCGATCTAGCCATCTGGGTTGATTTTAATTTATTTCTAGGTTAGTCTTTTTGGATACATTTGATAGAGCTAAAATGTTAGTAATTTACGGATTTACTCTTTTTGGATATGTTCGATCGATAGAAGTATCTATTATATTTATTATAGATTGAGATATTAAATATGTAAATTTATTGAATATGAGTTATTATTTATATACGTGAACTACTATTTCAAAGATATATATTGGTTCAGTAGTAATGATGTGTTGTTTCAAATAAAATGATAGGAGTTCGAAACTCTATAAGTACAATTAAATTGATTTTTGAAGCATTGCATCATATCAAAGTGTCTCGGCCAATGTGCAAACACTCAAGTGTTGTGACTGTTTGACCCATTTGTAAGGCTTGACCGGCCCAAATATTGTATCTGTCCAAGTCCAACACTTTACAAAATAAATCAAATTGCATTCGTTGCGTTCCAAACTTCTAGCCTTTCATTTGAAACAACACATTATTACCACTGAACCAATGCATATCTTTGAGATAATAGTTAACGTAAATAAATAATAACCCACATTTAATAAATTTTACATATTTAATATCATAATCTATAATAAATATAACAATTCCCCACTTAGATTGCAATATTAAATTTTTAGTAAAATATTGATATCCTCATGCATACAAGAAGACATCTCTCGACTTAAACCTTCAATTAGTATAAGCATCTCAAATTCTTAACAAAGTCAATGGTGGCCTAGGCTTAAATCAAGGCTCTACGTTAAGAACGAAAATGCCATATACATGATTCTATCCAATTTTAGCGAGATAACTTACTAATTATTTGCACTAATCCACATGCTCCATCCTGACATTCATGAACATTTACAAAAGTAAACTTTAAAGTTTTGTTATAAGTTGTCCCCACCTCTTATATTCACGTAGGTAAAGTTCATTTTTATCTCTCTGTTCAGACACTTATACAACTATTGAACTTCATTAAGAGTATAATACTCATCCTACAATTAGCGTAACAACCAGCATGTACCTGACCATCCTGAAATGGTTTTTCACATTAAATTAAATTTCAGTGTTATCTAAGGGTGCGTTTGGATGTTGAAATGAATTGAGTTGAGTTGAGATGAGATAATAAAATATTGTTAGAATATTATTTATTATTATTATTATTATTTTGGGATTTGAAAAAGTTGAATTGTTTATTATATTTTGTATTGGAATTTGAAAAAGTTGTAATGATGAGTTGAGATGAGTTGAGAGGATTTTTGGTTCCAAACGAAGCCGTCACATAACTGTGACTTGATATTACCTATTAAACCTTAGACTATTTATTAATAGTGTAAGAGGCACTTCTGGAAACTTGAACTAATGCCCTCCCTTGGGAAAGGGAGGCACCTGACCACTAAGCTAAGCATACATTTTGGTTTTTAAGTGAAATATCATGATTTTTAAACCAGTAACTGCTAGTTGAAAAGTCACAAGTTAAGTGTTGTGATCTTTTATATGATGTCACTTCATTATCTATAAATAGGGAATGAGAGTGAGACTCACAAATTTATTCATTCTATTTTCTCATATTTTCAGTCATTTACACAATTTTGTAAAAAAATTCTGAATGAAAAACTTTAGAATTACTATCTGCAGTTGGTAACTTTGTTGTATCCTGGAGGTGAATTGCTTATAATCTAGTAACAAATTTTTTCGAGTGTTGGCATTTATCACTTTAAAGATAGTGTTTTATATATCTTAAAATTATATTTATTTTTAAATTAGTGTATCCACACCATTTTCTTCGAACAGTATCCACCACAGTACTTTAATTGACCGGTTTAATTCCTACCTGATATATATCAATGATTTTCAGTACATTAATAACCCCATTAATTCATACTGAAATTAACTTTCAGCTGCACATACGGTGGGAACAACGGCATGCTTCTTCATGACAAGACGGCTTTACAACTTTTTCCCAGCAGGTGGAGGAGCAGATCCAGCTATCAACCCTGCTTTTCTTCCAGAGTTAAAGGCCAGGTGCCCCCAAAATGGAGATGTTAATTCGCGATTGCCAATCGATCGTGGGAGTGAGCAGACATTTGATAAGCATATTTTGCAGAACATAAAGGACGGGTTTGCTGTGCTAGAATCTGATGCTAGACTTAATGACGATGAGACAACCAAGAGTATAATAGACTCCTACTTTGGTTTCCTCAATCCATTCTTTGGACCATCTTTTGAGGCAGATTTTGTGGAATCCATGGTGAAGATGGGCCAGATTGGCGTCAAGACTGGTTTCCGCGGGGGGATTAGGCATGTATGTGCAGCTTTTAATTGAATATATACAAGCTTAATTTAGAGGCAACATACAATTATTGAATTCTCCATGGCCAGGGAGATTAGCTTGCATATGCCTTTAATTATATATTTTGTTTGTTGAAACAGGTTAGTTTTTTAATTTACCTTATATCCTTAATATTATCATGGAGATCACATCACATGATTGCTATTAAAGTAATTATTACAAGAAATTAATGTAATTATCCGAACGAGAAATGAAATTCCCACTTCAATTTGCACAATAGTCTGCACAACAGTCCTAGGTGCATGCCATTAGTTCCCTCTTTTTTCTTTTTTCTTTTTCTCACACAAGGGGTTAAAGTTGTAAGAAGGGGCTAGATCCAGAATTTCAAACCCCATGCCACACGAGAGCTCACCTCGTTTCCTCCAAAAATTTCAAACCCAAATCCGGCCACCACCATCCACAATGGTGTGCTCAACAGAGTTCACACTAAACAGTCTTCGTTGCCAAAGCTTCCATGACAGGGCATAACCACGTGGTGCGCTCAACAGAGCAATCTCTATTGTCCTTATATAAATTATGCTAAACAAATTCTCAAAAATCAAATGAAAAAAAAAAAAAAAAACTTAGAGATGGTATGTGTTAGAGACAAGCATTGCTTGTATCTAGTCCGATAGGTTGGGTTAAGATTACATTAGCGTAACTATGATTCTCTCTTAAGAAACGGCAATAAATTTTTTTGGACCCTTTTGTGCGTGTAAAATAGTTTTTTTTTAATTTTTCTTTTTGTATAGAAGATGGATATGTTGTGGAGTTTGGTTGGGGACTCGATGGCATGGGGTTGAGTTTCATGTTCTCGTGACTCCAACGATTCCAAGTCGGCCCATGAGAGAGAGGAGGAGGAGTGAGATTGGAGCTCATCGAAGGCCTTATTCAGAGAGAAAACTCTCTACGAAGCCGATGTGAACGGTGGTAGCCGGATTTTAGGTTTAAAATTTGGGGGAGACAAGGTGAGGTGAGGCGTGGGCTTGAGCATATTTCCAATTTTTTTCTTTTACAATTTTAGAGTACTTTAGTCTCCTCCAACGCCAGCCTCTTCTGTGAGAAAAAGGAATAAATTAAGGAAAAAGATGTGTTGCAGCTCACATCCTCAACACAACACTTTGTGTTGAGGAGAAGAAAAAAAAAAAAAAAATTTCTAAAGGTGTGCTGTGATATAAGCTGCTTCCATCATTCCTAAAAAATTAATGCCACGTAGAACTGTTGTGTAACTTGATGTAGGTATATCATTTCTCTATCCGAACAAATAAAGCAACTGCTGGGTTGACAATCACGTGATCAATGCAAAAGCTAGCTAGCAGTGACGACGTACCATTAATGATTTCTATGCGTCTCATATATGTACCATTGATCAAAACCATTAACCACAAGTACTTGGTTTAGGAAAAGTCATTACTATTTTTCGAGCTAGGTTTTTCTGTGCATATATGCATGGATGCTCTCGTACGTTTATGATGATGCCCAACGGCATATATATGTGATAATTGTTAAAGCTGCTAGCGGAAATATTAATATTAATCCATAAACAAACATGTAGATTTAACTGTAGTATATTCTAATTAATATAGCTTATATTTGAAAAATAAGTTTTTCTAAGACTAGTATAACAATGAAGACCTTGAATTAGCAAATGGAATACTTACACGCCACATGGATGATTACCTCCCCCAGAGTCCCCGAAGTTTTATGCTCCAATCACGGCTAATACATGGTAAATTGAAAGGCTAGGTAGCTTAAGCTGGAGACACACACAAATTAAAGAGGAGAAGATATATAGCTACAGATTTAATTACTTTTCTTCCGGCCTGTTGATCTCTTTCTTCTAAGCATCCATTGAACAATAGTTCTTTTGACTGCAGAGCGCAGTCGCTGGGTAAGAAATTTATAAATCTCTCGGCCTTTAGGTAGAAAGCATGCATATATATTTATTTTGATGGAATATTCATGTACACCAATAGTTTTCAGTCTCATGTGCATTTTAAACAGTATTTCAATCATATAAGAAATCAATTCTCTTTGTATAGCTCATCGATCACATGCATGCATTAGCGGTGTCCCTGGACTGGATAAGCCGCAGACTATATATATATATATATATGATACACATGAACATTAATGTTCATGTTCATGAATATTCATCCTAAAAAATAATCAATTCTGTATAAATACGTTGCCTCTTTATCCCTATCTAGCGACTGATTATGCATGATACCCAACTATCATTGTAAAATAATATGAATTGATATTGAGTGTATACCGGCAGGTAAAAGATACATATATATATGTACAATATATATATCATGTGTAGGCCGATATTTTCTGATCAACTTGTTTAGGATATGTATATGTATATATATGTACTTTGATGGCTTTCTGTTTAGGGTGAAAACCCACAGGAGGATCACACCTACAAGAGAAGCAGAGAATTGAATAAAAAATGGTTGTTTAATTGATGTGATGATCATCGATCCTAGCTATTTCCTACATACATGGCTTTTAACAAATTTCGAATCACTTGATGGGTGCACTTATTTGTTTTTTCCCCCTTTCTGGTCAGATCATCCTCAACGAGTCAAAACAAACAATTGTGAAATAAATCCATGGGAGCGAGCAAGATCAGAAAAGCTCTAGGAGCAGTGAAGGACACGACTAGCATAGGCCTTGCAAAAGTAGGAAGCAGCGCTTCCCTGGCTGACCTTGACATTGCCATTGTGAAGGCAACCAGACACGATGAATACCCGGCCGAGGAGAGGCATATTCGTGAGATACTCAGCTTGACATGCTACTCGCGTGCCTTCATCAGTGCTTGCGTCAACACCCTCTCCAAGCGCCTCAACAAGACCAGGAATTGGATCGTCGCACTTAAGACGCTCATGGTGATTCAGCGCCTACTATCAGAGGGGGATCCTGCATATGAGCAAGAAGTATTTTTCGCAACCAGACAGGGGACTCGTCTTCTCAACATGTCAGATTTTCGCGACTCTTCCCAATCCAATTCATGGGACTATTCCTCGTTTGTTCGCACATATGCACTTTACCTCGACGAACGGCTTGAGTTTAGGATGCAAAGCCGGCGGGGGAAACGCAGTGGGCACGGTTCTGATCATGAAGATCATGATCAGGAGGCCAACCATGCAGGTCCAAGAGCCACACCGGTGTGTGAGATGAGGACTGAGCTTATATTTTCTAGGGTACAACATTTGCAACAGCTCCTCGAACGCTTCTTAGCATGTCGCCCAACAGGTCTATATTATTTACCACATGATATATATTTGCGTCTTTACTGTCATGATATACGACCAATCGATCGACAAACCATATCATTGTCTGAGCTTTTCATTCAAGAATCGAATTCTTTTAAAGCATTCAGATTAACTAACAATATCAATTTTGGATTGAAGCAGGTGTCGCAAAGACCAACCGGGTTGTGATAGTGGCTCTCTACCCTATTGTGAAAGAGAGTTTCCACATATATTACGACATAACAGAAATATTGGGTATCTTAGTCGACCGTTTCATGGAGCTAGAGGTCATCGATTGCGTGAGGGTCTACGAGATCTTCTGCCGTGTCGGCAAGCAGTTTGACGAGCTTGAAATGTTCTACGCCTGGTGCAACAGTACCGGAATTGGGCGTTCTTCTGAATTCCCTGAACTTGAGAAAATTACCGCAAAGAAACTTGAGCTCATGGATGAGTTCATCCGAGAGAAGTCGGCTTTGGCACAAAGTGTAAAACCAAAGTCTCAAGAAGAGAAAAAGGAAGAGACTGATCAAGAGGCTGCAGAAAAAAATGAAGAAGATATGAACGCAATAAAGGCTCTACCACCACCAGAGGGTTTCACTGAAGCCTCGGTTGAGGAAGAGAAAAAGGAAGAAACGAAAGAAGAGTGCGAGGAAGCCAAAGTTACACAACAAGAGGGTGATCTGTTGAACATAGGAGATGACGCAATAACAAGCGAAGAACATGCAGACAAACTAGCCTTAGCATTATTTGATGGCGTTGCGCCACCGGCAACAAACGAAGCGCTAGCTCTTACCTGGGAGGCCTTCAATGACGAGAAATCAGACTGGGAGACAGCGTTGGTTCAGTCAGCAAGCAATCTCTCAGGTCAGAAGGCAACACTTGGCGGCGGTTTTGACATGTTGTTGCTTGATGGCATGTATAAACAGTCGGCCACAACTGCAGCCATGGCCGGTCCAGATTATGGGACGAGTACTGGGAGTGCGAGTAGCGTGGCACTTGGATCAGCTGGAAAACCAGCAATGCTGGCATTGCCGGCACCGCCAACACCAGAGGGTGGTTCAACTTCTACGACAAGTGTAGATCCATTTGCGGCGTCACTGGCAGTGCCAGCCCCCGCGTATGTGCAAATGTCGGAGATGGAGAAAAAGCAGAAGTTGTTGGTGGAAGAACAGTTGATGTGGCAGCAGTACGCAAGGGATGGGATGCAAGGGCAGATTGGAATGACAAAGATACAGCCCCACAATCCTTACAACATGGGAGGTTACACACACAGCTAGTAGTACTGAAGCTAATTTCTCTGTTAATTGCTTGTAATAGTTAACCTTGTGTTTGATCCTTTGTCTCTTCTCCGGCCACTTGTCTTTCCTCATCTTTTTTTGCTTCGTGTATAGATAGGCATTCGGTATGATAAGGGGAAAATAAATCTTTGTAATTAATAGTGCCATTGCCATTGGTAACATTACTCTAAAGAAAACATAAAAATACTTCTATCTTACTGCACCCTCCTCAAATAAGAAAAAAAAAATGCAACAAGTGAACCTTTTAATATTTATTTCTATCCATATAAATATTCAAGTAGCATTAAATGAACAATATATATTGTAAGATTCATTTTATATGTCTATCTCCTTACCACTCGAGACTTTCAAGTTCAAGCAAATACTCAAAATGTTTTACCGATACACCTAACACAATTAATATAGAAGCCTTACACCCATAAAAAAAAAATATATATTAATAATGCTTTGTACTTGGTTTTATAAATGTAACGAGTCAAATACTAAACGATGGATTTACATACCAACTTATAAGTGGCAAAACCATTAATACGTATATACGCGTACATATATATTGTGGGTAAGTCTATTCATTTGGACCAGATTTATTTATTTATTTATTTTTTCCAACCCTGTCCGGAATCCGAATAACCGGATTCCGGTTCCGACCCAGATTGGATCTGGGCTGGAATCCGCATTAGAAAAACCCGGATTAATTCGGGTCGAATCTGGTTATGAAACCGGGTTCCAGATTTAAAATCCAGTATCGGGGTTATATATATATATTAAAAAAAAAAACCCTATTCTTCAATCTTCCGTTGCAATCTCCTCTCTCTCTCTCTCTCTCTCTCTCTCTCTCTCAAAGTCCAAACTCAAAACCCTTTTCCCCGATTCCCTATCTCTCCATCTCTCTCTCTCTCGCCCAAAGTGTTAAACAGAAACCCTAGCTCTCAATATCTCTCTCTTGCCCAAAGTCCAGACCAAAGTCTTCTCTTATCTGTCTAACTTCTCTCTCTTTGCTCTCTTTATTCTTTTTGTCTCCTTCTCTCTCTCGACCGAGCGTCGAAACCACAACCATCGCCGCCGGTGCTATCAGAGGCCACCGTCCACAGAAGACAGAAGCCTTTTTGCTATTCTCGATATGTTCCTCTCTCTCTCTCTCTCTCTCTCTCTCTCTGTTTTGAGCATTTAGATCTCTTCTCTTAGGAGGAGGTATCTTTCGTATCTAGAGTGTGTTGGTGAAGCCAAAACCCTAGCCATTGTCGTCGGTGACTAGCAGAGGTTGTCGTTTGGCTAGATCTGCTATTTTCTTTTTGTGTTTTATTTTGTCGCCCAGATCTATAATCTGTTATGTTGTGGTAGTGCTTGAGTAGTGTTTTGTTAGATTTTTGTTTAACTTAGATTCTTTGTTGTTATTATTTTGTTAGTTGTGATTGGTGGTGAATAGAGTTTTATAGACTCGTGGAGATATAGATTTTGATGCATATTGTGAATGTTGAAGGATGCTGTAGATTTGGATGTAGAATGTATATTTTATAACTTTCGCAAAGGATCTAAGGATATGGTTCTGAAATTTTCATGGGTCCTTTGTGTTAAGGTTGAAAATTGGTCTGATTTCTATGTATTAGTTGTTGGTGTTACAGATTTCAGAGGGAATTGAAGCGGAAGCCAATGGCCCTGATTAAAAAGCAGTAATTTTTCTTGATCATTGTTATTCTCATTAAAGTCCTATCTAATGCAATGCACTTTGTGATTAAATAATGGTGTTCTGGACTTGGATCTAAGTTAGTTTTACTTAAGAATATTTTGTGTCTTGACGTTGTCATAGGGGAACTACTTCCAAATATATGGAGTTATTAAGATTATTGATCGAAAAAAGAACCTTATAAAACTTTCTCGTGGAGAGTATATTGCGCTAGAGTAATTGGAAAATGTTTATGGTATCAGTCCAATTATTGAAGATGTGAGCTAATTTTCCAGTTCTTTATTTTTAGTCATTAGATTTATATATATGTATATATATATGGGTAACAAGCCATTTATTCGATAATATTCCCATTGCTTTGAAGATCTGGGTCTATGGGAACAGCTTTAAGTCAATGTTAGTTGCAGTAGTTGTACCACATGAAGAAAACACCAAAAAGTGGGCATATTCAAATGGTCACATGAGTTCATTCACTGAACTCTGTTCCCTTGATCAGTTCAAGAATTATGTGCTATCTGAACTGAAGTCTACTGCCGATAGAAACAAGGTAATATCTGCTTCAAATTAAAAAAAAAAAAATATCCAGAGACTCTCGATAGAATAGATCTGTCTACTATTATATGCCAAACTTTAAAGAAGCTACCTTTATAGTTATAAACTTTTGATCACTTATATTGTGTATTCCAAAGCAGTGTTGTTCAGTCTGATAAGATGGTTAATCTATTCACAGAATCATAATAGGTATTAGATATTATCGAACAACATAGTTTGTTTGATTCAACATGTGCAGGTAAAAATATGTTGAATGTGGCAATCTCTTGTGGTTTTAAATTTTTTTTTTCCTGTATTCAGATCTGGATCCTAACAAAGAGCCACAGTTGAAATACAAGAATGCAAATTGCTGATGGAAGAACATGTTATTGATTTATAATTCATTTCTTGTAATTTTGTATTTTGTAATGTAATGTAATGTATAAATACCAAATAATGTAATATGTAGTGAATTGCATTGTGTTGCATGCATTTTAAATATTATATTTCTTTTTCTTAGATGCATTTAGATAATTAGTTGTTTCTAACTTTAGTAATTTTTTTACATAAAATTTAGCTTTCCATTTTCATATATTTTTATTATTGTCAACAAAGTTAACATACTCGTTGAAAACATTTATTTTATAAAATTAAACAAATAGAGTTTGAATGTTATATCAACATTTATTTTATGAAAAAATGTTCAAAACAAGTAGGCCTTTATTTAATAAGATGAGAGTAATGCCATATCATCTTCATTTTGAGATTATCTAATAATTAGCACTAAATCAAATAAAACTTATAGTGTTCTGCTATATACTGTTATCTAGCCTCACTCTTGTTACAATATACTGATGTGATATTGACTATTAATTATGTTCGATAAATTCTTGTTTTTCAAAATAATAAATTTAAAGTTTGATGAATGATGTCACATCAACACAGTAAAATGTAAATAAAATGTGTAATGTACAAGAATTTCTTCTTGTAATTTTTTTTGTAAAAAACTACCATTCCATTTCTCTTTAAATTTACTCACAGGTATCCCATAGAAGAATGAATGATCTCACTCTCCTAAATTACAGCTTTGCAAATTCGGCAACACACTTTCTGAGAGCCTCTTTTTAGAGACACCCAACTTCATTCCAACAGAGACCAACGTCTCCAGTGCTCTGGCACTATTTGATAGGAGGTCCTCGTCTATCTCAATTGCATCCTGCAGAAAGCCGCACAGATTAAGCTACATACTTTTCAAGATGGCTATATTCAGAAAAACTTCCGCATATGCAGCTCAATTCAATGCGCAAAAAACCCCAAATTCTCGTGAAGCATTTTTCTTTTCTATATTGGAGAAATGCAAAATTGTAACACACCCCAAGTGTTTGGCAAAAAAACACAAAGAAAAGCTCACTTCGAGGAGAGCACGTCTAGAATAAATAGGAAGAAGAAAATGATGAAAGAGAATAACTTTGATTCAGTTTTTGCATGCCATTACAAGACGGACGTTCCACTACATATACTGACAGAACCCTTAACAAACTCACGGGCAAGGCCAACACACTAAAACAAAAGAAAAAGACATAAGCATAACGGGGGTAATATGTAGAAAAGTGGGCCACAGCCCAACCCCTACTTATCAAGCTAATTACACACTAAAGGCCACAGGCCGACTCCAGCAACCTACCCAAGCCCACCATGGCTTCGGCCCACTACTGCCACTGTAAATTGAACTCTAATAAACCCTCTCCCTTCAAAGCACCTTGGGCAAGGTGTGGGTATGCTTCTTTGAGTTGTGTGGGTAAACTGAACTTTCTATTACTTTTTAGATTAAGCCTTTCTTGCTATGGTCAATCTCCCTTGATTGCACAGGAGCCGAGTGCAAGAAAAAATTGTGAGGCATAATAGTGCAACCCACAACTTCAACACCCTGCTGTCTTGTTTTGGAGCTCAGTTTCGGAATTAAAATACCAAGAAGTTCTATGCCGCTGGACTAACATCCAAGCAATTGAGACTGCCATTGTCGCAATGAGAACAGCAAGGACGGCTATTACCAAAACAGGCCATCTTAAGTTCCCAGGTACAGACACATAAAATCCAACATTCTCAATTAAATGATTCTTAGATAGATATGCAGCCTGCCCCATATATGCAAGAATCAAAGCTGAATAAACAGACGTGAAAGCAATCTTGATTGATATCTGTGAAAAGTGTCCAAGATCAGCAAACATGGCTTCCGAACCTGTTATGCACAAAAGAATTCCACCCGGGGACATCTAACCTTTGCTGAGTGTTCCTTAAAAATTGAGACATGTAACATGGAGAAAATTCCCTATAGACACGAGGGTTCCAACGAAATATGTTATATATCCCCATGCCACTAATGCACAAAAGCCATGTCAAAACTAGAGGAGCAAACAAGAACCCAATACTGGGGGTGTCATAATGTTGAAGGGCAAACAAGCCTATCAATATGATGCACGCAACTGGAACTTCAACATTTGCATCAGAACCACTAAGTTTTAATAGCTGCTTCCCATCACAATTAAGAAGAACTGCTGGCACAGCAAGTTGATTAATATTTCAACCAATAATATTTCTCTGCATGACCTTAGTGATGAAGCTCACCTTCTTCTTCTTCTTCTTCTTGGCATCCTTGTACACACTAAGCACATCCTCACCATATCGCGCTCTACCATAGGCCCGTAAAAGAGATGCATATGTTGCCCAACTTGGGAAAAATCCATTGTTGATCATTTCCTTGTAAATGGCTTTCGCCTGCTGAGGCCTTTTAGGTCTTTCCATAGCATCCGACAAAGTATTATATATAACCAAGTTAGGCTTCGCATCAAGAGCCTTCATCTCTTCAAAAACATTCAAGCATCCGTCAAAGTTTCCTAACACCCCATAGGCTTCAATCAATGTCAAGAATGTGACATTATCAGATTTTAACCCTCCTCAAGCATTTCATCAAACAGATTCTCTGCTCTCACCGAATCCTTATACTTCTGAGCTTCTCATCAAGAATCACTTCACTATTTGGTTTCACAATCACAGCATCTTGTTCCAAAATTCTATCCCCTAAAGCCCCCAGAACTCCAGTATTTATGTTTAAAAGCAAGACATAATACCCATAATTAATTGGGTCTAATTCAAACAATTTTCTAGCAGAAACCTCACCCAGCTCAATGTTTTTGCGAATTCAAGCCCCAAGAAGGGAACTCCAGACCACAGAGTCAGGCCTCACCTTCATTTCCTTAATCAAGTCATAAGCCATGTCGGATGGCCGGCATGCCCAAGAAGATCAACCAAACATGCGTAATGCTCTACCCCAGGTTCTATGCCAAATTCATGGTCTATGCCAAAAGACCAGCATGGCTGCAAGCAGCTAGAACCGAGGCAAAAGTGACACAATTTGGTTCGACCTCAGTAGTAATCATCTTATAGAAGACTTCCAGAGCTTCTATGGCTCAGCCATGCCTTCCATAACCAGCAATCATGGCAGTCCATGAATTTACATTCTTCTCCTTCATGCAATCAATTGCATTTCTCGCCACTTCAACTCTCCCACATTTGCTATACATGTCAACAATAGAGGTACCCACAAATACATTCTCCTCCAAACCCATTTTTATAACCTGGTCACGTATGCATGCCCCAATTCGCAGGGCCCCTGAGTTCACACAGGCCAACAACATAGCCGATAAAGTCATTGCATATATGTTACCAACGGCATCCTCTCTGTCAGAGAGACTAGAGTCCCATCAAGTCCTTGACGTACCCAGGGAAATCCTCCATGGTTTTGGCTGTTCTTCATCCTTGTGAGCCACGATCACAGAAGAGCAAAAGCAGAGCATGACAAGTGGCAGGCGAGGAGGGAATCTCAGGGCCATTTCTATTTTCTCTCTCTCTATCAAAGGGCAATGAGGTGGCAATACATCGAGCAACTGAAGGGCGAAACTCTTATCTACCAAAACTTGAAAATCTATGAAGCTTTTCCATTGTTCTCCACCAAAGATTACATGAACCCTTCGAAGAGTGGCTTCAACAACAAATTGAATTGCCATGGAAGCTTTCTTCTCATCATTGATTTTCTTTATTTCCATATCCTTGCTTTCAAGAAGAGATTCTATTAACTTCAGCTTTATCTCTGCCTGGGCCTCACCGTTGAGGTTACGGTTGAGGTTGGGCCTCAACAACGCTTTCCCCCGTGACGAGCTCTTCCCTTCCTTAAACGTCCCGACACCATCAGCGGCCACGGCGACACGTGAATGTACATTGGCTCAGCACTGCCATTGCTGGCGTATGTCATTGTCACTGCTGTCTCAGGAGCCAACACTCCTACTTTGGACGACTCCACCATAATAGCTGATCTGACAGACTCCACAACTCCAGCTGTTTCAACCATAGAGATTTCAACCGTAGATGCAGGTTCTCCTTCTTCCTGTACTGCACACATCTGGTCCTGCAACTTGTTGGAATTTTCTATAAAGTTGTTCGCAAATTCCTTTAAATGTTGTTGGAATTCTTTGTGGCCTTCTTGTGTGTTGGGATGGTGTCTTGATTTCCAGTAGAAAAAACGCCATAACAAAAGTTTGCTCGATTGTCACTCGAGCGAGTCTCAAACAAAGAGTTCGCTCGATGCGAGAGCAAAAAGTGGGCTTGAGCAAAGGTCAAACAGAATGTTCGCCCGATACACACTCGACACTCCGTTCAAGAGAACTTACGGAAATTAGGTCTTCTCACGCCGCCCACTATATATATGTAATGTTATTACATTTAGGAAAAGAGAGAGAAGTGAGAGCTGCGGCCAAAACAGAGAGAAAAGAGAGAGAACTCCTTTTGTGAGATTTGAGAGCTCATTGGGTGTATTGGGGCTTTTAGGATTGAGGAGTGATTTCTCTCTTGTACTCCATTTTTTTGTTAGTGAATTCCTTGTGATCAACTCTGTCAATGGAAGTAAGCTATTGTTCAAACCGAACCACTTATATCTTGGTGTTCTTTATGTGATTGTCGAATTTGTTGTTGTCTATTTCCGTTACTCTACTTCTAGATCAGCCCTAGATCTCCATCCGCCATAACACTGTTTGCTCTACTAGTTCCATGATTTTCTGGAGTGATGCAAGAATTTCTTGCATATTTTGTAAATTCTTGATAGCGTGGAGACCGGTGTCTCTCTGATACCAATTTGTAACACACCCCAAGTGTTTGGCAAAAATACACAAAGGAAAGCTCACTTCGAGGGGAGCACCTCCAGAAGAAAGAAGAAGAAGAAAATGAGGAAAGAGAAAATAACTTTGATTCAATTTTTGCATGCCATTACAAGAGAGATGTTCCACTAGACAGAACCCTTAACAAACTCATGGGCCAAGGGCCAACACTAAAAAAAAAAAAAAGGACATAAGCATAACGGATGTAATAAGTAGAAAGTGGGCACGGCCCAACCCCCACTTATCAAGCTAATTACATAGTAAAGGCCACAGGCCGACTCCAGCACCCTACCCAAGCCCACCAGGGCTTCGGCCCTCTACTGTCACTGTAAACTGAACTATGACAAAATTCAAGACAAGAAGAAAGTTTTAACAATATCTATTTTAACATTAAACACACGCAATAAGTCATCACCATTATTACACAAAAGTTAAAGAAGTTCACGATATCGCAGAAGTTTCACCTAGAAAGCTATAAATTCCATTATAAATACTTGTACTCTAAAATTAAAGGGAACACAGTATTCTTTTCCTAAGTTTCCTAATACAAGGCCATCCTTGAATCAACATTGTCTTGTAGGGTGACCAGTAAAGGATTCTACATTTCAGTTTAAATCTATTCTTCAACCACTCTTACTTTGTGCGATTAATTCTTCAATAAAATGTGTTGAGAGAATCACCAAAACAAATGAAAAAGGAAAATTAAAAAAGAAAAAAAAAATATATACACATATATAAATGAATGCTCTAGGTTTTGAAACTAACATATGAAAGTATCATATAAAGAAAATGAGACATTAATAGCTCTTTAAAACTAAATCATAATAACGTATGGGAGGCATATAATACTGATTTTGGCAACACAGCGAGAACATATGAAGATGATTACAATTTGCACAAGATTCTACAAATGTCAATGATATCTATATATGACAGTAAATATATATGGCTGTAAATAGCAGTAGTTGTATATATATGTGTATAGGCGCCAACTTAAGTTTTATTTCCTTTCTTGTATTGCTTTATTCTTTCCTATTTTACAGATGATTAGTAGGCTGTAATTAGGGCTTGGCAGTTTATATAATATCCGGAAAAGTTTATATAATATCTGGAAACTCTCACTTGAGAGGTATTCAAGCAAACTTGACATGGTACCAGAGCCCTAGAATTTTCTGGGCAATTTTTTTCTCGGCAGATTACTTCCTTTGCTTGTGTCGGCACTGTCTGTTTTCAGACTAGTGCTTTCTGGGTCCCTCGGCACAGATTAGTGTTTTATCTTGGTTCTTTGGCTTGTGTCGGCACTCTCTGGCTTCACTTTCTGGGTTAATTTTTTCTGGGCAACTCTTTCTACACAGTTGTCGGCACTCTCTGTTTTTCCGAGCAGTGTTTTTTGGCCTTTTTGGAGCTTTCGGTTAGTGGGTCAGTTGCTACTGGAAATTTCGGCAGTTTCTGTTCCATTAGAGACGTGTTTTTTTTTTTTAAGCCTCGGTGCACTCTTCTCGGGCCCTCTGTGTAGGCTTTTGCAGAGAGATTTTCTCAGGTTTTCGGTGCATTTTCTGGTAGTATTTTCTGGCAGTGGTTTTGACATTTTCAGGTCAGTGTTGTTTGTGTTGTCTATCGGCAGCGAATTTTTTTTTTTTCACTCCTTTTGATTTTGTGGTCATTATGTCGGGTGAAAATTCAATCATTCGATTTAATGGAAAGGAAAGAATTATGGAAGCTGGGAATTTCGGTTTCGAGGAATGGGACAACAAAATGTAGTCAATAATATAATTCCTTACAACAGCCGTCTTGTTTTTTAGTAGTAGAAAATTTTATTGTTAGAAACACGAAAAGCATAGCCCAAGCACATAACATATACGAGACACTTGATTGAAAAATAGGAAAAAGATACAATAAAATTATGAAAACTCAGCCAATTACAATCTGGCTTACTTAACAAAATCATTAGTTTTGGAGAAAATATTTATCATATGTGCAAATAAAATTGAAAATTAATATCATTTCTGTAAACCGAGAACAATACGCCAAGTGCAAAAACTTCAGTCAAATGCTGAAAAATTAAAACTGAGATACATATCAAGTTCATGTATACAAACGAGTACTACCTGATCATCATGCATATTTTTTTTCTCTCTTTTTTTTGTTTTTTGCCCATTTACGTACTAACCTGAGTATGGTTCTAATAATGAAAAACTTAGTATCAATGACTTTTTTTGATAAGTTGGTATCAATGACTAATATGTCAAATGTCTCAAAAAATTGTATTTGTTCTTAGGATATAAAAATGAAAGTAAATAGAACTTATCCCACTTATAAACTTTAAAATTAAAACTCAAGCATTCCTTTACCAACCTTCTCGAAAACGCAAATAACCGTGCTTCCACCAAATGAGAAATATCCGAACTGTACAAGACAATAAAATACCAATCAGAAAACCAAGATGATATACTTCAATGCAAAAATAATAAATAAACAGGATCAAATTATGAATCATAAACCTCATCTCCCTTCTTGACACGGTCGCCCTCCTTCTTTGAAAAGGTGATGCTGCCAACCATAGTTGCTCCTATTGCAACGAATGCCACCTGTAGCCAAAATTCGATACTGATATTCTAATATATCTCTCCAGGATTTGCAAGGAATGAACTGATCGTTTCTCTCCTATATAAACAATAACTATATTTCTTTGTAAGTAATAAAAAATATAGAAAGCACAAGCTGATCCTGCCACCCGTTCGCTTTCTTTAACTTGAAGCTTGAACTGCCACTTCTGCAGTTGCCTTCAATTTCAAAATTACTTCTGAAGTGCTGCCTTCTGAAGTAGAGGTGACAACTTATTTCTCTAAGCAAACACAGCTTAAAAAAATGGTGAACATGAAAGGGGAGAAGACCCATGAACTATAAGATTGACAGAAGAATGTGACGGTATCAGGGAAATGCCTTGGCAGCCCCCCAATTCATCAGTTTCAATGCCAGAAACTGATCATAAGAAAGTGATGTGCAAGGCAATGTTACAGTTGAAATAACTTATAACATAAAAACATGACCAGAAATGATATCTGATGAGTCACTTGGTTTTATCATTACTTTATTGATGAAGTCAATAGGCATGGCCCATGCACACAAGACGTATACAAGGGAGACACATAAGTAGGACTTGGTTTTATCATCATAAATAAGAGAATATTTAAAAAAATTCAAAGACAGATGATTGCATCGACAAACCTTTCCAAAATCCGTGGTTGAAATAACTGATACCACTCGCTTGTTCTCAGTGAAGACATTACAATACTTGCTATTCACAGCAATGGGGTTAACCTGGGTAAAAAGAAATGTTAGCCAGGATTTCTGACGACAAACAAGAAAACAAATACAATTAGAATGTGGCTTTTATAGTATAGATTTGTCCATGTACCGTATATAAGCATCCAGGTATGTTTACAAATTGCTCAACAGTTCCAGAGACTGGAAAATGAAAGCGATGATAATCCTGAAACAATTGATAGGTGTGGAAGTTAAAGTTGATATGGATTGAGTTTAAGAAACATTCACAGTACAATGTAAATAAGGAAAGATTTTGAGAAATACCTGGGGTGCCAAACGAAATATCACTAAGGCTCCATCAATAAAAGAACCGGAAGATACGTCTTGTCCCAAAAGGCCTTGAATTGAAAACTTACGACCCTAATATTAACCAATGACATGAGAACAAAATTACCCCAGACATCAAATTAAACAAGAAATATATTAAGAATAAGTGCATGGAGTATTGCAATTTGAAGAACATAAACAAGTTACAGTTACAGTTTCATTACCCCAGACATCAAATTAAACAAGAAATATATTAAGAATAAGTGCATGGAGTATTGCAATTTGAAGAACATAAACAAGTTACAGTTACAGTTTCTTGGTGACGTATATAACAAGTTTTCCCGCTCCCTCAATGCAAGTTACACATTAGTGAAGCAACATCCAGACTTTCCTTGGTGATTTATATAACAAATAGCTGGGAGAGATGAAGTGTGGCTAGATGTCTGGATTATATGCTGGAACCTAATGAGTTATGAAAATTACAAGCACGATGATACAGCCTCATTGAAATGTGTAGTTCCAATCCTCAGATGGCAGAACTCTCTCTCTCATTCAAACAAGTTTTTCGGACAAAACAAGTTGAGTTTAAGTGCATGTTTGGGATTGTGGTGGGTAATTTAGCTTTTAGCTTAAGGCTTATAGTTGCAGCACTCAAGTAATAAGCGTTACTATTAAAAAGTTATTTACTGTTTGAAAACCATAGTCTAAAGCACTTTCAAGCATGTTACATTTGTTTGGAAACAAATTTAAAAAGTGTTTTTTGATGTAGAAATGACATAAAAGATCATTTCATTTTTTAAAGATCATGACCATATCCTTGATAGAAATCAAATTTTATAATAAAAAAACAACGAAAGTAATCTAATAGAATTTTCAGTAAGTATAATGAAAAAAATTACTTCAACGATGCATAAATAAAATAGTAATACAATTATGCATAAGATAAGGGCAAAGTTGTAATTATGTAAAAGTTATATGGGTATTTTTGCCCATTGACATTTTTTTTTAGAAGTGTAACAGTGTTCCGCAATATCCGTAAAAGTGTGTTTGATTTTTCCTGGAACATAGTTTTTTTGCTTTTTTATATTAAAAAGTACTTTAATATGTGTCAACCAAACAACTTGATTTTATTATTAAAGTGATTTTAAGGCTATTTAAGCATTTTTTTAAGCCTACTAATGCAACCCAAACAGGCCCTAAATATTCAGGAAGCTTCTTTTTTATTCTGATAAATTATAACCATCCCCAATAATTTGAATTGACTGGAAAATGACTTACTTTGGGTGGCTCCTCACGTGACCCTTCGTTAACTGTTCATTTTTAGATATAAATTATATAATACTGGGTGTTGCATTGTATCAGGAAGCTCAAATGCTTCAACCTAGAATGCTAAGCTCCAACACAATAACCAAATTACCATTTGCGGAAACAGTTAAAATTGGAGCAAAGATAAGGTTCAAGCTGAAGAACATCCACTCTATAAATATGATATATCTATTTTTTTATAAGTTCTACTTTAATAACATGATAAATTAGCACTTATTCCAAAAATTTAAGCTATTATGAAGTGGGTAAAAAATTATATATCTAATAAAATTGGTCTTTGTCGCCAATATTAGAAATTGTCAACCTTTTAAAAATGGACTACAATATCTGTTACCAAATGTGAGAACCAAGAAGTACTCAATAACCTTCATAAATCCTCTAGATGCAAAAATCTTCGATGCCAAGTGGTAGTAAGTACCTTAATCCAAAGTCTTAGACTGTCATCAGCAGATTTAAACGCCATTAAACGACTATCAGCCGCACATATCGCAACATCATCGCGTCCGACACAGGCAATTGGTCTTGCACCAGGCTTTAACTCTCTTATGAAAAATTCATTAAAAGTCTACAATAAATGTTCAAAAATTTATGTTGGTCAACAGACTGAAATTTCAAAGCTGCTAAAAAAACTGATTATGACATCACCATTCAACTGCTAGATAAAATGAAACAGGCTGATTCTCTTTCAATGGCAGCTGAGGAAAAATCAAGACTAATTCTCTTTCCACCAGTTTATTCCGTTTCCAGTTGTAAAAAATGATTTATACAGTTAATAAGGGATGATGCAGAACAAGTCGTGGATTGAAAAAAACTGGCAAGAAAATACTGATCCAAATCTAATTGAATTTAGTTGCAGACTATAGAAATACCAATTTCTCCCCATAAAATGTCTCATAAGAGTGGGGTAACTCCTTATAAAGACCAAGATGAGTTTGTTCCTAAGCCGTATGGGACTTCTCAACACGCCCCCTCACGTGTGGGCCGGTATTTCTGGTACCATCATCGTGGGTAGATTGCAGGAGCCCATCATCGGTCATAGGTTAACCTGTCTCTGATACCATATAGAAACACCTATTTCTCCCCATAAAAGGCCTCATAGGAGGAGTGGGGTAACTCCTTATAAAGACAGGAATGAGTTTGTTCTTAAGCCATGTGGGACTTCTCAACACAGACAATCAAGACTCTGCTCTGAAAGGGTTGACATAGATCTCACCAGAGAGGAGGAGCTCCGTTTTTTAGTTTAGGAATGGGGTATTTACAACAGCATTCTTTTATTATATGACAAACAAAAAACAGAGGCCAACTTGCTTGATCCTCTATAATTGAAACTTGACAAATAAGATAAACACAAAGGAAACTTCATCTACAAAGACAATAGAAGCAATCTTCAAAAGACTCCAAATGGATCATGTATAATGTGATCAACAGAATGCCAATGGACTAAACACATGAACAAATTCTGCACCGTGGTCATGTACTTTAAAATATCCAAGATTCAAATGTCAAAACCCTTTTACAGAAGCTTAACATAATAGTACTACTAGCAGCCTTATGTTTCTGTTGAAAACTCAGAACAAATAAATAGCTCTTATTTTGCCTCTAAAAACTTGGTAACTGATTCTAACACAGATATTAGTGGTGAAGAGACGAAACTTGGTATCAATGTTTATCGATGAAAAGCTAAGAGACAAAAGTTACAACACATACATAACTATCATCCATTAACACATCTCACCAAAGAAATCAGCACAAAATCCAAGTGTGAAAATAAGGTTAAAATAATTCAATTAGTGGTGAAGAAAGAAGCAGAGGCTTTATTACTGTGTGAAAATAAAACGAAGTACATTTGTTTTGAAGTCCAAACCTACCTTGAAATACTCCACAGGGTGCTTGATTTCAGCCCGATTTATTTGATCCTGCAACATAATGGTTAAATCCTATCGTTTATAAGAAGTGTGTAGTTAAATTCAATCACTTCTAAGCAAGCCATAGCTCAATGAATTTATCTAGGCAAGTGACAAGTTTGATATAAGGATGTATCAAAGAAAATGTTTAAGGATATACATGCTAAGGCAAAACACTTAAAGCCTTCAGTCCACAATGAGACATTTCCTTTTTCATGCTTTTTTTCTTGGATAAGAAATTCATCAATAAGAGCAAAAGGCACCCTTTCTCATATATGGTTCATACAAGCCATTTCCTTAAAACCACAAAGGAAGCAGTAACCAAACACTCTAAAGGTAAATTCTGATTTTTAAAAGCTTAAGCATCCATAAGGAATCCCCACCGAGCACAGCCTCCACTATGGATGCTCATGTTATTGAATCAAGTGTGGCTGCATCAATTATAAACTTAATGCGGTCAAAACCAAATTGTAGTGTTCCCAAAGAGAAAAGAATCATAACATTTCATTGAGTGATAGATATTATCATGCCTTAAAAAACTCAAGAAACTCTGGTATATCTTTAGCAGATTCGGCAGAATTCATTTTCTTCCCCTGCTTTTCAGAGATCCTCTGTAAGAGCTCCTTTGCCCCTGTGAACAAATGACGCTTCAAGGAAATTTGCAAACAAATATTTTTATGCGAGAAAGGGTGAAAATGTCAAGAAAAACCAGAAAGAACAAGAAGATTGTAAAAACAAGGCTGAACTAGCCTTACTTCTGATTGAGGCCAATCCCAATCAAACATAAAGTACAAGGCCAACAGATTAACTATTGTGTATATACTGTGGTTTTCTGTTGGCTCTTGAAATAGCAAAAGGCATTTACAAAAATGGATTAATGTCATAGTCTGAGCAGATATAGTTTTGTTATGCACATATAATTAAAGAAGTACCCACAATCAGCCAAGAATCAAACAAGAATGCAAAAGATAGTAGTAAGATGCTAGAGTGATTTAAACTATAAAAAAAAAAAAAATGCTAGAATGATTTAACCACATAACAAGCCATACATTTTGACTGGCAAGACTAGAAAGAACAACAAGAAAAAAAAAAAAAAAAAAAAAAAAAAAAAAAAAAAAAGAGAGAGAAATTAAAGGTAGCAAAAGGACAGGATTAGAAACATCAACTAGATCAGACAGCATCTGAAAGGAAGAAGTCATGCTAGTGCACGGGATAAAAATCTGCAAGACAAAAAGACTATCACCTCCAAGCAGTTAAGATAAAAGCTTAGTTGAGTTAATTAGATGATTAATGGCAGCGATTTCATAGAATTTAGGGAGCAACTAAAGCAAACTAGCAGGCAGATAATAGCATAGGGATCCTCAACAATCCAGGTACGGTTTCATTGAGTTCTGGAGGCAGGTACAGATAATCCTAATACATATTCCACAACTTGATTTTCGTTATGACATTTTCAGGCTTCACACAATACCTGTGTTAATTAGGCCAAGACCAAATTTTGACTGGTAGATAGCTCTCATTGACAAAACAATCTTTCGATCAATTAACTCTTCCACGAGCCTCTTTGTCTTCCTATCAAATACCTAAAGGCAATAAAGTATTAATTGATAAAAAAAGAAAATGTAAACTACGAGTCCAGAATTATGGAGATGTGATGAAATGATATCAACAGTGTAGATGCTGAAAGAATTATGATACACAACAAAATATTACAACTTACCCACTATTGAGGAATTCTAGCCTTTTGTTATTAATCCACTGTCCCATTGGATGTCAGCCACTCTATGCCCCTCTAGTTTAAGTTTCCAGGACTTTCGCTCTTTTCTATTTCTCTAACTAGGAGCTTTGATGTATAACTCCCATTTACTTCCTTGTTATGCTTGTCAATAAGACTTATTTTACTTATCAAAAAAGTTGTTCTATTTGGGTTTTTTTTTTTTTTTTTAACAAGTAAAAAGAAAATATTATGGTTCTATTTGGGTTTCTTACCATACTTTAAAATTAAGAATTCATTTGTAAGGCTATTTTTATCATGGATGAGTTGAAATAGTTATAACCTTATTTTTATTAATTCAAAACTTCATTTTTATGCCTCTTCCTTCGTTTCCTATGCATGCAGTACATATATACACATCCTAGAATGGAATCCTGTGATTCACAAAATTAGGAAACTGATTCACCAGACAATACACAAGGTAAGAACTATGATAAAAGCTAGGGGTGTAATTGGTCCGATCCGATCCGGGGTCATGGACTGAAAATTTTGGTCCACCTTTTTTTTGGACCTGACCGGACCGATTACCCCTAAGGACTGGACCAGACCATTAGCTATCAGTTCGGTCGGTCCAATTCAGTCCATATGAGCTAGGAACATTTTTTTCCTCTTTTCATTTTTTGGTAGATAAATTAATAAAAATTAATTAATTAAATTAGTAAAATCAAAATTAAGTGAGCTCTTTAATGTGGATTATGTAACTAACTCATTAAAAAAATAATTAATTATAATTATATTTATGATGTTAATAGCTACTAACTTAGTACTTTAGTAGAGTATGTATCTACATATAATAACATATATTATCATATGATTTATCGTATGATATATTAGTTAATTGATAACACATTATTTTACATTTTATATAGTCAATGGAGATAGATTAGAGAAAATTATATAATTAACTTGTACAACTACTATATAAATTAATATATTAAATATATATAAAAAAAATATTTAAAAAGTTTATATGTAAGTGATTCGGTAGGTTTCGGTCCGGTCTGGTCCAAAAAAACCACACCCCGGTTCTCTTATAAACATACGCTCTCTTCTAAAGTGATTCCTCCAAGAGATCTCTTCTAAACATACACTCTCTTCTAAATCAATCTCTTTCTTCCCTGTGAATTTCTAGCATATGCAATAACCAAGCTAACCGATAAGACAAGCAAAGTAATTAGTAGAAAATATTTGTTTCATTATCTTTCTTCCTAGTGGAGATGGGGGTTCATAAAATAAGGGGGAAGATAAGACAATGTTGCCACGAGAAATTTCATCTCGCAACACTGGTATGAAAAACCAATTTAACTCTATGAAATAAGCACACCCTAAACATTAATAGACTGCACAGAGAAAAACCAAGACTATAAAAGAAAGCATACCAGAATATGGGAAGCGCTTGATCCAGAGTTTAAGCCAATGTCATATGACGAAAAATGAGCCCATTCACTTAGTTTAAACATCCACCTACAGAGAAATAAATTGATTTTTTTAATTCAACCTTGCCAGTCATAATCATGGCATCATACCAAAATAAAGCATGATTAGACATTTCATAAGGTCAACATTGACAAAGTTTCCCCTCCCCTCCTTCCCCCCGACTCTTGGGTATTGAAAATCAACTTTACAGGGTCAACATTGACAAAGCCCTGCTAGATAAAGCAGTATATAACAAGGTTCTCACCCGTATGAAGCCTGCTTTTCAGTCAAAAAACCACCAGTCATGACCTGGTTCCCAGTTCCTTCATCGAAACAGAGAGCCAAATGAACCATAGTGTTCAGCTTATCGGAAACTCCAAAAATCTCACCACAAACAGGACAACAATTCATTAGTGGTTCCCTGAAATGCAAGAAAATGGAATACAAAATTCAGAAGCTATGACTAATAACTGGAAGTTATGAACTTAAGAAGGCTGCATGCTTCATACATATGCACACGGCTGAAAAATAGGCCTCTGTAGTTGTATCAAAACTTTAGAAGATCCAATACTCTAGATAACTAAGAAATTGGGCTCGATGAGGACAATGTAAAAATGTCAATAATACAAGGGGTATTTTGAAACAATAAACGAGATGCATGAGCTGTAATGGTAACAACATCTTAACAGAAAGTGACAAAAACCAACAGAGAGATAGCAATGCTAACCCCACTAATGGTTAAGATGGAATCCTGGTCCGTGTTATAAAAGAAGAATAAAAAGAGAGAGAGAGAGAGAAGATAGTCATGGTATTGTATTTCTGAGAAATGATCATTTTTGTAGAGAAAATCATGAACAATAACCAAATTACCTCACATATCCCCCATGAGAAATGACATATATACAAAGAGATGAAAGCTATAGGTATCAAAGGGAAAAAGGTAAAAAGGTTATGTTTTAATCTTATTGCCTATAAATGAGTCATTACTTTTCTTGTTGAATAGCAAGCAGGGCAGCCAACTCATCCATGCTGACAGCATCGTCACCATTCTTGTCAGCCACTTCAAAGAGCTCCGCTTTCTAGTGAGCCAAAAAATATATTAGTAAGATGGATAAGATTTTAAGAAACAAAGTTTTTTTAGAAGTACTATTTTAAGAAACAAAGATTATAAGGTAGCAATTTGACTTTGAGGACTTGGAGGGGAAAAAACAACCCAAGTCTGTTAATTGCCCAAAAAGTATCAATTCAGAACTTCTGGATGAGAATTAGTATTATCAGAAGCCAATAGTTCCTTTTCTGGCCTCATACAAGAACAATACAAGGTTGTCACTACAGAAAACCATAAAAAATATATTGCTCTAAAATCAGTATTCTGCATCCCAATTTATAGAGATAATATAACATAGGATTAAAATACGAAAATAAATAATCAAGTCCAAACCTTGTCAGCAGCTAGTTGATTGCCAAAAGCATTAATTAAGTCAGAAAATTCAGAGAAGGAAAGTTTCCCATCTTCATTGTAGTCCTGCATAGAGTACAAGGGATCAGAATTTGCAATGTTACCTAATAGAGTGCTGCATCCAGCTGCTTCAATAGTTCCAGGACAGATTAATATATCTACGTGGCCTAGCAAGTTGGAGTTATTAATAATTATGTCCAAGCTAGGGACGTTGTGTTAAATCTATCTTAATCAACCAGGTTTACTAGACGCTTGATTAGATGCCTAGGAGCTTATGTAAAAACTAGTACAAAGAAAGGAGTTTATAACAAAATAAGGAAACTAGGCATCTAAACTAGGAGTTTAGATGCCAAGGACATATTTGGAAAGTTACTTTTTAGGAACTAGGGTTTCAAGATGTTACCGTAGCATTACTGTAGCCGCGACACTGTAGCGAGGCACTGTTCATCCAGGGGCATTTTGGGTAAAAGGGGATTTATTTTAGCTAGGGTTTTAATTAGGTTTTAATTTAAATACTCTTTGTTGCCTCATGTCAAGAAGTTTATGAAGTTTATGAAATTTGATGAATTTGTTCATTGTGAGTTGAATTTATCTCCTCTTGTTCTTAATTGAACTTTTGAACTTATCAAAGGTAAATCACAACATTTGTGGCGTTTCTCGTTTGTAATCTGGATTCTTGAGGCGTGTTCTTCAACGGGTCTAGATTTTAATATAATCTAGATTCTTGAAACGAGTTCTCATCGGGTCTAGGTTCTCCATCCATTGACTTGATTTTGGCTTTCTTGAGAAGTTTTCAAATTGATTGTGGGTTCAAGGGAATCTCGTTCCCGCGGGTTCATATCATTTGGTATTCAGAGCAAGGTTTCCAATCAGGTCTGATTCTATCTTTTAATTTTAGCATCCTTTAATTTAATTCTAGGGCTTCATTGTTCTAGGGTTGCAAAAACCAAAAAACAAAAAAAAAAAAAAGGAACAAAAAATAGGCTGCCGAAATTCTTAGGGTTTTGGGTTTGGCTGAAATTTGCATCACCTAGGGTTTCAAAATTCTAGGGTTTCCTGCATCTCTAAGTTTGTCAATTGCTTGGAGTGCCGTTCCATTGATTCTCTTCTATTTCATTGTCAATTCTTATGTGCTTGAATTCAATTGCTTGATTTTCACAATTGAGTATTACTGTTTGTGATTGAATTGGAGAAAAGAAGAGAAAATAAAAGAAAGGAAAGGAAAAGAAAAGAAAGGAAAGGAAAAGAAAAAAAAAATTTGAAAAAAAAAAAAAGAGGAAGAGAAAATGTAGCATATTCAAAAGTTGCTACATAATTACAAAGAAGAGAAAAAAAGAAATTTGTTGATTGAATCTTATCATCAAAGGAGCTGCATACATCATTAAAGTTGGTATTTTGTCTTATAGTTATTCTTTCATTCGTATAACTTCCTTGATTCTCGTGTCGTTTTTTTTATTCCTTCCATGTTTCTTTTGGACATGTTTTCTTGGACCTAATTACTAGTTGGGACAAATCAAGGTTGTATTGTCTTGATTGAGTTCAATTAGATATTAAAGAACTTGAGTGGGAACACTCTTGAGGTAAAAGGCAAAAGAGTGTGAGACTATTATCGAAAAAAAGCCAATTAAGAGTAAAACACGAGTGGAGTGTCATTATTTGAGAGTAAACACGTAAGGGAGTGTGTGAGGTTTACTTTTTTTTGCCGCTAACATTCTTTTGTGTAGCACCTTACAATGTCTCATCGGAGTAGCGCATCACCAAGGAGGAGAGCAGATAACTTATCATTTGTGTTGCAAGCCATGCAACAACAGTTTGAGCGGTTGAATTTTGTGTTGGGTGAAGTGAGGGATTGGATGGATCATCAAGAAGCAGCGATTAGAAATCTACAAGGTGGGAGAGATAGGAAGCGACGTGAGCATAGAGTTGAAAATGAGTATGAGACTGAAGGTGATGGTGAGGATGAGGAAGTCTTGGCTTCTGAAGTTGGGTCGGGTAGACATAGAAGAGTTAGGCGTGAAAGAGGACCTGAAGGGAACCTAATGGGTCGGGATGGTGTAGATAGAGACCTTGGGAGCATCAAAATGAAAATATCATCTTTCCAAGGTAGAACTGACCCTGAGGTTTATCTAGAGTGGGAGAAAAAAATAGAATTGGTGTTTGATTGTCATAATTACTCTGAGGAGAAGAAAGTGAAGTTGGCAGTAATTGAGTTCACTGATTATGCTATTATTTGGTGGGATAAATTAGTAACCAATAGGAGGAGGAACTATGAGAGGCCTACAGAGACATGGGGAGAGTTGAAAGTTCTCATGAGGCTGAGATTTGTACCTAGCCATTACTATAGAGACCTTTACCAGAAATTACAGAATCTTACACAGGGATCTAGGAGTGTGGAGGATTACCATAAGAAGATGGAGGTGGCGATGATTCGGGCTAATGTAGACGAGGACCGGGAGGCCACCATGGCTAGATTTTTGAGTGGGTTGAATAGGGAGATAGCCAATGTAGTTGAGTTGCAACATTATGTGGAGGTAGAGGACATGGTGCACATGGCTATGAAGGTGGAGAGGCGGCTAAAAAGAAAGGGTACATCAAGGTATACTTCGGTTTTTAGTACTCCTTGGAAACCAAAGTGGAACGAAAATGATCAAGTTGTAACAAAGGAGAAGACCAAACCACCTAAGGGAAAAGTTGATGGAGAGACTGAAACCTCAAGAAAAAGAGAGAATGAGTTGAAAAACAGTTGTGAGGCCGAGAGTTCAAAAAAATAGGAGAGTGAAAGAAAAAAAAGAGAGTAAAAAGAATAATAACGAGAATGAGAAGAAAAAAGAGAATGAGGCCGAAATATCAAAAGAAAGAGAGAGAAAAAAAAAATAGAGAGGTGGTTGAGAGTCAAGCAAAAATAGTTGAGCCACAAGAGGAAAAACAAAGAGAGATTGTAAAGAGAAACAAAAAAACAAAAGTGAGTTTTTATGCTAAAGCAAACTTTTATACTAACGAATTTAACGACTCTTTGCTTAGTGTTGTTGTTTCTTTGTTGCAAGGATATGAAGTCATGATTCCTAGCGGTGTGTTTAGTAGATTGCCACCTATTAGGGAGATAGAGCACTACATTGATTTTGTGCTAGGTGCGACAATCCCTACCCAACCTTTCTTTAAAGAACATGAGTCATTCACACACTTGAAGGGACAAGGTAAGTTGTTGACAAGAATGCATGCTAAGTGGGAGGACTGTATTGAGACTTCTCCTCATATATTCAAAAACACACAAGGTATTGAAAATTTTGTGATTGATGCTTTAGCAAGAAGGTATGTCATTGTCTTCATTTTAGATGCAAAATTGTTGAGACTTGAATATGATAAGGAATTGCATGCTAATGATGATGTCTTTGCTAGTGTGTATCGAACATGTGAGAAAGCATCATTTGATAAGTTGCATAAACTAGATTGGTACTTGTTTAGAGAGAATAGACTTTGTGTGCCTACTAGTTTTATGCGTAAGTTGCTTGTGTGTGATAGATATGGTGGTTTGTTGGGTAACTTTGGTGTAAAGAAGACTTTTGATGTGTTCCATGAACATTTGTGGGAGTATCATTTGCCATTCATTGATGTGTTGCATGAACGTTTGTGGATGTACCATTCATTTATTAAAGTGTTGCATGAACATTTGTGGGAGTATTTCTTACTATTCATTGAGTTTGCATATAATTGGAGTGGTCATTTTGGTGTAAAGAAAGCTTTATGTGTGTTTTATGAACGTTTGTGAGATTATCATTTGCCATATATTGACTTGTTGCATGAACACTTGCGAGAGTATTATTTACGTTTCATTGAATTTTCATATAATTGGAGTGGACATTTTGGTGTAAGGAAGGCTTTAGATATGTTTCATGAATATTTGTGGGAGTATTATTTGCCATTCATTGAGTTTACATATAATTGGAGTGTTCATGCTACTTTTAAATTTTCACCTTTTGAAATTGTTTATAGACTTAATCTATTTACACCTTTAGATTTAAAGCCTTTGCCAATTGATGACAGGAGTATCTTGGATGGACTATTCAAAATTCTAGAAGAAACTAATGATACTGCGTATCAAGTAGATCTTGCAGGTAAATATCATGTTTCTACTATTTTCAATGTTACTAACCATTTTCCCTTTGATCCAGGTGGAGATTCGAGGTCGAATCCTTTTGAAGAGAGGGGGAATGATGAGAACCAAAGTGGGCCTAGTCTTAAAAATCTTTTGCAAGTTCAAGATGGGTCAATCACAAGATCAAGAGTCAAGAAGATCAATGAGGCGATAAAATCCACTTGGGACGAGTCTAGCAAAAGCCCAACATTCAAGATGGGCTTAAAAGAAGAATATTCAGTTTTGATTCATTTGATAAGCTATGGAAAGGGCAACAACATGAATTAAAGGATTTGGGCACTTGAAGACTTTCAACTTATTTAATTCATTTAAAAGACTTATTTTATTAGTTTAGAATAATTAGGTTTATTATGGGAAGCACTTAAGGGAGCCTATGCAAGGGCATGTTGGGAAATTTATTATTTGAATTAGGGTTTTTGGGAAGGCCTTGTATTTTGGCCAAGGGCATATTTGGAAAGTTACTTTTTAGGAACTAGGGTTTCAAGATGTTACTGTAGCATTACTGTAGCCGCGACACTGTAGCGAGGCACTGTTCATCCAGGGGCATTTTGGGTAAAAGGGGATTTATTTTAGCTAGGGTTTTAATTAGGTTTTAATTTAAATACTCTTTGTTGCCTCATGTCAAGAAGTTTATGAAGTTTATGAAATTTGATGAATTTGTTCATTGTGAGTTGAATTTATCTCTTGTTCTTAATTGAACTTTTGAACTTATCAAAGGTAAATCACAACTTTTGTGGCGTTCCTCCTTTGTAATCTGGGTTCTTGAGATGTGTTTTTCAACGGGTCTAGATTTTAATATAATCTAGGTTCTTGAAACGAGTTCTCATCGGGTCTAGGTTATCCATCCATTGACTTGATTTTGACTTTCTTGGGGAATTTTCAAATTGATTGTGGGTTCAAGGGAATCTCGTTCCCGCGGGTTCATATCAGCTTCACTTCAATTTAGCTCTTTCAATGGCCTTTTAACATTCAAAATCAGCCAAAAAAAGAGTTACATCAACGTAACTAGAAGGGTCCAAAAACAAAAATGAGTTGCTATGAATATCATACATACAGAAAACAGAAAATCATATAGAACATACCACTATAGACAAGATGCGTCTTGCAAATCTCTTCTCTGTTTCAATTGGATCCTGTCAATTTATTCAATGAAATGTCACAAATCTTTACCATAGAATCAACAAACCAATAAAATTCTTGTTACATGCTGCACACCTCGACTGAACATGAAAGAGAAATTTTTCCAACCACTGTATCAGATGTTGATGGATCTAACAAGTCATATTCCTCAACTTCTGAATCTGCATCCTGCAACACCATTCATGTGAAAATAAAACCATCCAAATGAATAGACCAATAAATTTTCTGCCATGCCTACGATACAAATCATGTAAATCTGAAACAAAAGCATCAAGCAATTAACTTAAACCGTATTTGAACGACCATCTCAATTTGCTCATACGAGTGATAAATAAATAAAGGATAATGAAGAAAGAAATAGAAGAATAACATGATAGTAAATTTATATGCTTGATTTTATGCACATGCCTAAGCATCACCTTCATATTATGATGTGATAAGAGTACTAAAGGTTGTATTCACGTATAATCCTGAACTAATGACCATTGTAGGCCAGCTTAGACCTCTTCTTTAGCATCATTAAATCATAATCTTTTTTCTGATGAATAAGAATTTTATTACACATTCAAATTTGATGGATAGAGTTTATTCTGCACAAATGTCAGTAGATAATATAACTTCAAAGCTCGTCAAGTTATGGAACCTTAGGAAATGCATGAAGATGAAAAATGAAGAGGTTGACTGTGGTAATGCAATTAGAAAATTTGGAACCTCTAATTGGGTCAATTACGCAGAAAGAATGGCATGCCTAGAAGATATTTACAACTGCCCATGACAGCCACATGTCTTCCCTGACAATTAAGAGAGCTGTTCATTGAGAGAAAATAGTAACTCCTTGAGAGAGAATTTCTCGTAGAGAGAATTAGGGAGACTAAAGCTTGATCTTTTCAAGTACTTTGTGAGTGTCAACCAGAAAGATAACGGAGATCATTTATTTCCACAATAATCTCACTAGAAAAACCTTAGTGGTTTTCCCGCACAATAGCCACATAGCTTTCCAAATTTTTCTACACAAGCAGTGAAAAGTCTGAGTTGCATGAAGTCTGAAAACACTGCCTTGAGAGGGTGGAGCAACCAGTTGTCATATTTCAAATAGGTTTTCTAAAAAGTTCTCCCTTTATATGCTTTCAGTTCCATTGATCCTGGCAGAACTCGATCAGATGCACAGTGTAAAATGAGAAAAAAAGGTGTTTCATGATGCAGTAAAATATTGATTCAAAGTTTGTTACAAATAAATTATTGTAAACTAGTTAAAAGGAATATGATGAAGGTTACTCACCCGAGTAATAAATTCAAGTAGATCAATCTCACAATATCCGATTATATTGTTGCGGGACAATCTATTGGTCTGCATAATATGGAAAAATTGATTAAATATATCACAATATACAGACATAATACCAAAACTTAAATCAGTTCTAAACTTTTAACATAAAAATCAAAGAGGAATGAGTGAAAGAAAACTTAAATATCTGTGAGAAAGCATACAAAAAATGAGAGATTATTTTCAAAAGCCAAAAGAAAAGGTCAACAGATTTTAGAAAAAAGGGCATCTCCACCCATGCGAGCTGGAGGGAAAGGTTACAAATTTCAATCCTTGAGGGTGCATGAGTTAAATTTTCCTATAAAAAAATGTGAAGAAAATGAAAAAATGAAAAATGAAAAGAACAACTACTTTTAGTTGGATTTCAAAAAATTGAATATCAGCAAATTGGAAATCACAATTCCAACACACAAACTCCTTTGCATAACTGTCCACATAACTTATACAGCAAGCTAAGTGTTTAAATCACTAACCCCGCCTTAGACCCACAAAATGAAAAACTATAAAAATTAAAATAAAACGGGGTTGTTTGGGAATAGGTTTCATCTCATCCCATCTCATTTCCTTCCCAGACATCACTCAAACACAAACATTTTTCAATTTCAAATCTTCAACTTTTTCATCTAATCATTACAATTTTCCCAAACTTCCAAACAAAACAAAAACACAATTCATTTGTAAATCTCAAAACAAAAATTATATTACAAAATTATATTCTAAGAACATTTTAACTTTATAATATTTTTATTCAACTTTTTCTCTATTTTCCCAAAACCCAATAAAACATCATAACTCAAACCAATGAACTCTTTCACTACTATTCACAAACCATTTCACTATTATTCACAGATTTCTTATCTCATCTCATTCCCCAAGCATCCCCTAAATTTGGATCAAATAGGAAAAATAAGCTAATCCTATGAATTGAATAAGTTCAAACCAAAATGTGAGAATTGTGTGGCTTTGGTATTTGCATTTTTCTCCCATGACATTGAGTGACACTTGTTTTATGTGAAACTAATTGTTATTTTCATTTCCTTCCATGACATAGGGTAACGCCCATTTTTATGTGAAACAGCATTCACCCTTATCATGATAAGGACACCTATGTCCTCATCCTTGTTTCAGAAAGCACCAAGCTTCTTTCTCTTCAGTAATTACTACACATAACTGCATAAATGGAACTTTTTCTTGTTTATAAACTGAAATTTATGAAATGAAGACACTTCATTGACTAAAGTTCTTGCTCATTGCAATGCCATGCATAACACTGCAATATCAAGCCAAATTGTAAGATCAAAGCAAATTTATTACGCACCTCAAACACAGAAATCCTTGCAACATGTGGCCCAGCTTTTTCCAAAAGAAGTTTTTTTTCCTGTGGAAAAAGGTAAAAGTTATACAGCAATAATAAGCTCCGAAATACAGTTTGATGATACCATAAATGATAGAAACTGTAGGGAACTTCCTGAAATTTCAAAGTAGGCAGAATATTGCAACACATTTTCACAATATGAATCTATTAAGACAGCAAAAGTATGGACGCATGTGTGAACAGAAGGGCACATTCATTATGTGTGAGAGAATGAATGTGAGTGCAGACACATGCCCAAGGGAATGTGTATGTACGTACTAGTATGTGAGCATGCATGTATGATGGAGAGAGAACGAGAGAGTGATGCAAGCATGGAAGAAAGGCCAATTTTTACTGTGCATTACACTGTAGATGTACAGTTGACACCATTGTAAATGGATTCAACTTTCACTCTTCTAAGGTTAGGATTTTAATTTAATTAAAGTTTCTATTGCATGGAAGACATAGGAAACATCACAGACTTCCCCTTGAAAGATATATCAGGGGTAAGGAAAAGCTAATTATAATGCCCATGCTCTAATTCAAATGCTCCAAATGATGGAGTCTCTTGCAATTTTACTGAGCTAGTCTTACTCAAAGTAGGTATTATTTTGTTTTTTACTAGGTAAAGTTTTTGCTGCTTCCACTTTACATAAATCTTACTAAACCAAGAGATAGTTTATTAAAAGCAAGATTGTCTGGAATGGGCTGTAAAAGAGGCCCAGGAGTTTTAGTTTGTATTTATTAGTCCTTCTCTATTTTCTTTCATCTACTTGATTTACAGTTTTATTTTCAAAAAAATCAAGAATCCTAGTCTTTTTTGGAAAACAATTAGAAATAGTGATACATAGGTTTTTATGTAATATGTTTTTTTGCTTTTTCATAGGTCAAAATTCAAAGAAGAATTCAATAAAATATTCAGCTTCTATTAGAAGTTTTTAAGATATGATTGTCTTTTTCTTTCTTGGTGTAGTTGCTTAGGAAACCTCAATGTGATTGCTTGGAAATCAAGGGTGATTATCTAGGATTTCTTTTGCTTTTGTTCTCCTTCAACTCAGTACTTTAATATGAACATTCCTTGAAGATTCAATCATTTTTCATACCCTAACCATGTTCTTAAATATTATACCACATCCAAGAAACCTTAAAGAATTTATCAAGAAACCTAATCTGGTGCTTAATTTCTAAAATTCCTGCATCTCAAGGGTTGTACTCATATTGATCTTCATATTTGATTACTTTCCAATTTTGATTCAGATAGGTCTAAATGCAGTTGGGACTACATTTTCTGTCCGTACATCTCTCTGTATCTGATGTTTCGTAGTTCTTCATTGAGTTTGGGTGGTTTGTGAAGAAGGGTGGATGGGATTTTATAAGGATATTGCGAAAGAGTCCAAGTTTTTCTCACTTGCTAAGGATGGGGGTCTACTAGTCATCACTGAGAGAAGTTGGAGGGTGAGTTCGAAATTGTCACTGGGTCCTTCAACAGTGCACTGGTTGGCAAAACCACTATTAGGGAGGGCAGTCGCAGCTTCATTTCTCAACGTTGCTCGAATGGTCGTGGACGTTATATTGCGGTGGTGGAATATGGGGGTGGTGGTAGAAGAAACTTCATCTTTGTGCCTGAAGAGAAGGAAGGCAGAGGGTGGAAACAGCTAGGGGAGGCACTATAGGAGTTTCTTCAGGAAAGGAAAACCTCAGTTAGTGAGGGAGCTCCAAGACCATCGGTGATAAAGGCGCCATTTTTCTCTTACAAGGAGGCGTTGTTGGTGGAGCATCTGCATCAGCCCCTAGTAAGGTGGCCATGGCAAAGAGGTGGTGACAAGGTACAACAGAGAAGAGACCAC
Source organism: Juglans mandshurica (assembly GCA_022457165.1). Lineage (NCBI taxonomy): Eukaryota > Viridiplantae > Streptophyta > Magnoliopsida > Fagales > Juglandaceae > Juglans > Juglans mandshurica. The sequence goes on along the minus strand of CM039621.1, from coordinate 3,699,825 downwards.
AACTATGGCGCTGACAGTGTCTTTCGGCGTGACCAAAGGCAGGGTGGTGGGAGCAGACCTGCAGGTGACGTGGCAGAGGGGGATGTCCATAAAGCATTGCTGGACGTGAAGGTGCAGTTGTGCACACTGCAAAACCAGGTGGAGTGGCTCTTAAAGTGTGCCGAGCCTAAAGGGGAAAGGGGCATGGAGGAGAAGGCCAGGCTTGATGTTGAGCTGGAGGAAAGGGCTGAGCTTCACTTCAGGGGTGGCCCAGGCCCAGGCTCAAGGAAGGTAGGCCCGAATCAACAAGGTGTTATAAGGGGGGTGAATGGGCCCATAAACCTTAACATTAGGGCTAGCCCAACAGATGGCCCATCAAGGCCTAGTGGGCCTAATGCCAATGGCCCAAGCCCGCAAGAATTACAGGGGCTGGAGGTGGAGTTCAGCCGCCAAGCCCCATCCCGTGTGGATTCAAAAGGATGGAGATCGACGGCCCATGACTGATGGCAGCCTAGCCACTGTGCCGGCGACAGCTTCGGCAGCACTGCGACCTGTCGTAGATCCACAAACAGAAGTCTAGATGGTGCCGGCGATGGAGGAAGACCAAGCGGCAAGGCTACGTAATGAGCAAATAGATGAGATGTCGCCATCGTGTGCCACTACCTCAGCTCCATGTGGCCAGAAACTGCCGATGATCATGATGGAAGCACCACCAGAAGAAGGCCACTACTCAACTTGAGGAGCATCTCGAGCTTATTTCCACGCGAAGGGCTTTCTTTGAAGCTTGCGGGGGGGTCAAACGAGGGGTTGCAGTGGCTGGGATGGAGGTGGTTGATGTTGGGCCCTCTCAGAGGCTTGGCTGTGATAAAACGATGGTCCTTGAAAATCAATTTTCCACTAATAGCGTTGTGGTTGAATGGGAGGGTAGAAATTTATTCGAGGAGGAGGAGAAAAAGGTGACATCCAATTTGCAGTGGGTTCCCAGTGAGGGGGAGCCTATTCCATTGAATTGTATGTTACCAAATGAATCCAATGTGTCGGATTGGTGCTCCGAAAGGTGAAAGAAATACAATATTGTGTGGGAATGAGAGCAATTTATGGCCTTACTCACTGCCATTGAAGTGGGTCATTCATAGTCTAAAAAATCAGGGTCTAAAAAACAGCAGGAGCTCAAGCGTCTAACTTGGTCGATGAATTATGAGGGAAGTTCAAGCCGTGAGAGATCCAAGGGGAAGGGGCTTGCCTCTCCATTATGAAGCCAAAAATTGAATCTTTGGAATATCCACGGGTTGAATGAGGCAAATAAACGACTTCGTATTAAAAATTTGCTTCGGGAATGGAGGGCGAACATAGTACATTTACAAGAAACCAAACTTAAATGTGTTTCTAGGAGGATAGTGCGAAGTGTTTGGAGTTGTACTTATGTGGATTGGGTTTATCTTGCATCGAATGGAGTTTCGGGTGGCATCCTAGTGATGTGGGATAAAAAAAATTGTGGAGAAAATGGAAGAGTTTGTGGGCGAGTATACTGTGGCATGTTCTTTTAAGAACGTGGCAGATAATTTTGTGTGGGCTTTTGTAGGTTTATATTGTTCAAACGTAGACAACGATAGAAGACTCTTATGGGAGGAACTTTGCTGAGTTACATAGCTGGTGTGAGCTTCTCTGGTGTATAGGGAGGGATTTCGATGTCATCAGATTCCCTAGTGAACGATCTGGAGACAATAGGACGCGCCCAGCAATGACAGAGTTTTCAGAATGTATCTTTGACTTAAATCTGTTAGACATTCCTCTCATGGGGGGCTCTTTTAGTTGGTCAAATAATCAGACATGGTCCCGGCTAGACAGATTTCTAATCTCACTGAAGTGGGAGGTGCACTATCCGGAGGTGTGCCAAAAGAGGCTACCACATCTTTGCTCAGATTATTTTCTCATCTTGTTGGATTGTGGTGGCATCCAAAGCGGGCGTCGATACTTCAAGTTCAAAAACATGTGGCTGAAAAGTGAAGGTTTTGTGGATAAGGTTAGGCAATGGTGGTCTTCATACCAGTTTTATGGTAAGCCCTCATACATCCTTTTTTTTTTATATAAGTAAGAGGTAAATATTATTGATACGAATGAAATAGGCATAGCACGTGTACACAAGGAGTATACAAAAGAACACCTAAAACATTCTAGGAACGATAAATTAAAGACAAGAAATCATAAACTTTGTTTCCATCAAGCACAATAGCTGAAAACCAAGACAATAACGTGTACAAAAAAATTCTGAAGCTCCGCCAGTGTGCGTTCTCCATCTTCAAACCATCATTCATTCCTTTCTGACCAAATAAACCACATAATACACAACGAGATCATCTTCTACACTGCTGCCACTTGAGTACAACCTTGAATCTCCTTCTAGCAAGCCAATAGATCTATCACCCTCAATGGCATTACCCACGCGACATCAACTCTTCTGAATATCTCATCCCACAACACCATTGCCACCTCACAATGCAATAGTAAATAATCCACTGATTCTCCCTGCTTTTACACAGATAGCACCAATCCATCGATGAGCCCCCTCATACATCCTAGCCTATAAATTAAAAGCCTTGAAAAATGATCTTAAGCTTTGGAATTCTCAGTCCTTTGGAGATATAGGGGAGCTAAAAAAATTCATGGTGGAAGAGTTGCAACAGTTTGAGAGGATACTTGAGACAATAGTCCTTTCACCAGAAGAGCTATTGCGGAAGGCAGAGTTGGTTTCAGAATTAGAGAAAGTATTATCTTTGGAGGAGATTTCCTGGCACCAGAAGTCGAGAGCATTGTGGTTGAAAGAAGGGGACCGGAGCACAAAGTTCTTCCATAGAGTTGCCAACTCTCATTGAAGAAATAATACCATTGAAATGCTGAATATTAATGGCATAAAGTGCAAAGAGGCCCCTATGATTCGGGATCATGTGGTGGATTTCTATGAACAACTGCTTACAGAACGAGAGGGATGGAGGCCAGAGCTGGATGGACTCGGTTTTGAGACTATTGAGCCTCAGGCAGCGTCTTGGTTGGAGTGGCCTTTTGAAGAAGAGGAAGTTTATGATCTAGTGAGACGCATGGGTAAAGATAAAGCTCCAGGTCTAGATGGCTTCTCGATGGGCTTTTTCCAATCATGTTGGGAGGTTGTGAAAGAGGACATTATGAATGTGTTTCAGAAAGTATCCTCAGCTGGAATGTTTGAGAAAAGCCTAAAGGCTACCTTTATTGCGCTGATCCCGAAGAAGATTGGAGCGTCGGAGATTAAGGATTTTCGACTAATTAGCCTTGTGAATGGGGTATATAAAATTATCTCCAAGGTGCTTGCCAATAGATTAGGGGAGGTTTTGGGCAAGATCATTACAAAACCACAAAATGTGTTTGTTAGGGATCGACAAATTATTGATTTAGTCCTTGTAGTGAACGAGGGCCTCAATAGTAGATTAAAAGGCTGGCTCCATAGGGATTATTCGCAAATTAGATATGGAGAAAGCATACGATCATGTAAACTGGAACTTCATTCTATATTTGCTGGGGAGATCTGGCTTTGGGGTTAGATGGCGTAATTGGATCAATTGGTGCATCTCCACGGCAAGATTCTCAATCTTGATTAATGGTTGCCCTACAGGTTTCTTCAACAGCTCTCGACGTCTAAGGCAAGGAGCATTGTCCCCACTTCTCTTTGTTATCATCATAGAGGCCTTGAGTAGGATGATATCAGTGGCGGTTATGCACGAGTTTGTGGCTGGATTTCCGACTGGTGACCCTAATGGGGACATTATTATTTCGTCTCATTTACTTTTTGCAAATAACACGCTCTTATTATGTGAGGCAGATCGAAACCAGTTGAAGGCATTGAAGGCTCTCCTATTATGCTTTGAAGCAGCATTAGGCTTGAAAGTGAATTTCGACAAGTCAGAGTTAGTGCCAGTGGGGAACGTCATTAATACTCGGCAGCTAGCTAGTATACTTGGGTGTAAGGTAGCCTTTCTTCCCATTACCTATTTGGGACTGCCTTTGGGGGGCTGCCGCAAGGGCCTCATCCATTTGGGATTCTATTATTGATAAGATAGGAAAAAGATTGGCAAGGTGGAAGAAATTGTATTTGTCAAAGGGTGGCCGTTTGACTCTCATTAAGAGTACCCTTTCTAACTTACCTACCTACTTTTTGTCTTTATTTCCAATTCCTACCAGTGTGACGGCTCGGATTGAAAAATTATATCGTGATTTCTTATGGAGTGGGATAGGGGATGAATTCAAATTTCACCTAGTTAGCTGGGACAAAGTGTGTAAACGAATCTTGTCAGGTGGGTTGGGTATAAAAAATTGAGAACATTCAACTGGGCTCTACTTGGGAAGTGGCTATAGAAGTTTAACATGAAACCAGAAGCCCTATGGAAACTGGTGGTTTATTGCAAATATGGAAGCTTGTAGGGTGGCTGGTGTACTGAAGAGGTAAATGGGGCTAATGGTGTGGGGGTTTGGAAATATTTTAGGCGTGGGTGGGGGGATTTTAATAGCCATTCTAAATTGGTGTTGGGGGGAGGGGGGTCCCAAATTAAATTTTGGAGGGACATATGGTGCGGAAATGAGGCTTTAAAGGATTCTTTTCCAGCTGTTTTCCGAGTGGCCCGTAATCAAGAAGCTTCAGTAGCGGACCTCGTGCTTTGGTCAAGGGACCAAGAGAAGTGGAATGTCAATTTTAGTAGAGCGGCGCAAGACTGGGAAGTAGACAACTTTGAGACTTTTTTCAGCCTATTATATTATGTGAAGCCAAATGGACAGCAAGTCGATTGGCTGTGATGGACTCCCGTAGGTAAGGGCATTTTTACGGTTTGATCTTTCTTTAAGTCCCTTACCCAAGTTTCAAATATTCAGTTCCCATGGAGGAGAATTTGGAGGAATAAGGCGCCTCCGAAAGCGGTCTTCTTTACATGGACAGTAGCTTTGGGGAAGATCTTGACTATCGACAACCTGAGGAAACGCCGGATAGTTATTCTAGACTGGTGTTGCATGTGCAAGAGATCCGGCAAGACAGTGAAACACATCTTGTTACATTGCGAGACAACTAGAGCCTTGTGGATTGAAGTGTTTAGCCGAGTAGAGTTATCCTTTGTAATGTCAGCAATTGTGGTTGATCTATTGGCTAGCTGGACACTTCCGAGATGAGTCCTACAAATCAAGGTTGTGTGGAAGATGATATCGATCCGCATTATGTGGTGTATATGGCAAGAGCACAACAATCGGACTTTCGGAAACAAGGAGCGGTCTCCAAAGGAACTTTGAACTTTATTTTTCCGTACTTTATTTCTATGGACCATAACTTTAGATTTTAATGGCCTGAATATTCATGACTTTCTAGTTTCCAATACTTCGACCTAGATAGGTCTTATCTCTTGTATACCATCTTGTGTACTTGGCCTATCTCTATTGATAATATTATCATTTACTTAATAATATTATTAAGTAATCAAAAAAAATTTTTTTTATTACTTTCCTGCAAAGAAAGTTATTTTATTCTTTTTCCCTAGTTCTCTAGTCTCTCGGCTCTTTGGTTTGTGAGTTTGATCTCTATTACTTTCTCTAGGATCTAGAAATATCTCTAGTACTTGGTGGGTTTTGCATACATCAATCCACTATGAGAACAGAAGATCCTTGGTTGGCATGATAGCACCTCAGGCTGGTGTTCCCAAAAAGAGATGATGAAGAAACATCAAAAAGAATTTAAAGCTAGTAAGTTATGGATATCAAGATTACTACACCAAAAGATGCTCAGTAAGTTGCTTAAGAAAATAATAGTAGAAGCAACATGGTGCCGTACAGAGTAAATTTCCATTTAGATATGCTTGGCAATGGAGTAATTAACTAAAACACAATAAGTAGAAAGCCTTGTTTATTGTTCTAAAAAGATATAATTTGGGGTATAAACTCACAGAGTTCCAAACGGGGCTGTCTGTGCTGCGCCACCAGTAAGACAAAATCAGCACATATAAAAGTCAAAAATAAAGTAAAATGTTTTTCAGACTGCAAAAGATAATAATAATATCATCTTTTGTCAAATGATTATTCAACAAGCATAGCAAGATGGTAAATAATTTTTTTTATAGATAAACATATTATATGGTGTTTAGAGACCATTTTCTATAACAGGTTTCCAATCCAAAGTGTACCACCAAGTGAAAGGAGTATTCACATGCCAAAACAGTTAAAGTAAAAGTGCAAATTGAATTGCAATAAACGAGTCCTTGTTTCAGTCACCCTGTCTAGTTTACGGTCCAGCCAACAACTCTATTATATTCTCTCCTTCTAAGCTGTATTTGTTTTTGGCTGATCTACTAGCTTCAGTATTCCAAATCATTATGGTAAGCTGAGAACTAATTAACTTTGGGATCACCAATTTTGCTTGAGGACCAAGAATATAGAGGTTTACAATCTGCAATCTAAAGTTTGGCGGCAAAGCATCTCAATCCAGGGTTAAGTACACGATCATATCTCAGCAAACAAACATTTCTTCAAATGCATCCAGATTCCAAACTTGATCACAAGATTGAAGTATGTGGGGGAAAAACTGAGAACATGCAATGCGCTAATCAGAATCTCAATAAAGCCAAAAAGAGTGTGGCAAATGAAGGATGGACAATTAGGCAGTCGCTCTCTAATAAAAATATTTCATTATGATTTTGAGAAATTGAAATGGATATCTCCAGATCATCCCCAAGTTTTAATCATCATAAGCCTATGCTGGTTAGACCAACCTATGGATCATGGTGTTAATAGTCGCTGTCCATAACACACCCCTCTAAAGCTCCAAGTGTTTAGCCATATCTCCAGAAGAATGAACAGGAGCATGAAGTAGGTGCAGACTGGAAAGCGCACTCTTCAGCAACAAGAAGCGAGCACCCTTCCTAAGAAACTTGTTGCTGAGCACCCTTCCTAAGTTCAGTTTTTCCATTTTTGTCAAATCAAGATGATCTCGTCCACTAGGCCCCGTTTGGATAGTGGATAGTGAGATGAGATGAAATAGTTTTAGATGAAAGTTGAAAGTTGAATAAAATATTGTTAAAATATTTTTTTTAATATTATTATTGTTTTGAGATTTGAAAAAATTGAATTGTTTAATATATTTTGTGTAAGAATTTGGATAATTTGTAATAACGATATGAGATGAAACCGTTTCTGCATCCAAACGGCCAGTCTACATTCATGATCTGAGGTCAGTAGAAAAAAATTGACCAAGAATTCCAGCAAAGAGGGCCAAAAGCAAACGAAGTATAGAAACCAGGGCTCTGAATTCGGTGATTGAACGCTGGAAAATTTTCCGATCTTCGGTTTTAATCTTAATAACGTATTTAGTTATGCAATGACAGCAGTACGAAATTGCTTTTCATGTTAAGAAGTTATAATCTAATACACAGTTCTTATGGCATTTTTGTAACTCTTCTAAATGAGTCATAAAGATAATATGAAGCAATTATTCAAGAAATATGAAACTCAAACCCTATGGCATCAATCGATAATGACGAGAGCGTATTTGGAAGAAAGAAAATATATGTAGGCGAAGTTTGGCGGTGCTTAACTGGTCGGAGATCTCACTACGAAAGGTCTGCTCTCCAAGAGTAACACAGGCGAACCACTTGTCCTTGAACTTCATCTCCGCCTACAACCCCCGAGAAATTCAAATAAAGGAAAAGAAAAAGAAAACACGAATTCATATGAAAGGGAAAAAAAAAAAAAAAGAAGAAGAAGAAACGCACACGCATGAGGGTGAGAAGAGCAACTCCGGCGAAACCATCAGCAGCGAGTAGTTTGGGATTAGGAGAGGAGGCGCTGGAGACATTGCCATGTCGACTATGACGGCCATGACGATGGGAGCGAAGTCTCTGATTCAGCCGAGATAAACGCGATGATCCTTCCTCTTTAGCATCAGACGCTGCTTCCTCTTTCGAGCTTCCATGCCCCATTTTCTCCCTCTCTGTCCCTCGCCCTCTGTGACCACTTTTAATTGGCCGCCATGTACTTTATTTAAGCGAAGGAAAGGAAAATTCTATTTTTTTTATTTTTTTTTTTAAATTAGGAAAATTCTATTTGGATAGCGGGGCATTACTCTCTGCAAAAAGCTAGAGTCAAACAAAACTTTTATGGCGTCTTCTTGAATTATTAAAGGGCGTATGTCCAGTCGTCCCCTCGCTTCACCCGTGCGACCGTTGCAAAACCCCGTTTGCTCTCTGAATTTTACAACCTTCAATTAATTTTAAAATTAATTTTTAAAAAATTAAAAATAAATATAATGTATAGAAATAATGAGTATCAAAGCTCATTTATAAAACACTCTTATATTATTATTTAAGGTGCGTTTGAATGTTGAACTGAGTTGAGTTGAGTTGAGATGAGATGATAAAATATTATTTTTTAGTATTATTATTATTTTAAAATTTGAAAAAGTTGAATTGTTTATTATATTTTGTGTTGGGATTTAAAAAAATTATAATGATGAGTTGAGATGAGTTGAGGTTTCAAACGAAGCCTTACTCTTTTTTTTTTTTTTGGAAAAACATACACAAATAAATAATATTTTTACAAAAATTCAAAAAAAAAATCCAAATTACTTTTTCAATTCTAACTACTTATTTTTATATACTCCAATATAATTTTTTTTTAATATACTCTAATATAAATTACATCTAAAAAATATTTAAATTTGATTAACAGGTACTTTATGAAATATGAAGTATGTAATGGGAGTCATGGGACCACTACAAGTCACGTCTATCATGTAGACCCTCTTTCATTTTTCAAAGAGACAGTGAGTGAAGGATTGAACAATTATATAATGGGTTTTCTCTGCCAAGTAATAATTGGAATAAAGATTATGTAAATAATTAATTACAATGAAACACATCTTAAAACTACTGTGAAACAAATCTCAAAACTGATTTCTGCGCACTTCTCTTTCCTCCACTTTTTTATCGAGTACTCAGTACTCTACGACAGTACGACGGGATAGTGCTGCTTGTCTCTGTCAATTGCTGAATATTCTTCTGAAAAAAAATTAAATGGATTGTTCTTCAACTTCTTCTTGTCTTCACACTTTTACTTTTGTGGCTATACATTTTATTTCAAACTATTCATAAATAAATAAACATCAGAACAATGCTTTAGCTTTTCATTTTCGATTTTCAGTCAGGAATTCTCGTTTCTCTTTCAATCATTTAGGCAGTGGAATATTCTCAATTATTTTATAAATAATAGTGAAAAAATAATTATAAAATATTAAATAATAATAAATAGTAATGAAAAGTATGTAAAAAATAATAATAAATAATAATGAAATATTCTAAGAATACTCAGTATTCAAATTAGCTGTGTCTTCATCCCTCAAGCATCGTGTCATAAATAATAATATAATATATTATTATTATTATTAAATATTTACAAAATAGTGATACTCACCCTCATCCTATACAATATTTCTCAATCCTATTTTTAGTTTTTGTTTAATTATTTATATATGTGTGTATTTATCCCTTCTCTAATAGCAGTCTCATTCATGTTCAAAGCAGACTCTCTTCATGCTCAATCAATAGCAAGTTTACTTCATCCCCGGAGACCGGTCTAGTAGAGGAGACTTACCCACCATCTTATATTCATATTCTTTGGCTCTAGCTTCAGGTCGGGTATGCTTCAACGGATGAATTCGTGAACTCGGATGTTTTATCCAATCTAGTTCTTCCTGATGAGTCTCATTCTGTCTATGCCCTTTCTTCTGACTTAGAAATGGAATAAGCTGATTCACTTTAGAACCCCTTTCTCTTATCGACGGGCAAACCGACTACCAGTAGCAATCATTAAATCTTTTGAACCTTCAGTTCTTCTTGCCCCAATTTCACTATCTCATTCAGTGCCTTCTTCAATTCCCCTTAAAGTAGATAGAACATTCTCTTTATCTTTCAGTTCTTTCATTGGAAACGAAATCCCATGAACATGCAGGAGAGAAGATCCCATATATAGTTATTGATTAAGATGCTGTATCTGTCAATTAGTAATCTAGTATATATTGCTGGAAATCGAAAGGTGTAAAACGCGTCTGTCTTGATCAGATGGCAGGGTGTTAATTTGTGGTTGGAGTTTACTGTTAAGGGCTGAATTCCCTTTCTTTTTTGTTTAGGCTCCGGTAGGTATGATCAATTAGTTGGTTCCCCTCCCCATTTATTTTTTAATTAATTTATTATTATGTTTGTTGTTGTTTTCTTTCTATCTTCTCACGGCCAAGACGAAGGTAGCCAATAGTAGTAAATAGCTGTTTTAACTGCATGTTGTTTATAACTTAATCATTCCAAGTCGTAAATCTCATGTTCGATCGAAGTGTTAGACACTTGAACTCACCCCTAGTATGATCCTATCTTTTCTATTAATGTTCCATTTTTTGTTGTATTCGTCTTGTTCATAATTATTTTGAGTTCTCTCGAAACAAACTTGATTATAAGTTTTTTAAACGTGTCTTTAATTGGATCACTTGCTAAGCTAATAGTATATAAGGGCAATACTCTAGTCATAAAAGGATTATACAAAAGTAATCCCACAAAATAATGTGATTTGATGTAGTTCGTCATGTTAGAAAGTTACTTTTATTATAAAGTATATATATCTAACAGATCATATGAAACCACATCAGTTAGTGAGATTATTTTATAGATGTAGTAGTACTCTATAATTAAGTTATACTATTTATAAGTCTAGTGTATAACAATAAAAAAAGTTATTAGTATTGGGTGTCTGAGTACACCGTCTCGACTAATTTTGAGAATGCACAGACCTTCAGTAAGAAGTTTCCCCTAAGTACACATTGGGTAATTCAAGAAAAAAAAACCTTTAAATTATGTTGAGAAATAATCCCATATGCATTGCATGTGGATAAGGTCTTGAGCATGTTTATAAGGAATGAGCAATCCTCTCTTGTTGAATCAATTTTATAAGATGAGTTAGATCCATGAATTTCTTCATAGTATCACAGTCTGTCATAGGACAAATGGGGACCTATACTACTTATCCCGTGATAAGGACTAAGAAAAATACTGGCCTATACTTGAGGGATCGAGAATGTTGAGGAATAATCTCACATTGTCTGTAGACAAGGTCTTGGGCATGTTTATAAGAAATGGGCAATCATCGATCTCTTGTTGAATAAGTTTTATGAGATGAGTTAGGCTCATAAATTTCTTCAAATTCAATGGTTCATAGAAATTGTTTGCATCAAAGAGACTTCGAATATATGTGATAGTTAAAATACGAATACTTTGTATGTAAATAAATGTGGCAAGAACCCATATAAAAGATATATTAAATGAATCAATAAACAAACTTACAAATATATTTACTCGCAAACTTTAAACCTTCAAATTCATTATACAACCATAGTTATATATGTAGGCTTCCTTTTTGTTCTCTAGTTGGAGAAAACCTTTTATTTCTTTTTCCACATAGAAATACCTTTTGTTTCTCTTTTCTTTTATTGTTCTATTCCGAAACCTTTAAATCCTCCACGAACTTTAGTGTGTAAGCAATAGACTTTTTATATTATTGGCCGCATAATCATTCTTCTTGGTTTGATCTGTTGTGCAAATTTAAAATCATCATCGTGCACAGAAACAAAAGCAAGCAAGGGCCAAAAAAGTTTGGGATGCGTACATGTCACCTTTTTACTTTTTATGGCGTGTTTGTATTTTATCAATAACCAAACAGCTTTGACATGAACCCATTGGATGTGGGGTGCATGACTTGGCTATCATAATGACCACCTCCAATATATATATTATTCCGCCACCTCAACTTTCAAGCAAAGTATAGCCTTTGCTGCCAATTAAGACGTTGCCATTTGCCAACAAGACTTAGTACCTAGCTCTCAGATCGATCTCTTTAATTATGGCCATGCAACACCTATATAGTGTATAGTATAGTGTATAAATGTGCCACATTATACTTAGTGAGATGAAAATGAGATGGTAATATAGTGTATAGAATTTTCTATATATATATTAATTGTTTTTAATTTCGATGGAGTACGGAGTATATGCATGTGTAGCATCCTCTACCACCACCCCACCCATTTTTTTTAAAAAAAGAAAGTAAAACAAGTTAAGTATGCAGGGTAGGATGATTGGGCCTCGTGCTTAATTCCGAGATTATTCATTAGCAATGAAAGACTCTTATTCTAAAATGTTGGGAGAATTCCTTTGTAAGGAGAAAAACTATCATTCAAATAAAATGTAAATTAAGCATTTTGTTTAACTGAACTATCTTACTTTATATAAACATTTCAATGGTACTCCAATTATGTTTGTTAATGCCTTACTTTGCACAACAGACAGGAAGGGAGGAAAAAATTATCCCCGACCCACGAGATGATTTGGGCTTCGATACGATGTTATTCACTTACATCCAAATGATAAATAATAAATAAGCATAAATAAAGAGAGATACGGAGATTTATGTGGTTCGACATAATGTCTACGTCTACAGGTTGTTTTAGGGTAAAATTCACTATAATTGGTGATTTTACAATTTCTCATAGTCTTACATATCTCACAATACAGTGAAATAATTTAGATAATGTCTTTTGGAGTCACTATATGTGGTGGATCGAGTTTGCTCGTAGGGAACTTCTGTGAAGAGATATTGTGTACTGTAGAGAGCTTGTCGAGAGTTTGTCTATTTTGTGGGGGATCTCCTCATACATATAGAGGCCGTCCAACTTGTCTTGTGAAACATTTTCTTTTTAGAAATCTGAGCATTTTCCTTTTAGGAGTCTGTGTCTCTTCTTTTTAGGAGTCTTGTCTCTTTCCTCTTAGGAGTCTGAGTCAATTTGTCCTATCTCTTCTTGACTTTATCTCTTAGCTTAATTTTCGATCTTATCTCGAAACTAAATTATAGGCTGCTGATTTGACCCCACGACTACAATGCTACTAACTAATACTTTAATTATTTAAGTTAATTAGACTAGATCAAGTTGGACCTCGAGTCAACAAAAATGGAGATTGAGGATGCCAACCATTGGATTTATTTGCCTGCCTCCACAAATGTAGAAATTTAGAAAAGGCAATTGTAATTAATTGTAATTGTATTATTTCATTCAAAAATATTTAAATAGAGTCACTACAAGAAAAATGATCAATTGTGATGGATTATATACGATAAGAATGACTATTTGCGACCAAATAAATTTATTTTGATAGAAAATAATCATTTTCACAATAAATAACTGGACATAACTAAGCAATTTTTTTTGTAGTGAGTTAAAAAATAATTGTAGAGTAACTGCAATATATATATATATATATATATTATATGTATTGATGCGAAAAAATAGAAGAAGAAAGAAATAGATAAGTACTCGTGTGAACATATTCTTAGAACTCGTGTGGATGCTTGCATCATATGTGAGTCATTGCTTCCCTAAGCAGGCACCCATAAAGAAATCGTTCCTTAGCTTGGTGACACAAGACAACTACCAAATTCCATCATAGGCAGCAAAAGCTAAAAAGTCTACAAGTGATATATATGCTCAATGCGGATGGATATCATGCAAATGCAAGCTTACATTACAGTGCTCTTTGGGCTCCACATCCCCTCCTCACGTTTATCCTTTCTCTCTCAATAATCCCTGCACGTGACAACCCCAATGTAATGGGTGCAAGATTGCGATCGGCCGAGGCTGCATTTTAAGTCCATCGCCACGCTTAATACGTACCGGATCATCATAAGCACGCACAGTTGCGATCGAGCGAATGCAATATTATTGCTCAAATGGATATATATAAATCTCACACGACGTGATCGATGATATTCATGATAACCACAGTACGAACGTTAATGTCAGTGTTAAGTAATCAGTCTTGAATCAAAAGCAATTTATTTTAATTTATATATATTCTTATAATTAATCCCCGATTCATGAAATTGAATACTATTTGAATAATATTGTATGCATGGGGCATGCGGTTGGATAACTAGATTTGAAAATGAATATTTAAATTGAGATATTCAAAATCTTGGGAGGTTTTGATAGTGAGTTGAATTGAGATGAGATGATATCATGAGATGAAATTTGAAATTTGAATAAAATATTGTTAGAATATTATTTTTTAATATTATTTTTATTTTAAAATTTGAAAAAATTGAATTATTTATAATATTTTGTTTAAAAATTTACAAAAATTATAATGATAATTATATGAGATGATAGGCTTTTTGTACCAAAACCTCCCCAATCTTTTGTTTAGACTTTATTTATTAATGTTTAGATTTGAATTCTGCATCAAATTTTAACTCTCAATTAAAATCTTAGGTTTCGACTTATATTAAAAATAAATAAATTTGAAATGGTCAAATCTAAATTCTTTTTATCCAAACACAATTTTAATTAGTCAATTTCAAGCTGAGTGCTAACAAAAATGTTTTAACTATAAAAATATCTCATAAATATAAATCTACAAGCTGACATGACTTGATATAGCTAGTACGTTATGATTGTAAAGTTAATTTTATTATAAAGTAGATTTAACGTATCATATGAAATTATGTCAGTTTGTAAATTTATTTTTATAGAATCTTTTTATATGTGTAGTACTTCTCAAATACGAGTAGTTTAGTCTCACTGATAGTAGGATCTACCAAAATTTCTATTTCAAGAAAGAGAAGCATGTGGGATCAGAAATTCATCCAAATTATATATACCACGAAAGGTTATTCAGCTTAATGTAGTCAACCCGGCCCGGCCCATTGTCTTAAAAAAAAATGTTATTAATGGCTGTGATTCAGAAACGTGCATATGCCTTTTTTTTTTTTTTTTTTAAACTCTTTTCTTTTTGGGTTCCATAATATAAGAAAATACCACAGTGCTGATCTGGAAATGCAAATAGAATTTTTAGCTATATATCATTTTACTAATTTGCATTAATTAATGAGGTTCTACATATGGATAAAAGCCTTGAAACGGACCCCAGTTTGGATCACATTTATTGGATCTTAATTTGGCAAACTAATCTCATCAAGATCATCCAATGACAAGAAAACTTCGTCCAAGCACGAGAGCTCTGTCCTGTCGTCATGATCTTGATCATCACGCTCATACACTCGGCATATTACCCAGTTACTATAATCCTGCAAAATTTAGAACAACAAATCGATAAGCATGCATCCCTGGTTTCTTTTCCTCTTTTGATTAATCATTCTTTTCATGTAAAAAATAATTAAGCCGATCATGATCATGATCAGTAGTTCTTCATGTACTAGTAAAATTAAGTTAAAGCTAGCACTAGTACTAGTAGTAGTACTACTACTTAACTATTTTTGAATGCCCTCTTCTTTTGGATGATCTAGTACTAGTACTGGTGGAGGCAGCCGAATCTGAGAGACGATATTCTTGCATTGTCCAGTTGGTTTTGATGCCGGATGGAGCTTCTCCGACGTGAAACACCAAATATTTCTTCATTCCCACCTTCTTGCCGGCGCTGTTGTTGACCGGATCCTCCATGCCCATAGCTTTCCAATAACCGTTACTTGTAGCTCTGTTTTGCGTCTTCCGGCTATAGAAGTACCACTTGTTACCCTCTGCCAAAGCTTTGCCTGAAAAGTCCAAACAACTTGGTATGTTTCGATTTTAAGTTTTCCATGCAAATTGCAATAACCTAGAAAAATCGAAAGCAAAAAAATAAATACACGAAGAACATCATGTATTATACGAAGAACAATTATAGCAAGAATACCATCGAGTTCCCAAGGATCATATGGATAAAGATCAAGATCAGGAATGACATCCGGGTGGCAAGGTAAGAGAGTGGCCTTACGATGAAGGAAATGAACCACGAGCTCTTCATCTGTAGGGTAAAATCGGAAACCAGGGGGTAGGTTAACATTGTTATCTCCCATCACAAGAGAAGAAGAAATCAGGCAGACGTATTACTTATTGTAATGGTGGGTTTTGGCTATGGACAATACTTATAGCTGAAGACAGGAGGAGAGAGATGAAGAGAGAGAAAGACTGACGTGAGATAGAAGGTGGTTGTCATCACAAACCACATACGGGGGAAGAGAGTTTGGGACTTCAGAGTTTAATGTTTTTTTTTTCTCTTTTTTTTTTTAAAAAAAAAAATTAGTGCTCCTCTTCAAGGCGACGGGGTAACGGAATAACGGAAAACGTGTTACAAGCTTACAATGGATATGGATTACTTAATTCCAAATAACGGGATTCTTTGGTTGTAGGAAGGAGCCGGAGATCAGGAGAGGAGAGGGTGTCAGAGTCGTTCAGTTTTTGCTGATTATATATAGATTTCCAATTTTTTTTTTTTTTTTTGCCTTTGAATTATTAGGAGAATGTGGGTCATCATCATACTTCATGCTTATATCATCCACCTGCTGTCATCCACGTGGCACACATGAATATACGGGGTTTGGTCCTGGACCATTTTGAAGTAGTACTGGATGGTCCACCTCCTGGAGTGTGCCTATGTGCCACATAATTATAATCATAATTATTTTAATTTTAAATAACCCGGTCGCTTCCTCCCCCACCCACAATATGCACCTCCCCGGAAGTTGCAATGAGTGTGGCATTTGACATCCAATCATACAGCCAGTACTACTTGGCGGATGGAGATCAGGATCAACGATCCCTAGCTAGCTAGGTTCTTGAAAGTTTCTTGCCCGCGTATTAATATAGCATGCGCGCATGATTTATCATGTTACTGCATGTATATATGGTTTTGATCTTATCATTTAAAGTTAAATTGATTTGCCTCGAGTACAGTAGTACTAGTGGGTCTCAAAACAAAGTAGGTCCACATCATTAAAATAATCAATAAGCTTTTAAATCTAAAGGAAACAATACAAACAGAGAAGGAAGAAAAATGGGACATATCATGAAGATCGAAGTACTTTGCTTGAGAGTTTTCTAAGGTCAACTGAGTCATGCACAATAATTAGCTAGTTAGACTGAATCGAGTTGATCAGCGGTCTTCTATTTCATTCAAAATAGAAAAGATATATAAAAGCAAACATATTTCTTTTACTTTTTTAAAAAGAAATATAAATTAGTTACCTATGGTACTTACTCGGTGTTAAGAAGTTACAACCTTTTTATTTATTATTATTATTTTTTCAAAAGGAGGGGGCCGGGGCGGGAGAGATAAAAATTCTATGATCTAGATGATCTGTACGTATTACAAAGTTAACTATTTTACGTATTTAATTAGAGTACATGCATGTAACTTTAATTGCTTTTGTAGTCTACATGATTTTCACCTGGCCTGAGGTTTAATTTGAAATTCCCGATTCATTTGATATAATTTTATGGCTACAAATTAAAATGAAATTAGTATATATGCAGATATATGTATGTATGTATGTATGAATGTGCATACATATAAATCAGCCTGCCCAAGCCATCGGAGAGAGTACTAGCTACTAACTAGTGGGGTGATAATGAGAAAAAGACTAGAAAGTTGAAACAATGGAGAAAGACCCCATAGCATCATGATATGGTCTTAATCCCTAGAGGTCCTTTTTTTTTTCCCCCAGAAAGCTATAGGTTGGTTGCAGCACACAAAAGAGAGAAACGTAAGAAGATGCTCCTCCTCGATCCTTATAATAACTTATGGTCTCGATCTCTCGCTCCGATCATGTAGTATACCCTCTTGACCTACCGATCGAAATGACTCATTTATTCATCATGATGCTCGCTCAATGGATGTATTCGATCCATGAGCTAGAGATAATTGTATTTAAACCTGATCAACTTATATATCCCATAAGTTTCAACCAATTTAAGTAATTAGATAATTGCGTACCGTATTAATTTGACGAAATTAATTAAGTAATTAGGCAGCTAGCTCCGGTCCTTAATCCGCCATTAATTAATATTAATGTAAATGACCGGCCGATGATCATGATGATGTGCAATTTAGTGGTAGGTATGTGTGTGTATATATATATAGGTTTGGTTAGGCAAACCTAATTCCCTGCATGCGTCAAACTCCAAGCTAGCTAAGGCAAATTAATTAGATAATTATGGGCGAATTTGGGGTGAACAATGTTTATAATATTGCAAACATACATATACAAAAACCGATATATATAAAGTCGTGCAAAACACATGATGCAATTAGGTTTAAACGGCAGCTAGCAGAAGTTTTAAAATTGAAAGTCGAACAATATTATGGATAGATAGATGCCGATCGGTCACTGCTGATGATCAAGCCGAGTGCTAAAACGAAAGGCGCGCAGTAAATAATTAATGTCATTGCTAGCTCCATTAGTGAGGTCATTTGTAAGAGCATGATCATGGGGTCTTCTATACCGACGTGACATTTGTCCAAATTGACAAAATCATGTTCATAACTTGTAATAAAATATATTTTTCTTTTTAGTTTCTTGTCGTAATAAAGAAGTAATCCGGCCAGCACCTCAAACTTATCCATCCCGATAAGTTAATTAAGAGACGTATCAGACTTTTTAAAGTGAGTGGTTGTGTCAAATCATACTGATCGGTGTCTAATTGTGGAGTACTGATTTTGATCATGATTTTACTAAAGAAATTATCCCATTCTGATCTATCTTCTCCATTTTTTATTTTTTATTTTATTTTTGTTACAGCAATATCCTATTTCAAATTTCTAAATTATTAAGATTTTCATTTTATATATTTTATAATTTGTCTTAATGACTTTATCTGAGTTTGATAATTTAAAGATATATACTATATCGATCGGTTTTGATAGTTTGTAATGCAAAATGAAACATGTGGTTACCATTAAAAAGGTGTGCGGTTATGTTGGTCTAATCAAATGATGATTCTTGATTGATAAGTGAGTGAGAAGATCGAAGAAAATGTAAACCATGCCGATGTTTTATGTAAGTTCAATAATTGAAACGATATAAGCATGTCAAGAAAAAAAATAATGAGAGCAATTCAAACGGCATGCAACTTATGGTCTTGTGAGGGGTGTCCCCATGCATCTCATGACCGACGGTTTTATATATATGCATGCCTGTTGAATTTGGGATTTAGCACTATTACGTGTAGTACTTATAAGACAAATATATATATATATATATATATATATATATATATATATATTAGTCTTTTTAGATAAAATTGACCGGACTCGTGTTTCTCAATTCACACTATTTTTTTTTCATTAAAATATGTTTATCGACAACTTCTACGTATTGTAATAGAGATAGTAAGTCACTATTTTTCTAAAAAGTAGATTTAATTATTTATACTATATTATTAACACCTCCTCATGTATGGGCCATACTCCACCTTAGTGAATAAGCCTAATGCGTGAAATATATAATTAAATATGATAGAGTGTAGATTTTATATTCAAACTCGGGACCTAATTTGTTCTGATACTATGTAAAATCAGCACTTATTTAAAAAATTAAAGTTTTTGAGAATATATATATTTAATTATTTATATTATATGCTTAATAGTAAATATTATAACACACTTATAATTTCAAAATTTAAAGGTTAATAAAATTTAGAATGGAGAATAATCTAAAAATAATATATATATTTTTATATTTAAATAGTCCACTTGAAAAAGAATATTTCTATACATTTATAAAAGTTCCATTTGACGTAGAGGGAGGCAAGCAACAAGCAGTAGCGTGGAATAACATCTCTAGGGCTGGCTTGAACTCAGCAGGGCATGCACTGACCTCAGATCTCGCGTTGCCAATCCAAGCCCAGCCCTTATGAAGACTCAGCTCGGCCTTTCCCATATATATATATAATAGGACAGTGTGAAACACAAAGTATAGTCGTGTCATTTTCAAATAATATATGGTGACACTAATTTCATAGACAAAGAAAGATAAAAATGATTACGGGGGTAGAGGAGCTCCCTGTACGTGGAAGTGGTTGTGCATTATAGAGGCAAACTGAAATTGTTTTATGTACGTAGGGCCTTAATTTCCTCAACGTTTCTCGTAATCTACCAAATTATTAGCTTCTGTACGTTGGTATGATTAGCTGCCTGTAGTCCTAAAGGAAAACATCTGTGCAACACGACCAGTGAATGGGGTGGTTTTGAACTTATGAGCTCATTCTCCACCTTGACAACTCTGCTTCTTATTCAATCCTGAAAAATAATTCCATATATATATATATATATATATATGTATGCAAGATTGATAATCATTTTTCTAGAAAATTAGAGATAAGGAATCTCCAAATAACCTTTTGTTTTTACTCCTGAGAAAAGTCATTTTTCCTTTAGATCTTTACGAGGGGAAAAACTAATTTCACTTCCACCAAAACCAGCTTCGGAAATCTTCTGGCAATGGAAGCATTTGGCTTCTTTTTGCATCTGATAATCCTTCTCTTGGGCTTCATATGCTCGGAAACTTATTTTGTTTTCAAAGGATAAGAATTAACTCATGAGAGCCGTAGATCCAGCACGTGATCATGATCATGAGTATGACCCAGGTCCCAGATGAAGTTGAGCTCATTATTAATCCGGGTCTGCTATTCTCTGCTCTGCTCTCATCCACATCAAGAATACAGACCTAGTACGAGAAGAATTGTACAAAGTTCTATTGGGAGATGCCAGCCTTCCCCCGGTACCACCTGACATTCACCTTTAAGAGTATAGGCCCATAGGGTGACGGAAATCTCGGACAGTTTCACGGAAAATGTTACTCTGTAGTCATTTTGCAAGGACTACTCTATTGAATATCTTAAATTAATATACAATCACGTACAACATTCTAGTAAGATGATATTGAATTATCAGATTGTACCTCGATGGCGTTAAACTACCTTGAGACAGTAGATCAACGCAAATATAATAGGAAACAATGATTTTTTTTTAACACGTGCATGTCGGTATTTTAGCCATAATTTTAATTATGAATATCAGAATCATGCATATAATCTCAATTTGAAAAACTCTTTTCGGTGCACACACACCATGATACATAATTTTTTAGGCCAAAATCAACTATGTTCCCCTTCCAAATTCCATTTTTAAATATTTTTTTTTCTTTTATGCTAATATTTTATTTCTCGGTTAGGAAATGATTTTGAATTTTGATTTTTTGTTAGATTACTTCTTTATTTACATATTTATTTTTGATATGTTTATTGAGATTTTGTTATTTTTTATAAAAATATGATATTTTGGAATTTAAGCTATTATAGACCGGTTTGTAAGTTGATTTTGGATATTCTAGAGATTTGATAATTTTTAATGGAACATCAGAGTCATTTTCTCTATCTTGTTTGTTTTCAGAAAATATCACATCTCATCTCATTTCATCTTATCTAATTATTACAATTTTTCCAACTTTCAATACAAAATAAAATAAACAATTTAACTTTTTCAAATCTCAAAACAAAAATAATATTAAAAAATATATTCTAACAATATTTTATTCAACTTTTTAACTTTAATCTCAACTAATCTCTTCTCATTTCCGAAAACAAACTAGCAATATTTTTAAGTGAATATCTTATCATTTATGTATTGATTATATGTTAGAACTAGTCACTAGAATTAATCGGTCAATAAGAAGGAGAGAGAATTTCAAATGAATTCCATGCACATTGAGTGCAAAGAGCTGCTTTAGCTTCAGCCCTAGCTACGAGGTCTAGACAAAAAGCAATGCCAAAAATATAATTGATCTGAATATATTTCTCCGTTTTTCCATGCTTGTCGAGAAAGATTTCGCAAATGCATGTCAGACAGAAGGGATCATCAGTAACACTGGTATGTTAATAATTAATCCATAGGTTCCGCGTGCATGATACCATGAAGGAGATGTGACTGATCAGTGATCATGATCTTTTCATCTATGATCTCAATGGGTCTTATAAGTATTATTCAAGTAGCAATAATATTTCTTCTGTGTGTTAATCTTTATTAGTCACTCTCTCTCTCTCTCTCAAGACTGGCTAGTAGGAAAAAAAAAATAGAAAACCCCTGTAAGGGGAGAATTAATTATTGTTGGTGAAAAAGAGAATGAATGGAGATAACGATATTATATGTAAGACTTGAATTTACATAAAAAGATTAGAACCTTCGGTATTTTAAAATAAAAATAGTACATAATATATAATTAAATAATTTTATTTAAATGTCTTTACATCACACATTATTCACGTGACATAATTTCAAGATTTCCTCATATTTTCACCTAGTTCAAGTGTCGGACTATCATAAAATATATACAAAAAATCTTTACAACCTCCTAACACTCCACATTCCACATTATTTTTAATTTTTATTATTTTTTTCTTTTATTAAATATTTATTATATGAATAATGAATAAAAAATTTGAAATAATTTAAAAAAAATAAACTCAAAAAAAATTTTAAAAAAATATTAAAAATTTAAAAAAGTGTGGAGTATAGTAAAAATTGTGTAGCAAAGTTCAAATTAACCACAGGCCGCTCAGAGGAAAAAATAAAATAAAATAACCACATGCAGGCGATGCTGCAACTTGTACGTACAACATATATCTCTCCTTATACTTAAAAGCGCCTATCCCTCAATAAACAGTAATGAACAGTGGCATCTACAGTGATGAACAATAATTATAAACAGTAATATCACGGCAAAATCACAAAGCCGCGAATCGCATCCTCTCAAAAATATACCGAAGTAAATTGAAGTAAAACCGCAAATCGCATCCTCGAAGCAAAACCACAGATGCAAAATCGAAGTAAAATCATAACAAAACCATCACAAAAATACACGATAAAACCACAAAATCATCATAAAATCTACACCAAACAGTAATAACACGTTAAAATCTTCAGCAAATCGCATCTCGTCCCTCTCTGGTGGTGGTGCGGTGGCCAGAGGAGGTGGATCTCCACCGTGGGTGTGGAGAACCCATGCAAGAGAGAGGTAGATTTCGTGGGAGCAAACGACATGGAGATAAAGGCCGAGCTCGCTGGAGGGGGATGGCCAGTGGGAGAGGAGGCTACCGTGGAGGTGGTGGCGCCGGAGGATGGCGTACGGCGGCGCAGCAACATCAAACCCATTCGGGGCTGCACACAACCGAGAGAGAGGAAGAGAGAGCGTGAGAGAGGGAGATCGGTGTGGGGGGACTCGCCAGAGTGAGGTGGTGCCGGTGGAAGAGGCGGTGAGGCTCACCGACGCACGGCGGCGTCGGGCTGGGCAGAGGAAGATTCGGCTGGGAGTCACGCGTACAGGGGGAGAGAGGGGGGGGGGAAAGTGAGGAAAGCGTGAAAAGAAAAGAAATTAAAACGTATTAATGACCGGAGTATTTCGTCTACAAAAAAAATATATATAGTGTGTGAAAATGATGAAGAGAACTGCTACATATATACACAAAAATAAATCTAAAAACGGATGTGCATGGTTTTATTGGATCTGTTATATTTACTTTATAATAAAAGTAATTTTATAATTTGGCCTACCTAATTAAATCACATCAACTTGTGAGTTTACTTTTATCTAATTTATTTGTGTCTAATTAATTAAGTATTTCCCTATTATATTATATGCAAAAGTTACTTTTTAACCTACACATTAATAACCATTAAAATCCTAGCTATTGTTTTGGGGTCTTCAAAATGATTTAACAATAAAAGATTAAAATACTAATTTATATATAAATAAATATTAATTTAATTAAAAATATTGAAATAAATTAAATAAATGATAAAATTTTATTAAATATTTTAAAAAAAATTAATCTCAATCCTTCACTTTAAATTCTTAGATTTGATCTAATAATAGAAATTTAAACATTAATTTAAACTAATTTAAAATTTAAATAATTAATATATAAATATTAAATATTAATCTTCCATTATTAAATAAATGATAAAATTTTACTAAATATTTATAAGAAATTAAAATCATATAAATAATTAAAGTTTGAACATAATTTAAATATGATAATATTCTTAATTAATTAAATTAGGCAACGTGCATAGGGAATGAGAGAGTGAGAAAAAGAAAAGTTTTAATAGAAAAAAACTATCTAATTAATTTAAATTTTGAATATAATTTAAATTCTATAATAAATAATAATTTTAATTATTTTATTATTAAAAATTATTATTTATTTATTTTTTCAATTAAGCAGACATGACAAACGTGCTTTGCACGTTAGTCACCGCTAGTACTTGTTAAAATGGTGAGCAAACAAAGAACTAAAGTAGACATAACAAGTACCTCATGTACGTACTACTGTGTATACATATAATCGGACAGCGCCTTCGGCTTTTAGAGAGAACTTTTTTTTTTTTTTAGAAAACTTGATCCTTCCGAATGTTTCTAAAGAGTCTCTATTCCCTTTCCGAAACTATTTTGTGTATATGCTTTTATGATAATATTTTTTTTCCTATTCCCTTCACCAGTTCGGTTTTAGTTAGATCTATCGCTCTACGACGACTACCTGTTAACACACGCCCCACCATGCAACCCTACAGTCGTCGATATACTGGAACGACGTAGAACTGCAAAGAAAATGTCGGTACGTGACCCGCACGCACAGATTACTTGCATGACCTTCACGAGCCACTACAGTTGTGTGGGAAGACAGATGATCCGTCGCTGATCAGTCCATTTGATACTGTGCTTTCTACTATGTTAACGCTTTCTTTAACCAATGATCTTTAAAAAAAAAAAAAAAATACGGATCCCTCCAAGAAATATCTCAAGACAACAAATTACAGTGCACCTATCTCCACCGCCTCCACATTTGCACTGTAGTTATTGTACTGGGGCGTTGTTCCCTAACCCCCTCTTCGTGTATCATCTTTTCCTTATCTGAATGAAAATTTGTTTGCTTAAGAAAAAAAAAACCTCATGTACTAATAGCTAGGCGTATTTATTTTCAGAGCATGGATAACTAAGCGCGTAATATTTTCATCCTATTCGTGCATATCATTAAAAATTAGTATTAATTAGTGAATAATTTGTTAATAGTAATAAATTATTTGTAAATAACAATAAATATTAGTGAAGTGGTATGAGATTTCACTTACAAAACACAGCTCTAGATAAGCACTTAGGCTTTGTTTGGAAACAAAATTGTTCTTAAACTTTCTCATATTACTTTATTAATATTCACAAAAAATTCATTACTATTAATAAATTATTTCACTACTATTTATAGATGATCTGAGATATGCTTGCATGGTATCCAAATGGAGCCTAATCATTCTTCGTTCAAAACTATATAAATATATAAATGTAATCAGAAAAGAAATAGATCAATAATGTTATCTCACGCATCTAACCGTCGCATTCAGTATCAACTTGGAACATAATCACTTCGGTGAAATCATGGATGGCACATGACTTGATATGAACTAAGCTGCTATTGTATTTATCTGGATTTCTTTTTAAGCCTCTTATCTGCTATTGTATTAATCTGCAAAAGCACTAGCACATTGATCAAATCAAAGAGAATGCGAAAATATTTTAGCACAGCCCTCGAAGACGGTTGCTTTTATGCTTCCAAAAATATTTTTGTGCCCTTCAGAATTTTTGAACCAAAAAAAAAAAAAAACAGAAAGGCACACTGTAGTTAGGAATGTAGGATGGGTATTTTAGCATGGACCCCATACTATGAAAGCCCAGGGACCGAAGATCACCGACCAATCTATCAAAGGACCAAAGTCCTATTAGTCCTCATTTGTTTTCGTAGATAAATTGAGATAAAAGTTAAAAGGTTGAATAAAATATTATTAAAATATATATTTTTAATATTATTTTTATTTAAATTTTTTTTTTAATGTCTGGAAACTTCTTCAAGGTAAGGCCCTTTGGACCCACCCCTGCAGAGTAAACTCTAATCCCGTGCACCGCACCGTTGAAAGTTTTCTTACATGAAACTAGTTAAATCGCTGACTTTTTACCAGGAGGTGTGGCCCCAAAGAATTGTTTGCACTCATGATATGTTGAACATTAGACCTTGAATGGAGTAATACCTCAAGACCAAAGCCTTCACCACTTGGGCCAACTCCTTGAGGTTTTTTGTTTTGAGATTTGAAAAAAAGTTGAATTGTTTATTTTATTTTTGTGTAAAAATTTAATAAAATTGTAATAATTAAATAAGATAAGAATGGTTGTGAAAACAAACGAAACTTTAGACGTGTTGGCATAGGATTTCGATCCAACCACCATTAATAACAACTTTATAAAATTAGTGCAAACGTTCTTAACAAGATAAAAGTCCAAATTACTCGCTTAGGATAATACCTCTGCCCGACACGATAAGCAGGTTCAAAGTACTAACAACCTAGCAATCTAATCGAGATTGGAGGGATTAAACAGTTAAACAAGCCATATCACTCAAACACTAACTCTTGAAGTTAAAACACTATACGTGCACTATCCTGACTTGATCATCGAAAGTATCCCTCATCATCCCAAATTCTTCTTTGATTCTCCTGTTGTAGGTCTTAAGACGCCGTTGGTAGGAGTGCGAAACACATCCGTAACAAGTAAGTTTCCCACACTCTCTTAATCAAACAAAGTGCAGAGTAAACGATTAAGAAAATGAAAACCACAGGGGTAAAAGATCATGAAGTTGACAAAAACAAATGATTGAAAAACTGAAAGGCAGATACATGCACGACCACCCTCCGTGTGGTGGCATTGCTCCAGTCGCTACAATCTTCGAGGCATAATATAATGAACTCTTTATGCTGCATTTTAGCTCTCACAAGGGATTGTAGTACGAGCTTGACTATACATGATGTTGTTATAGTATTTACATGATGTTGTTGAATTAGTAAATAGTAACCAAATTCAAAAGTTAGAATACTCCACCTTTTAATAATGAAGTCCATCCAAATGATTATAATTCCAAGACAATGGATGCAAACAACGATTAAACCCTTTGGGTTCGGCCAAAGCAAGGTTTTGATAAAACATTCAGGTTTAGCCAAAAAAACAAATGTGGTCTGTCCAAAAATAACATTAGAGAAAGCACAATTACAAGAAGGAAATGAGCCAATAAATTAATCAAATTGAAATCTCAGGACCGAACCAAAGCCCTGTCTCTAAGTAAAGCTTCTACTGCTCTCCTCCCTGAAACCAAAGCCCCATCAAATGTGGCCGAAGTCAAATGGTCTCCACACACGTACACGCCCAACCCAAATCTAGGATTTTTCATCAAATCAGTTGGCGGGCATTGATTCGGTTGTGCAAAACCGATCCGATACGTTTTCAAATGCCTCCACGTCCCCACCATTGGAGCGCCAAACCACCCCGAGAGCTCACGAACAACCTCAGACGTCAGATCGTCATCCGACACGCCCTCGTACATACCGATCAACGACACCGACACTAGGGCCTTGTCGGGTGGACCATACGACGGAGCCACATTTGTGGCAAAGAACATGTTATTCACAATGCCATTGCCCGACCCGTTAAGATACAATACCGGGTCTCCTACCGGAACTTGAGCCCTGTCGGCAGTAAAATACAAGCAAACCGTACTTCGAGCCCCTTTTTGCTTCACCGGTTCGCTCCTTCCCGGCAAAAGCTTAGCGGTTTGTGGTTCTTCAACCGCCACTATGACACCAAGCTCGCTCCTAAACACTTCACCGTTCTCTAGCCTCACACTAGGCGAAGCAGAATCAGAAACCGATTCATCAAAATAGACGGAGACGACCTTCGAATTCAACAAGATCGAATTGGGAGGCAATCTCGCAGCCAGTTGTTGGGGAATAGCGCCGATGCCATTCGCCGGAAGAGTATTGTCGCCGAGAGCAAGGCACTTGAAGATAAAATCGAACAATCTCGACGTCGTATCGAGCTCTTTATCGAAGAAAATCCCTCCAAAGAAAGGGCGAAAGAAGCTACCGATTACGGAATCAGAGAACCCGAGCTTCTTCAACAAGTCGATGGTGGAAACCTCCTTCGAACTGAGAATTTCCTCGTCGGATTTGCTCAAAACGCGAATCCTCGTGGACGCAATCAGTAATTTATCGAGAATGGACCCAATGGGGTTTGCGAGTGATTGTAAGGAGTCCCAGAAGTGGCGCAGAGGATCGGAGACGGTGTGGAACTGGCCATTGTAATAAACGCGAGCGCCGGAGTAGAACTTGTGAAGGTTTAAGGCTGAGTAGTCGAGGAGTTTTTGGGCCTCAGGGTAGCCGGTGATGAAGATTTGGAAACCGCGGTCCAAAAGAAAGCCTTGAACTTTGTCAGTTCGGACACGGCCGCCAACGGCGTCGGAAGCTTCGAGGAGGAGGAAGGGGATGTTCTGGGAGTTGAGGTGCGTGGCGGCAGCGAGACCGGCAAGGCCAGCTCCGATGACGATGACGCCGGAATTTTTGGGGTTCGATTGTGGGAATGATGATGATGATGCTCGAGGTTTAAACCGGGCGCGGTGGTGGTGGGTGTTTTGGGTCGAGGGAGAGAGGAGGGACGAGGGAATGGAGTGACGGAGAGATGGATGAAGCAGAGTCATTCTTGGATGAGGTTTTGGCTTACGATGATAGAAAGGCCACCGTTTGCTTTGCTTTGCCATTCTGGACTGACTTTTGTCGTTGGACGTGCTCACGTGGCATACTTGTCCACGTGGCTCGAGTCTTGGATAAGGTTATATCACGAGAAATAAAGACATCAGTAGTGTCGTAAAAAACTTGAGTGAGTTACTATTTCATCACACGAGTAATGTTGTATATAGTTGTGGAGTATGCAAGTGTTATATAATCATTTTAAAAGAGAGTGAAGTCTATTATTAAAAAAAAAACATTTATGTGAATCTCGTATTTATTAACTATTTTTAAAATGATTACGTGACATTTATACACTCACGACTGTAAGTATAATTTCTCTTTAAAAAAACCTACTCCTCTCGTTCAAAGCTACTGTTGGTGCTCTCATTGGAATTTTTTTTATTTTATTTAATGTTAAAGAATTATTTTTTAATAATATTGTAATTTTAAAAAAAACTATTTAAAGTGTTAAAAAATTACATGTAAAAAAAAGCAAAAAAAAAAAAACTAATATAACTAAAGGTAGCTCCCAGCAGGAGTTGGGAGCAGTGGCTGTAGAGCCACCCATAACAATTTCGCATACCTGCAATCACTCAGACAAACAAATAGTAGTAAATTTTGTAGAGCCCACTTAAAATGAGTTTAAATGTGTTTGAATGTTAAAGATGAGTTTAGATGTATTTATAGGAAATTGAAAAAGGTTGTGGATCCTGCGTGTAAAGAGGTGTTGAATTGAAAAAAGGTTGTGGGTCACACGTGTAAAAATGTTTGAGTTGATATGAGTTTAGTAATTTGAGAATTTGATATTTTGATGTTAGATTCAGTTTAAAATTAGACTAAACTGAGTAGTTTAGTTTAAGTTCCAAACAGGACAAACTGCAGACATGTCTAATGTGTTCTATAGAAGTATATCCCCTCACCATTTAACAATGGTAGTCATTCCGTCCAAATGTATATACTGAAATTGTTGGGGAGGTAGTATTGTAATTGTGTCATATATACCGAGTGTACTCAACGAAGACCGTGATCAATCTAATTCCAGTTGGGAAAAAATATTCCAAGTCAAAGTAGAGTACGTATTGTTCAGAGAGAGAATATGTACTATATGCCTTATAGCAGAATAGAGGTTTTGTTAAGCAAATGAGCAAATGCCGACAATCTCTTTCTTGGAGTAGGACCATTGAGAATACTTTCAATATTGACATTATTGATGTCGTGTTTCGCGGCCTTGACAACTTCACACTGTTGGTGCTCAGATTGGTTCTTGCTAAGATGAAGAACGGTGGGCTCGGGATTCGTGGCACCTCTAACGCTTAAGTCAGTCTTATTGAATGAGATGAATAGAGAATATCTTAAGGAAAGTTGTAATATAATAGATGTAGATGTCAAGCTTTTCATTGATCGTGGGAGTAGTCTATTTATACCGGATTATCTGGCCTTCGTGGTAGTGGGGTGTCGCTCTGTATGAGATCATACATTCATGCAGTCCACCTGCCGTGCTACAGGCCACTCAAGTCTAATGATGACTGCTCCTGACACAAGGCCTTTACGTTGAGCGTACCGAGCTCTGGGATGCATTGAATGCGGAATGTCTTCCCCTCATAGCTCTCTTCGTCTCATTAATGCGGCTGTCTGGCCTCCATGGTAGTGGGGTGTCTCTCTGTATGAGATCGGACGTTCATGCAATCCTCCTGCCGTGCTATAGGTCACTAAGGTCTGATGGTGACTGCACCTGACACAAGGCCTCACGTTGAGCATATCGAGCCCCGGGACGCATTAAATGCAGAGTGTCTTTCCTCCATGTTCTCTTCGTCTCATTAATGCGGCATGACCCCAGCCAGACATTCCTACCTTCCTGTCATGTCTGGGCACTGATGTTTAGGGTCAGGGAATGTTTCTATATGTCAGTCAGTAGGGTGGCAGACTATCCCTCTTGACATATGTCTAACATTGTTCATTGTCTAACCATCCCTTCTATTTGAGCCTCTTAAGTATGATCAGCCCAACTCAGACTTCATATCTGGGTTTGAGCTTGAGCCCTTCCCTTAGTTCGGTCCAGGGAGCCCGATCCCTTCTCCTAATCTAGCCCAGGGGATAATACCCCTCACAGGCATTAGCATCTGACGGAGGCTTTTCAAGTGAAGAAATGAGGTAAGAAAGCCTCAGTGCCATCATCTTGGGGAGACCAGTCGCTCCTGGTGATGGAAATGGTGGGGGTTCTTCCTAGTATCTTCAGGTTTGGGGGCTAAGGTCGTTTCAGGTTTGGTGGGTGAGGTGTTTTGGGGGGTTGTCGCGACTGCTGCTTCTTCTATTCTTGCTGCTGTCGGGTCCTGATGAACAAAACAACTATTTGCCCCAAAAAGTGCTAGAGAGCATATACTGTAGTGGTGCACACAATGCACACACTACGTGGATGTCTCTCATCCACTTTTTTTTTTTTTCTTCTTCCTACAAACGCAGTGGCTTCTCTCTCTCATCATCTCCGCTCTCTCTCTCTCATCTCTGCTCTCTCATCTCTGCTCTCTCGTCTCGCTCTCTCATCTCTGCTTTCTCTCCCTCTCACCTCTGCTCTCTCTCTCGTCTCGCTCTCTCTCATCTCTGCTATCGCTCTCTCTCATCTCTGCTCTCGCTCTCTCTCTCATCTCTGCTCTAGCTCTCTCTCATCTCCGCTCTCTCTCTCTGTTCATCTCGCTCTCTCTCATCATCTCGATCTCTCTCTCATCTCCGCTCTCTCTCTCTCTCTCTCGTTTCCGCTATCTCTCATCCATCTTTAATTTTAAATTTAACAAATATATGGTGTAGATTTTGACACATAATGTGTGCAAAAATGACTACTATGAATAGTGACTTCTCCCAATAATATTTCATTTGCCCCCTATGATCCCTCACCACCACTGTGTGACTTGT
Source organism: Juglans mandshurica (assembly GCA_022457165.1). Taxonomy (NCBI): domain Eukaryota; kingdom Viridiplantae; phylum Streptophyta; class Magnoliopsida; order Fagales; family Juglandaceae; genus Juglans; species Juglans mandshurica. Next base: position 3,668,422 of record CM039621.1, on the reverse strand, counting down.
ACGTTTGTGCCTACAGAAATCGGAACAGAAACATGCGACGGACTCAGAAATTCAATAAATTAAAAAGAGAAAAGATGAGAAAATCGTTTTGAGAGAGAGAGAGAGAGAGAGAGCACCGACAGAAACTCGAACAAGTTGGATTTTCAAAGAGAGTTTCGCATGCACATGATAGATTTTGAAACTATGAAAACGAAAAGATCAAAAGCATAAGTCGCAGTTATATGCGCTCACAAAAAATTATAAAGGAGGGGTTCAAAATTAGGAAATAAAAATCCAAACAAGCAAATAAAAATCCACGAAAAGTCGGAACTTTGAAAAACAAAGGGAAGAGAGATATGAACAGGAAAGTAGACCTTAAAAAAGGCTAGTACTTAGAATCGTACGCCGTGCTCGAGTTTCGTAGTCGTCTGATGGTCGATCGTCTCCCGAAGGGCTGCGATGCTGAACTTAGAAGATGGGAGATTGGGAGGAATATATATAGGCTTCGAGGACAACGATTCAGACATATAATCGCATTGAAAACAAAGAAAACCGAAAGTCGCATTACAATAAAAACACCAGAGTATATATATTTACACTGGCTGATAAATTGACACGGATTTACCCACCGAGTCTTTTGAACAACAATCACAGCACCAAACCTTATGCACAGCTTAAAATGTACCCCAATAAACAAAAAAAAAAAAAATCTACAAGTTGAGGGATCAACTTCAGATCCTATCAAATGCATTCTTCAGATTCCCACCAAACAATGACATGAGACCACCGCCGTGGACTCTCCCCTCTGGAACCATGAAGTCCAATCTTTTGCTACCTGCACCACTGCTAACTCCAATAACATTCGCATTCATTCCTCCCTCTGTCTTCTCAGCACTCAAGATGCTTGAATTAGATGACGACGACTTCATTGATAGAGGAACCAATACCTGCGGGGGTAAGAGATGTGCTCTTTTTGCAGGCCTTTGCAGCAACTCAATGCTGGTAGGTGCAACACTGACTCTGGATAAAGAACTACTGTTTCCAAACCTGCTGCTGCTCCCTGCCATTGAAGCACCAGTCACAACGCCCTGGAACAGTCCTGATGCAATCATGCCTCCCTTGTTTGTCTCCCGCTCCAGGACCATGCTACTGTGAGCAGCACAAAGACCGCTCTTACCCCTTGCAAATTTCTCACATTTCCCCTCTCCCCAAGTGCATCGCTTGCCCCCGCCGTGAGCCTTGCAGAAATCTGTACTCCCTTGAGCACTCTTCCCACACTTCTCAAACTTGCACCGCTTCCCTCCCCCATGCTTGACACAACAATCAGTGCGGCCACGTGCACTCTTTGTGCAACCTGGCACCGCACATCTCTTTCCACCACCATGGGCAACACAAAAGTTCGTGCCTCCATGGACACTCTTTGGGCAAATCCCACCACCATCAAAAAGGCAGCGCTTTCCGCCACCATGTCCCTTGCACAACGGCGTGCTCCCTTCAGCACCCTTGGTGCACCCAGCAAATATGCAACGCTTGCCTCCACCATGTGCCTTGCAGAACATGGTACTCCCTTGCGCACCCTTTTTACATTCATGGTACTTGCAACGTCGTCCACCCCCATGAGAGATGCACAAACCAGCCTGTCCTTCAGCACTCCGACTGCAGTTTTCCATCTTACACCTCTTACCACCTCCATGTCTAATGCAAAGGCCTGACTTGCCTCGTGCAGCTTTGTTGCACCCACCTAGGAACCCACATCTTCTGCCACCACCGTGTGCTATGCAACAATCTGTCTTCCCCTCAGCACTTTTAGTGCAACCCAAGTGTTGGCATCTCTTCCCTCCACCGTGTGCCTTGCAATAGGCAGTTCGGCTCTCTGAACCCTTGTTGCACCCTGGTTTTTGGCATCTCTGTCCGCCCCCATGACCAATACAAAGACCAGATGCCCCCCGGGCTCCTTTTGCGCAGCCAAAAAATCTGCATTTCTTTGAATTGCTGGTTCTGTGGTCTGAAGATGCTCCAGTAGTTGCTTGCTCAGAGATAGTGCCAACTGAGTACTCAATTGAGTACTCTGTCGTAGTCGATGGCTCATGGCTTGACTGGGATTTGGTCCGAAGCTCTAGAAGTTCTCGTGTCGGAATCAAAACCTTGGTGGCATTGTCACTTCTGGGAGCCAAAAGAAGCGATGGCATATAGCCACCCGATTTCTTTGCTGAGGTAGAACCCTCATCAACAACAGGAATCACAAGATTATCTTCAGCAGATACTTGGTTTGGGAGAGAGAAGGTATTAATATCCATCTCCATTGAATTTGAAATATCAAGCACACTTGAAGACTCATTAGCACCTCCAGAAAGACTGAGTTGGAGGATTGAGTCACCCTCAGATAACAATCCCTGAGTAGCTAATCCTTTGTTCTTCTTGAAGCCAGCATTGTAATAATTATCTGAGCATGCACTTGGTGTTGGGCCCAACCCAAGTACCAATCGGCAACCGTCATCTGAACCATTGGAAAACTTAGCCCCAAGATTACTTTGGTTACACCCATATCTAACTGTGTCACTACCTCCATAGCCAAGGCAATTCAAGCTTAAAGTAATATCGCCAAAGATGTCATTGTCTTTTACCGTTCCATCATAAGATAACAGTACCCCATTCTTGTTCAGATCCATTCTTGTGAGGTTGTGCACTAAAGCTCTGAATGTCCCAACTAAAAGAACACTTTTTAAAACACACTACAAGCAGTTCTAAATATCAGAACTAAATCAAAAAACTCTAAAAAGCGAATTCCCCCACTAACAAAGCCAGACCTGTCTGATCTGTCCATCCTTAGTGTATATATATATATATATATATATATCAGCAACAACTGCGCAGAATCTTTCAGTGGAAGCCCGTTATAAATATCTGATAACGTTTCTTGGATAGAAACCTTTAATAAGAATGGTTAATATGGATCTGCAGAGATCTCTGGAGCTTCTTGTGCTCCTTGCTGAAAAATCACACAGCTTCATCAACCCTGACAACGAAGACAGAAGGAGACTGCATTCCAAATTTTTTTAATCAGTACTGCATTCCAAAATAAACAATAAATCAACTTGAAGGAAACCTGTATTACAGTATTTTGTTCACCTAAAATCATTACGAGAAATGCTCTAAACCCTCGAGCTTATATGAAAGGAACCCTCAAAAGTGAAATACTACAGACATAACAGGTCAGTGTCAATGGGAGAGAGACAGACATTTCAGAAAAATCAACATGATACAACAATCAATACATGTGAGAGACATATCCGATCTGTAACCACTGAATTCGAATAGGAAATTGCCATCTCAATTTACCATCGATTCAAAACATCATCCAAGAATATTAGAGAACACAATCACATTGTTTACATTTATTACAAGTCATGACTTATATTATGCATTTATGAAAGTATGTTTATCAGTCACCATAAGCCTCAATTTTGACAATTTCCACCCTTTTAGATGGTGGGAGAGGGGGGGGGGGGGTAGAGGACTGCCGTGAAATGCTTGGTTGAGGTCAGGGCTGCCTTACAAGAAAAATGTGATGGGATCACTGTAGACTGTTTAAGGTGATGGGATCAGATTCTCATATGCACAAAGAAGGGTGAGGGAGACAAAAACATCAAATGATTCTGATTCTGACTTAATTCCAAACCTCATTAAAAATAAATAAATAAATAAATAAATTCCAAGTCTTCTTATCAACTCTTATTAGCTTACATTTTTTTTTTATAGGTAATCAAGAAGTTTTAGGCCTGGTTTCGATATAGAGATGCTTCCATCTCATCCCATCTCATCTCAATATCCAAACACCATAAACACAAACGCTTTTCAATTTCAAATCTTCAAATTTTTTATCTAATCATTACCTAATTATTACAATTTTCCTAAACTTCCAAACAAAATACAAAAAACAATTCAACTTTTTCAAATCTCAAAACAAAAATTATATTCTAACAATATTTTAACTTTATAATATTTTTATTCAACTTTTTCTCTCTCCTTTCCCAAAACCCCATAAACCATTTTAACTCAAACCATTTCTAACTCATCTCATCTCAACTCAACTCAAATATCTCACTACTATTCACAAATCATCACAACTCATCTCATCTCAACTTACTATCCAAACCAGGCCTTATCCATAAAAGTAGGCAAAGGCCAAGTACAAACTCTTATTAGCTTACATTATGTGAAGAAAATGTGTAACTTATTATATAAGATTTTTGTAAATGAAACAAATCATTAATCATAATACAAGCAGTAGAGAACAAGCTAAAGATGACATTTCGTGCAATCAATCTGAGCCGAGTAAGATAAACTATAAGTTGAGCAGCAACTCTTTGAATACTTGGTTTAAGTATTAGCGGCAAGAAAAGGAGTTGAGGGCAGCGTGAAGATATTCATAGTGCACAAATTCATTAAAGGAACCAAATTTTCCTTTCAAAAAGAACATGGAAATAAAGTGCTAAAGAGTTCAGAAAACATAAGTCATTATTATATGAACTATTAAGAGAAAAAGTAAAACATTTGACAAAGACTTCTGACCTTCACTAACTTAATGGGGAAAAAAGCCACATCCATTTTGTTTGAGGAGAATGTGGAAGTTACGCAGCCCAGTAGTGATAAATGCATATTCTTCCTCCTGATTGTTAATTTGTTCAATTGATTAGCAAGGCCACAGAACTGTAGACTCTGTGAAATATAACCACATAGAAAGGTAAAAGCTTCAGACTTGGAAGTAAAACAAAAAGCACTTACATATGTAAGTATTAATAGTGAATCAAAGTTAGTATTTTTTCTTCAAAAAATGTGAAGAGTCTTCCAGTCCCCAACTTAGTCAGAAACCCAATCACAAAATGTATTTAGTATGTTAGATTTTCTTTCAGCGTAATTCGGTATATTAGATCTATAAGAAAACGCTTTTTTTTCTGAATATTATTAGAAGATCAATTAAAAAAAAAAAAAGAAGTACTACAAATCAACAAGAACTATCTGATTCCTCTCTTATCAATACTAAAGGTAATAAATCGAATACTACAATTTGAAATCTATCCAAAACCCTGAAAATTGAAAAACAAGAATTAGACACTACTGAAGAAAAACTCTAAATGAACCATATATATATTTAAATGAACCAGGTCAAGACCACAACTAGATCGGAGATGATATGGGTTCAATTGAGTATTTAATACACAAAATCATTTACACTTTAAAAAAAAAAACAAAGAACAAACGCAGAAATACTCATTTGACTAAAAAATATCAGATTAAATTTCTGCAAGATTAAAGTAAACAGAGAAAATAAATTAGAATATACAAAAACCATAAAACTTAACAATCTCAATCCATGCAGTTAAAAGAAAATAAATTAGGAAAAAAAGTAAAAACCTATAAAAAAATAAAATTAACTCATAGGAAAAAGTATTCTCAAAGCAGGAGCATTAATAATGAAAAAAGCAAGATATAACAAGTAAAATAAAACAAATAAAAGCAACAAAAACGCAAAAAAAAGAGACGAATAATTAGCAGATTTACCCTGATAATCAATTTACAGAAAATCTAGGAAAAGATGGCGGATCTGTGAAGCAGAAGGATTCGTACTGAGGCCAAAAACCAGAGAAAGAAGAAGCAGAAGCAGAAGCAAGAGGAGGAGAAGGAGGAGGAGGAGGAGGAGGAGCAGCAGAAGAAAAGCGATTGTAGCAGTGTGAGGAAGAGAGCAAAAACAACAAACCACGTAAGAGGCTCTAACCAATAAATAAACGGAAATTGACTTGGGCGGGGGCTGCCCTATTTTTCTCCAAAATTAAACACAAAATCATAATAATAATAATAATAATAATTGGATGGTGGCCGCTACTTGTTTGTAAAGAGGTGTGAAATACCAAAAACATCCCGCTCTCAACCGGCCTTGAATTTTCACCGGTCGGCTCTGGCCGTCGTGGTGCCTACTTTTGGTTGAAAACGACAACGCAAGAAATGTCGGAATCGCTCTCCCCCACACAAAACGCTCATGAATGACCTAAAGAGAGGGTTGTTTGTCTTTTTAACCCACATGACGTCACAAATATAAATATCAAAAGAATCTGCTGAGGTGGTACCGAGTCTGCTAATGGCGCGCTGTACACGTGCCAACGGCTCCATTTGCTGAGATTATGGGTGGTTTGGATCCGATAAATTATGCTTATAATCGTGAGTGTATAAATATTATATAATCGTTTTTAAAAAAGTAGATAAATATAGAATTTACATGAAAAGAAATTAATTTTTTAATAGTAGATCTCATTCTTTTTCAAAACAATTTCACAACGTTTACATATTTTATAACTATATGTGATATTACTCTTTGGATAAATATTTCATTTTATTTTATTTTATTTTAATTAATAATTTTATTATTATTTATAAATCATCTCAACTTATTTTATTTCATTATTTAAACCGATATTTATAAAAATTATTTACCATACTCAAAGGGCAATAATTAATGCCAGCCAGAAGTTATATCATTAAAATTATTTATATAACAATTAATATTTAATCACATGCACTCATCACCCATATATTTATATCCTAATTCTTTATTTTTTAATTTTTATTCTATTGAATATTTTGATTGTTTTGTCTTATCCCTCCACTGCTATAAAGTAATATGATTAATAAATAATTAGCCTATAAAAAATTATAAAAACAAATTTAGAATTGATGTGATTATTATCAATATTTACTTTATAATAAATTAAAATTTCTATAGTCTCACATCAATTTATGAAGTAATTTTTTTTATTCTTTTTCATAATATTACGATATAAACTGAGATCATATGAGGGAACAAAATTATTAAATGAGGAAGATAAGCTCCAAAAAATATAAAAGAATTAGTGATTTAATTTGGGGGGATGAATCAATTATCAAGTCATTGGGAGCCAAAAAAGAATAATAATAAAAGGTAATGAATAATGCAAGCTGAAGGACAAAATATTGTGAAGTTCATACCACTGACTTCACAGCTCTTGCTTGATACCAAAAGACAATTGCAATAAACAGATGATAAAAAAATATAATATAATAAAGTAAAAACTAGAAGCATCGGTGCACATTGATGTGATGGAACATTTGGGGTGAAATCATAAAAGCCAAAGCCAATTTGGGAGATCACCTTGGATGGTGGTCCTCCTCCTTTGTCTCCAAATTTCAACCCCTCTTTGCGTAATTCTTCCTTTGTGAAATTTTTGTAAGAAAAAATATTCTCATTAATTATTATTTACTATTTTATATTTTACATTCTATAAAAACACTCCCACATTCTAAAAAAAAAAAAAAAACTATAAATGTAAAATGTAAAAATGAATAGTAATTGATGTATAGAATTCCTCTTGCTGCCATTCATTCCATTTTATAGTTGTTTACTTAAATAAACTTATAAAATATTTGTATACACTTATTTTATTAAATTAAAAGGTACCATAGAAAATTAAACTCTTCTTGTCATTTTCAATCTCTCTCTTTTGTAGAAATTATTATTTTTTCCTTACCAACTTTCTAGAAATTGTTTGATTGCAAACACCACCACCAATTTTTTTCCCCCCTCAAACAAGCATATCATAGATAAAAGGAAAATGCTAGGGTCCCATTGGGTGCTCTTGTATTTTCTTTTTTTTTTGTTTTTTACTTAATAATTAAGAAAGTGTTGTTTAATAATATTGTGATTTTTTTTTAAATATTTAAAAGTGTTAGGAAACAAAACTATATATATATAAAAAAAAAGAGCAGGAGCTTCCAGCAGGATCCCTAACATTGTCTTAGATAAAATAAATGATTACAAGATACAAAATCCAATAGGATAGGAGTCCCCAACAATCATCTTAAACCAATAAATATAACACAAGAAAAATAAAACAAAGAGAGATCCTGAGCCAATAACTTGGCTCCTATTCATTTCTCATAAAGGGAAGTCGCTTAAAGCATTTTTGATATATTTTGATAAATAGACTATAAAACTATATCTGAAAGCCGCAATGGATTATTATGTACTACATTTTGTTGGTCTAGATTAGCTGAAAGAAACTTTTACTACCTCTTCATCTTGATTATTGGTTAAGAAAAAAGAGAATATAAAAAAATAGCAATAGAAAAATAGTGGCACGTGTAAGCGACGCATCATCATAAATAGAAGATAAAATTCGAATATAAAGGATCCAAAATTCCAGACCTCGATAGTGCCACGCGTGAAGGCAAACACCACCGCCGATTGCTCATGGCTCCTATTTCCCTTTTTTTTTTTAATAAAGAAAATTAGAAGGTGGCTCAAAGGCCGGTGGCTGTAGCCGAGGGAAGGGCTTTGGCTTGGGTGGAGAGCTCCTTGGATCTCGGTCCTTCTCTCTCTTTGTCAATGAATGAACGCGTCACGTGTGTGGAAGTGTTAGTTGTTCCTTCCACTCTTCGAGTTAGTGCCAGTTCGCTGCGTCCAACCTCTCAATGTGCGGGTATCTGGCGAAAGTTGTATCAAGTGCGCTTTAAAAAAAAGGGCGGCTCTACCGCCACCGCTCCCAGCGGGACTGGGAGCTATCGATAATGTAAAAATATTGTATTTTTTTATTTTATTTTTTTATACATATATTTTTTTAATACTATAAAATATTTAAAAAAATAAAAAATTAGAATATTATTAAAAAATACTTAATCACTAAATAAAAATAAAATATTAAAAAAATATATAGGAGAACTGTGAAAGTAGCTTTACTCTTTAAAAAAGAAAGTCAGAATAACGGCCCAATTAAAAGGGAAGGGTTTGAGATTTTTATTTTTCAGATACATCGGCTACACTTGTGAACAGTGATGCAGCCTCAGTGCCTGTCTGACACGTGGTGGAGACACAAGCCCTTTAATTGGACAATGGACAGTCCAACTACACTCCTGAATCTTCCACCCCCACCCCCACCCCCACCCCAAACGACATCCACTTCAACAATGCCACGGAGTCCACTTTGTCAAAACCACGTGATTAAGTAATTTCATTGACGTGTCCATAAGATTAACTGCGAGCACATGTTTTTCTTCTTACATGCTCGAGGGACATAAAACAATTTAATAGGATGATTGTTACATCCACAAAAAAATTATACATAAATAATCATATAAATTGATGTGACTTCATTTAATCCATTAAATCTATTTTATAATAAAAATAACTTTACAATCTGATAAATCACATCAAGTCATATCAGTTTATAGGATTAATTTTATATAATCACTTTGTGGTTAGAGTATTTTCATTTAATAGATTGGATTAAAAAAATTTCCTCCCTCTCAATTTCAAGGGCAGTTCTGTCCATATTTCGTTAGTTTAGTTGACTTTATGTACAAGCAAATTAAATAAAAATATATATAATATACCCATAAAGGCCAAAAATTAAAAATTACAAATTAAAAATTAAAAAAAAAAAACAAAAAACAAAAAACAATGTATCAGATGTTATATAATATTCAATCTTCAGCTATAAAACCGTTTGTCCAATAATGTTGTTGCCATATAGCAAGCAAAAGAGTTAGGTGTGATTTGGATAGTGAGTTGAGATGAGATGAAATATAAAAATTAAATAAAATATTATTATAATATTATTTTTTAATATTATTATTATTTTAAATTTTGAAAAGATGAATTATTTATTATATTTTATCTCAAAATTTAAAAAAATTATAATGATTAAATAAGATGAGTTAAGATCACACTTATATCCAAACCAAGCACTTGGCATCCTTCAGATGTCGTATTTAGTGCTCAAAATTTCATCGTGTTTACCTAAAGAAAGAATTGACTCAATTGTCTCTTTGGAAGTCATGAAACCCAAATGCTAAGAGCACTCAATGGGTTTTGTAAAATCTATTTTTATGTAAAATTTGAAGAAAAGTAACTTGAAACTACCTCCAACGGATCATTTATTTTCAAATGTATTTTACATTTTATTACAGTGTTCAATTAAATGTAGAGTGAATTGTTCATAAATGTAAAAATATTTTATTTATTTATTATCTTTTCATGTACTTTATTTCTCACAATAGTTTCTTTCTCTTTGTACTTTTTTTTTCCAACAAACTATTAAATAATATAATATAAAGAAAAAATAGATAAATTAATATATAGTATATCGTAAAAATTAATATGTAAAATAGAAAAAATAAATTTTAACGATATATTTTAAAAAATAAGATACATAAAAATTGAGAGTGCTCTAAGTGAGGAGTGAGGATGATTCCAAGGAGCAGGAGGTTCTTCACACATGAGCTATTTTGTTTTGTCAATGTCTTCACCTTCCAAATCCCACCCTCGGCATTTACGTTATCATCATAATAATCGTCACTTTTGATTGGCCCATTCCTAAAATCTGGACAACATCTAGGAAGAAGAGACACAGAACAAGTTGATAAATTAATGCTATAAAAGGTACAAAACCCTCTCGACTCACCACCACCACTACCTAGGTGTTGACGTGTTCTTGTCCTTGTCTTTCTCCTAACTACCACCCTTCGTACCATTTCAGAAGAATAGACACACTGGTGATCACGACCAATTAGCCCCGATTGAATTTAAAAAATATTTTATTTTATCTTCATCATTATAATTTTTTTAAATTTTTACATAAAATATAATATAAACAGTTCAAAATTTTTAAATCTCAAAATAATAATAATAATATTAAAAAATAATATTCTAACAAAATCTCATTCAACTTTTATTTAAAATCATCTTATTTCATCTCTGAATCCAAACTAATCATATTAAAAAATCTTATTTATCCTCACACCGCACATCATACATAATTTTTAAATTTTTAATTTTAAATTTTTTTTTTTATCAAATGGATGGTATATGGATGATGAGTAAAAGAATTTAATTAATTTAAAAAAAATAAAACAAAAAAAATGAAAAAAAAAATAGTGTGGAGATGATGAATAGTAAAACTCTTTAATATTTGATTTATTTTTTCTGTTTTGACGTTTATCATAAATGGTAAATTAGTTTAAAAACATTTAAATAAATATACTGCAGATCTATGACAATTCCCATGAAACTTCGTCGACTGCATTCGTGCATAGGCGTGGGCGTGCGGGAGAGGCTGGAAAACAGAGGCATAGACAGATCCGAGGAACTATATTATAAATTTATAAGCATACCATCAAGAGGTAAGAAGCTATGAGCAGAATTGATCATTTTAAATACAACAAAGTTGGAGAGTAACTAATTTAACTACCGATCACAACTAAGAAAACAACATAGAAGCCATCACCAAAACTCCTCAACCATGTACGCATAATTTAACATGAGATGAGGGGAGAGAGAACTCTCAAGGGTGAACTCAGTCTATGAGGACTGGCCGGTACCGATTTAGAACAGGGATGTGGCAAGAAGCATCATCTCGGTATGCGGCAAGGCCACGAGGAAGAGAAAGTATGTTCGGTCATGCAGGCTTTAGATTTTGTTCTAACTTAACCCCACCTTAGGCATGAAAAAGAAATGATGAGCCTATTTATACCAGCAAATAGAAAATCTGGATGAACGAACGAAGTCAAGGTGGAGAAGACACTCCAGGGAAGAGTTCTGATATTTTATTGAAAAGATCCATGACCTGGAATCGAAATTGTGATGCAAACAAGTTTATCATTAGATGCAAGTGTGGAATAATCCTTGACCAAGATGATAGGATATGAAAGAATACAGGTCAAATAAGCGGGGATTACTACAATATAGACAGAAATATTATAAATCCCGTCTGGTGTTAAAGCAGTTTGGCCATACCTCCTTGTCATTTTGGTATTTTGAAATGCTAAGTGGGTTCTGTGAACACTGGAAAAGAAATAGAATGTTAGAGATTTCGTATGACACGTTAAATAAGTGGCTTCAGAGTAGGACATACTTCCATGATCGCTGCTTGAATTCTTGGGTTTTGGAAGGCTAGTCTAAGTTCAGGATCGGCCATGATTTTTGCAAAAGCTTCTTCAGGTGAATGCCCAATTTGATCTGCCCAATGTATAAAAAAAAATTGAGAATTAAATAGAGGAAGCATAAATAGAATACTGATCGTCGACCAAGAAAACAAATGATAATTACGCAAGACAATGGCTATCCTCCAGTACTATTAGCTTTGAATATCTAACTGAATGATGCAATTTTATCAGTAATATCACATACGTCTTGAAATAAGGCGAATTTCACCATGAACAACAATATATCTATATATTTCATCATAGTGTTACGTAGAACAGTTGAAATTTTATGAAGTTGATGTGTCCAGGAATATTCTGTTCGGTAACGGATCAAATTCAGTTTAACATATAGGGGCAACAGATGAGAACAAACCAGACTACTTAGAAAGAAATACATTCAATGGCATATCGGCAAACAGAAACACAGGCATAAGCAAACATCAAAAGACTATCTATGTGGTTGGTAATGAAAAATCCATCAATACGTTCATGTGCATTATGATTTTATTTTTATTTTTATAAAAAAAATCCAGAAGATTAAAATGCAATCATAGCCATCATCTGACTCAAATAACTCTAATTCAAAATGTATGGAACATTGAAAATAAAGTAGTGAAAATTTGATCCAAACTTACCAAACTGCTGCTTAAGCTCAGGACTGTTAAGATCAAAATTTTTGAAAGAATCTATTAGATGCTCGTCCCACTCACCATTTTCACTCATCATGTTATTTCTGGTAACAATATCAAGTATAGAAGAAGAATTAAGAACCATCACAAATTAGACAATATTGTAGGCAATCAGAATTTAACAAAAACTACCCAGAGAACTGCAGCCTAGAGGGACAAAAGGGGATAAATTAATAATGAATCAGCAATACGCCTTAGACCAAAGCAAAATATTGATTGCTTCGCATATTTTATCACAATATTAACATAGATACTACAGCATGTTGAAAGCTGCTGTTCCCAAAATTTATCCATTACTGAGCGGCAGTTTCACAACAATATCAAATGAATATAAGGGGAAAAAGGTCTTACATCATCTCCTCAAGTTGTTGACGATATTGTGGATTTTGTAGCATCCCTATTAAACAATATGCATAATAGTTCAGTGTCACTTAATAATGACTAAAGAATAACATTTGCATAAAAAAACTAGAACCGCAAGCTCTTGATTGGGTGCAACAAAATTAATTCCAGCCCAACACACTATGTAAAGCATACTTAAAATTCATCCCACCATTGACATAAAAGAAATTATTTGCATGCAACAAAAAGACAGTGGAAATGTACAAAGAGGGGACGATATCCCATGCCACAACTATGATAATGATGTGGTAACACTTAATAAACAAAGATGCAAGCATCAGATCTTCCAGAAAAAAAAATCATAACAAAGTCAGGCTCTACTCAATTGTATACAAAACTGACTTCTGAAGGCTAAACAATGGAGATACTGGCTTTTTCCCGAATAGAACCATGGCCTACCATTCTCAAAAGGGGAAATAAAAGAGAAAGTGAGACTAGTGTGTTTAATTATTTAAAATGGCAAATATCGTATAGACTTACAATTGAAGGTGTCAGGGACTCAGGATTCCTCTACTCATCACGTAAATGACTGCAAATAATATGAATAACACTAAATTACTTAAGTTCCAAAACCAATAATACTGGTATATGCTAAAACAAGATGATAGAGGCATAGCAGAGGATACAATGTTACCAATTTCTACCTAAGTTAATTGTTTACTATATAACTTTTTTCAAGCAACTTCAGTCATAGCCACCGTGACAACAAGGAAACAAGACCAATGATCTAATTATGTACAAACAGAAAGAGTCATATGAAGTGAAAACTAATAGAGTGAATGAGGCTTATTCTAAAAAAATGGAAGAAACCTATCTATATCATACTAAAAGCATTGCAATATTAGACCAGCCACCTTGGCATAATTGTAGAATATAAAGCATATGACCACAGTACACTGATAAATCCTATCGTCCCAAATAAGTAGAAAGTTCCAAAGGCCACGTATTTGTACCTTATAACCGTAGTGGCATACTCTTTTTTTTTCCATTTAAATAAACACAGTATCAAGGTAACATAAATTATTATAATAATTAGAAAGCATAAAATTGTTAAATAGACAAAGAATCATATTACGGATAAAGAAGCATCTGCACTGCTGGATCTTCCATCATTTTCTCCAAAGCTTCCACTGACAAAATAGATTTTCCTATACAAATATAAACCAGAAATACTTAGAATGTGTGAATCTTAAGAAACACCAAAATTGAGAGTAATACAGCAAAGATTTGTGATCCTAGGACAACATGGGACATATATTCATTGCATTTAATTGGATAAAGAAAAAAAAAAAGCAGACAAACATGTGCAGTTGCACATAATATATTTATTTGATATGCATCAAATCACCATGGAAGGCAATAAATGCGGATATGTTCCAATAAGTAATGGAAACAAACATCTATTTAAAATTGTCATAGAAGAACAACAAATTCTATTTTTGTGATACGATTTAGTAGTGTTGTCCCTATCAAAATTAGTTTTTCACCCTAACATAGGGTTTGAATGAAGACCTTGAAATTACCAAAAGATTTCCAGAATGTTTGGATTTACAAATCCTATATATATGTTTGTGCAATTTGGAAGATGGTCCCTATATGTATGTGCTGGTGTATTGTGAAGGAGAGAAATGATAGAAGCTTTGAAGACCGTGAGAAGACAATGAATAAACTGAAAGCTTTCTTTTTTAAAACCTTGCTCCTTTGGGCGGGGGCAATAGATTTTAATGGGCTTAATGTCCATGAGTTTCTTATTTCATTTGTAAATCCTAGTAAGGTATTATTCATGTATGTGTTGTGTACTGGCTATGCCTATTATTATGAATAAAACTTTTTGATTGCCTTAAAAAACATATCCTATAAATATAATCCTTTTTTTTCTGGGCATAGATACGATCCTTGCATTTGCAACTCTCACTATCTGATTTAAAGGTGATGACAGTGATACCTTAGTGACAGTGCCAATGAAGGTAGAGGTGATTAAATGGAGTTAAATAATTTGTGCTGGAGCGCATCCTGTTGTTGGGGTAGCTAGCAAGCAATTGTAGGATAACTCAAGTAACGACATGGTAATGGTGGTGGCAATATGATGGGAGGGCAATAAGGGTATTACTAGTAGCAGTGATGGGAGCTGATGACTGATGTGGTGGCAGCAGAGGTGGTGGTGTTTACAACATGCTGCTGCTGGTAGTTGCAAAGATGAGATAAATGACAAGTGGGCTCTGAACAACTTCACAAATGAAATTTAAAATAGAATATCCTTTTAAATCATCTATGGTAATACATGATTTGCCAAAATCTCTTCTTTTGCTAGTTTGTGTTTTCTTTTGCATACATCCTGTGTACTTGGGTTCCATCACTCTGCAATCTTTTATAAGATTGCATTACTAAAAAAATTCTCCTCTTTTGCTAATACAATAGGGAAATTGACATTCAGAAATTTCATGCCACGTCGTTGGAATTGAAATAAAAATAGAAAAACCACTGGAAATTCATCCAAACTCTTTCCAGAGAGGCCAAAAATGTCTAATATTTGTACAATGAATTCGAAGATTGATTTTGAAGATATATTGATGCTTAACTTTACAGGTTCCTAAATCTTGAGTTTTTCAATCACCACCAAGTTTATCAACTCATCAATGTTTCAAATATAATAGCACTACACAACAAAAATCTTGTCAGCAAGTTGCTTATTGAACTATTAAAAAACTTCATTAATTCCTTAATGAAGGCTCAGCTTCTCCTGACACAATATACTTCAATCTGTAATGATGAGAAATACAATTGACTACTTACCGGGAGATGGGGTGCCCTCAAAACCAGCAGAGGTACTGGTAGATTTGGACCATTGGGAACCATCCACAGGCTTAGACGCAGCTCCATTTTGGGAAACCTTCAGACATGCTCCATTAGTTAAATCTTAGCACATTAATTCAAACCACAACCGCCTTGTCCCAAAGCTTGACAGAAACTACATACCCCCCCAGCATTCTGAGTGTCCTTGGATGAATTTGTTCTGGTGACATCTTTAAAGCTTTCATAAGGACTCTTTTGCTCAGCTTCTTCCAGAGAAACATCTACAAAATCTGTTAGGACAAGTTTCATTATAATTCTAATAGGAAGAATATAAAAAAAGCATGATCTATATGTCAAACAGAAGCAACATCTCCAAAGGGCATGCACAAGTTGCATTTGACCTATAATAGCTACATGCAGTAAGTTGTGAAAATCAAGAAGCAGAAATAGATTCTTTTATGAAATTGAAATTTATCGCTAATAAGTTTATTTACCAAAACTTTAAAAGAAAGTTTACTTACCAGGTTTCTTAGATTCCCTTTTTACTTCTGTTTCATCTATGGCAATAGTTGCTGGTGTAGTCTCTACATTTGTCGCCGGCACATCTACTGTAACTGCAGATCTAGAAGCAGCTGGAGTCATTGAGGTGGAAGGCACTGGTGTCAAAGGCATTGGAAATGGAAAAGGTGACCCTGAAGGAAAAGCTGCATTGTTGAATTGGTTATTTTGAGAATTCATCTGTCCCATTAACGTCTTGAAAGCTCGTTGCATTGCATATTTCTGAAAGATTAAACATAAGTTTCATGCAAATTAGAAAATATGCGGAAAGAGTGCAGGTTATAATTAGTTGTGGCCATAGAAGATCCGAAGCTAAGTCACATAGAAGAAGAGATGATACACAAATCCCACAACCGCTGATAAAGACAAAAGAAAACAAGATACTAACATCAATTTAGTCTGCAACATATAATAAATACATATGCGTGAATGCATGTGTATGTATGCATTTATTGCGATATTGTATTGAAACCTAATTGCAACTCTAGGATTGAAGTCCATAATCCAAATGCAAAGGTGATAGGGTTTGGTAGATCGTTTTTGGTGTGAACCTCATATAGCTGATTATAAATCCAATCTCCTGCAGATGTATGCATAATTACCTCACATGCAAAAATGCATGAAAACCACATGAACCAAGAATCACCTCCCCCCCCCCCCCCCCCCCCCCCCCAAAAAAAAAAAAAAAAAAAAACCAACACCATCCAAACAACCACAAAATGCACAAGGTTAAAATCTACCTGCTACTTTGTGTGTCTAGAAATTCAGCCTGCAGTACATAATCCAAGTGTATCGGTGTTAAATCTGTGAGAGTTTGCAACCTAAGAGCATTAATAAGGTATCAGAGCTTCCATAATCATGTGTATATTTGGTGAATTGCATGAATCCTTTGATCTTGCACGCTTGCAATTTCTCTTTCTCGCTGCAAGGTTTCGAGGTAGTCTGCATATGTGCACATATATGTGATTGTTCCTCAATGGATGTCGAACGCTCCGCACTGGCACTATTTTTGTTTTCATTTTAGATTGGATTATGGTTCTGCCATGTTGATTCTGTATAGTTCTTAGCTGCAAAAGGTTACACTGCTAAGATAAATATTTTATTCGGCAAAGAGTTTTAGCATGGAAAATGAAGGGGTTTGGCCTGGTGAAAAAGCATTGCAATGGAGATCCATTCAAGTTGACCTGTTTGCACACCACTTTCTACAAATTTAAGCTATTGTCATGGTTTCCCAAAGATAGAGAATGAGTTGAACCATATATTGATATGTTAAGGTAATAAGGTCAATCAAATCATGAATATATATATATATATGAAGCTAGATTTCTTTAATATGCAATTAGATTGGAAGCACATTGGAATTCTATAGAGAAGTATTGGAATGTGGCAAAATGAATTCAAATATACATAACACGCATACTAGATTTCACCAGATGTGGTAAGATATGTGGCTATGGACCATGTACAACCTTTCTTTGTTGGTATGTCAACTCAAAAGAAAACAATTATAAACACGGCAAAGATCTGAAAAGCTAGAAAGAACAACAAAACACTAGTCTTCACCTATATTTGACCCTTAAGCCCCAATACGTGGAAACATATTCTTGAGATCTTGACTTGGACCAAAACTTCTAAATGTAAGCTCCCTTCCAAGCCTGTGGTTCTTACTTATCCGCATACCATTTTGGGTTTTCTTGCATTCCTTTCTCTCTATGTATTGCAGATTACCAAGTAGAAAGAAGATATCCTTGGAACAGCAACAGTGATCTTGCCTTTTGGACTTTTCCACAGCCCCAAAAAACCAACTCCAACCGGTCACCAAGTCTAGAAGATAACCCACAACTTCTGAAGACATTACCCATAATTTTGCAGGCTACCTCAAACCTTAAATACAAACTTGTATAACCTTCTTGGCAGTTCAGCTTTTAAGAAATCTGTTTTAGAGGCTACTTCAATGCAATCCCTAACAGAGGGGCTATATCAATGCAGTGAAAGATTCTTGGAAGAGCTTGCTTACAAGCAACATGGAGTCCAACAACATTGTGATATTCAAGTGTCATACACCCGGCAAAGAATTCTGTTGGGCAAGGGCATATACGTTGATGTTCAGTAACACAAGATCCCAAGGGTGAACATCTTTAAGAAATTTACTTGTTTAAAACTTTCATATCAGAAAGAATATATCAATCCAAACAGGACATTTCTATTAATTCAGGGACTTGGTAATCTTTCTCATTTTGAAAAAATGGCAGCACGCCCTACACCCTACCACTAAAAGGTAAGCAAATACAACCATAATTTGGCACACAAAGTTAGTCTAAAAGCAATTTCGCCTTTCCATTCCCATATTCTACAACTGTAATTTGGCACACAAAGTTATGCGAGAAAATCCCCCAAATATGTTGTCTTAATCCCAAACCACCACACATCTTCCGGCACTCGAAGAATCCAACCAGATGCTTCCCTACCTTCCACAGGATCATGGAAAAAAAGCCCATCCCCTTTAATAGTCCCAACGTTCTCTTGAAATTTTGCACAATTCATGCATTCAAATTCAACCAGAACCCATTAGGGTGCAACCTAGTGGTCTAATGATGGACTTAGATGAGCTATAGACTCGGACATCCTGGGTTTGATTCCGTACTAGGAGTTTCCTGAACTACCTGATACACGTTCTGGTGGGTGGGGGTGTCATGTATGAAAGCATGAGTAGAGATCACAGTTTTTATCCAGGTATTTGTAGAACTCTAAAACTAAAGGCCATCAACCAAAGCAAGGATATGAATTGCTAAAGAAAAAAACTCAAGAGTTCCATTTTATGCATTCTTTCAATGACATAAACTTTTATCAACTATGAAACGACTACCTAGAGAATAGGGAAAAAACGAAACAACTAATTTGATTGTCTGGTGCACTAGACCAACCAGAAAAAAAAAAAAATGTCCATACCTCAGAGGAGAGAAAAAACCCACCTTTAAGTACGTAGCAACCTGTCATTTTCATTATTTTTAAAAAAAGTGCCGCAGAGGAAAACAGTATCGACGAAGGTGTACGACAATTTGATTAAGAAAAGGACAAGGGTTCCAGTTCTCACACATGAAAATAGTGCTGAGAGCCCAACGCCAACTCCGATCCGAAAGAGAGGCGACCCCCTAGAACACGGTCACAACATGGAAAAGATACGAACATCATACGCAGAATATTAAAAAAAAAAAAAAAAAAAAAACGAAGGGCATAGTATAATTACACATATGGCGGTGGTGGCGGTACTGAGTAACTGAGAGTTGTGGATTAGTGCCAACCGAGGTTGTTCCTTGATTAGTCGAAGAAGAAATGCTTGCAAAACGCCTCTCATGTCCCTGCCATTGTACCATCCCCACAAGCATATATCAGTAATAAAAACACAAAGATGAAACGTGTATAACAGTGGCGTACCCACTGCTCGCTGAGGGTGGCGGTGTACACAGTTCAGACGAAACGAGAAGACACGGCTAAAGGTAAGAAACCCGGGTTCAACTTGGCGGTGGAATTTAGGATGAGGCGGCGAGGGCGGAGGTGCAGTGGAGGCGGTAAGAAACTTCGTGGACATCATTGTCGATTCTTATCTGCTACGTACGAAATCAAAGATTTGAGCATTCCGCTGCTGTCTGCCGAACTTCAAAGTGAACTTTAGGTTGCTATTTACAAATTGAGCTGTGCTACGGATTATTGTTTACTACTGATCCGTTGAACACGTCAAAACAGACACATTTCAGCCCTACTCCCAGCCGATTCCCTCTCTCAGCCCACCTAACCCCGCCGTGCGCCACTTGCAGTCACTGGGTTAGGGACCTCGGTCAAGGCTCTAAACACTAGGTTCGCCACGCCAACGGTAGTTTCAAGTTGACCGAAATCTTGTTTTTCTCTTGCTTGGTTCACGATCAATGGTGGTCAAAATGACCAATATGGGATAGTGAGATTAAGTGTTTAGACTAGAATGAGTGATGGAATGATGGGAATTAATCAATGTAGTGTATGGCTAAAAAGGTGGTAGAGGCGCACGGCACTAGTATGGGGCTAGAGTTGGCACCACTTAGAACTTGAGTTTAGGGTTTGGAAAAATATGATGGACAGTTAGGGTTTGGAATGTGAGTGATGTGTTGGGCGACTAGGGTTGGCCGAATATGATAGTTGAGTGAATTTAGGAAAGTTTCCTAAATTCTTGGAATTCAAATGGAAAGTGGATATGGCTGGTTATGGTAGGGAGTTGGTCAATTAGGGTTCCTAAAATGTAGGAATACTAATTATGGTAAGTATGGTGGGCGGCTAGGTCAAGTCCAAATAAGGCAAGTGGTTGCCGAATTGGACTTGTTTGGCTAGATGGGGATTTCGGCTAGGGCAACACAAGATGATCACTCAACTTATGGAAATTTAACTAACACTTATGTTGGTCGAAACCTAGAGTAAAATGGATTGGAAGAGCCAAAATGATGAAGAACCTCAAGAATAATGTTGAATACTCAAGAACAAGTGAAGAACACTAATGCACTTGAATAAACAAATGATCAAACAAACACTCTTCAATTCTTGATTCACGAATTGCACAAGAAATGAATAAACCTCATATATTGATAAATCAATTTGGGATTCACGAATTTCACCCAAATTACCCAAGTGCAAAGGCACCGAAAATTGATCTCTCAAACAAATATTCTCTCACTAAGAGTTTTGCCAAAAGATCCTAATGCAATTGCATAAGGTTCTATTTATAAGTAAAACAATTTGGAAACCCCCAATAGGTCCATTTGAATTAATTAAATAAATAAAATTAAATAAATAAAATGGATAACATGATAGTGGTCATGGACCAAGTCTAGCCATGACATGCATGGCCCATGGTGGGCTAAGTGGTGCATGGAGGTCTTCGGGCTGGTCCATGGTCCAATGGTGCGGCCATGGCTTGTTGATGGTGAGCCATGGTGGTGCGTTGCATGGTCTAGGCTGGTGGCCCAGGTGTTGGCTGCATGGCATGGGCTGGAGCCATGCGTTGGATGGCATGCCTGGTGGGCATGCCACTAACCTGCTCTGCAAGGCACGGGCTGGCGCCGTGCGCTGGATGGCATGCCACTAACCTCGCTGGCGTGCGGCAGGATGGGCGTGTGGGGCATGCCACTAACCTCGCTGGCATGCGGTAGGATGGGCATGCGCTGGCGTGCACTGGCCATGCGGCACATGCGTGCGCGCAAGGCCTTGCAGTACATGGCCGCTCGCAGGGCCACGTGGCCCATCAATGTGCGCATGGGCGCACGGCACACTATTGCGCGCATTGATGCACGCGGGCCTGCGCGCCTTGCCGCACGCATGGGCCTGCGGCGCTTGGTTGTGCACCTGGGCAGTCGCCCACTAACCTCACTAGCCCTCATGCTGGGCGCCCCGTGAGTGCCTACGCGCGAGCCAAGGCATGCATGCATGCTGGGCGCCCCGTACGTGACCCCCCACGAGCCAAGACATGGTTGTGGGCTAGTCAAGGTGTCTTCTCCCACCATGACTAAGGCATGTGCGGCTTCTCTAGAGGCAACTTTACGTGGGGGTCTAACACACTGGCCACCACCATCGTCAGCCTACAGCCCCACCATCAGTACCGTTGATGCTCGTGTACTCCTCTCTCGCCGCACCGCGTACTTCTTCCTCGCTAAGCAATCGAATCGCGTTCAGCCTCTCTCCACCGCTGTCGGGCACCCAGCAGCGCCATTGACCACCTCATCGGCTTCCCCTCACATCGGCTACCCTCTAGCCACATTCGAGCCCCCACGCGCAGCGTCCTCTCGACTCTCGAAATGGGTCTCACACGAATTTAATCCCGAAATGCTGCATACCATCACCGTAAGCCAACCCAGCCACCACCACCGAGCCCCACGACCTCCCAGCAACCCCTATCGTCGAACCCAAGTCACGACAACCCTCCATCGCAGCTCAGATCAGCCCAACTCGAAATGGGTCTCCCCCTCTCTCGCCACCATGTCGCCACCGTACACTAGCCCAGCCACCACCACCAAGCCTCACAACCTCACAACAACCCCCACTGTCGAACCCCAGTCACGGCAACTCCCTCCTCTCTCTCCATCGCAGCTCAGATCAGCCCCCGGTAGCAATGGAGTGCTTTCAACTTTTCGAATTTGGGAAAGGGGGGAAGGGGGGCTTCGTGGGACTTTGTCAAATTGCTTAGAGATAAATTTGTCAATTTACTTAGCCACATAAAGTGTGTTTTGGATGATGCGGGAACAAGGGCGACTCCCAAGACTTTTTCTTACAATTTAATTCAACTCATCTCAACATCAGTTTTAGCGTCAACTACAGTTAAAAAAAAAGTTTTAGCGTCAACCGAGAGAGAGAGAGAGAGAGGGGGTTTTGTTTTCTGTTTTTAATTTTATTATGTTTTAATTTAGAGCTCTTGGTTAGAATAAGAATTTCTAATTGGGAATCGGTAATGTAAAATAGAGTCGGTATTGTATGGAGGGACCAGAGGGTATGTTTAATAGAAGAACTCGTCATAAAAATTCTAAACTCAATAAACAAGACATAAATTCGCGAACAATGCGTCTTATCGTCCTATTAGATTGTCATCAAGCGTATTACATCATTTATAAGATTTATTAGAATTAAAAATGAGAATTTGTTTAAAAATTTTATTTTTCATACGTGTGAAATATTTTTACATTAATTATGTTAAAAAATTATCGATATTTTAATAAATTATAATAGTTATAGCAAATCGGTAAAAAGATTTTAAAACGGATGTAGCAATTCTCATTAATTTATATACAAGCTAACACCTTATTACATCTATTTTAATTTTTTTAAAAATTACACAAAATAAACCCACAACCTTATGTAATTTTCATAAAATTCATTAGAATTATTTTATAATAAAAATAACTTTATAATTTAATATACCACATTAAACTTCATCAATTTATAAATTTATAAATTTACTTTTATATATTCTCTTTATAATTAAAGTATTTTATAGTAAGGTACTGAAGGGATTTTTGTGTGGACTGATGCCAACTGAGAAGAGAGAAGTCGGCCCATTAGAGTGCTAACCAGAGGGCCCAGGGTGGATCCACCATCCATTAGCATTACGTAATTATCTCCCATGCATGAAATTGCTACTACTCTCTACTCAAAACATTTTCTTCCAACGTATATGACAAGACCATAGTATTGATCTTAAAAAATAAAAATCCAGAAGTATATACAGGAATGCAAGTCCTACTAACGAGTGAGACAAAAGTTAACATTCATCTGCTCCCCACTCTTACTCCAATCGCAACAATCAATGCTGCAAAAGGTGTAAATAGCTGCCATCAGAGCTGTGAAACACAAGGACAAGGAATGCTATATCAAAAGGGAAAAATGGAAGAACTCTCCAACCTGCTTAAGAAACATATGCAGGGTGAAACAGACCTTTCATGAATCCAAACAAAAGTAGCCTAAGCAAAAAGAGCTTGTCAACTGCCCCCTTGCCCTTTAAGAGGCACTCACCCAACAAAGCCGGATCTGTGGTGGATGGCATGCTTGTCATTAGGTTAAAGACAAAATAATAGATTCAGGAAGTCATCCTAAAGATATATTTTTTGATAGGTATGAAATTCATCCTAGAGATATATTACCAGTCACATGTCCAAGACATAATCAAGATAGAACAACAAAGTCCCACGGTAAAATATGGAATACTCTGGGTAACAAGAATTGTCCACCATGCCAGCCGCCTTAAATGTCCTGGTCAAGGAAGCTGTTTATCTTTTTCTACCACCCCGCTCTCTCAGAGAAAGGGCAAGCATTTCTCCTGCTCCGACATTGTAATATGCCAGGGACATATTGTCCTTGAGAAAGCCAGGTTTCCCACTCAATTTTTGCTTATTGGCAGGAAGTTGGATGTCCCCTGCAATTTTCTCCTTCAGACTGCCAACAGTTTCAGATAAGGACTGCACTGTGATCTCCAGAATCTGCCCTTTGAGATTTCCTTCTTCAACATTCGGAACAGATATGGTGATACGGACGGGCCCCTGAAAGAAAAATCAATCTTGATCAGGAAATCCAGAAACCCATTAATATAAAAGAATATCAAAATACCTCTGGAAATTACAAACAGTGCAACAAAACCAAACGCAAAGACTCCCCCGTACCGGATGCTGAGCAAGAAACTGGTCTTCCGGGATAAGCAAAGAATCATCATGCTTCTGCCTCTTTGGCTCCGGTTCATCTGGAAGCGGTGGAGGAGCTTCCTCTGGTGGTGGTGGTGGAGGCATTCCATGAGGCAACGGCGGTGGAGGCATCATAGGCATGGTAGGTGGGGGTACAGGAAGAGGAACATAACTTCGGGGAACTGGCATAGGCGTAAACTGAGAACCAGGTGGAGGTGGTACATGCATACTAGGAGCATGCATAGATATTGATGGTGGCATTGGGGGTGGTTGATTAACCAAAAGAGATTGCTGTCCAGAAGCCATTGACATTGGAGGTGGAGGCGGCCTAACAGAAGGAACCATAGGCATGACTGGTTGCCTGGGTGGGGGTACAGGGAGCCCAACACTAGATGGGGCAGAATACTGGACTGTGTTTGGAGGCATACGAGGAAGGTTCAAGGCTAGTCCAGGTGGTGGAGGAAGTGGACGAACGGATGGCATACCAGGTCTAGGAGGAGGAGCTGCAGGACCAGGAAGGTTTCTGGCGTCATTATTGGCAGCGTCATTTTGATCCTCTCCAAGCATGTTCTGCGACATGGCCTGGTTTGCGGTGCGTCCAATGCTTCCAGTGTGACCATCCCATATGACCTGTTTCGGTTGCTCGTCCTTCTTCTTCTCAATCTCAGCCTTGACAGCATTAGAGACTTCTTCCTCTGTGGTACCAAAAATATCTGGACGGGTTCGGGCAAGTCCCACAATGTTCCTGGAGATTTCATCGTCCTGAGCAAGTGTAGTTTCCCGAATCTTAGCAAACATCCTTTCTTTCTGCTCTTTGTACTTGGGATCAATGAGGGAAATCCTCATGTGTTCGGACATCTCGTTAATGAGGATTAACTCACCAGTAATTGGAGAAACAACAAATTTTGTTGGGTCTCTTTCTGCAGGTATCCTCTCCTCTGGTCTCTTCCAGTTCTTCACAATTCTCATTGGTGGTTCAGGTTCTTCTGTTATCTTCATGTCATTCTTCTTTCCATCATCGTTCTCTTCAAGACTAGCTGCCCTCATGCCCTCTTCAACAAGCTGAACTTCTTCTTCATCCATTTCCATTTCCACCTCCTTTCCTGGCTCAACAATATCTTCTTCCGCAACTGACACCTTACTTCTTCTTATAACCTCTTCAAGGGTCATTGGAGGAGGTAAGTCCTCATCCTCATCATCCACAAAGTCTATCGTTTCCACCACAACAAAATCATGCCAATCAATCATAGCCATCTCTATTCTTTCCTGCTCCTTTTCATCCTCAGCTTTCTGCCTAGCCTGCTCTTGTGACCTCTCCCACTCAAGCCGATTCATGCATCGCTCAAGCACAGCCGTCATGTCAGGGACACTCTTCTTTAGCTTCTCTGTCAAACCCTTGGGAGGCATCAACACTTTTGAATATGCATCGGCAAGCGAAGTGAAAAACATGAACATACTGTGAGTAGGCTTCAAGAAATGAAACTGTGGATTATTGATTTCCCTGCTTGTCAATCCTGTCAAGAATGACTTCCCATTCCGAGCCACAAACTGTGCCGTGAGCTTAATTATATCCAGTTCTTCTCCAGTAATTCCTTCAGGAAGCCGAACAGTATACTGCTCAGCTTCTGGGGGCTCAACAGCTTTGCGTATGGGCATAAACTGGGCAGACAGATCGACCTTCGCTGCTGCTGCTTCGTTCCCATCAGCGGCTGGAGCAGATGGGACCGGCTCAGACGCAGCAGAATCAGCAGGTTGCAAAGAAGGCTGCAGCGCAGAAGACTGATTCTGAGCACGAAATTCAGACAGACGATGTTGATAATATGCATGGTAGGGATCCGATCCGTTCAAGAAATTGAACTTCACATTTCCAGCATTATTTGCAATAATCCTCTTTTCAAACTCTGGTCCATTCTTAGCAACAAACTGGGCAGTTTTGTCAACAATGGTTCTGATGTCTGGAGGAGGATGAATAATTCCAATAGTTCTCGTATGAGTTGCAACCGTTGCAGGAGCCGAATTAGCTTTATTCTGCTCCTCGTTAGATGGCCTTTCATCCATTTCCACATCAGACACTTGAGATGCGGGAAGAGGGCCAAGATTTCCATCAGAAGGGGGAGCAGGGAGGGGCAAGATTGGCAAAGAACCTAGCATTTTTCCAAACAAACAGAACCTTCAATATGAACTGAAAAAGTGACGAGCTTCAGCACAGATTCGTGCTAGATAAAACTGACTGCATATTATCACTAACTGTGATAAGAAATCAAAGCAAAGCCAAGTTAGTTCACACATACACGATAACTTTAAATCGAAGCAGTAAGTTTATAGTCGAGCTACTTCACAAATGGGAGTCGATCAAATAGAGAATTTAACACATAAGAAACAATCAAACTCTCAGAAGATAAGAAAAAAAAATTAAAGGGCTTACAACGCAGACCTAAAAACCCTAACCACGACTCCGTCATTAAATCAACCCGCTCACACGGAATGAAGACAATTGACTAAACAATAAATTATTTTTTAATTTCTTTCGGGAAAACCCTAGGAAGCGAATGGTTGATACGACAAAACAGAAAGCGAACAGATTTACATACCGATTATGTAGGTGGTGGGTACAGTGAAGGTGAGACGCTTCGTATTACTACTGGATTTGGGATCGAAGATATCGGAAGGAGATCGAAGAAGAAGCTTTCTTGCAGATATGGAGGAAGAGAGAGGTTGTGCGGCGCAGAGGGAGGTGGGAGAGAGAGAGAGCGAGAAGTGCAATATTGACGGTGGTCGATTTCTAACCCTCGCACAAAACGTCGATGCTTCGTCTGCCAAACTAGACGACGCCGTATGTAACCTTCATGTGTTAATACTTATATACACAGTATTTTGGAACACGACGACAGGTCGTTTAGAAAATTGAAAAGAATTGACATTTTTCCCGAAAATGGGTCCCGAACATTTCTCTCGAAATGATTTTTTTTTTTAATGATTAAAGAAAATGTTTTTTTAATGATAGTGATTTTTTTTAAATGTTTATGACGATTAAAACAATACGTAATAAAAAATTGAAATCACCATTCAGGACACTATTTCGATGATTGTACTACCACTCTTTATTTAAAGAATCCGGACGACAACAATTTTAATTTATAATTTTGATTATATTAGTTAATTATTTTTTTAAAAAACAATATGAGGAAATAAAACTAGCTTGTACCGGCCAATATTTCGGCATGTACCGGTCGATATTTTGACCTTTATTTTTTATTTTTTTAAACTACAAGCTTATTTGTTAACCCCCAATTCAGACTAGACTATTTATAATTTATATATATATTTTTATATAATTTATTCATATATAGACTATTATTTTAGAATATAATTTATATATATAATTTATTCATATATCGACTATCCCGAAACGGTATCAGTATTAAAATATTTGGTTTCAGTGCCTTGACCGATACGACGTCCGGTATAGTATTCAAAACATTGGTTTAAAGAGACTGTTTCATGTCTTAGAGTATTGACAATGGCCTAGCCATTATCAAGTCTAAATTTTGACTAAAATTTCAAGATTTTGGCTAAATCTTTGAAGAGGTTAGTTAATTCACATTGGGTTAACCATTCCAAAGTTAAAATAATAATATAATATTATATATTTTAATAATTTTTTTATATTTTACAAATACACTATATATTAATTAATAATTTAATTTTTAATGTCCAAACAAATTATTTAACATGAAAAGAAATGAAGAGAAAGTAAGAAGAAAGGAAGATAAATGAAAGAAAGGGAGAGAGGAGACGTGAGACTCGGTGAGAGTGAATGAGAAAAGTGAGAAACTTTTTAATAAAATTTTATTTTGGTTGGTGAATAGTAACTCACGGCTTTGATTTTCTATTTAATATAGCTCATAACTTGATTTGAAGTGATTTGACTAATCCAATACAACTGATTTTGGGAAAATTTAATCAAAATTTAGACTTGACTGGTATTTGGCTAGTCCAATGCCAATGCTCTTATACAGAAACCAAAGCTTTTTAGGATATAATTAAAAGTTATTTCATTGTATTAAAAACCTTTTCCATTGCCATAAACTCACATTTGCCTTAGTATTTTTATTTATCTATGAGACAGAATAATTCATAAATAATATTAATTACAAATGGATGGGTAAACACAGCGTTAATTATAAGACCGAGACGATGCCAATAATAATAAAATTTAAAATTTAAAATATAAATATATAATTATAATATTATTTTCATAAGCTTTTCACAACGGTGATTTGTCTAGCATGCGAACGAGCAGCCTTGCAAATAAAATTTTCATATTTCATAAACCATTACAGCACAGGATAAGCATCAATTACAGGGACGAGGTGAATTTAAGATTTTTGCTGTGAAAGCAATGTTGTGATGAAAAATATATGAGTGGAATGATTCGTGTACAAGCTTAAATCAGTTTTGGATACATAAAGATGACAAATGATGGTGCTTCCACGGCCCTTCCTGCCTGTTTCCTAGCACCTATTTTTTCACGATGCCATTTGGTAAACCTATAAAACACCACAACATCATCAACGCGACATTGAAATCGAGATGGACACTAAAAATGTTCGAGAGAAACAGAGACAGAGATAGAGAAGCAAGGAAAAGAAGAAAAATCATATGCACAAATCTGATAAATTTCAGTCTCAGCTACAAAAGGGGACGGACTCCAAGAGAACTAACTTCATATGTATGCCAAGAATGGAACCGTGAAAGTATCATCTAGGACCCGATAATTCATCCGGAGGGATGTGGGAAGCAGAGTCGATGATCCAACCGGCACTTGGGTGGGTGAAGTTATTTCCGTCCTGACGGTAAACTTCCTCCTTCTGCCACTCCTCCCATCTTTCTGCCAATCCATCACCTTCAAGCATTCTAACTACCTCCGACATCTTTGGTCGTTCCATTGGAGCCCCTAATGTGCAAAGTAAGGCTACTTGGATCAGCTGCTCCACCTCATCATCAATATAATTACCCTGCAGATCTGGATCGACCAATGTTTCTAACCTCTTATCTTTCAAAAGACCTTTCACCTGAATGATCATTACTAATGTCAGGCAATTCAAATAATCTCAGACCTTAACAAGAAAAAGGAGACTATTTGTTTAAATTGAGCTACCTGGGGAGGCTTACAAAGGAAACTATTCACACAAATACCACATAAGTCCGTCCATGCAGGATATAGTATTCAGGAACACAGTGCTAATATGACATGTACTAGCTAAACAGGCATCAATAAAGTTAAACAAACTAAGCCACGACATTGAGGACTACATAGCAGCATTGGTGTAACAAACAGTTACAGTATAGTCTCTCATTTTCAATTACTCTTTTCTCTCCCAGTTACAATCTAATGAACCCATAGATCATTGGCAATAAATGGATATTTAGACACAAGCTTAAGAAGGATAGTGCATATCATCCTATAGTTCTCCATTTGAACAAACCCTTGGTTGTTGAAAAAGGAGTTTCCACTTAGCCATAATGGAGTCAACAAGGATGACAATAATGCTGTTATAACAAGGAACATTGCAATATAAACGATATTCTAACAAAAAATCATTCACTTAGCCAATCGTATCTGCATCTTTGCAAATTTGTTTCCCAAAAGAAAAAAACAACTATACTGCAAAAATGGTCACTTTCGGATATTCAGTTGTATCCAGATCAATCCCATACGTGTTTTGCTTTATAAGAAAAACAGCCACTAGCAGTTTCAGTCTCATGTCATACTCAGTGCCACTCCTGCTTAAGGGGTTTCTGGAGGTACTTGGATATGGTCCTACCCTTCAGCATTTTTGCATGAAGTGACCATTTTTGCGTGGCATTGTGCTTTGAAGCCCAAAACTTTTACTATTACACAAGACAATAGCCCCTAGTTTCAGTCTCAAGTGAGTTTGTAGTCTCTTTACCGAACCAGTTGCAGCAAAATGCTAGAATCTCTGGAAACCATCTAAGATCCCCAAAGGCCAAATAATTATTCAGATAGCACAGTCTTCAGTAATATACCAATGACAAGCAAATATGTGATGTGAAGATCTGACTTACGTACCCAATCAAGTAGCATAACATCGTCATCGTTTGCAAGCCGAGCGAGATCAAAAGCCCTTTGACCAGTTATCAGTTCAAGAAGCATGACCCCATACCCAAAAACATCAGTTTTCTCTGAAGATTTTCCTGTTGAGAGATACTCTGGGGCTATATGCCCAATGGTGCCACGTACAGCAGTGGTCACATGAGTATCTTTGTAATCCATAAGTTTAGCCAACCCAAAGTCTCCAACAACAGCTTCAAATTCTTCATCTAACAATATATTTGCAGCTTTTACATCACGGTGAATAATTTTAGGATCGCAATGATCATGCAAATAAGCAAGCCCCCTTGCAGATCCTAATGCAATACATTTCCGTTTGGGCCAATCAAGGGGGGGCTGAGATTCCGGACGCTCTGCATTATGCATATTATAACATCATGAGGAAAATTGAACATCATAAGACAACAGGCCACATAACAATGAAATTTCTATTTGGTATGTGCCAGGTGTCTGAAATACAACTAGTATTATTCTTAAGCATGGACAATTTGTTTGGATGTAGAGTCCATAAGAAGTCCAAATTTAGAGACAACTCCGACAGACCCAACTAGGTACAATTGATTATTTCATTTTTTTCAGATTAGCTTGGACCGAAACTTATGTAGACTTTAAAATCTAATCATGATAACAAGTTAGTGTCAAACACAAAATTGGTACACTGAGGATATATAGAAGTAAAGAAGAAGGGTATGATATAGAAAAATGGTCAACATGAGTACCTCTTAAACACGATGCTACACTTCCATTAGCCATAAAGGGGTATACAAGCAATCGTTCTGTTGGTGTCATACAAAAACCACGTAGACGAAGCAGATTACGATGCACAGCCATGCTAATCATTTCTACCTCTGTTTGGAACTGCAACTCCCCACCCTGGGTACGCTCCTCTTTAAGCCTTTTTACAGCCACTAGAGAACCGTCCGCCAAGCGTCCTTTGTAAACTTTACCAAATCCACCTCTTCCCAGAATGTTTTTATTGCTAAAGTTATCTGTTGCAACTTGCAGCTCACGCAAAGAAA
Organism: Juglans mandshurica; assembly: GCA_022457165.1. Lineage (NCBI taxonomy): Eukaryota > Viridiplantae > Streptophyta > Magnoliopsida > Fagales > Juglandaceae > Juglans > Juglans mandshurica. Next base: position 3,636,651 of record CM039621.1, on the reverse strand, counting down.
ACCTTTTAAGCTGGCCCAGATGAACTTCTGGATCTTCCTCAGCTGCAAAGATATAAAAAGAAAAAAATGCATCCAATGAAGCAACAAATCAATGTGGAACTGGAAAAAAGCATTGAATCACTAACCAGGTACATCAAAGAAATGATCCTGCGGCTTTCTTCGTCTCCACCAAGCAAGTGCAATTGCAGGGGCAGCAAAAAGCAGAGCAGCTCCAGCAGCAACTCCTCCAGCAATTGGTCCCGTGGAACTACCTGAAACAATTCACCATTTTAATCAGATGGAGAATCACTCTGTTATTACCTATCAAAAAATAATCACTCTCTTGTTTAAGGCCAGAACAAAACAGGAAACATAACGAATCACCACAATGACAAAGTGTTAAGTCCCTCCTTCCCTCCCTGCCTTCTTCTTAGGTCATGCTTTTTTGGGACACTGCAAACTAGAGTCATGAAAGGACTTTACAAGTGACTCAGATGGCATCATCCTGCTTTCTGTCTCCCCCTTCTACGTTGGGTCAAACAGCACAATGACAAAGTTGTGCTGTTTGAAGCCAGAACAAAACAGGAAACATAACTCACTAATCACCACAATGACAACGTGTTAAATCCCTCCCTCCCCCCCAACCCCCCAACCTCCTTCTTAGGTCATGCTTTTTTGGGACACTGCAAACTAGTCATGAAAGGACTTTACAAGTGACTTTTGATGGCATCATCCTGCTTTCTGTCTCCCCCTTCTACGTTGGGCGAAACAGCATCACCAAATATTAATCTCCAAAAATCAAGTCTGACGCTACAACCACTGTCAACTTTCTCCTTCTCTTCATTGAGGAAGGAGCTGGGGGCCCGGGAGGGTGCAAATGGATGGTAAGATCTGGAAGATGGTTTTCAAGCTCCAGCAGACTTGAACTCAGAACTCAGATAAAGCCACAATCAAAAGGTTGTAAAGCAAAACAACCGATTTGTGGCTGAGGCATTAGATGCACATACAATCCATTTCCAGATAGTTGCTACCAAAGACATTGGTTGCACATGAATCCTTCATGCTTATGTTAAATCAAAACAGAAAGGAAGATAATTGGAAGTAGATAGAAAGCAAAATCGGACAAGTTATACGTGACGTTGTTGTTGAGGGAAAGAAGTAAGAAAATCTCGAATATATAAGGGAAATACCAGAAAGTGCTAAAAATGCAGCAGACACCATTATTAATCAATTAGAGTTCACAGTGACAATGAAAGCATCAATAACAACACACCCGAAGAAGAAGGTGGTGGCGTTTGAGGTATAGGAGAAGGTGGAGGAATTGAAGACAAATTGAGTTGATTATTTGCAAAACTGCAAAATGGAACAACAAAAGTCACCAAAGAATTTGGATCAGCAATCAAGAATGCTACCAAGGAAAATAGAAAAATGAAATGCAATTAACCTGATAGGAGTAAATAACGAAAAGGAACCATTAACAGGAATGTCTCCTGTTAGATTGTTGTTTGACAGATCTCTGCATTTGAAATAGAATGAAGACAATGTCACATTTTTGTAATGTGCTTGATGCTGAGGAAACCAAAACATAAAATTTAAGGAAAATGCCCAAGACACGAGCAACTTTATGGACAGAAGATCACAAACAGGCAAAATTATTACCGTTCATGTGCACTGTCCATGAAATTGGCTGTGCATGTATCATGGCTAAAAAATTAATTGATCATGAGAAAATTAGACAAGATGGCACTCACAGGACTTGGAGTGACATAACAGTCGTTAAAGACACAGGAATTTTTCCTTTCAAGGTGTTGTTGTTGAGACGCCTATTCACACAACAGAAACTGTCATTTTACAAAAAAACAAAACGATATTGCAGTCACAAAACAACCAAATAATCCGTCATTTATGTCAATGAGTACACAGAAAGCATACGCTGCTTCAATAAAAGAATAATCACGCTTAGTCATATGCTACATTCGGCTATGATTTTTTTATGAGTTACATCCGGCTATGACTTATAGGTGTAATCTGAATCTTAGCATTAATCTTTTTTCATTGATCATTTGAGACTGAAATCGTTAATGTGTAATGCGCGCAAGTGGAGGTGACAACAATAAACCATGTGGGCAAAGGAGAGCGGGAGCTAAACAACTCAGCTAAAAGGTTATATTTGAGTTTATAAAAAGCATCCACGGGTCAAAACATGACCCTTACATTTGTGACTTTCCACCCTAGAGCTGCATACTAAATTAATGAGATGGATGAAGATCTTAAACAACTAATAGGAACCAACGAAACAGAAATTTTCGTAGGTTTTTCCAAATTGTTTGCTAGGGTTTTTACTCTGATTCCAAGTTGAAGTAGACAAGAAATGAGAGAGAAAATTAGAAAGAGAAGAGATGTGAAAGGATGCCTAGTCTGAAAAGAGAACACTACAATAGGGTTCTCTTCATGCTCATGTATTATTTATAATAGCCTCACACAACGCAAGTACATAAACACCCTCAAGTATTAAAATAATATTGTAATCATAATGTACTTATAAAAAAAAATATTGTAATCATAATGTAACTACCCAAGGAAAGCTCAAGCCATGTCTGCGCTTATTCCAAAGGGACTAGTCAATATTACAATTAGAGCCCTTTGGAATCATTATAATCTGCAAAAACTTTTCCCTCACTGGCAATGCAAAATCTCATTCACCACTCTCCCATACTAGCAGGTCACACATCAACTGGCCTTACCTCCTGCAATTTCTGGTTTAACCTGATACACCTAATGGACCATATTAAACATTGTAGGACTGCTTTATGTGCTAAGCTATATCTAAAGCCTACTGAAGGTAAATAACATCTTGGGCGCCACTGAATGATAAACATCAATAGCAATATATATATATATATATATATATATTTCCAAATTGTAGCACATGTTGCCTTTGGAGTTACAACATGTTTCACCTTTTTTAATTATTTTTTCCTGCCATCAGAATGACATCACCATCAGAAAACCTCTGCTACAAAAAGAGGTATATGAATTTGGAATAAGAACCAGCAGTATGCCGGACAACTTTATTTCCAGTGAATAACTTTCAATACCTTATCTCATGTCATGTGTGTGTGTGTTTATGTTTTTAACACTACTACTATGCGAATAATTTATAATTAACAAAAGAAAATCTAACAAAAACTCAGGTAAATTTTCTTTCAAAATATAGTTGGACGAAAAGCTACTATCTATATCCAATTAGCCATGTTTTAGCTCATCAGAATACCTGTTCTCAAGCAGGTGAGCCAAATAATTAACTAAGAACTAAAAGCGTAGAAGAAAGATTCGAGCAGTAAATAAATATATATACTGACTTGGACCATAAGAAGAGGGATATGTGGTCATACAGAAATCGAAGTTTTGAAAGCCTGCCCAATGTGGGTGGAATGCCTCCACTTAAATTGTTCAAGTAAAGATCCAAGCTCACCAAGTTTGTCAAATTCCCAAGCTCCTCAGGAATAATTCCACTTATATCATTACTATAAAGTTCCCTGTCATAACAAGATTATTAGAAGATCTGCAGAACAAGAAAAAAAGATAAAAAAAATACATTTAACATACCATCACCAAATTGCAAACAACTAATATTTACCAACCATCAATTTTTCATAATTGATATACAAAGAGTTGAATATTGAATGACGTAATCCACCATAGAAAATAGAAACATCTACTCTGTGCGTGTATTTTTATCTGTAAGTCTTGAAAATTTAAAAAGCAGGTGAAAACGTGCAAACAACGGCATAAATACCACAAAAACATGCAAGCAGCTAGATCATCAACATACCAATGACTTGGCTTCTAGATGAATATCTATCTCGGGAAAGCTCTACATGTAGTGGTTTCCTAAAATACCTTCTATATAAACACTTTGTTAAAAGGAAAGATGCTATACCAAGGGTACAACCCTAGTACACTTAGATGACACCCCCCCCCCCCCCCAAAATAAAAAAACTAACACCTAAAAGTTAAAGGGCCCAAAATCTCCCTCCAGATTTAAGAAATGCAAGCCATGACTGACGTTCACTCCAGATAGTGTAAAAGAAGAAACTTCAACTTGAGTATGGTAATTCAGTCCCCTCGCTTATCAAAAAATTCACACCCATCAAACTTAATGTATTCCTTCTCACCAGATGCACGACATGAAAGGTAAGCAAACCACCTTCCAGATTGCCCTTCCCAACATGACAATAAATCAGCAACTGTATTGGGCCTAACCCGTGAATCCCCAAACAGCCCAGATAGCTATTTCATAGTGAAGAAGTAGATGATAGGCTATCTATGTGCTTGATTTAAACTTACAAATATTGCAGGTTTTCAAGCTGACCAAGTTGTGGAACTAGCTGACCAGATAGATTTGCATTTCCAAGATCACTGTGTGGAACAGATACAGAAAAATAGCATCACCATGTTTTTAATATTACCAGGTAAGAGTAACAGAAGATCCAAGTGGCAAGTCACATAAGCTTACACTCGTGTCACCATATTGTTGCTATCACACGTTACATGAAACCATGTGCAGGGATTCACAAGGGTAGGATCCCAACTTTGCAGAACATTATTAGGATCGGCTAAGTTGGTCTTCAATGCATTCAAGGCGTCACCTGTCATACATGAATTACACAATCATTAGTTGCAAACACCAATCATATCAATTAAGACATTAGAAACTGAGAGGGAAAACAAATAGCATCCATGCTTCCTTAACAACATGAAGGGAGCTATCTTGTCATTGCAAACTGCCAGAACTGTCTTCTAGAAACATGCCATCAATTTATAACCATAGTTTTTATCGGTAGCCGGAAAACAAAAACTCTTTCAACTTGACATCTTTCACACTCAAACCCTTTTTTTTTTTTTTGGGGGGGGGGGGGGGGGGGCTTATGTACTTCAGAACTACCAAAACAAGGGTGTGTAGTGTTTAAATTGCAATTTTCTGGATACTGTACTGCCTGAGTGGGACACTTAGGAGGGACTTAATCAAAATTCCTAAGCATCATGTACTTGTTAGCAATCACATACTCTCCCAGATAACACAGCCCGAATTGCTCAACTGAGGCTATGCACTGTATGCATAATAAGTTAAACCCTCTAGATCACTGCACACAGTAGCCAGAGGGTTCTCCCCGAAATGCGTCGATAAAAGTATGGTGCAGTGAATAGTTACAGTCAACCCAAAAAATTTTTTAAGTCCCAAACTTCATATACCAACACATAAATCGCAAACCACAACGTTTCTTATGTGAGTGCGTGTGTGTGCGTGCGTGTTAACATAATTTTCCAACACCGAGATACAAATTGATTGAGAATTAAAGAGAGATGGTGAGATAAGATCACGGCTAACTGGGAATCAATATAAGTTCACAAGCTTCTTTGTTATGTTTTGCAATGGATATTTGGGCAACTGAACGAATAGAACTCAGATTCCGCTGAACTAGAAATCAAATTTACCATACAGCATATGGAAACAACAAATTACAAAATTCCAAACACACCCAAATTGCAAGAACAGATACTGTATCCCAAACTAGCAAAAATCATCATAAAAGCATGAGAATGAGTATAAGTTCCCCCCAGCACGCACCTTCCGCATTAGCAGAGACCTTTGATACGAAACCAAACACCAGAATTGACCAGAGATAAAAACCGCAAACGGGAACCGAAAAAATCAGCCGCTCCATTATTTCTAATCCTAATTCAAAGCATAACTCTTCATTCTTTATCCCGAACCCCTTCAAGGATAGCTAGAACCAAAACAATTGCTTCAATTCCTCACGACTGCTCGAACCCGTTGACCGATCGGTTCGCTTGGCCTCGTCGTTGACCAAATCAGTTCCAAGCAACCACCGAATACACTTGCAAGAGAGAGAAACACTGCGAAATCCAAATCCTGGGAATCTTTTCCTTCTTCTTTTGCTTTGAAACGAATAAGAGCTTTGTTTTGTATGGGATCCAGGAAAAGGAATTGGGGAGGAATAGATTAGAGTTTGATTCGGTACCGAAAAAGAAATGCATGCAGACTGCAGAGTCACAGAAGAACATGGAATTTTCAAACATACAGTTCAGCACAAGGCCAGGTTACACATAAAAGCGTGGGCTTATAGTCAAATTCAACGTTACGAATTTTCTTCTCTTTTATATTTTTTAATAACTTTTTTCGTTACAAAATAATCGTCAAAATATCAATTCGTTTATATTATTTTATGAAAAAATTATAATCCTAGCACTTTAAAGTGTATAATATAATTAATATGACGGATAATCAAGTCAATGATTTTTTATGATTTAATAAAATGTGTATATTAATATAATAATAATATTTTATAAATTTTACTATACATCAGTCATTATTAATCCTCACATTTCACATCTATCAATTTTTTCTATATTTTTTCATAAAATAGAAAGTATGTATAGCAAATAACGATAGATGAGAAAAAATATTCTATTCACAAAAGTAACTTGAGGAATCTAACGTTGAAGGAATAATCCATAAGAGAAAAAATACTTACAATCGTGAATTACGTAATCGCTTTGAAAAAAATGAATAAAACATAGGATCCACATGAAAAAAATTAATTTTTTAATAGTAGACTCTACTTTTTTTCAAAGCAATTACACGACGGTTACGTACTTCACGGTTGTACGTAGAATTACTCAATTCAGAAATATCCAAACTCTTTTTTATATATATATATATATATATTGTATTTAACTCTTTACACGCTATTCTGGATTAACTCGAGCACCAATTCCACGCACCAGTAAGTGACATCATGATCCATTACAGTAATTGATTTTTTTTTATAATTAATCAATATAAATAAATACATCGTATTTTATTAATAAAAATTATATTTACAAATCAATATATAGAACATACCTAATAAAATACTTACATTATATAATTTGATTTGAAAAATAATTTTTAAAATTAAAATCTTACAATTTAAATTATATAAATAGTATGTTTATAATAACTCATTATCAATAGTCTACTAAGCTAATAAGATTTTAGAGATTAAAGCTCCTCTCAAATTCTTACTTAGAGTCTCAAGAGGAAAAAAAATAGACACGTTTATTATTAAGTCGTGTAGTATTTATTGCTTATTTAATGTTATCCAGAGTATTTAAATGGATATCAATAAATATCGAGATATGCTACAATAAAATCTTACACCACACCTCTTCACCTGACCAATATGTGATTTGTTATTTTTGTCATTCTATTTAAACACACATATATTTAAGCAGTAAGATATAATGACAAATTAAATATTAATTATGTGAAAATGTGTGGTATAAGTATTACATGTATAATTTCTCATAAATACCATAGTGTCCATCTCTCTCCACTTAAATTAATTTTGATAGGTTAGATTACAAACACTAGTGTTATTATTTATACCATAACACCCCAAAACAGGCACTGATGAATATATTAATTTAGTTATTTTTATAAATGAACAGTGTTACATCGATTACAAAATGGAGTAAACGGAAGGCGTTGCGAAGCTGGCCAGCTTTATAGACACCGAGGAAACGTGGAAAGGGTCAAAGACGGAGGGCACGCACGCACGCACGCACCCGACAGCGCTGTCCCCACCACACCCTCCGTAGGAAGAAACTTTGCTATGTCCTCTTTAATTAAAGAAAGAAACAAAGGGATATGTTGGTGAAGAGTGTTCGGTTCTAATCTTACCCCCACCCCAATTTAGTCAACTCAATCATACCCCTTTCTAATCATCCTTTGAAAGTCACATTTCGTGGCTTTACTTCTTTGTACCTTATCATTTATTCAAGGAACCCAAAAAAAAAAAAAAAACTATACAGTATATTTAAACAGTCATTTTTCTTTAAAAAAATTTAAAATTAATAATAAAGATAAAAAAAATATCTATAGCATTATCGGTGCCGTTAATAACGACGGATATTTATTTAGAACTAGAGTAAAATCGATTGGAGGTCTCGTTTGGGTACAGAAAGATTCTCAATCCATCTCATATCATTTTATTATTATTTTTCAAAACTCTCATATAAAATATAATAAAAATTTAGTTTTTTCAAATTCTAAAACAGTAATAATATTCTAACAATATTTTATTCAACTTATCTAAAACCATCTTATCTAAATGAGAAAAGATATTTACAATCGTAAATTGTGTAACTGTCGCATAATTACTTTGAAAAAAGTGAATAAAATATAAGACTCATATAAAAAAATTAATATTTTAATAGTGGATCTCACTCATTTTCAAAGCGATTACGCGGTAGTTACATATTTCACGATTGTATGTAGAATTATCCATCCCCTAAAATGATAGTGAATGGAAAAAGCTATTTTGCCCAATTGGTACAGTAGGTAGTGCCAATTTTTTTGAATGGAGGCAAAGATAATAAATAACTCATAAAACTGAGTATATTTGAGGTGACCACAAACATCACACGTTAGGGTGGATAAGAATATTGATTTTTGGCTTTGGAGTCAATCAACTATCCCCTAAAACGAGGAAAGCAAGACTACTACTTTGTTGTTGGGACCCAAAAGTTAGGCTCGTCCATTTTTTAACTATTTTGGGCCAGAAATCTGAACAAGGTCCAAAAATGAGGCCGTAGGCTTTAATCATCGTAGCTGGCCCCCAAGGCCATGTGAATGCTGCCATGCCCATGAGCTCTGCAAGTCCAGCAGGGCCTAGCCGTTCTGGGTTCTAATTCGGCGTAGGTTCATGGCAGTGGATTGTTGAGGCTGGTCCCCGCAAAAGGGCCATATGGGCTAAAGACAAAATGAGGCTCAACCAGAGACATCCAAATAAGGTGAATTCACGTCATAGTATTAAGCTCTGTTAAGGTGAATTCCACTTTATTTTTTTATCTAAATAACTTTTTTTATATTATCATTAAATATCATCCTTGAATATTGTGAACTCCATTATTAATTATAACGGGTATCCATATTATGCATGTATCTCTCCAAATTATTAAAAAAAAAAAAAAATTATGAAGAAATTGTTAAGAATATTGTGGCCCTGTTTGGATTGCAAAATCGTTTTATCTCATCTAATTGTATCTCATCTCAATATTCAAACACCACAAACATAAATACTTTTTAATTTCTAAACTTTAAAATTTTCATGTAATCATTACTTAATCATAACAAATTTCTCAAATTTCCAAACAAAACAAAAAAATTATTCAAAGTTTTTAAATCACAAAATAAAAATTATATTAAAAAGTTAGATTCTAACAATATTTTAAATTTCTAATATTTTATTCAACTTTTTATCTATCTTTTTCATAAAACATTTTAATCAAACCATTTAATTATTGTATGGGGTTTTTCCCTCATTTTAGTGGGCTTGAGATGAGCAACTAAGAGAATAAGAAAAGAAGGTCCAATTAAGAACAAATAGGCCCTTCGGCCCTGCCCGCAGGTGGACTCCCTTGGATGCAACCTCCATGTGAGAGCATACTGCAAGGGGATAGGACTCGCTGTCTTGGAGATCCCTTGAACAACGTTCAGCCCTTAAGTACCTGCCCACATGAACAAGCGAGAAGCAAGGGAGACCCTTGATCCTCTGACAAAGCGACATCGATGGACCTCCGAGGACATCAGTAGAGTAAGGAAAATCAGGGAACCACGTGGCATTGATGGTACCACTACCCAAGCTACACGCTACATTAATGATGTTGTCGCAGAGGTATACCACATTAAAGGACTTTGACAAAAAGAACAGTAAAAAAGACATGAACTCCACAGGGGCAAGCACGATCTGTCCCCCCAGACGTCTGGTATAACTAGCAATTGTCAAGTACAAAAAATCTCTTTGGATTATAGATTCTCTCATTATTTACAAACTTTCAAAATACTCTACTGACTCTAGCATCAGAGACTCGCTAGCCCCAAGACTACCCTTTCTAGCAGCTTTCTTCTTCATTTTCACAAGCTCAGCTTTGAAGATCTGAATTGCTGGAACTTGGCTCAAAAGCTTACAAAACAGGACATTAACAATTACTATTTATATATCATCTCATTTCACTATTTAAACGAGGCCCGAATTTAGATTCAATTATTTGCGAACTAAAAGATATCATAGAATCATCTTAGGCGGACATGTCTTAAGAGATGCGAGTTGTAAAATGGTCCCCGGTCCCGTTTAAGCTAAAAAAAAGGGGGGCATGTGATATTATCCGTGGAATAAAGTAGGATGGATAGATGAGAGTGATGATCCATGTTCCATAGAGTGAGAGCCAGCCAATAACTGGTGGGAACAATAATGGGTTTCAATTCAAGAAAGAGTAATGTATAGCTATGTGGGACAAAGGAAACTGACCAACTTGCTTCATTACCAAGCCTGTACTGCCCAACCAACTACCAAAAAAACATACTCATTTCCACCTCACCCCAAAAGTTGCTCTCAACAGCCACGAGAAGAGAAATTTGGATCATTGAACCCGCTGTGTATTTGGGTGTTAAAAGATCTCTTTAATCCATCTCAAATAAGATTTATTATTTTTTTAACTTGTGCCGTGCAGTTGCTTTGAAAAAGAGTAGAGTCTACTATTAAAAAATTAATTTCTTTTCATGTGAGTCTTATATTTATTCACTTTTTTCAAAACGACTGTACGGTACTTACACACTCACGACTGCAGGTATCATTTCTCTAAAAATTTATACATATCTCCTTGTAATGAGTTGAAATTTGAAATTTAAATAAAATATTGTTATAATATTATTTTTTAATATTATTTTTGTTTTAGAATTTGAAAATATTGAATTGCTTATTGTATTTTGTGTGGAATTTAAAAAAATTATAATAATTAATGAGATGAGATGAGTTGAGAAGCTCTCTTAGTCCAAACAACTCCTAAATTGGATGAGACGAGACAGTTTATATAATCAAATAGGCCTAATGTACAGCTCCGAGAGCATCTTCAACTAATTAACTCCTTCACTCACTTGACATATCATCTGTGCATTTTGTGTTTGGAGCGCTTAAACTTGACAATTTGGTTGCATGGAAACTTCAATCCACCCATTAATTAAAGCCAAGGATAGAAAGCATGTACTTTGTATAAGAAGAAGAAGATGTTGACCTGACAACCACTTAAGAAACAAAAAATCATCCGTGAGCAATGATTTGCCCGCGGCTGGGTGCGTTTGTCAATACATTAGATACTATTTGGTGAAATTTGGGAAGCAAAAAGTGAGCCCATGTGATGTTTACCTGCCTATTTTGTCACGGAATTATGTCCACGACGTTGCCTTCCAATTTGTGCTGGCCGGCACGCCTAACGGTTATTGTTAGGCAGTAGTTTAGTACTATTTTTTTTTTTATAAATGATGTTTGTAGTCGTACAATGTATAAATATCATATAATATTTAAAACGAAAAAAAATACAGAGTTTATATGATAAAAAATTAATTTTTTTAATAATAAAACTTATTAATTTTCGAAACGATTGTACTGCACTTATATATAGCATTACTCTAATATCTATGCCTTTAACAACCTTCCAAATTAAGGAAAACCTAGCTCCAAACCTTTGTCTGTTTTGAAGAAATGTTGTCGATTTTAACACCCTCTTTTCATGAGCAGCCAACCTGTCTTCGCTATTGTCTTTATAACCATGATACTCGTATGGAAAACAAGTTAAAAAAGCATAATTAATCCTTCAAGAAACATGAATGGTTGGAATATGGCTCGTCCCAAAATGTGATGTTCCATTAACTCTCGTATTGGGAGAGAGAGAGAGAGAGAAATAAAGTAGATCGAGATCTGAATAAGCATAATAAAAATCTATTAGGTATCTTATCCATTCTCGAATATTAACAAAAATATAATTTCGTTCGTATTTCTCATGCATTGAGCTCGTGAATCATGATTCTTTAATATCTCACAAATTCGTGATATTGACAATGAATATTGGGGCAAAATTATGAATTTTTAAATTAATAAACAATAATAAAAATAATAATAACTTGAAAGTTGCCTCTCGATTTCTTTGTCCTGCTTAGCCTATTTAGATTAGAAGATGAGTTGAGATCGCAAATTTCATTACTAGTAATTACTATTCAACTCATCTCACTATTATTTATTATTATTCACAAATTTTAACTCGTAAATTTTATTATTATTCACAAATTATCTCAATTTATTTCATTTCATCTCTAAATACAAACCCATTAGTCCTCCATATAACATCTAAAAAAATAATGGATTAATAGTCGCTTTCTAACTAAATAAGAAAGGGCCAAATTATTAAAGAAAAGTTTTATGGCAAGCGATTTCGTGTATTAATGTTAAATATAAGACATTCGTTTAATAATTTTAATAAGATAAATGACTTTATTCTTTTCTAAAAAATTTAAATATAAATATGCGATTTGATGTGCTATACCGCTTGTACTTAAAAAATCTCTTATTAAAGTTGACAGACCAGCCACCGTACAGGTTAGCCAATCCACCCTATGGTGCCGTCCACCTTACGCTCTGCTTGACAACAGCGCTAGACTTAGCTTCTACGTTTCGGTGACTGTGACTAAACGGCTTGTCGCATACCAGTCATAGTCATATTTATTCCCCTCCTCATGGATCCATCATATAATTAAAGCCCAACAATTATAAAGCTCAATCATCTTTGAGTTGTGTATACGTCACGTTCAAGCGGGACCCCATGTCCCAAAAATCCAAAAAAAAAAAAAAAAACTCCAATTGCTTGTTTATAGTGCCGACGATTTGCATTGATCGTTATCTTCCCAATCCGAATCTACCACATCGGAAAAAAAATAAAAAAAAAATTCCGACAAGTCTGGCACATCACGTTAAAACAGCATTGCCGTATATCATTACAAACATGTGCCAAAAAGAATTAAACAGACACGTACGTGTATTGAAACATATCTTCATGAATCATGCTCATGCTAATTATTTAAAAAAAAAAAAAAAAGATATTCTTGATATGAGTCCTGCTAATCACTCAGGATAATGTTGCTTTATACACAATACACGTATATGTTATCTTCAATGGATAATAATACTTAAATCTCCGTTCCAGACTGGAATCAGAAAAAGGGTTTAATTTTTCCTTTTGTTTTCTATTAATAGATTTGATTAAGACATCTGTTCCATTGATTATGATCCCCAGCTGGCCTTTAATGACATAACAACATCATGTGATTGAATAAGGTCTCTTTAGATACATAAATATTCTCAACTTATTTTATCTCATTATTATAAATTTTTTAAATCTAAAAATAGTAATAATATTAAAAAATAATATTCTAAGAATTTTTTTATTCAATTCATCTAAAATCATTTCTCATCTCACTATCTAAACGAGCCCTACAAATAAATAGTCACGAATTAATTGGGTTGGAAAATAGGGGTACTCTCTATCCTTATATATATGCATGGGTGCTACATCTTTGTCAATTGTCAAGGATGAGGTTTCATTGTCCCTAATTTTAATTGGCTTGTACCACTCCATTTGGTTGTTTGCATGTTTTTAGCAATGTTGTCCTCAAAACAAATCCCATGAAACTTTGGTTACGTTACAAATCTATATACATATATATATATATATATATATATTCTCTATTATATAAGCGGCTATTGAGCCGCTACAGTAATGAACAGTAAAATTCTTGTTTTTCTGTGTGATAGTTCGTGTTTAAAGTGTTGTGTCTTTTCTATTATTCTATTTTCTTCTTTCGTGTCCGTTTATACGAAGTGTTTTTGATCTTTTACTTCCACTGTGTCAGGTGTTGGCAACTTCAGTCATATATTTGACTGAATGGTTTTATTTATTTGTGTCAGCTCCCTCAAATCCTCTCTCATTGTCGGCTCTTTCCCTTCCGAGTTCTCTCTCTCAATTCAGACCCTCTCTCTTTTATCTCTCTTCGGCTCTCTCCCTCCATCATTGTTCTTGTTTTGGAGGCATCTCTATTTTCATCTCAATTTTTCTCTCTATTTTTTCGTTTCTCGATTTGCCTTCATTTTATTCTCAGCCCCGCTTGCTTCTGGTCTCAGCCCGACATCTTCAGTTTCGCGGGGGTCCAAATCTGACTGTTTTCATCTCCATTTTTTTGTTTCTCGATTTGCCTTCATTTTATTCTCAGTCCCACCTGCTTCTGGTCTCAGCTCGACGAAGACCAAGAAGACGGATGCCCAGGAACCCCATGCTACACTCGAATGACAAACAGAGGTGCCTCCAAAATAAGAACAGTTATGGATTTCCCAAATTTGATATTTTTTTAACTTTTTCCGTATGGATCTCCCAAATATTAGATTTTTTTTAAACCTTTTTCCGTATGTTTTGAGGTTTTTTAATGTAGATCTAACTTTAAAAAAAGTTTTTCCATATCTCTCAGTTTTGGTATACTCTCGAAAACCCTAGCGTCGACCTGGTCAAAATCCTCAAATTTATTCCAAAGCTATCATCCACTTCGAAGAATCTGGGTTGCAAAAATATTTTTTGAAGTTTGTCTATCTTTAAATTTTATTTTTTGTTTTTGCTTTCCTTTTATCTATGCTTTCATTTTTTTTTCTTCCATCATTTATGTGTAGGTAAATGAACAAAGAAGTGATTTTTTTTTTCCTGATATTGCCTAAATTTTTATTTTACTTTGATTCTATTATTCTCTGTTTTTTTCTTGTGTCTTTTTTTGTTTTCTTTTTCCTATAAATCTCAACAGATGTTTATATCTTTGAAGATATTATCTCCAGATTTTTTTCTCTTTGAAAATTTACATTTGTAGAAGTTTGTAACTTGAAAATATGTAGAACATTTGCTTTTGTAGAAGTTTTGATTTTTTTGTTTGTTTTGGTAAATTCCTGGATCTTGTAAATTTATGGATTTATAGAAGTTTTTTTTTTTTTTTTTTTTTTTTTTTTTTTTTTTTTTTTTTTTGGTAAATTTCTATTGGTTTTTTCCCTTTATAGATCTCAACACATCAATTTTATTTTTTGTTTCTATTTTTTGTTTTTGCTTTCCTTTTATCTTTCCTTTTATTTTTTTTTTCTTCCATCCTTTATGTGTAGGTAAATGAACAAAGAAGTGGAATATTTTTTTTCTTGATATTCCCTAAATTTTTATTTTACTTTGATTCTATTATTCTTTGTTTTTTTTTGTTTGCTGTGTTTTTTTTGGTTTTCTTTTTCCTATAAACCTCAACAGATGTTTATATCTTTGAGGATATCGTCTCCATATTTTTTTCTATTTGAAAATTTGCTTTTGTAGAAGTTTGTAATATGAAAATATGTAGAACATTTGCGTTTGTAGAAGTTTTGATTTTTTTTTTTTTTTTTGGTAAATTTTTGGATCTGGTAAATTTTTAATTTTTTGTTTTCGTAAATTTCTGTTGGTTTTTTTCCCTTTATAAATCTCAACGCATCTTCACATATTTGAATATATGGTGTGCAGATATGGTGTGTATATATCAATTTCTTTTTTTTTTCTTGTATAATTTATGTTGGCTGTAATCTGAAAATATATAGAACATTTATGTTTGTATAAGTTTTGATTTTTTTTTTTTTTGGTAAGTTTTTGGATCTGTTATGAATTTGTCTATTATATTATGAATTTAGGATATAATTTGCCTTAAGGTAAATGAAGAAATAAGTAGATTTTTTTTTCTTTTTTGGCCTAAATTTTTATTTTACTATGATTCTATTCTTTTCTGTTTTTTTTTTTTTTGGTATCTTTTTTTTTTCCCTATAAATCTCAACAAATGTTTAAGATGAAATCATCTTATAACTCTCAAATAATTTTTTAAATTGTAACCAATGGGTCTGAAATCATCAAAGCCATAAATGTTTAACAATTCTGATAATGTACAATTTTATTTGGGTTTGTATTCTAAATTTTTTGTAACATGTATGTGTATGTACTTTTGATGAATGCATAAAAAATTTCATATTTAATTGAGCACAAAAGAAAATGAAAGTATACCTAATTTATTCCAAAATTCAGAAACGAATGCAGATTTTACAAACAATTTAGAACCCAAAAGCGAAGTAATAGATTTGGAAAAGTCAGAACAACAATTTTATCAGATGGCAAGCAGTAGAAAATAAATAACATGGCAATCTCTTTTATACTAAACCGCAGGTGGTCAGAGCGATGGAAAAAAAAAAAAAAAAAGTATCATCTGATAATTTGCGTAAGCGGTGGAAAACTTTAAAAAATTAAGAATCTGATAACAACTGTAAAATAATTTTGATTTTATACTTAAAATCAGTCGGTCGAAGAGGTGAGGGAAATCATAACATCTGGAAAAAATTTTGGCAGAAGCAAATTCCGATAAGAACTAAAAACGAATTCTGTAGAAGAACGGCAACAAAATTAGTAAGAAGAATGGTAACAAGGTCATAAAAGAAAAATAAATATACTTTCATAAAACTATGAAAGGGAAAATAAATAAACAACTTTTATTAAAACTCTTCTTTTATAATATATCAAGTGTGTAATTATTTATAAATTATATAAATATTATATCGTTACTTAATTAACCAAAAACATTTCATTCTTATTAATAAAAAAAGTAGTTCTAAAAAAATATATATATATATAAACTAAACAAACGTGCATTGCACGTTACTTACACCTAGTATATATATACATTATATATATATATATATACTCACTGTTTTCAATGTTATAGTTCTGATTCCACGACTACCTCGAAGTTGAACATGGATTGAATAATGGGTAATGAGACAAACAAATGGCTCGCGATTAGTAGTACCAATGTGGCCTCAGTCTATGGAAATTGATAGCCACCGCTTTCCTACGATTTGAATTCATTGCTAATTTACAGAATTTCGTCACGTAAATACAAAACCATCACAACCAACTATATACGCTCCACTTCAAAGTATCGACAACTCCATTTTATTTTTATTGCTAGCTTAAACATTTTAAGTTCCATTCAAGCTTTTTAAAATTAGAGATTAGGCTACATTTGAATTTTAATACGAGTTTAGTTAATTTGTAAATAGTAATATTTTGTATATCTCATTAAGATATGTTTGACTTTTTTAGTTTGAGATGAGTTTAACTTTTGGGTGGTTCTTCAGCCACCGCTGGAAGCTCTCACTGCATGGGGACTCCCATTAGTGTATTTTTGATATTTTTTTTACATGTATTTTTTAACACTTTTAAATATTTTTTAAAAAAATAAAAAATTTACAACATCACTAAAAAACATTTTCTTAATTACAAAATAAAAAATTTTAAAAAAAATCCCAACGAGAAGAGTAGCATTTCTATTAACTTTTTAGGTTAAAATGTATGAAGTGGGTTGAAATGAGTTTAAGATTAAGTTTGACTAATGAGTTGAGATGAAAATTAAAAGTTAAATAAAATATTGTTAGAATATTATTATTGTTTTGAGATTTGAAAAATATGAATTATTTATTGTATTTTATATGAGAATTTGTGAAAGTTGTAATGGTAATATGAAATAGTTTGAGAGTGTTTTTCAATCCAAACATAACTTAACTCTTTATTATGAGAAGTTGAAAAAGTAGTAGATTCCATCAATGATTAGTTTAAGATGAGTTATGTTTGATTTAACAACCAAATTTGATATTTTATCTTCTTAAATTATTACTTAATTTAAGTTAAATCCATTATTTGACTGTCTTTTATTTTCCCCTTGAGAGATCGCCGCTATCTTTGATCTTGTTTATAGAATATTATGTAAAGAGGGTCTATAAACTCTTCCAAAACAGTAATCTCAATGAATGCATTTTAATTGGTTACATTTTCTCTAATCGTGACATCAATTTACATTCATGAAAATGAGAATGAAAATGAGTGATCAATTTATTGAATTATATTTATTGTTACCTTTCCGGTTAAGGGAGAATGCCAATATTATAGTCAGACTTAGGCCTCGTTTACATCAATTTACATTCAATTTATTGAAAATGTGCTTGCCATATGTCAGTTTTGGATTGGTTAGATTGTTGGGAGTGAATGGTTGTTCCCTAAAAGTCAGACTTATGCCTCGTTTAATTACACATATAAGATAAGATGAAAACTGAATAAAATATTATGAAAATATAATTTTTATTTTAAGATTTTTAAAAAAATTAAATTGTTTATTATTTATTAAGTGAGAGTTTGAAAAAATTGTAATTATTAAATGAAATAAAAGAGATGATTTGTATAACCAAACGAGACCTTAGTGTCTATTACCTAAGAAGTGAGCTACATGTCGTTATTTACTAATTGTGAGTTTTATGAGCGAGACCATTATCTAGTAGTTTAGAAAAAGAGATTTGCTATTCATCATTATCACATATCATGCATTATACTTATTTTTTTATTTTTATTTTATTTTTCTTAAACTAATTGATTTCTTATACTTATCATCCATACACCATACATGTGGTAAGAGAAAAAAATAAAAAAATAAAAAAAATGTGTTTTGCTATGTACAAGCAAATTTGCGTACTAATATTCTTGTCTTCATATTCTAAATTAAAATTAGTACTGTTTTCAATAAAGTCTACTTTTTGACCAATCATATTGAATGGATGCGCGTATTAGTGCGCAAAATCGCTTACAATTAGATTTTTTCAAAATAATATGGTGTGATGATTATGAATAAAATTTTTATTTTTCTTAAAAAAATACTAATTTACCCCCCAATTTGCCCATATTGCAAAAGTGTGTTTTGCAAAAATAAAAGTGGGGCGAAGTGGGGCACGAGTAGCAGCTCCCCTGCCTCTTATCCCAACAAAATTATCTTTATTTCTTTATACACTTTGATTTCAGTGAGAATTATATTTATATATATATATTTATTTGAAAATGATATTATTTGTTATTTATAATCTTTTTTACGTTAATGCCATGTTTGCTTTGTAAAAGAAAAAAGAAATATATATATATATATATAAACATGCCCTCGGGGAACGAGTTAATTGACTTTTTATTTTGATTAATTTCTTAATTTTTTTTGGCGGGAAAACTGGATTGGGGGATGGATATTGTCACGGATACAAAGTAAAAAATGGGGCATGCCGCATACTGCCAGCCTCGCTGTACGTAGCAGCAAATATTTAACAGTTTTCAAGTCCCAAAATTAGAAAAAAGAAAAAACAAAAGAAATTCGATTTTAATGGGGATTTGGTACAATGGTAGGGTCTTCTAGGCAGAAGGCAGTGCCAGCCTGCACCACCATATTCACATGTTAATTACCAAACGAAAGGCGGATGTTTGCAACTTTAGTTTGCTAATTAACCAACCCCACGCGCATGCACTCACGTGACATAACTGCATCTGATCTAGATAGATAAATAAATACAAATAAATACTAAAAATGTAAAAGTGGGTTACAGTAAGATCATCCCCAGGACTTACAGCTGGACCTCCACCCGCCAACTCCAAAGTCTCCCGTGAGTGCCAATTTGGGCCCCGCCCACTTGACTGACATCAAAGTCGTAGAAAACTCTCACTCTCATTGGTCAGCTCTGCAGTGTGCTGGCCCCACCCCCCAACCAATACTGCGGCGGCTGGGCCATTCATCTCTCTCTCTCTCTCTCTCTCCCCAAAGGTCCGTCTCGGTATTTTCGTTCTTTTTTACTTTGCCCGCTTGGCTGGCTTCTGTGGCTACACTCCAAAACCTGCCAACCTCCAATACGGTTTGAATATTCCAATTCAAAAAGAAGTTTATTTAAAAAAAAAAAACATATTAAATAAAAAAAATTTGAACAAAATATCAATAATAAGTAACCACAACATGTGTAATTAAACATTTAGGGGAGCCGTCGCCCTTGTTCGAACCGAAACCTTCGATCCGATTTGTCATGATTTATAAACCGGCACAAAATATAACAAGACATGACTTGAGAATTAAGGAAACATCAAACAAGAAAGATCGGATTGACGGGCCGATCCATGTAAGTGACGGCCGAAACTCAAATTTATATTTGGACAGGTTAATTTAAGTCCAAGTTGGCAAAGACGGCACACTCCGGCTCTTTCATGGACACTTGAGACAGGGCAGGTAGCGCACCTCACACGGTCACACCACATCTTCCCATCCATGCGCTGCAATGAACCCTTCTCTCTCTCTCTCTCTCTCTAAGAAGAAAAAATAAAAAAACAGAAATGATAGTGTCCCGAATGAGTTTTGTTTTTTTTTTATTTAGTGATGTAGAAAGTATTTTTTAATGATGTTGTATATATTTTTTTTAAATATTTATGATAATTAAAAAAATATATGAAAAAAATAAAATAAAATATACTATTTGGGACAATTTCAGTGACTGTAGCACCTCTTAAAAAAAAAATAAAAAGACCCAATTTCCCAATGTACGAGATATTTTATCGTTACTCCCCTGCTTTGAAGTATGAATCCTCTCACTCTCACTCATCACGCGCACGGTACTCTGTCTTTGTGTTGTGTATTTGTATTCACATAAAGGTACATTACCTGAACAAAATATAGAACGCAGAAAGCTTTCACGGACTTGAATGTAGCCAGCCCATGACTCTACAAGTCCATGGATCATAGATTCTCTCCCAAAGTGGTTGCTGCCAAAAAACAAGTCTCATTGAATGGGTGATTTATCTTCTTCTTCCCGATCCCCTGTCACGGGCTACTAGAAAACAACATGTGGGCATAATTCATAGTACACTCTTTCCATTCTATAAAAATATAACGGACCCAAATGCCCAAGAAACATTAACACTTTCCTTTATGCTTGAAGTTTTCTATATTTTATCAGCCTTTCACGTCGTGTAAAAGGTAGCCCTCATGGCAACTCCTCGAAACGGAGCACCGAAGGTCTCTGTTTTGCTCTGCTTTTCTATATTCTTTGTTTTCCTTTTGTTGAGCTCAGGCCGGGTGTTCGGCCAATCATCACCTGTTTTTGCCTGTGATGTTGGGAGCAATCCTGCGTTGGCGAGTCTCGGATTCTGTAACTCTTCGTTGGGGATTGATTCGAGAGTGGCAGACTTGGTGAAAAGGCTCACATTGCAGGAGAAGATTGGGTTCTTGGTGAACAGTGCAGGGAGTGTGAGTAGGCTTGGGATACCAAAGTATGAATGGTGGTCTGAGGCTCTACATGGAGTCTCTAACGTGGGTCCCGGGACGCGGTTTTCCAACTTGGTGCCTGGAGCTACTAGCTTTCCCCAGGTTATTCTCACTGCCGCTTCGTTCAATGCCTCTCTGTTCGAAGCCATTGGAAGGGTAAGAGAGTTTTACTGAATCTTTTGCTTCTTTCTTATTACCAGGTGTTTGCCTAGTGTCTTTCTTTCTTTGAGGTTCAAACCAAATCTCAGAATAGCATCTTCTTGACTTTGATGGTGAGGATGATTTTCATTTAAATTTGTGACTCATTGCAGATTTTTTATTGCCAGATTTTTGTTAACAGAGTTTGATGATGAAATAAATTGGTGATTTTTTTTGGGTTTTAGTTATTTTGGATAACAAAATCACAATGTGTCGGTTGTTTGATGAATTCATTGTATTTGATAAGGAGTAGTTTTCATCTTTAATATCATCCATCATTACGTCTGTATCTTCACTTTCCCAGCTGGGATACGACGAAAAACAAATGACCCAATCCAACAGGATAATGCTAGAGAGATATTCTTCGGTGGTTTATAGGTTCTATTGTTTCTCAGGAGATGGCATCTATATATATGAATTTTATTTACAGCTACCGATCCGAATTATCATCAATGCTTTCCCTTGAGATTTTCTTGATCTCAGGACTGAACTATTTATGGCCAATTAAGAAAAGTAGACGCTGCATATTTATTTATTAGTAATACTTTTTCCCCCCTCACTTTCGCTTTATCATTAAAAAGGAAGATATTTTCTCTCTCTTTTTTTCCACCGGCAACAACAAAGCCATACTGATACAATGCACATCTATGTATATAATAATGTAAGATTACAAACCGGCAGATTTATGAAATAGATGAAGGCTATAAATAATTTTCCAGCTTGCAGAGGGAAGGATACAGAAAGTGATGGTGATTGATTACTTAGAGTTGATATTATACATCTAATATCTTTTAAGTGTACAGTACGTGTAATATGGGCACTAAGCAACCATTATTAGAGCCAAAGAATTCAGTAACCAAAAGGACCAAAAAAGTAACATGGAATTAAGCACGATAGATCTCCATATGCTATTTGCATTCTCAGTTTTTTATTTTTTAAACTTTTTTAGCGTTGGAAGTTGGAGCAGTTGGCAAGTTGTTGGGACATTTTGAAATTTGTGGTAACAGAAGATCGTGATGCCAAAGTCTTTGCAAGCGCTGTCTCTTCTTGGGATGAACTTACCTGTCTCCTTCAACATTTTTCTTTATAATGATATTAAAACAAAAAAATATTAAATTTATTGCACATAGAATTGTGAAAGTTTTGGAAAATCCAATAGGAAAGGAATAATCAAGTGAATGTGCGAGTTGAAGATTGTTAAGCAAATATTGGTCTATAATCACGGAATTGTTATGGAACAGAAATTGCTTAATGGTTATTATCTATGGTGTACAGGTGGTTTCAACCGAAGCCAGAGCAATGTACAATGTGGGACTGGCAGGATTGACATATTGGTCACCAAATATTAACATATTTCGAGACCCCAGATGGGGAAGAGGCCAGGAGACTCCGGGAGAAGATCCCTTGCTCTCGAGTAAATATGGATCAAGTTATGTAAGAGGTCTTCAACAAAGAGATGATGGTAACCCAAATGGACTTAAGGTTGCTGCATGTTGTAAACATTATACAGCCTATGATGTGGATAACTGGAAAGGGACAGACCGGTACCATTTCAATGCCGTGGTAATTTACATTAGTTCAGCTTTCTTTGTAATCTAGAGCTAATTTTACTTTCTTATCTTTGGATTATAACTGTCATTTTCTTTTGCTTGTTTTGATTTTGATGAGTTAGGTAACAAAGCAAGATATGGATGATACGTTTCAACCACCATTCAAGAGTTGTGTTATTGATGGCAATGTTGCCAGTGTCATGTGTTCTTACAACAAGGTTAATGGTAAGCCGACCTGTGCAGACCCAGACCTGCTTGCAGGAGTCATCCGAGGCGAATGGAAACTAAATGGGTATATTTGAGTCTTCCTAATCATTTTCTATTATCTAGTCCAGGATGCACATCAGTGATCTTTAATAAATGATTATTGGGTTGCTGCAGATACATTGTTTCTGATTGTGATTCAGTAGATGTATTCTACAATTCCCAACACTACACCAAGACACCAGAGGAAGCTGCAGCCATAGCAATTTCGGCAGGTAACTTCATTTCCATCCTTACACATGTCAGAACAAGATCACTAAACTTGTAAAAATAGAAAAAAAAAAAAATCAATGCATTGAAGTCAATTTATTTAGTGAGCCTGGATTTGAAATACTAATTTATCCCTTACTTTTGGATGCATATCAAAAGTTATCTGACCGTTACCTTCTAGCACTAGAATTTCGGTAACTCTTATTGGTATCCCATCCAATTTCAGTTGTCGATATCTATATTTCCTGAGCAGCTTTTAATGGGGATAAATGTTGACTGTTTTTTTAACTGAACAGGTTTGGATCTAAACTGTGGATCTTTCCTGAGCAAACACACAGAGGCTGCGGTGAAAGGAGGACTTCTTGCTGAGGCGGCTATTGACAAGGCCATCACTAACAATTTTGGCACTCTAATGAGACTTGGCTTCTTCGACGGTGATCCAAGAAAGCAACTTTATGGCAAACTTGGTCCAAAAGATGTGTGTACGCAGGAGAACCAGGAACTGGCCCGTGAAGCTGCTAGGCAAGGTATAGTGCTGCTTAAAAACAGTCCAGCATGCCTGCCTCTGTCTCCTACTGCCATCAAATCCTTGGCAGTGATTGGTCCGAACGCCAATGTCACCAAAACCATGATTGGAAACTATGAAGGTATGCATTCAAAACAATTTTCTTTTGTCTAGTTGCTCACTTAATTGAGCAGCCATCATACAGCACTTGACTTCTTGATGTGGCTATCATTATCCTTGGGAAAATTGCGTCAATATTCGTTTAGTGATTTTTACGAAAGTTCTTCGTAACTACAAACAGATTTAATCGAATGATTTGATTCATAATATGGAATGATTGGCAAGCAACCGCACTCAAGTTTGAGATACATTGTCATAACCCCGGATTGAGTATAGGATAGTGGTACATAATATCCTCTTTATAATGATTTTAATTTAATTAGTCCTTTTGGAATATCGGCCCACATGAGGTTTTGACTTTTCTCGAATCATTACACTATCCAAGCCATATTCCTTTTTAATGACCAATAAAATCTCAAGGCATATTTGGGCCTATTCTCCAAAAAGACTAGTCAACGCCACTGTTTGAGCCCATTTGAATCATCATGAAGACAAGAACTTCTCTTCCCCAAACAACAGGGATCTCCTTTACCAACCTCTTGTACTCAATTCAGTATCTCACAATCCTAAATCATTTTGAAATCACTTTGTCTGATGTTGCTGGAAATTTCACAGGCATCCCATGCAAATACACAACTCCTTTGCAAGGTCTAACGGCCTCAGTTGCAACAACTTATCAACCTGGCTGCCCCAATGTGGCCTGCAGCACTGCACAGCTAGATGCTGCTAAGAAAATAGCAGCCTTGGCAGATGCCACTGTACTTATAATGGGCGCAGATCAGTCAATTGAGGCAGAGAGCCGCGACAGGATCGATATCACTCTTCCAGGACAGCAGGCACTTTTAGTAACAGAAGTTGCAAAGGCCTCAAAAGGACCAGTAATTCTTGTTATAATGTCTGGAGGGGGTATGGATATCTCATTTGCAAAAAGTGATGATAAAATTACAAGCATCCTATGGGTTGGTTACCCTGGAGAAGCTGGAGGAGCTGCCATTGCTGATGTTATTTTTGGGTATTTTAATCCGAGTAAGTGTATCGCTATCTTCTGTTTGATGATATCAGTTTCCCAACTTATTCCAAACAAGCAGTGGCTTGGTCCCAAGTCAAATACGCTCGAGTATGAAAAGCCATTCAATTTCAAAACATCTTCTCTAATCTATATATTTACAAAAACCCTATCACAAAACTATTCTGACGTCATAATTTTTTAGTCATCATCTTTCCATGACTTCTTTTGCTGCAAGCTGATAACATAGAAAATTGAAGCCATTGATCACTCTTGTTTCAGGTGGAAGACTGCCCATGACATGGTATCCGCAATCTTTTGCAGACAAGGTCCCCATGACCAACATGAACATGAGACCCGATCCATCCAATGGATACCCCGGGCGGAGCTACAGATTCTACACTGGGGAAACCGTTTATACATTTGGAGACGGAGTAAGCTATTCCAGCTTCAAACACCACCTAGTTCAAGCACCTAAGACATTTTTCATTCCCTTAGAAGAGAGTCACATTTGTCACTCGACAAGATGTAAGTCATTAGATGTTGGAGACCAGCATTGTCAAAACCTTGGTTTTGATATTCATCTGAGAGTTAAAAACACGGGAGCGATGAGTGGAGGCCATACCATTTTCTTGTTCTCTACGCCCCCATCAATGCACAGCTCACCTCAGAAGCACTTGCTGGGATTTGAGAAGGTCTTCTTGACCGCACAAACAGAAGCACAGGTCAGGTTCAAGGTGGATGTATGCAAAGACCTGAGTGTGGTTGATGAGCTTGGAAACCGGAAAGTTGCCTTGGGACAGCACGAGCTTCATGTTGGGAGCTTGAAAAGCTCATTGAACGTGAGGATTTGAATTAAATCATCAACTACTCTGCATTTTTCTACTTTTAGGTTTTGTTGGTGATGATGCTGGAGGCATTACCAAATACCAAATGGAATTTGAATCTACCTGATTAAAAGCATTTCAAAATGGAAAAGTGAAAGCTAGAAATAAGTTGAGGGAGTTGTAACAATTCTCTCCACAATTTACAATAGCCAAAGCTTTTAAAATTCAAAATTTAATAGAGATGAATGACTCAGCGCCTCATGGCCACCAGGTCTTGAAAGTCGCAATCGTTAGTTCAGAGGATACCGCTAGAACATTGACTTCTCACCGCATTCTCCAATTCTAAAGATTATCATGATGACAACGGTAATTTCTATACCCTTGTTGCAAGCAGGATTCGATTCCAGTTTCTTAAGCAAGCCAGAAAGCAAAGGTAGAATGAATACTTGGGGCTGCTAAGCCCACCTTTAAGAAGTACATGAATGGATGGGGTTATAGAAAGAAATTGTCCAATCGTTCATCTGCTTTCCAAAATGGGAATGGCCCTCTGCAACTAGTCGAAAAGTGAATTCATTAGGTTTCGTGCTTATGGCAACAGAAAGAGTATCCTCGAGGCCCCACAGAGGCTACGGAGCCTTTTTTGGGCGATGAAAATGTTCTGTTTCCACGCCATGCACAACTAGATAAAGCAAAGTCGTTTGGGCTGAATGCAGTTGTGACGTTATTTCCTTGCAGAACCATCGTTTGGGCGTAATGATATTCGACTACACTATCAATTAGTCATAACTTTCTACTTTTGATGGGACAGATCATAATTTACGCTATCTTTGATCTTCTTTCGACCCATTTGAACGAGTTAAAACCACCGCTGCCTTTTCAATACTCGAGCAGGAAACGGTTTTGCCGTGCTTTCACCAAACCAATGAAATTTCTTGGACACCGACACAGAAGGGAATGCACAAGAATGTTAGGCTTAACAGCCAGGATAAAAAGAGAAAGATTTGTGTAAGCTCTAAATGGACAAGAACCATGTAAATCCTTGTAAAAAAATTTCTATTTGATCAAAACAAAAATGCCCAAGTATACGAGATATATGCATGAGCAAGTTTATGTCTAGTTTAAAGATACAAAGAAATCATGAAAAGATCTGCCATGAAAATCAATAACAATTGACCAATGGAGTAAAATATTAAAAAATATTATTTATTAGTAGGACCTACTTTTTTTAACAAAAAAACTTATACGAGACTTGTTATTTAGGACTTGTATCTAATATTACTAGGATAAAAAAGTGAAGTTTTTGGCTCTGGTGCCATGATGCTACACGATGGTATCTATTTTGTACGAATTTACCTTATTCAGCAATAAGATAATTCACAACAGATTGATGAAATCCATAGTGCTCCTCTACTAACATCTTGAAGCTTTGCTATAGGTACCCTATGATGGCAATGGTGGCTAAGGATTCTTGTTTGCTTCACCCTCCTTCCACTTTCGTTTTCGTTGTCATGACAATACCTCCGAATCAATGGAATGTTCTTAGCCAAAATACCATATAGTAAATGCCTTGAAAAATGCATTTCCCAACTTACAAGTCTGAAGAACTTGGGAAATTTTCCAACTGACAGTCCCCTGTAGTCTGATTAGAACCCACCTCTAAGATTGCAGCAAGAGTTAATAGAAATGTTCCCTAACATGGCACTCAGATCAGTCTTTGTTGAAAATGGGAGGGAGTGTTGGCCAGGTGGCCATTAACTAGGTTATTTAACTCAACCAACCAGATGGGAAGGACTTTTTTTTTTAAAAGAAAAAGAACTTTGGAGACTCATCAACAGCCAAGTCACTCTGGATAACAGCCCAGGCCAAATATATATATATATAGAAGCCCACAGCCAAGAAGATATATTCATTTTACTGAAGAGGAAGACAACTGAAGATAATTTGACGAATAAAATTCTACTTTTGCTCAGCATTCTTTTTTGATACGTACTTTTGCTAAGCATTCTTAAAAATGATCATATGAACTAGCACTTTTTTATAAGTATATCAACCAACACTTCAAAAGTAACTTGTCTGCCTAAATCATTAAATGTTAAGGGTTTGACAGCTCACTAGTTCAGCTGAACCAACACTGCATGAGGCAATTACCTTCCAAAGATCTCTTTCCGATTCTGCTCTTGGTTCAGCATGTTCATGCAAAGCATTGTCCACTGATGATGAAGCTGATGGGAAGGGAGCTAAATTATTCTGCAGATCAGCTTGCAGGACTGCAATATTATGGCTGGCATCTTTGGTGATCACATGAAGCTTCCCGAGTAAACTGGCAAGTAAATAAGGAGCCTCTGAAGCAGTGAAGTCACGAATGGGAACATCTCCAGCAACAACTTTCCAAGCATCATCTTGGTAATCATATACCTTGATCTTGGCACTATCAAGGGAACTAGACGGATCCAGAGCATACAGCTCACCATCAACAGTGACAGACAATTTTGTTCCTGCTTGCCTTGCAGGCCATCCCTCACCCATTCCCATTGGCATTTCAACCCACGAATTCACCTCTGGATCATAAACTTCTCCTCCAACATCTACAAAAAATGGCCAGCAATATAAACTCTGAGGTACAAATAGCCTTCCCCTGTATGAAGTCATACCAGTGGCAATAGGCTTGAGCAGATCGGCCAGAAAGGCAGTTGGTAGCACCTGAGCTTTTGTAAAAGGCATGCTTGGTATTGGAGACCATATTCCTGTATGTGGATCAAAAACTTCAGCAGACTGAAGTGGGGTCAATCCACCAGGACCCCTAGTAACCCCTCCAACGACATAAAGCTTATTGTTTAAAATGCCCGTCTTACAATAAGCTCTACCAATTGACATATCAGTTGCTTCATTCCAAGCATTTAAAACTGGATCATACCGCCAGACGCATTTCATGGCCGAAGCTCTAGAGAATCCCCCTAGAACATAGAGGCAGCCATCAACAGCCCCAATGGCACAACCGCAAAGACGCATTCTATCTAATGTATCCTTCTTTCCAAGCCAACCTCTTATGACATCAGCAATTTTGATACTTGAGCCCACCATATTCCACATGCGAAGGGCAGTCAAACCCTTTCTAGATTCATCTTCAAAAGCACAACTTGGCATTGGTGGCAGCCTCTGCCATCTTCTGGACAGAGGGTCCAAAGCATACCATAGAAGCTTATCATTTTCAACTTTAGTTAATACATACAGCCATTCCTCTGTTATTCCAAGTTCTTTTCTCAAATTGAAAAGTTCAGCACTCAGAATGGCAGCCTTCCAGGACCGAGACACCAACTTGAGATGCAAATAGTTCATCCTAGGAATTCTAGCAAGAATCTGAATAGATATCTCATCAGGGAGACTGTAAATCAGTCTAGAATTCTCCTCACAAAAGCTTGATGACAACCTTTGCCGCTTGCAAATTTCACTTTGTGAAACCTCATATGGCTCTCCCCAAGAGTTGTTTCGGCTCAATACAGTCCCCATCGAAGTCTTCAGAATTTAATAAAAAACTAAACTCAACCAGCTTCTTAAACGAATCAGTTTGGTAATGTTAACAGTTCTAACTTCTAAGCATATCTGAGCTCAACACACTAAAAGAAAGAATGAAATGGTATCAGAATCGATGTCAAAGACCTATAAAAATAAAAATAAAAGAATCAATGTCAAAGGTCAATTATAAAAAATACACTGGCAGTCCTCAAATTTCCACACCAATTTGTCTTAAACAAGAAAATTCCTCTTATATTGGTTAGACTGTATCATGTTCCTACATATATCTTCATATTGCAACAGAAAGTAGTTTGTAAAACTCCATTAAAAGGCAGACTAATCACAACGTGAACCTCCATTCTGTTGCACCTTTCGTGCTTTCAGATTTGATAAATACTTCAAGGAAAAGGAAAAAAAAAAAAAATGCAGATTACCATCCCACCAAAATCATCGGCTAACAGAACTCTTTCATTTAGCGGTGTCAAAAAAGTCAAAGATACCCACAAGCAAATAATCAAACCGACAGATGCGGCGCCAACCTCACATGTTTCAACTGACCAAAAGAAAAATCTTAGTGCTAGGCATAAAACCAGAATGTTTCACACGAAATGAAATGAAACCCATTCTCCAGAAATTAAAAATGGACACGAAAAGATTGGGAAGAAAATAGATCCACACATAAAAAGAGAAGTGAGAAGATAGAGAGAGAGAATTCACTAGAGAGACCCCCTTTTTTTTATAACTGTCAATTAAAACAACAATCTTCACCTTCCTGTTTTCAATCCCTCAGCTTCTTGACAACCAAACAGAGGTCTTAACCAAAAACAAAATGAAAAATTAATGAAATTCTACAGGACAAACAAAACCCAATACAACATAAGCAGGACTAAGAGTGTATTAAACATGGGTTTCTCTAACGATAACCCGATGTATTTCAAATCTCATCGAATTAATCAAATTCTTTTTCTGGTGGCCTCACCGAATTAATCAATACAAGTTACAAGACATATCTACCAGAGACTACAACCAGAGAAATAAAGCTAAACTGAGCAAGCTCACTTTGAAATTTTATCGAAGACTAATCGGAGAAAAAAAACTCACTTTTTCGAGAGACGACGGAGAAAGCATTAGCTTTGCTTTGGCAGAGAGAGGATTGGCGTCGCTTCCGTGTTTTTCTTCGTTTCTATCAAAGCAAGCCGCGAAATAAACGAAAAAGGAGAGAGAGAACTTTAACCACCTAACGCACGGCACCCGGATTCTCTTCAATGCTGCTCTTTCCATGGACTGTGCAGATCCAAACCGTTGGAGCTTGTGGGTCCCGAATAATCACACGGTCAGTATTTTGTGCTGTTGTCAAATGCCCAGAGGAGGTTCTAATGTATGGGTTAAGAAGGGTTAAATTCAGCTACGACGTACGTCCTTTTCCTCACTTGTCGCACGTCATTCTTCCACGTCTTTGTCTTATCTTTATTCCAAACGTAATGATTTTCATATTTTGATTAATTTAAACGTTGATGGTGATTGGTTATTATACTAAGAAAATAATCTTTTACTTTTATATTAAATAAAAAAGAAAAATAATAAAATAAAGAGTAATACTAAATACAGTCTCGAAATGGAGACTGCAATACAAGCTTAGACAATTTTATCTTTAATTTTTTTTTAAATTACAAAATTATCCCTCTTGAAATGATGTTTTTTCTCATTTAATAAGGGGCCTACACATGCAGTCCTTAAGTGAAGACTGTAAATATAATTTCTCTAAAATAAACAGAGACGTTACAACTCAGTATATTTGTAATTACGTGAATTTATTTTTAAGAATTTTTTCTATTGGTAAACTGGCGTAAAAAAATTATATGTTTGCCTATCAAATTACCATTTCTCTTAAAGATTTCTTTATTTTGATTGATTATGTATTTAATTTTTTTAATAGTTAAGGAATTGATTATTAGTATATTAATATATATTTTTTAATTTTTAAAAATTTTTAAATATATATATATATATATATAATTCGAGTTTTTTCTCTAACCATTAAATTATCAAAATCATAAGATATGGGTTACACCTCGTGATCATGACTAGTGCTTTTTCGACGTTACAGAATAAAGATCACAGTCTCACTGGTGCAGTACTAGAAAAGGCCAACTTAATTTATTGATCACTTCATCCGGCAATATATGGATATCAATTATAATAAATAAGAGAAATGATATATATAATTTTTAAATATATAAATTTCGTATAAATCTTTTATAAAAAAATAGACTTTATCATGAAAAAGGTATGAAAACATACTTTTTCTTGATGTGACCATATTTTTTCAAACAAAATTGTACATTTAAATTTTGTATCTTACATTAATTACTCAAATAAACTAGTCTCTAGATACAAAGCTTGCAATTGCATCACATTTGGAGATCTATGCTGATCACAAGCAAATATATGATTATCATTTGACCTTTTTATTTTTACCTGGCTTCTAAATTATGCAACTTATATGGTATTAGATCTAAATCCAAAATAGTCACATCCTCGATCTGGTATCCTCTAGCTTGCTCTTACATCTTATGTATTAGAGGTGGGCAGCTAAGCCCTGCACCCCGCAAGGCAAGACAATGGTGGGGCGGTATGGCCCTAGTAGTGCCCCACCCTGCACCCAATTCTTCTTTTTATATAAATATATTAATTTGTATTAAGTATAATTTTTACTTAATACTTTGTATAAGTTGTAGTGTAGTAGATAGGGGTGGACCTACGATGGTTGTTGGGGGGCGATGCCAAAAATTTTCAAAAATATGCTTTAGTATATGATTTTTTCAAAGATTTCCTAATATAAAGATAATTTTACCCCCAAAACATTTTCAAAAATCTCATTTAGTACTTAGTTGTCTAGGTTTATTTTAGTTTTTTTTCATAATTATACCTATTTTTTATCATTAATAAAATCTCACATTCTCATAAGAGGCAATAAAATATCTTGATATTTTTTTATAAGCTATTTAGTAAATTTACAACCTCATTTTTCCTATTTATTTACATTTTTCCTTTTAAGTCTTCCACTAGCTAGCTTGTTTGGATTAGTTTTGTTAGTAAGTAAATATATACTACCATCAAGTTAACAATTAGGAGTGAATGCAACAAATCTTGCATAACTATTTCTATCTATATTATAGACCCTTTATAATATTCAAACTTAGATTCAACAAAAAAATTTATCTTTATTTACTTAATTTTTATCATTTGCTTCAAAAAATCTTACATGACTATTTCTATCTTAATTTTTATCTTTTACTTGAGTCCGATGGAGCTCAAGTGAGAGGTTTAGATGGGTGGCTTTAATAATTTAGTTTATCCCTAGATAACAACCTTATATGGTTAATGTTAAATGTCGGTGACACACTTTGCTACCTTAAATATCTGTTCACCCCTACTTACGACTAGGGGTGTAAACCGGTCGGTCTGGACCGGAGAAACCGACCGGACTGACCAAATGCATGGTCGGTTTCGGTCTAATAAATAGGAAAATTTCGGTCTTCAGTCCGATCCTGGGGTGGAGATTTCTCGGACCGGACCGGACCGACCGAATAAAAAATAAAAATAAATAAATAATATATATATTATTTATATAATAATTGTACAATTAACAATATAAAATTTTAAATATGTTATTAATACTTGTTAATATTCTATAAATTAACAATATTTTATATATATCTTCATCTAACCTATCACTATTAATAATATAAAATTTTAAATATGTTATTAACACTTGTTAATATTCTATGAATTAACTAATATATAAAATCAATTAGTTAATTATATAGTAATTATATAAATTAATAATGTAATTTTCATTTAATTTATTATCATTGACCATATAAAATATTTTTTATTGAGTTTGTTACATAATCCATATTAATAAATCACTTAATTAAATTTAGTATTTTAAATAAATTTTTTTATTAATTGATTTTTTTTTAAAAAAAAGTCAGACTGAATGGACCGACCAGACCGATAACTACCGGTCCCTATAAGGTGTTCGGTCTGGTCCGGTGATGGACCGAATATTTTCAATCCATCACCGGACCGGACCAGACTGACCGGTTTACAGTTTACACCCCTACTTACGACACACTTTGCTAATCGCCCCCCACACACCAAATCCTAGTTCCACCCCTGGTAGTAGAGTGACCATTTTATAAATTACCTTGACAATACAAGTCTCACACTTAAACAATGTGAAACTTTTGTATTACACTATAACTTATACAAAATATGCACTGACAAATTGAAAACTACATAGTTTTTAAATTATAGTCATATTTACAAGTTTAAATTTATAATTTGAGTTCAAAAATGTGTTTTTGATCACTTATGGACCCATAAATAATTTTTAGACTTAGTAGACTGTAGTCCATTATCGAAGTGGGCAAGGAGCGGGGCGGATTAATGGGAGTCTGCCCCCGTCCCCCGGTGTCGGGCTGAGGTACCCCGCCCCCAGGATACGGAGGCGGGGGGCGGGGTGAAAACCCCACCCTCGGCCCATGCGACATTATTAGACAATGAACGTGAAACCCAAAATCCATCTACACAAGCCTAGCCTTAAGATAGCAAAGCCCATGGTCAAGCTGCCGCATGCTCTCCCCTTCCAGCTTTTGCAAGTCGCCCAGACAACTTAGTCTATTTGAATAAATGATGAATTACTTGTATTTGTTTATTTGTTGTTATTATTTTATTCTTGGAAATACTTTTTAGATGAGCTGTATTCTAATTTTAGGAAGAATTTTATTCTGTTAGGAAACCCGTGTATAAAGAAGCAGTATTGTACATTCTCCACAATGCAATAACAGAACATGATTTTCACTCATAAACTTCCATGCGTAATTCTCTCTGCACGTCAATGCCATTCATTCTCCTCTTTGTTTACTTACATGGTATCAGTAGTCAGAGAGAACAATTCCATGGAAGACCTAACTGAAGACTCGTCTGATTCTACCTCCCCCCACTCTCATCATCCGGCAATCCACACAAACCCAAATACAAACACCTTATGTGCCACACATATGACCTGTTTTTTGAACCTCAATGACCCCGACAATCCCTTCTGCCTAGACAATGGCGATAACCCAGCCGTGCTTCTCATCACTGACCCACTCACTGCCGATAACTACCCACCTAGTCGCGTGCCATGTGCACGCTCTACATGCCAAAAACAAAGTGGGTTTTGTCACGGGTGATATCCCACGCCCATCCGACCTAGTTGACCCCTTGCTTGAATCTTGGGAGCGCTGCAACGATATGGTGGTTTCCTGGCTTCAAAACTCCATTAGTTCCTCTATCAAATCTAGTGTTGTCTTCGTCGATGATGCATGGGACATATGGCTTGACCTCCAGGACCGTTTCTCCCACCAGAATGGACCACATATCTTTCAACTCAAGAGCAACCTTGCCAGTCTTCTCCAAGAACACGACTCTGTAAGTGTTTATTACGGTAAGCTCAAAACCTTATGGGATGAACTCTCGATTTATGACCCCATTCCCGTGTGCAACTGTGGTACCATGTCTACTCTCTTGGATCGTTACCAACGTGACTGTGTTTTTCAGTTTTTGATGGGTTAGAATGATATTTTCTCTAATGTACGTGATCAGATAATGTGATTAGCTCCCATACCTCCTATCACTAAGGTTTTTTCACTTATCCAACAACAAGAGCGCCAACATCAGCTTAACCATCCTGCCCCATCCCCTGTTTAGGATCAGATAATGTTATTAGATCCCATCTCCTGTCACTAACCTTAGTTACTAAGGTTCTTAAAGGCTCTTGCCATTAAGAAACCCTTTTCCCCTAAAAAATTTCCATCCCAAACACGGCCTAACCAAATGAAAGACAAACCCTTTTGAACTCACTGCAAAATTACGGGCCATACACTTGATACCTGTTTTAAGGCTGGCAATGCCAAGGCCCCTCTCTGTTCTCACTGCCATTTGTCTGGGCATATAGTAGATAAATGCTACAAATTGCATGGTTATCCCCCGAGTCACAAATTTTTCAACAAGGCTCCTAACCCTACGGCTTTTGCTACCCAATCCTCCATATCTTCCCCATCACAACTCGAGGAGACCAATGACATCAAAGTGGGTTTAACTAAGGCATGATTTCAACAACTAATGGCGTTGCTTCAGCCAAGGGAGTCTTCCATTGCTGCTCAGCACTCCGCTAACCAGATTCAGTCCAAGTTGCCTTCTACTCATTCCAACTTTGCTGGTATATCTCTTTCATTATCCACACACACACACACGATGCACTACAATCCAACACCTTTCCTTGGATCATAGACATGGGCGCAACAGACCACATGGTATGTTGCCCCTCTTTATTCATTTCTGCCACATCACTTATCTCTCACACTATAAAATTACCAAATAGAACTGAAGTACTTGTCTCACACATCGGTAGTGTTCAGGTCACAACTTCCATTTGCCTCACCGATGTTCTATGTGTTCTGCCCTTCACCTTTAATCTCCTCTCAGCTAAGAAACTTGCTACTTCATTCACTTGCTATCTCATTTTCTTTTCTGATTTGTGCTTTATTCAAGACCTTCTCTCTTGGACAACGATTGGGAATGGTGAAGTGAGGGATGGCCTTTACCACTTGCTACAAATTGAAATTTCTCCTTCAAGTCTAGTCATAACACTTTCACAATTTTTGACACCTCATTTCACTATTTTAGCTTCTGTTTTGAACAATATTAGTGTTACCGACCTTTGGCATTGTCGCCTAGGTCATCTATATTTTCCTTGTCTTAGTTTAATCAATGATCCTATTATAAAGAACCATATATATTCCATTAATACTAAGCCTTGTTACATTTGTCCAATAGCTAAGTTACATCGATTACCATTTCCTACTAGTCAACATATAACATCTTCTCCTTTTGAAATAATACATTGCGATATATGGGGCTCTTGCTCAACAACTGCATATGATAGGTCTAAATATTTTTTGACGATAGCGGATGATATTACTAAAAATCATGGTCATACCTTCTTCATAGTAAATCTGAAACTAGAAAATGTATTGAATCTTTCTACAATCTTATTGAGATTCAATTCAATATTAAAATCAAAATCCTAAGAAGTGACAATGAGGGGAAATTTCAAATGACTGAACTTTTCAACAACAAGAGCATCATTCACCAGAAAAGTTGTGTTGCCACCCCCAACAAAATGAGATTGTAGAAAGAAAACATCAACACTTGTTAAATGTGGTTCGAGTTTTAAAATTTCAAGCTGGTTTTCCAATTGAATATTGGAATGACTGTGTTTTAACAACCACCTATTTAATAAATAGGACCCCGAGCCCACTCCTTCAAAATAAAACACCATATGAGTTTTTATTCAATTCTAAACCAACTTATGCTCATCTGAAAATTTTTGGCTCGCTATACTTTGCTTCTACCCTTTCTCAAGGTAGGAAAAAGTTTGATCCTCGTGGTCGCATATGTATTTTTCTTGGGTATCCCATTGGTATTAAGGGATACAAACTCATTGATCTTGAAACAAGAACTACTTTCATTTCTAGGGACGTCGTGTTTCATGAATCGATATTTCCTTTCCATTCAATTCCCTCCCTCACTTCTTCCATTACTAACCATCCAAATTTGGTCTTTACTAAATCTTTACCAAACTCCCTAGATTTTCCAGCTTCCATTTTTTTTTTCTGACCCTCCCTCACATGCACCTCCAGATGTCTCCCCCTCATCCACTTTACAAGTTGATTTACTCTCCCAACCAAACCCCCCTCTCCTATTCCTCCAATTTCTGGTTCCCTTCCTATCCCACCACCTCGCAGATCCACTAGACTTAGGAGAGCACCTCAATACTTGCAAGACTTTCACTGCAAGCAGACCTCCCTTCACGAACCAGCTCAATCTTAGTCCAAGTCTTGGCAGAACTCACGGGTACTTCTCATCCTCTTGCTCACTATCTCTCTTATCAGAAATTTACTCCCTCTTTTAGTGCTTTTTTCAGCATCCATTTCCACTACATCTGAACCAGCCACCTATAAGCAAGTCATGAAACATCCCGGTTGGTGCCAAGCTATGGAAACTGAATTAAATGGCTTAGAACAAAACCACATTTGGATCCTCACTGATTTACCTCCTAGAAAACAAGTCATTGATTGCAAATATGTCTACAAAATTAAATTCAACTCTGATGGGTCCATTGAGAGGCTTCAGACTTGTTGCTAAAGGGTTTACGCAACAAGAAGGCATAGACTACACAGAAACCTTCTCTCCGGTTGCCAAATTAGTAACTATACGGGTCCTATTATCTGGGGTAGCAATCCAAGGCTAGTCCTTATATCAATTTGATGTACATATCGCATTTGTTCATGGTGATTTAGACGAGAAAATTTACATGAGAAAACCCCCGATTACACTAAAGGAGAATCCCACCAAGTGTGCAAATTAGTTAAGAGCCTCTATGGCCTTAAACAAGTTTAAAGACAATGGCACTTCAAGTTTTCTTCTTCTTTCCTTGCTTTTGGGTTCAAGCAATCTAAAGCTGACTATAGTCTCCTCACTAAAGTAGATAGCACCTTTTTTACTGCTTTATTAGTGTACGTTGACAACATTATTGTGGCTAGTAATTGTTCGCAGTCCATTACTTCTCTCAAAACTTTTCTGCACACTCATTTCAAGATAAAAGACCTTGGTTGCTTGCGTTACTTTCTTGGGTTAGAGGTTGCAAGATCCTCTAAAGGAATACATTTATGTCAAAGAAAGTATGCATTAGACATACTTTCATATTCAGGTTCCCTTGGATGTAAGCCACTTAAACTGCCCCTTAAACAAGATTTCAAGTTGAGCAAGGATTAGGGGCAGCCCCTTTCAGATCCCAGCCCTTATAGAAGACTAGTTGGACGGCTATTGTACCTCGTATTCACAAGACCCGATATAAGCTACACTGTCAAGCTTTTAAGCACATTCATGGACCACCCCAAGTCTTCACATCTGGCCACAACTCACAAGCTTCTTAGATATCTCAAGACAGCACCTGGTCAGGGAATTTTACTGCCCTCCACCGTTACAACTAAGTGCCTATTGTGATTCAGATTGGACATTATGTCCCGACACACGTCGATCCGTCATAGGTTGTTATATTTTTCTTCGAAAATGTCTTGTTTCTTGGAAGTCAAAGAAACAAACAATGGTCTCTCGCTCCTCTTCTGAAACTGAGTATCATTCCATGGCATCCACATGCTCTGAACTTACTTGGATAAGATTTTTACATATTGACTTGCAGGTTTCACATCCACAAGGTGTCATGCTCTATTGTGACAATCAAGCGGCTTTACACATCGCCGCCAATCTAGTTTTTCACGAAAGAACCAAGCACATCGAGTTGGACTGGCATCTCGTCTGAGATAAAATTCAAGAAGGTAGTATCATCACCTCTCATGTTCCCTCACAAGCTCAATTGGCAGACAACTTCACCAAAGCATTGCCTGCCCATCTACTACAGCTGCACCTATCCAAGATGGGAGTAGTAAATCTCTACTCTCCATCTTACGGGGGGTTATTAGACAAAGAACATGAAGCCCAAAATCCATCTACACAAGCCCAACCTCAAGATAGCTAAGCCCATCAAGCTGCAGCATGCTCTCCCCTTCTAGCTTTTGCAAGTCGCCCAGACAACTTAGTCTATTTGGATAAATGATGAATTATTTGTATTTGTTTATTTATTGTTATTATTTTATTCTTGGAAATACTTTTTAGATGAGTTGTATTATAATTTTAGGAAGAATCTTATTCTGTTAGGAAACCCATGTTTAAAGAAGCAGTACTGTATTTTCTCCACAATGCAATAACAAAGCACGACTTTCACTCAGGAATTTTCATGTGTAATTCTCTCTGCAAGTCAGTGCCATTTACTCTCTTCTTTGTTTACTTATAGACATGTGCCGGGGGACAAGGAGGAAGCTATCCCGCACCGTATGATGCGGATAGCACCCTTACAATACGTACGTACCTAAGCCGGGAAGCTTTGATCATGTAGTGATCTAAAGCCAATGATCGGCACTACTGAAATACTACTGTGGTTGCAGAAATGGTAGATTTATTCAGTTAATGCGGGGGCACGTACGCAAGGTAGGTTTTTTGGCAGAGTGGTCCTGAGACCTTCGTGTTGTCCTTTTTTGTGTTGGTATTGCATTCATGCATGGAACTTATAATAAAGATCGGTGGGACTGATAATGATCAAGGCCACACCCTCTCTGGCAAACTAGTTATGTAGTAGTTGTACTCATAATGGACTCATCGGCTAGCTAGGGAAGAGGCTGTACGTACGTATTATTGCATAGCTAGGTCAATGCATCAGGCAGTACTGTGTTAATTATTTAGATTTTATAGAATGTTTACCTTTCATCTCTATATCTCATGCTGATCCAATTTAGATAGATTAATCGAAGTGATTCGATCAGAACTTACAGAGCATGATCAGAATGAATATCCCAAGAATCGGGCTGGAAATATGGGCATGAATTACGTACAAACTCTGTGATGACAGTCTTGCATGCCTTCTGCAACCTCATATATATACTGCACTTGGCCATCTGCTACTTCAATTACACCTTAACTCTTTCTGACCCTACCTTTTGATCTGTCCAACTGTCCAAGTAGACTTTTGCTCTTTTTTCAACCACGTATTAGCTAGCATGTATGCCTAGGGGCCATAACTTTTTAGCGACTATATATTTCAAGACAAAAGTAACCTCGTATCCTCGATCTACATCTTTTCGTATTATTGCCATTTTGATTTTTCGAAGTTAAAGGGAGGATTAAGGTTAGACTAGGTATTATAAGTTTGCTTTACAAGACAAGTCATAAGATAACTCTATCTGAAAGGTTTGATCGACCGGGCTAATGCATGGGTCATGATTCCGGTTTGAAGAAGGGCTAATACGTAAGTCGACATCCCAGCGTGCATTAACCAGACAAAGACAGGATGGGTGAACACATTCAAAACAATATAGGGATATTATTATTACACAGTACGGATAACACTACCAAGCATACCAGTCTTCCTACTGTTAGCTAAATCATAAAGACAGCATGTTTTCTCCCATTTTATGCTGTCTTTCACCTTCAGCTAGACAATAATAATATTCTATCCTAATTATTACATGTTGCCTCCCTAGCTAGCTAGCTGATCACCAAACGTACTGTCAAATATACCCGATCTTCCTAATTTGATCTCCTCCTTGAGCCATGATCAGTATGATGACATCCAAGAAGACGAGAGGCTTCATGTGCCAGTCTCCGGCAGCAACTGCAGTGTGCATGGCCAGCGATTCTCGCTCGGTGATAGTGCCCAGAAGGTCTGAGAGAACTCTGAATGACAATAAACGGTTAATCAAGAATGCCAAGTACTACTCTAAGCTTCATGTTGATCTGTCCCCTGGGCTCGCTCTGGGTAATAAGAGATCATCGGAGTCTGTGCCACGCATAAAAAGAGGTGGAGTA
Organism: Juglans mandshurica; assembly: GCA_022457165.1. Classification (NCBI taxonomy): domain Eukaryota; kingdom Viridiplantae; phylum Streptophyta; class Magnoliopsida; order Fagales; family Juglandaceae; genus Juglans; species Juglans mandshurica. Next base: position 3,595,844 of record CM039621.1, on the reverse strand, counting down.
CTACAAGAAACGGACCACGATCATCAGGCAAAGGCCCTAGTACGGAAACATTCTTCATTGGCTCCCTCAGACCATGTCTTCCAGGTCAGATTGATCCGGACAACCTTATCCAGTGCTGTTTTTTTGGTCTTGGTTTTACACATTTAGAAAGATCAAACCATGAAAACGTAAAATTAAGGGCAAAAAGCAGTATATATATTGGGCATGCATGCCGAGCGTCCAAAGATCCTAATGATGCATGACTTCTGTATTTCTTTCCCTTCTGCTTTGGTCAATTTCAAAATCTCAACCTACGACCGACCAACCGTCCCCGTTTTTCCCACAAACTACGATCCATGAACTAATTTTCATCCCTTTTCCCATCATGGAGGGTGGAGCAAAATATCTCCAATGGCTCAATTCAATTAAATATGAACAAGTGGCTGAGACATTGCATGGTACTCTTACGTTATGATCGATCCATTTACAATATTAACATTTGACCGTATCTTAGAATGCATGGATATATATATATATATATATATATCCTAATTGGTTAATTTGCGTCATCTAGTACTCATGTATGATCTCAATATATGTATATTTGGTTCTATTTATGTTTCAAGTTATGATCATGTTCTAAAATCTTCAAGAAGTAATTAAAATTATTGTCTATTTAACTTTTTAAGTTATAATTAATCTTATATAATAATATTGTTGCTATATATTTTGAGAAGTACTATATACATATATTAATAATGCGGAGCTATCGATCCTAAGAACCGGTGGGGTTCCTATATATACATATATATCCATTAATATGAGATCTGGCTTTGATCACATCATGCACATGATGTGATTTTCATCGGGTTCGATTGGGTTTTCACATCATATGTTGTTTTCATCAGGTTGTTGTGATGCGTGTATCAATTCATTGTCAAGGCTGTGCTGGCAAAGTTAAGAAGCATCTGTCCAAAATGGAAGGTATTAATTAATTAACTAAGCTGCTTAATTTCCAACTGCATGCAGGCCGGAGTACTATTATTTACATTATGTTCCGATATATATATATAATATATATGTGTGTGTGTGTGTGTTTTCATATATAAAATTTAGTGTATAGGATCGAGTATTCCGCCTAATTTATATTAACGTTTAGCCTATTAAAGATTTTTATCAAAGAAAGATGTTCAAGACAATTAGATATATATATGGCGGCCTCCTAATGTTGGTCGATCGAGGGAATTAAAAACCGAACATAAAATTCACGATAACATATATATCTTTATAATTCGATCTAAGACATGATGAGTGGTAACTCTGCTTTTTTTCCCTCAAAAAAGTCTGTTCTACCAAACTATTCTGTTTTGTTTATCATCTGCAACATCACCACGAAACATTAATTAAAAGCGTGGGCCACGAAGTGTGTTCAAGAATTAGAAATTATTGAACTCGTCACCCCTTGCATGCCCCACCCAAAAGCACGTGATCAAGGTCCTCGACCGACATGTACCGCGCGGCAGGCAGCTGGAACATGCCTGGCTAACTAGCTAGTTAATTAGCCAGATATTTACTACTCCTAATTGATTTCTTAATTCCGTTGGATCATCGATCGACCAGTACTTAACATGCATGCATATATATATATATATATATATATATATATTATTTTTTACATATATTATATGATCTGAACTAACATGTAACATGTACGTACGTACATGACTTGCATTTGTTTCTTCTTCTTAATTCCCCAGCTTTAAACTGAACTGAATTATTAGCAGGGGTTACATCGTTCAGTATAGACGTAGAGACAAAGAGAGTGACGGTGATGGGACACGTTTCACCAGTTGGAGTCCTGGAGAGCATCTCAAAGGTGAAGAAGGCTGAGTTCTGGCCATCATGTTAATGATCATTGATCAATAATGATATATGCATCCATCGATCCCATGCCATCATTCATGCCATGTTATATTATAATATTTACCTCAAATGGAAGCTATATATAAAGGAGAAGGACATGAAGTTTGCGCAGTGTTGCCAATTAATTAATTAATTAATCTCATGAAGCTGCTAGCGTGAAATCTCCGTCTTTTTGGTTTTACTTTAGGTCCTGCATGCATGCATGTCTGTTAATTTTGGTGGTCCAGGAAGAAAACCCATCTATGATGCAAAAGGCCGTGGCCAGAATTAATATTCCATCGTGCGAGTCCTATAGATAGTTGTATTATTGATGGTGACACATGATATATCTATATATATATATATATATATATATATATATATATATATGTCGGATGGAAATTAAAAAACTTAGGATCGACCTTAATTCATGCATGTCTTGACCTCTTTCTCTCTTTGGTACTACTCATCATGTTACTAATTTCTAAGAAAGTTTATTATAAGGATTAGGTTTTAAAAATTTTCATCGACTTTTCAAGTCACTCATATATTTTAATTATTTCATCAAGTTTTAAATCACTTGATACTATCTATATCTATTGATTTTTCCGTTGAATTCGATCGATGAAATTATAATGTATTTTTTTTTTTTAGTTTTAAAAATAATCACTCGCGTTAGCTAGGACAAAAGCATTAATTAAACCAACCATTAATTCGTTATAAAATTTGGTGTGTTTTAATTAATTATGAAAAGTACGTGGAAGCTGTCTCAAGTCACGAACTGCATGCCATGCATGCGTACAATTATTTTCTTTAATAATTTATTTGAAAAACTAAACTAAAACTGATCATTAATTATTTTATTTTATTAGTTTAGAAAAAAGTGTGAATTGATCGAGTGTGGTGCATGCATATATGGCTTAACTGGCGGGGAAGGAATTAGGCTCTCATGAGATCCCTCCCTCCTCATCATATCTCTTTTGGTTCTATTTCAAGATAAATAGAAAAATATTTTTCAAGTGGAAGATTTATGAACCGTATCATACGTTTTTTTAATTAAGGTATTGGACAAAATTTATAATATTGGAGGATATTTCGTAATCTGATCAATTTGCACGCTTAAAAAAATCACGAGATTTCGTAACATATATGATTGTTTAAATGTAGAAATCATGGATGGTTATAATATGATATCCCGAGAGTACCGGCAGATCGAATATTTATTAATTAACTCGATTTTTCATGGAATATCAAGAGGAGGCAGCTAGATCATATATATATTAGGTACTGCATGCATGATCAGTACGTACGTACTAATAATTAGGCCTGTGCAAAAAGCCCGATGGGCCGATCAACCCTCATGACCCGATTGGATTTACCCGACAATAGTCGGGTTCATCGGGTCCAGATCATCTAATGGGTTCGATAATTATCATGTCGGTTGAAACCGATCACCGACGGATTTGATCTTACGTTGATCTTCGGCATATTTTGAACGAGCTACTCGCAAAAACCCGTCGATCTACGACGGATTCCCCACTACTAATCAGACCTACCAAGAAATCAACAGTTATATATTTTTCTTTGAGAATAAATCAAGTAAAGCCTCTGCTTCCTCCCGAGGTGATGGTCGTTGATGATTTGAAAGAAATTTAAATAGATCTTGAACTAGATCTCAAAAAAAATGAAATACATTAGAAAGAAAATGAAATACATCATAAGCTTCATCACCGGTGAGGCATCTGACAAGTTCCAGAAGTAGAAGCGACGATCAACAGCAATGATCTGCGCACGGTGGGCCCTGACCACCCTTGGCTTCAAGGACTACGTGGAGCCCCTCAAGGTGTACTTGCAGAGGGAGGATGGGTTTCGGATACAAATGAAGGTGAACGGATGAGAAAGGCAATAAAAAGCAAGACAAATGGGTTTGACCCGATCCAACATTTACGGGTCGGGTCGGGTCGGGTCGGGCTTGTAATGATAATGGATAACGGATTTAGAATATAGTAATGCTCAATCAAGGTTTCTTTCGGCCCAACACCTAGCCCAATGGGGATGCACCACATCTTTCAATCCAAACCGGGTTTTAATGTCCTGATTTCGATGCTAACACGTACTAATCGTATTAATTTAGATAAAAATATTATCCATTGTCTATTTTTTAATGTAGCATAGTAATTTTATTTATTTATTTGTCAATCATTTAATATTATATTAAAAAATAAATAATAATAATAATAATAATAATAAAGTTAATATTTACTCGAACAAAATCTTTCCATCAAATTTAATGGTTCGATTATAAATCTTAAATATTATGCTTATTATAATATTAATCTTGATTTTATGAAATACACTTCAAGATTAAAAAATAAATAAAGCAATTACATTATATATAATTTTGATCATTGACGGCCATTAATATTTTATAGCCTTGTAGGCCTTTGGCTTTGTGGGTCAATGATATTTGTCCCATCTTTGGAGATCAAGCTGTGATCTTCATATCCCAACTTAAAAAAAAAAAACGTTGACGCTGACCACATGCATGCACATGAATGACGATGACCTCTAATCACAAAGTTAACTCTCGATACTTACCAGGTGAAAACGCGTCAAGTTTCGTAATTAAACACATTTTGAATTATCAACGTACTCATGAATACTCCTTCCCTATATATTAATGTAACGACGACTCAAGCCTAGTCCTACCACTTTAATTCTTAGCTTTTATCGCGCGGCTAGTCCACACCACACCCTGGTCACCTACGTACGTATATACGTTTGAATATAATCGAAAAGGCCATGGCTGTTTTGCTGAGTTCAAGCCATAGCATTGGCGCCGAACCCTTCCTTTCTCTTCCAGTACTTCCCAGCAAACGGCAACGGCCTCGGGTGCAATTTGTTGCTCATGTTTCATGCAGATCAGCTAGTAGTAGTACCAAAGTTGCCGGTGAAAATCACGTCGATACCGCGGCCAATTTCTACGAGGTCCTTTCTTTGAGTCCGAATAACGCCAGCATCAACGAGATAAAGAAAGCTTACAGAAGCATGGCTCTCCGATATCACCCTGATGTTTGTCCTCCTCCCATGAAGGAAGAGTCGACGAGGATGTTTGTCAAACTGAATGCAGCATACCGGACGTTGTCGGATCCTGTGCTGCGCAAAGAGTATGACTGCGAATTAATATTGGACCTCAGAAGTTTTGGGAGAACATTCAAGAATATGGGTATTAACGATGATGATGATCTGCATGGTACGAGAATTAGCAGGTGGCAAGAACAAATTCTGGAGTTGAGGAGGAGGTCCAATTTCCGTATGGCTGGAAAGGAGGTCGATTCATGGGGAAGTAGGATAAGGGCTCAGAATAATAAGGAGTACTGATACGTTTTTTCTTCAATATTTAAGAAGAAATTAAATATAAATTAATGCTTCTTTTTTCTTCTTCACAATAAAGATCATGTACATACGTATTTTACGTTTAATTTTGAACTATTTTACATTGTATTTGTATACAGTACTCGACGTACGTACGGTACGTCTTAATTTCCCGCTTGAACGACTATTAATCTTGATTTTAATTCTTTTTCCGAAAGCCATAACGTCTAGATTAATATATGTAGTATATATGTAATATCAGTTTTTAGTATAAACTATAAAGACGAATATTCGTTTATGAATTTGAGTGATTTCATTTTTCTTATATATTTAGAATGAGAAATTATACTCATCAGTCACTATTTATTCTCACACCTCACATCTACATATTTTTTATATATAGGTGTGGAGTGTAGGAAAGTGAATAGTGACTAATGAAAAAAATTTTCATTTACAATATTCTCACACATTTACAATTTTTTTTTAGCATATAAATAGTACATACGCACTACAAGAAAAATGGATATTTGTGACCATTTAATTGCGGTGAAAAGACTATTTGTGACCAAAATAGACTTATTTTAACTGTAAATAGTCATTTCGCTAGAATTAACTGGTCACAAATAAGCAGTTTTCTTGTAATGACGTATCGTCGCATCTATAATTTATCACGCATTTTCCTTTGTTTATACCATAAAGGAAGATTTAGAGCTATATATAACACATTCATATATAGCTTGCCTATTATATAAATGGGTTGTGGCCTTATTATAATAAATACTTTTATTAAAGGGAGTGCTACTTTAATAATTTAAACTCGAAATGGTGATTAGTATTAATGAAATCGCTTAAATATATATAATATAATATGTATATATATATCCATTTCCAACGTATGTCTTTTGATCTCATTAATACTAATTACAAAGTCCATATATATATATATATATAAATAAGAGATCCTTTTAATTAAAAAGTAAATAATTTGCTTGGAAGAGAGATGACTCTTATTACACATTATTATACTAAGAGAAAATATATTTGTAATTGTGAATTGTGCAACCACTGCGTAATCATTTTAAAAAAAGTGAATAAAATATGAGATATACATGAAAACAAATTAAATTTTTAATAGTAGATCCCACTCTTTTTCAAAACGATTATGCGATATTTATGTACTTCACGGTTATATATAAAATTATTTTTGTACTAATCAATTACCGGCCGTACGTGATCTTTGAAATTAAGCTTATTGGAAGCTTGTATATATATAAAAAAAATCGTACATAGACTACATCTCTCTCTTCTTTATTTTTTTGTCGTTGAATGTGAGGCAGTACTTAATATCATCGCCGAGATATTGTTCATGATCATGATGATGATGTCTAGGACGACCACGTACACATACAAAATACGGATCTCGATCGTATGCATTTTCATAGGGCTCAAATATACGTATACGTATACATGACGCACCATCATTAAAAAATAAATAAATATAAATAGAAATTACTATTGGAAGCATCCATTTTGTATACATGATGTAACATCATCTAGACCACACATTTTCTCAAGCGAGTGTTAAGAACAATCAACTAGAAACAACCACACAATAAATATAAAGTATGTATTACTATAATGATTTCTTTCTAGAATTACTCTTAAAAAAATACAAGCCTATGACAGTACCTGATCTTGTCCTCTTTTCGGTTGGACTTTGGGCCAACGTGACAACGTCGGACGTGAATTCAAACATACGAATTAAAAGTAATTGTTTGATTTTAACCTCCACGTACGTACGTACACTCCCTTAGCTGATCTCCAAACCCCTTGTTAATCAATAAATTAGTTTTGTTTCATTCATTAATCAAAATTAATTCGAGCCTTGCCCATGACTCCTGGCCGTCTTGTCCTTATTTATTTGCTGGACTATATATAAGGGGTGGCTCTACAGCCACCACGGCTCCCAGTTCTGCTGGAGTCCCACGTAGCGTAAAATATAGTATTTTTTTTTTTTTTTTATGCATGTATTTTTTTAACATTATAAAATCTTTTTTAAAAAAATAAAAAAATTATAATATCATTAAAAAATATTTACTTAATCATTAAATAAAATTAAAAAAAATTAAAAAAAAGTATAGCAGAACCGGGAACGGAACCGAGAGCGGTGAGAGTAGCATTATTCATATATAAGTGCCAAATAAGAACGTAGTTCAATATTTTTTCTATATTTATTTGAAATTTAGAAAAAGAATATATAATTACTTAATTTGTTTGATTTCTAGAATTAAATATCGCTATTGCTAGAATTATTTTTTCAGCCTCGATCGATGATGTAAATGATGAGAGGCCATCGCGACGAAATCAACTAGCTAGTAGTTAGGACACGACAACTTTATTAGGGCCCTTTTTGATACAGGTGTGAGATGAAAGCACCATCTCATCTCATCTCATCTCAAATAATAATTTTATTACTATTTATAATTCATCTCAATTCATCTCATCTTACTATCCAAACGGATCCTTAATCTTTTGTACTTTGGATAAGGGGAATAAAGATATCGAATTTCTTGACGGTTCATCTATAAATATACATAAAGGGCCGACCAAAATCTTGAGATTTCTACTCTAAAACAAAGGGATCTGAACACAGCGCCAAAACCCACAAGCCCTCAGTCTTTGACTGATACAACATATGCATGTGAGGCATGAATGTTAGCTTCCTTGCCGACCATTATGTTTGGTCAAATTAATATTTTTCTTAAGAAAAGTTGGATGAAATCATTGGCTCGGGCATCCATTGTTTCAAGGAATCTGTTATGAAATTAAGCAGCAGCTCAGTGAAAATCTAGGGATGGTAATTTGAGTCGGTTCAGTTGTATTCCAATTATAGATGAGTCAACTCTAATTTGATCCGACATAACAAAATACGTGTTAGGTTTGGGCCATGCAAACATGTCGGGTCAATCCACTTTTTACTAAGGCAGCTTGCAAGTCGATTGTGTGGCCCAATGCTATTTTATACTAAGCTTACTTTGAGCTTGGGTTTGATCCAACAATCGAGGCCACCTAGCTAAGGCTAGCTAGCTCAAGCTGGCAAAGGCACTTGCACTTAAATAAGGATTGATTTGAACGATCCATTTTCATCTTTAGCATGGGCGTTGGCATGATGGGCTTTAATAATTGAGAAATTCACCTAAAAAATAAAGATGTCGGCTTGGACTTTGTTTGCAACACCACCGACATCACATTTGAAAACTTGAGAACTCATCTTCTAATTATCCGTGTCTCATGTGTAGCCAAACCAGCAGCATGAAGGATGCCATCCTTTGTGCTGTGCCGGTGCTCGTCTGTGTTTGAGTTCAAAGAACAGGCATGATAAAAAAGAAAAAAGAAAAGGGTAAGACACACTAAAACTGTCAGAAATAATCCAAACTTTGAAGCAGGTTTCGACTCAAGTGGTCCACAAAATGAATTCTATCTACTTTAGTCACCACTCCTCGTACACAATCTCAATAAGTAAATTTAAGATAAACATGACAATTCTCCCTCGGATCATCTCTTCTGGCTCTCACAAAATTGACACTGGCAACAGCTCAGAAACTAGAAAATGATGCAACCACTAAGCCAACAAGTAGGGATCCGACTGAAATAGCGAGCACTGAAGACCCGGAGCTCCCTGGAGCTGGAGACGGTGCTATCTCATTCTCTCCAGAAGTGGCCTCGGGAGGGGCAGCAACCGAAACTGGAGAAGCTTCCGGTGAGAGATCTGAAACCACAGCCAATACATATGGTAGTAAGATACGAAATAAGTTTATAAACCAATTGCACCAGCTCTTCCATCCATACTCTTTAAGATTTAAAATTGACGTCCCTGCAATGTCATGTTGGTCCCCTAACAACAGAATGGCTATTGCATCCGTTTATGACACCTTTTACGGTATCTTATCAGTTTAGCTGCGCAGAGGGGTGTCACAGGGGACCAACAGAGATTTCTTGTGACTAATAAGGAAAGAAAATCTACATAAGTACACCTGATCATAAACTCATGGGACATAGAGACAGGATACTAAAAATAAGGAAAGTTGTCAAGACTGCAAACAGAATCAAGAACACAGATCCTACAAAACTGCAAAGGCAGTATTTAAATTTCAAATCTGATTCAGAAAGAGAATGTCACTAAGAATTCCACAAACTTCCATCCATGCTTATAACATGAAGAGTCCATAACAATGCTGATGACTATGAAAATAACCCAGTATGTCAAAGAAAATACAGAAAAAGTTATGCAACCTAGCAGTCGGACAAAAGCTATCCCATTAGATGTTTAGTACTGCTGGATGAAAAGCTCAATGACCAGTAGGGTCATTTAAATATTCAATGACCAGTAGGGTCTATTGTATGGGGTGGATGCATGTAATCTTGCTTGGTGGGGAGCACATGAATTGAGTGGGCTAAATAATGTCCTTTAAATTGCTTTTTTCGTTTGTTCTTTTGCACGAAAACAAAATCTGTAAAGTCCCGTTGCTACGTTCACAGAGAATTGCAACCGATCACTCAAAATCTTTTTATTTTTTTTACTTTTACTTTCACCATTTTTAAACAATTTAGATATTTTTTAAAAATAAAAAAACATTACATATTCATTTAAAAACACTATCTTAATCACTAAATAAAAAAAAATATTAAAAAACATTTCGGTGGCCACCATCGGTGACCACCTTCCGTGGGAAAACATTTCCCTACTTAGATATGATAACTATAAACAAATCTACAATGAGCAGTGTTACTCTGTCGCTTGAGTAGTAGCATTGCTCAATTATACCGTTAGTTTATTTTCAATTTTTTTTTTAATTTTATATTTTTTTCATATATTTAAATATTTTTAAAAAAATAAAAAATTATACCAATTCATTTAAAATCACTTTTAAAAAAAATTAAAATGACAAGCGGTACACTAAGCGGTAGACTCCGGACGGCAAAGTAGTATTTCTCATCTACAATTAGGGTGATGCTACAGCCCCCGCTAGGGGGCTCCCGTTGGGGTGTAGTGTTATTTTATATGTATTTTATTTAAGTAATTTTTTATATAGATCTTTTATTATTTTAAAATATTTTAAAAAAATAAAATAAATTTAAAACATCATTCAGAAAATATTTTCTTAATCAGAAAGTAAAAAAATATATATTAAAAATACTTTCTTAATCATGAAGTAAAATAAAAAAGTATGAAAAATATTTTTAAAAAAATAAAATAAATTTAGAACATTATTAAAAATACTTTCTTTAATAGAAAGTAAAAAGACACAAAAAATACTGTAATCTCATGCGGGAGTGGAGCTCAAAGATATAGCATTTCCCCTACAATTAATCCAAATCAGGACACATCAGCCATCGCAATTTTTTTGAGAAGTGACGGGACACCCATTGTCATGTCTCTCACATGCCAAAAGGAGACGTGACAACGGGTTAGAAACTTGGGAAGAATTTGCTCCAATTCTTTCGAGGAAAACTTAGTCCAAATCAGAATGCCACTGATAAACAACTGAAATAATTTCAATTTTGCTTTTGTTTTTTTCACCTTTTAGATTAGCATCAAACAAGTTAATAATATCAAAGGACTCAAATTGACATTGATAATTTTACGAGGAAGTAAAAACTGAATATAATTTTTATTTCTAAATAAAGATAAAGGTAAATATGCAGGAAGAAATTACGGTAGGGTCGGTCAAGATCAGGATCAAAACATACCAGGAGGAGCAGCAGCAGGAGTCAAAGACACTGCAAAACAAGAAAACCCCACATAATCAAATAATGAATCCAAACACAAACTCAAGTGTCAAGACAAATATGATAATTACAAAGACGACGACGACAGCAATTCTAATTCCAATTTCTTCCACAGAAGATTTCCCATAAAAACAGAAACATCAAGAGTCAAGCTCAGTCCTCAGATAATTAAACATTAAAATTTCCAAGAGAAATAAAAACAACAAGTTGATCTGAGGAAAAAAAAAAAAAACCGTTAGGAGAATGTTTCTGAAAAGCAACCTCAGGAAAAATTAAGAAGGAAAATAAAGGAAATTTAGAAGTTGAGTATCCTAAAAGTCACTGACGTGCGCAGTTTGCGGCAGCGGGAGCAGAGACTTTGCAAGCAGCGGGAAGGGCCATAGCCTTGGTGACATTCAAGACCACACCCAGAGAAGCACTGCTCTTGAAGGCCTCACAGAGGCAGGCTGCATCAGCCTTGAGCACAGTCTTGAGGCCAACACAACAATTTCCCTCTGGCTTGGTTGTGGTGCTACCTTCGGAGACGAAGGACAAGCAGTCAGCCATGTTCAAGATCAGGCTGGAACAGTCCACGGACGGCGCTGGGGCGTGTTGTGAGGACGCACCTTGCGCAAAATCAACGGCCCAGATGGCCAACACACACATAACTAGAGAAAGGCTTAGCCTTGCTGCCATTTTTGCTTTTCACAGAGAGAAAGAGAGAGAGAGCAGAGATAGAAAAATGGCTTCTTGGAGAGATAGGAGAAGGGAGTTGGGAGAATGTGGGGAATGTGGAATCGTGGGGGGTTGCGTTAAATAAGGGAAGTGGGAATTTGATGGTGAGAGTCTTTGGCAGCGCAAAGAAAAGGGAAATTGTAGTTAGGAGAGAGATAAAAGCGTACCAATTTTACGAGGATACAGAATGTTCTGGCTAAAGTACAAGGGGGGCACAGGAATCGGTGCAATGAAGGCTGTTTGTACACGTGTCAAATATTCATGACAGCATGCTATGCTAGACATAAATGACTATTTTTTTGGCCCTTTTTTTTTTTTTTTTTCTTGAGCAGGCATAAATGACTCGAAATTTGAAAAGAAAAAGGTCCCAATTTTCCGCAATCCGGAACGGATATTAATTTCAATTTGTAATTTGTAATGTTGCAATCAATGCTAAAAGGAAACGGCTACAAGATTTGAATTTGATTTCTTTGTTGTCTGCACAAACAGTCGAAACATCAGTTTTAATTGCGTGTGAAGGTTTCCTAATGCTGTGTTTAAAGCCTTAGGCTTCGTTTGGTTGAGATTATCTTAACTCATCTCAACTCATCATTATAATTTTTTCAAATTTTAACATAAAATATAATAAATAATTTAACCTTTTCAAATCTCAAAATAATAATAATAAAAAATAATAATATTCTAATAATATTTTATCAACTCAACTCACTTCAACATCCAAACCCACCCTTAAACAGGCAGAGTTTGTAGCGGTGTATTTGGTGAGTTTGAATGTTGAAGTGAGTTGAGTTGAATTAAGTTGAGATGATAAAATATTGTTATAATATTATTTTTTAATATTATTATTATTTTAGGATTTGAAAAAGTTGAATTATTTATTATATTTTATGTTGAGATTTGAAAAAGTTGTAATGATTAGTTGAGACGAGTTGAGAGTAGTTGATGATTCAACTTAAATATGTTAATTCAACCTAAATATGATACGATAAAAGCGGGTTAAAATTTAGTCTTAACAAATTATAGTCAAAACGAATATGATACGATTATTTAACAGTTATGACTTGTTTAAAAAGTTAAAATTATAATTATACCCTTATACTTAAAAATAAAATTGTTGGGATGTTAATTTTAAGAGTAATTCTACATACAATCGTGAAGTGTGCAACTCTCGCGTAATCGCTTTAAAAAAGAGTGGAGTCCACTATTAAAAAATAATTTTTTTCATGTGGATCCCATATTTTATTCAATTTTTTTAAAACGATTACGCGGCGGTTGCACAATTTATGGTTGTAAATATCTTTTCACTAATTTTAATATTTTTAATTTTAGACTTATAGTTAGTTTTATATTTTTTATAAATATTATGATTTTAACATTTATATAAAATTATACTAAACTTAATTAGATCAAACAAGTTAATTTTAAATTTATTTAACCAATTTATATAAACGAATCAAAATGAATTGACATGACATGATTCATTATGTTAATTTATCGTGTTAAGATTTAAAATTTTAACTTGATAAGTTTAACGAATCGGATTAAATTGATTTTATATAATATATATATATATATATATATATATATATATATATATATCTTGATATGATAATTGATAAGAACACAATCCATTATCACAATTTTACACCCCTACCATAGACCTTTGTCTGAGAGAGAAGAGGAATGCAAAGCTGGATCACACATGCTGTGGACTCTCAATAGTCCATTCAGCTGTCAACTTCATATATTTAATACATATCATTAAGAATATTGATATTTTAGTTATTTTAGAGCATGCAATAAATGATTTTTATAGCCTTAAGTATGTAAGTATTGCGTAATTATTTTAAAAATAATGAATAAATATAAGATTTACATTAAAAAAATTAATTTTTTAATAATAGACCTTAATCTTTTTTAAAACGACTGTACGACGCTTATTAATTTCATAATTATATATAATATTACTCTTTCAAATACAAAGTGTTGAACTTGTTACTGCTTAATTAATTTTTTTATTAATTTCTAGATGGTAGCAAAGCTAAAGCTAAAAGCCAGAGATTATTATAAGTATTTGGCAGTCGCAGTGGCCGAAAGGACATGTTGATGAATCGGGTCCATTATATGTCGTTTCCATTACTATTACTTTGGAAAAAATGAGCGGTAGAATGGTAAATATCGTACAGGTTTTTTTTTAAATAAATAAATATGAAATTTATATTAAAAAATTAATTAATTTTTTAATAAAAAGACTTACGCAGCGATTACGCACGTTACTACAAGTATATATAACTTTGCTATTACTCCCCTCTCCCCTACACGCATTTCAAACCACTTTGTGCCAAAAGTTTAAGGGTCCAACGAAGCATTTGAACGTTGCAATTGCCAATTAGAGTGTTTACTTTCATTATTATTATCTTAAAGTTGATCAAATCATGATTTATTCGGCCTGCTTAGGGTCTTCCCTAAGGGATTAATGATTGGGTTCTCTCTCTCTCTTTCTGTCCCTATTTTTTTTTTTTTTTTTTTCTCACTAAGCTTATATGATTGGGTTATGTTTCTACTAGTGAAGTGTGAATAGGAATTTGGACTATGATGCAGCCGATCAATGCGGAGTGTTGGTCTTCAAAAAGGCAGGTTGATATTTCGATTCGAAAGGGGGAGGGAGGATAAAGATTAAAAGTAGGAATCAGGCTTTCCGAATCGGAATAATGATATACATCGGCATGGCAAATCGTCATAATTTGGGTTGACTGAGCTCGTGAATCACATATGTAATTTCTACAGAGTGGACCCAAATTCAATTATGGCCTGTTTTTTTTTTTTTTTTTTTGCATTTCGCAGTGTAGACTCTCTCTTTGATCTCCTAAACGAGATTCTGTTTTGTCAATCAATGATGAGGGCTCCTTCACCAACTTGATGCAATTGCCCTTTCTGTGTCCGTGGCATTGCAACATCAAGATGGCGATTCCACCAGCCGGTTAAAAAGCGTGTTCTGTGGAGGGTCCCAACACTCCCAACCCAATTTTAAACATATGAGCCACTTGCCCTCAAGGACATGATCTACTTTTTCTTTTCTTTTTCCTTTTTCCCTGATAAAACCCTGAAGTGTGACTTGTTTGTAGCTGTCAATGTGGTATTAGTACTTGTGTTGAAGAGAAAACAAGCGTACGAGGTACAAAACAATGCGCTATCAGTTCAACTGCTGATGGGCGGGCAGATGAATGCTTGATTGTGAACATGCAATGCAAACGAGCCAGACAGGCACGTGGTGTTGCTCTCAAAACTAACTACCGTCTGATGTTTAGGCGTTCAATTTAAGGAAATCCAAGCCTCATTAACTGCTGTTGGTAATTATAGATATCGATAGCAATAAAACCTAGAATCAAAGAACAGAACCTTGCTCTCAACTTCACGGCATCATAACTATCAGTGTTAATCCAGTGACCGGAAATGCCACAGCTACTTCGTAGTTGTTCTTATCGGGTGAGTTCCTTGGTCACTGCAATATGAAGACTTGTGTGTAAAATCCAAAGGTCTAAAAAGAGTCTCAGCCTGCTAATGAAGCAAAATCAGATTATATTGGTATTCATGCAATAATTAAGATTTTCTGTATCCACCCACTGAAGTGAATAGCATCATATATACATTCTACATAATAAAAAGATTGGAATTTTGGTATCTGCAAATGGAACAAATGATATAAGATGGAGAGAAAGAGGTTACTGCGAGTCAGAGCTGGATCTCCTTTGCACCAATGAAACAATGACAGTCACATCATCGAGCTTGCCACCAGTACATCCCACATACCCTGCTGCCTGGGCTGCATCTGCAAATGGAGTCCTTGCACGTGTTGACTGCCCCACCTTTTGAGCTCTCGTCGCCAAGCACACTGCTATATCCTGAGCCACAAAAGGTTGGCATCTTAGAAAGCAATGCAAGGTTATCAGCAAACCATTTATGTATCTTAGCGCACACAGGTCCTATTAAGTACGGCTGGACCATCGATTCCCACTTAAATTGTATTATAGTGGATGGCCAAGGGTCAAGGTCATTATTGCAATGAATCCTAATTAAAAAAAAAAAAAAAAACCTGTCTATAAACACAATAGTACCGTACATATATATATATGTTGTAATATTAGGTTCAAAATTATTCAAGAATTCTTTACCAAGGAAGAAGAGTTCCTTTCCTTGATCTTCACAAGAACTCTGACATTTATCAAATGAATTGCTGCAGATGGGGTACATGTACACGAACCATGAAAAGAACAGCAATGGTACGCTATCAACCACAAAACAACTACCATTATGTGCACCATATGGTTTTTTGTTATGACACGGTGCCACATGCATGGCTTGCTAAAACTAATGCTTAACACTTATCTTCTTTTCTTTCTTTTTTCCTGTTTTTGGTCCTCATTTACCGCATTAGATAATCATTGGAAAACATAAATGAGACAGTGTTGAGAATGTGCACCTGAGGTTCCAAACTCATTCGCAGTGACTCTGATATAGCTGAAGCAATCTCTAGCTCGTACAAATTGTCAAAAAGGCCATCAGTTGCAGTGACAATCACATCTCCCTCATCCAGATCAATCTTGTAGCACTGAAACATACATGTTATACACCAAAACTCCTTCATATAAATCAACTTTGTATCCTTTAAACATAAGCATATACTTGTAGTATAACTCTCTCTCTCTCTCTCTCTCACTCTCTCTCTCTCATAACTTTTGAACTTAGACGTGCACGGTCAAAGTGAAACATACAGAAATTTCAATAGTTGGGGTGCCATACCCTCTGCTAAGAGAGAAGATGGAACAAATCAAATGGATGTTTTTAATTGGTGTTCCCTTTTGGGTATGCAGGTACTAAAATTTCTCTCACTACCAATCATCAGACTTCATTCGGCTAGGCCTTGCCGATATGAATAAGAAAAAAAAAGGGTCTTTCTGGTATCAACAACAAAAAAAATAAAATAAAACAACCAAATGGAGACAACAACTATGGGTTACCATCCTACAAAAAAGTATGGGATCTTTTAATAAAATTTGGGGTACAATCCAAAAAAACAGTAGCTGACAATGGCTCTTGGCCACAACATCCTAGGCATCGGATATCAGAGCAAAAAGGAACACCTAGACTACACGTTTATTCTTTGATTGCAGTAAGTACATTGAGAGGTCGTTCCACCACTTGTCATCGAAAAAGGGCATTTGTTCTCAAAAGATATTTTTAGTAAACAACGCGCTTAATTCATTTATACTTCTAAAGAATTTGTGAACAATTATTGAAAAACCCAACTACATTAGAACATACTTTGACTAAAATAGACACTAAGATATCTCTTTTAAGGTCTCACTTGAACCATGCTTTGAAAGCAATTTGAACGGTGCAATATGTTTGATTTAACCTTTTAGGACCACATTCTAACTTTCTTTCAAAAGTCCTTCGGAGTTTGGATGACACATTCTGTCCAGCAATTTAAGCTATTTGCTTGAGCTATCTATCGAGCGTTATTCAAACAATCTTCTTGGGTTGGATTTACTTAATCAATGTTTAAATGATATATAGAATGCGTTTCAAATGAAGTGATCCATGTTTGCCCGAGGATACTATTCAGACAGTATTTTATGATAACACCAATGAACAGTTTGTCACAACTTATAGTACTTCTATAACAAGTTAACTTCTCGGTTGGTGATGGTTCAAAAATCAGATTTTGGTCTGATGTTTGGTGTGGGGATATTGAATTGTATCGAGCATTTCCGGTTGTTTTCAGGTTGGCAACTAATAAGCAAGCTTCAGTTTCCGACGTGATGGTATCTTCCAATGGAGTGGTGCTTTGGGATATAGGCTTCTCCAGATCTGTCCAGGATTGGGAACTAGAGGAGGTTAATGACTTCTTTAGACAGTTGTATTCAGTGGTGTTAAGAAGACAGGGCAGGGACCAACTTTGTTGGAATCAAACAGCCTCTAAGAAGTTTACAGTTCGGTCTTTTTATAAAGTGATACTAAATCAGCACCATATTGGCTTTCCTTGGAAGAGGATTTGGAAGGCTCATTTTCCGTCAAGGGTGGCTTTTTTTGTATGAACAGCAGCAATAGGGAATATTCAGACTATTGACAACCTGAGGAGCGCGGAATGGTTGTTGTGGATTGGTGCTTTATGTGCAAGAAAGAAGCGGAATCAGCGAACCACCTTCTACTTCATTGTGAAATGGCTAAAGTGCTATGGGATGGTGTATTTGGAAAGGTTGGGCTGTGCTGGGTTATGCCAGAAGCAGTGGTCGATTTCCTAACATGCTGGACTAATTTTCAAATGCATACTTGTCCCCAAGTGACAGCTGCTTGGAAAATGGTGCCTTTGTGTATTATGTGGTGTATTTGGTGGGAGAGAAATGAGCGGTGTTTTAATGATCGGGAACGCAATAGTGATGAATTCTGGAAGTTTTTTATAAGTACTCTAATTAGCTGGTTTTCTGCTATTGTACTGAAGGGAGGGGCTGTAAACGTGTTCTTGTCTTCGTTTTTCTAAGTTCTAGAATGTATTAGGTGTTTCTTGTGTATACTTCCTGTGTACTCGGGCTATGCCTATTACATTGTTATTAATAAAGTTATTACTTATAAAAAAAAAAAACTTATAGTACTTCTAAAAATGGTTGATGTCAATTTGTAGCTCACGGCAGTATCATGCATACGAGAAGTCATCAGTCTTCATATGACACAACTCAACAAACAAAGATTACTTCATTTGAAACGCATTATAGACTTGACAATTATTTAGAAGACTTGGTAGGGCAACAAATGAACTTGATCTGATGTACCTCTATGAAATCTGAGGGATTGTCGCCTCTCTTAATCTGTAACCGAAAATTGAAGTCATAGACTATTGAGGATGATCTCTTAAGAACAGCACCATTTCTTATTACTATAAATCCTGAGTCTCCAATATTGGCCACATGCAGGACCTGTAAATTCAAATTGCAGTAGTTGATGTACAACCTTGCAAGAAAAAGTTGAAAAAAATTGGAATTAAGGAAAGAAGTTCTCATTATATGCAAAACAATTTCCTTTCTCAACAACCAGCAGCTTTCCTTAACCATTCGACATGATGGCACTATTAGACAGACTAAAATTTACATCCTACTTGTATATTTTGCCTATGTAAATGGATTTCGGTACTTCTACTCTTGTAACAGCTGAAACTAATGGTAGGACAAATAGTAAGCTGTTACATGAAGGAGACAGTTCGCAAAGGGTATTGATTTGAAAGCTTACTACTTGTCATACCGCTAGTATCATCAGTTGATCTCTCTCTCTCCCCAGGTTCGACCCTTGTAATAGTATCAAGTCCACCTTTTCTTTTGGTCTCTTTTAATAAATTTCTGTTAGTTAGCAAGAAAATAAAGTTTAATGACTGTAGAATTTCATTCAAGACGACAATCTAACTGCTTATTTTCTAAACCTTGAGAGAGGATCACTAATGAGGATCAATGAGCAGATCCATGTTTGATTCCTCGGACGGATAATATATTGCAAAAAGCATCTAAACTCTCTTGATACTCATTAAAGTAGAAGCCTAAATTTTTTTAATTGGCATTGGGTGTCTGGGAACAGCATTTTGACTAATCCCAGGAGTGCACAGGCCCTTGGAAAGGAGTTTCCTGCAAATGCATCTCGGGTAATGCAAGGGGAAAAGCCCCCACTCTGATGGCCCCTAGAGATTGTTTGCACCCAGTGGGATTTGAACCTTGGACCTTGGAGAGAGCATACCACCAAGACCAAGGCCTTTACCATTTGAGTCAACCGCTAGGGGTTAAGTAGAAGCCTAAATTAAATTCTCAAGTACAGGAAAATATATACCTGACCATCAAAGTAAGCGACCAAAACAGTAGATGATCCAGGAGATTGTGATTCTGCAGCACTTCTTATAAGTAGCTCCTTTGGTTTGATCACCGGAGCACTTTTGGGATCCGACACAATCTTTTCACAGTTCTCCATCAGCTCACGGGCATATAGTCCAGTATTAACACCTAACAATGAACATTGACAATATTAGCATTAGTATTTGATGTCTACTTAAAATAGTTTTCTTATTTTCTTAGTTTTCACCAGCAGTAATTGGCTATTTTGATTGTAAACAAGTAACAAGATAGATACAAGTTGCTTTAACAATCTCATATCATTACTTGGCTGGGGTTATCTCATGTATACTCCCTGTGTACTTGGGCTTTGCCTACTTTTATGAATAAAACTTCTTGATTACCGATAAAAAAAAAACAATTGGCTGGGGTTATCTTTTTACAACAACTCGAATGCCAGAACTACGAAATGCAAGCATACTTGAGTAACATCTTTTGATCTACAAGAGAACTCACGTGCATTTATAGAAATGGGTAAGCATCAGCCGGTGATAAGTTTCATTACCCTGTTGCCCACCCTTTAAGATGCATTTTGTGTCATAGTTCAGTTAGAGACGTTTTTAAATTTACATTTGTGTCTACGGGAGAAATGAAAATAAGTGGAGTGAATTAAATTTAGGCGAAATGACGTAGGATAGTAAGATGTGATTTATGCCATAGTTCAGTCTGAGAGAAGTATCAAATGCGCATCAAGAGAAAGATGAAAGAAATCAATATTCAGACCCTTCTGTAGCGGTAGATACAAGGATAAAATTAGAGTATGTTTAAATGGTTTATGAAAAAGTACATATCATGAAAGGAATACCTTCCAGCGACCACTGCCCAACTCCATCGGCCACACCAAGCCAGTTCCGGACAGCAACGAAGTAAGCATCTCCTCCACCTGTCAATGCCTGGCAATTATTAATTTTTGAATTACTGGTCCTTAATCTCCAAGTTAAACCAAACATCACATAAATAGATATTTAGGTTAACTAATCTTTTTTATTGCTCCTGAAACGGAAGGATACTCGTATTCAAATGTAAGTTTCTTACCAAAAGAACAGAATAAACAAGAAGACCAAGTACAACATAGGAGTCCCTAAGCCCTATGCACACTGAAAGCAAACTAGGTTCCTACAATTCGAGAGCATAGGAAATCTAAAACTGACATTCAAATTCAAGAGGATTACTTTCAATATTTAAAAGAAGCCCTTTTAAAAGTCCCATCAACCTAAAAGCTCAACCGTAATGTCCTGCTAAGCGAATACCTTTTTTTTTATTCCTTTTCATTACCAGCAATACTGGCTCAGCCAAAAACATGAAAGCCCCTGCACAAGTGTCTTCAGGATAAACTAATATCCAGACTAAAACTATGCCCAATAGAAGGGGAGGGATGGAGAAAGAAATTGGGGGGGGGGGGGGGGGGGTGGGGGCGTGTTGGAGATGGAAAGAGAAGGAAAAGGAGGAAGAGGAGTCTACCTCTCCCACTTGTATTTGGTTGAAGAATGGAGGAAAGAAAGGAGCCAGCCTGTTGCTGTCAACATGTCGATCTTACCTCATGTTGTTATTTGGTGGAAGTATCGGAAGTAGAGTTCTGAATCCACCTACCATTGGGCAGATTGAATATAGTGGGCCAGAAATGGCTTTAGCTACCCTCTATCCCCCATCCTTCTCTTATTTACATTTTCCCTCCCACTGACCAAATGGATTTTGTTTCTCCTTTCCCTTTCATTCCCTATCCATTTACACCCCTACTAATCTGTCCCCAAAAAGCATAATACGTAATTATGCATTTATCTAGCAGTCAATCAATCTACAAACAGACAAAAATGTATGTATGTGAACATACAAACATACATCAAAACCATATAGCGATATCAATTGCCTTGTTATCAACTAAATAAACTATAGCCTATTAAAAACAATACAGTAATCCATAACTTGATTAGATCTACCATCGAAAACAAAAATGAAAAAGTCGATAAATAGGAAGATAGGGATCTATGGCTAAATGAAACCAATCGGTAGAAATTTTGATTAAATAAATATCGAGATTAACTAAATTCTACCTCTCTCCATTTGACTGTATTAAAGTTCCTTCTGTATTTATACTCAAATACTGAGCATCAGGACGCCACAGAAGGAAATTAAGAAGATACCTTAGAGGGATATGGCAATGAAGCAGCACCAGAGTAAAGGAAAAATCCTGCTGTAGATATTTCCTCCCTGCATATATATAATAAAGAAACACAAGGAACAAAATAGTAGATGAGTAGTAATAAAGCTGTAAAGATAGGGGCACCACTTTCTATGCTAGTGATTTTTCTAAAACCCTATATGCCTCAGGCAAATAAAGTCATCCGGATCATGCACTTGCACCAAATGTAAACAATGTTAAACTAGATCTGGGAAGGGAAGATAGGGCAAAACAGCAGCATACCCAGTCGGAATACTCTCGATGGAAGGCAAGTTTACCGCTTCAAAATTTGTAAATCCAGAAACATTGCTTCCATGTGTATCACATGCATTGAATTCTTCCTTCCTTTCTGAGGAAGGGGCACTCTCATCTAACTACATATGCCAAAAATACATAATTGATATAATTCTTACAGCATAACAGGCATAACGATGCAATGAGTTGATATCATTCTTAAACCTATCACTCTTTAATTCTAGGCTCCATAGTTCAAGCAGCAGCTTTAGGATGCTAATCCATAATAATGAATAATACACAAACCAAAGTTAAAGCTCACTACATTTAAGAAAAGGAGAGGACTTACCACTATTGAGCTTTCAATTTTATCTACATCAACAGATTCATCCGCTGTCTTCTCATTTACAATTGATTCGGCCGCTAATGGTGCGGACACTTCCATTACCTCAGTCACGTCACCTTCATCACTTTTTCCCCCGTTTACATCATTCTTCATTTTATCAATGCTAAGATCCTTGTCATCCATTGAGGGACAAGTAATCCCAATATGAGCATTCTCCATGCTACTTCTTTCTGAACCATAACTACCAGATACTTCAGAAGTGAAGTCAGATGCAGAAGATGCCAATTTGGATAAAGTGCCTTCGAACACTCCTTTCCTCAATTCTGACATAGGATCGCTTACGTTTTCTACCAGGCTAATATTAGTATCACGAACATCACCATCCTCTCTACATTCAGAGATCTGATCAACAAGGTCGTCCACTTCAGTTTGTTTGCATAAATTATGTCCAGAGTCATTGTTAATGGTCTTTTTCTCATGGATTTTCTCGACCTCACTAGCATTTCCAAACCGGAAAAGCACACTGCCATCGGAACACTCTGCCAAAACCACCAAATGCGACAACGGCGAGAAATTAAAAAGACATCAAAAACAGAATTTTTAAATATCGGTTAGGTTTGCTGACAAAAGTTAAGAACAAAAGAAAAAAATGATTGTCAGTGTGTAATCAAAGCTAGCATTGTGTTCATATTTTCTGGAAAAGCAATTCCATCTTCAAACCTCAAACTTGCCAACTGCTCCTTTCCTTTTCTCAGTTACCAAACAGAGATTCAATACAAAGCTAACAAGAATCAAAGACTTTACTGGCCTACCGGTTGTTTCCAAAATGACGAAATCGTCGGACAAAGAACCAGACGGTGAGATATGTTTGGAAAGTATCGGGTGCTGCGTCGGCCTTCGCTTCGGCTCACGAATTGGAGTAGAAATTTCATTTGACAGGAAAGGTTTGGAGGAGAAATGGAAGAATCGAGAAAAGCCCAAAGAGCGAGGTGTGGGAGAATGTGAGAAGAAGAGTAGATGAGCCATTTTGAGACTAAGCATTTCTTCAATGCCGGGCTCGATGGGCTCGCTAGTAGCTAGACAGGAAACTTTTCTGGGAGTGCTGGGCTTCGTTGGAGCGAGAGAGAGAGGGAGAGAGAGGAGAAGGTCGTTATGCGTTCCACCAGGGGAGATTTTGTCCGAATCCTGAAAGGGACATCTGGATAAGGGAAGGGAAAACAGGACGTCGGATAATTCCATTATTTGAGCATTCATTGTCTGCCACTAATTCTTAGTGATTGGATTGGACGAAGAGTGAGAGCAGGTTGACACTGGCCCCACAGGACTCGGCTAACTTAATCAACGGCTGAAGACGACGGACTTGCAGTGCTTCTCAGCAGGAAAGCCAACGTCTTGGAAGTAGGAGGGGAATGAATTCAAGAGTTCCAGGGAATGTCACTCCCACTCTTGGAAAAAAAAAAAGAAAAAAAAAAAAGAAAAACAGGATCAATCTATTTCAAAATTCGCAAGAAACTAACGTGCATTTGTAACAAAACAATGGAGTTCCGATCTTTCGTTTGTTGGAATCAGAACCAAACTAGCTAGCATCAGTCCATTGTCCGGTTAAATCTTCACCACGCAACCCAACGGCGATTGGACTCTGGAAGTCCTGAAAATCATGATCCTGAATTCCTCCCAAGAATCAATTACTCGTCTTCAATGTTTCGAAAACAAGAAAAATGCATTTTTGAATCGAAAGGTCTGGACTGTGACCCGAATTCTAGAGTTGTGGCCCAGATTTCAACCCGTCGAAAGGAAGGGGAGGGCTGCCACCGTTCTATCTCATGCAGCTCTCACGCATGCAGAAGGATCATCATCGAAGTGTGTGCGGTGGCATGTCATGGTCAAAACAACATTGTTGTATCTCCATTCTTGTTTCAGTATGTCACACGTGCCCATTTTTTCTATTATTGTTTTTTCAATCAAGGTCCTAACGAGTAATCTGTCTCAATTTGTTTTAGATAAGAGCAGATAAGTTAAAATTAAAATTAAAAATTAAAAATTAAATAAAATATTATTAGAATATATATTTTTAATATTATTTTTATTTTAAATTTAAAAAAATTGAATTATTTATTTTATTTTATGAAAAAATTTAAAAAAATAAAATGATTAAATGAGATAAGTCAAAGAAAAATTATGAAAATAAACAAGTTAGAACTAGGGGCGGGCACAGGCCCTTGAGAGATATATCGCTGAGTTGCCGCTGCTTCTTCAAGAAAAATGGAGATATTACCAAGTGTTGGAGGCAGCACATGGAGCAGAGTATTTCATGAAACTTTCATGTCAGAAGAGACTAGAGAGGGAACTAAGGCTTGGCAACTGATTGCCATAACGACATTGATTGTGAAGATGGATACCTCGACCAAAGCTCGAACAAAACCACTTAAGAATGTCATTGGTCTTTTTCCTTCATCATCTCTTCGATCTTAGTTCCTTCACCACCTTCCACATTACATTTACCCTCATGTCACGTAAATAGATATACTAGATAGTATCTATGATGATTCAAAAAAAAAAAAAGGTAGTATCTATGACAATTGAAGGGTTGAGAACACCGGTTACCGGTTACATTTTTAAAAATGTATATTCTTTTTTAAAATACTATTTTTACTTACAATTTTTATTTACATAACAATACATGTTGGTGTGTCCGTTATTGATATACTTAATATTATGAAATTTAAAATTTAAAATTTGAATTTAAAAAGAAAACTAATAGAATAAGTCTTTTACATAAAATTGTAAGTATATGTTGCACTATATATATATATATATATATATATATATGTATGTATATATATTTTAGGACGACACTCATAGTCAAGGTAGCAACCTGACTTGATTAGATCCGATCTGGTCATTGGTCATAGTTCTTGATAAGAAAATGTTAAATGTACTTAAGAAAAACTTACAAAAAAATTTACTTCTCCACACTTCAGTTGTTGGTATGTTGAAATTTATGAAAGTTGAAATTCAAAATTTGAATTTCAAAAGAAAACTAACAAAATAAATCTTATAAGTAAAATTGTAAGTAAGAGTGTAAATACATGTAACGTTTGAATCACTTGTTGGGCCATCTCGTAACGTTTGGCATATCCTTATCAATGAATAATTTTACATACAACCGTAAAGTACATAAATGCCGCATAATCGTTTTGAGAAAGAGTGAAATTCACTATTAAAAAATTAATTTTCATGTGAGTCTTATGTTTAATTTACTTTTCTCAAAACGATTACGCAGTAATTACACAGTTCACAATTGTAAATATCTTTTTTTCCTTATCGATATTCCCTTTTCTTTTCTTACAGTATCATGCTGATATTCCGAGTTAAAAAGTGGAAACGGCATAGAAGAAGACAATACCAAATTAGAGGCAAAGGCATAGTCCATGTGGCTTTGGAAGTAATATGGGGATGCGGATGGAGAAATAGCTCCCATTGGTTCGAAATCTATCCACGAAAGTAAGCCTAGATTTCCTCTCCAGATTTCATTATCCAACATGGCTCCTCCACAAGCCCCTTTTAGATTATCTCTCCCTCACACTTGATAAAGCCATCCAGGTATCCATTTTTGCTAGAGAACCTTGAGCTCCCCATCTATCTACAATTTCCTTCACCAATCTGTTTAGTTTCTAGAGAGAAAGAGAGATGGCTGCTACCTCTGGTGCTGTGCTAAATGGGTTGGGATCTTCCTTCTTGTGTGGAGGAAAGAGAAGCCAGACCTTGTTGTCTGCTGCTGTTGGAGCCAGATCAGTTGGGGGTGCTTCTGGGCCAAGGAAGGTGATTGCCATGGCTGCTGCTCAGGCAAAGAAGTCTTGGCTTCCTGGTGTGAGAGGTGGTGGCAACTTAGTTGACCCAGAGTGGCTCGATGGGTCGTAAGTTTCTCTCACTCAAATAATTCACAGTTCTTATGAATTCCTCATTCTAAAAACTAGGATGTCAACTAACACATTGTCTCAATTTTCAATTGCAGGCTCCCAGGTGACTATGGTTTTGACCCACTGGGACTTGGCAAGGACCCAGCATTCCTGAAATGGTACAGGGAAGCCGAGCTCATTCACGGAAGGTGGGCAATGGCTGCAGTGCTTGGGATCTTTGTCGGTCAGGCATGGAGTGGCATCCCATGGTTCGAGGCCGGAGCTGCCCCTGGGGCAGTTGCGCCATTCTCATTTGGATCCCTCCTTGGCACCCAGCTTCTCCTGATGGGCTGGGTTGAGAGCAAAAGATGGGTGGACTTCTTTGATCCTGACTCGCAATCCGTCGAGTGGGCCACACCATGGTCGAAGACTGCTGAGAACTTTGCCAATTCCACCGGGGAGCAAGGTTACCCAGGCGGCAAATTCTTTGACCCCTTGGGTTTGGCGGGCACGATCAAGGACGGCGTCTACATTCCAGACGTGGAGAAGCTGGAGAGACTGAAGTTGGCCGAGATCAAGCATGCTAGGATTGCCATGCTAGCCATGCTAATTTTCTACTTTGAGGCTGGACAAGGTAAGACACCTCTCGGTGCTCTTGGCTTGTAAAAAGTCCAGACTTGAATGTAGATAATTGAATTAGAGGCAAGAGATTCGTAACCCTGGGTTTGTTGAGATCTGGGTTCCTCCATGAAACTTCGAATTCTATACTTTCTTCTTGGGTTAATGTATGTTTGTAAGATATTGAAATTTAGTGCTTCATTCTCCCAATCTCCTATCTTCTTCTGTAATCAGTAGGATTAGCAAAGCCTGGTCTTGAAAGCATTGAGGACTTGGTTTTATTACGTGCAAATGCTAGTGTAGCTCCGTGCATTTGCAGACCAATAGTGATTTTACTATAATTCGAATATCTGAAATCTCAAAAACCAGACAGGGAATGGTTATGGGGAGAAGAAATGGGGAGAGGGTGATGAGATCAAACCAACTCCCAACCAGATTCTAATTTCCTCTACTGGAAGAGATCTTAAGGTGGGGAAGCAGGAAACCTTCAGGACCACCTAGCAAGTGGTTGTTTCCTATACAAGTCAAGGGGAGAGGCGAGCAAAGTGCACTTTAGAACCTGTTATTAATTTTATATTATCTAATGCATAATTTTCCTACAATAGAGGAAAATAAGAAAAGATGAAAGATGAAACATGTTTGTGGTACAGAAGAAGAAAGTCCATGAGAATAGAGAAACATGTTGGTCGCCTTTTGAAGCCCTGTTTTTCTATTGAAGGGGTTGGCCTGAGAAATGGATATTCTCAAAAGTAACATTTAATCAAAAGACTATTACCATAAATGTTTGCATTGAAAAGGTAGTTGCATGATTAACGGAATTATTGGGAGGAAAAAGGGTGCAAATCATGCAGTGCCTGTAGCCATTAGAAATTCACCCTCGCATACAACCTCACCTCCAACGTATGCCTTCCCTTCCATCTTTGCAATTCCAAAGCGTTTCTGCAGCTTGATAAGTGTCATTCTCATAACTAAGGTGTCACCAGCAACCACTGGTTTCCGGAATCGCACTTTGTCAATGCCAGCAAAGAAGAAGTTTTCACGAGAGCCTCCAACTTCTGGTTGCAGCATAACCAAGCCACCAACCTGAGCCATTGCCTATATCCAACAACCACTGCCATAAATCACTATCTATCTGATTCGCTATCACTAAAGCAAATATTGAGAAGGCTTTCATTACATCTTCATATTTACTTCTAGTCTGGAATAGATGAAGGGAAAGCTAATTGTTTGTATAGGGAAGATGATCGAGAATCCTCTTCTTGTGTCAATTCATGACCAGATATGAATAGCATACACATAGCAAAAACTTTAAATACAATGATTCATGAGCAAAAGCACTTAACAGTTTGAATTGCCAATGATGCTGTCTCAACAGTTACATTTAAAAAGTTTCAACACTTGTGCAAAGTACCGTTGTGTTTAATTATCTTGGTTTAAGCTTCCAATGCTATGGATTATGGGTATCAAGACCCTAATCTTCAGGATGACTTTCAGTTTGGGAGTTTTCATTGGTACATTTGCTATTGCTAGTCGGCCTCCTATTACGGGTCATTAACGCGTGTGGAATTCTGGAAGCATTTTCATAGTAGGTGTTTGTACAATTGCAATGCAAAATTTATTGCCAGAGGCCCAACTTCCATAGCGGAACTCCGCTTCTTATCCTTCTGAAGTAAACATTTTTCTTTCCATAATGGTTCATTTCTTCTTAATTGTATGTTTACAACCCACCACATGGCCTTCAACGGTGGAATGGCTTCTGTGTGATTCCTAGTGAAATCCATATTAAGAAATTCGCCAAGGAACGCATAACTACCCATGGATCATCAATCTACTTGGAATAAATAAATGGATCAAAATGGAAGAATTACAGTGGAAGAAAGCAGAATTACCTCGACCATGAGAACACCAGGCATTATCGGCCTCTCGGGAAAATGGCCAGGAAAGAAGTTGTCATTTATTGTTACATTTTTTATAGCAACAGCTGAAACTCCAGGATTGTATTCAATCACCCTATCCACTAAGAGAAATGGGAACCTAATCCACAGCCAAAAGAAGGAAAAAGAGTCAAACAGCTTATTTGCACCAATGTTACAGGAAAAAAAAAGTCACTAACCGGTGAGGCAGAATTTCACGAATCTGGTTGATATCCATGACCGTAGGAAATGCTGCGTATCCTGAACAGGAAAAAAAATAACCCATCACGTTCACCATTACACGAAGAGAGAGTATACATTCGGGAAGCGAAGTTCGTACTCGATTCTATGGGGATGTCGTCACTCGGATCTTTATCAGCATCCAGAGAGCAATAGGTGGTGAAAGGGCTAGGATTAATCTTCTTCTTCAATGTAGTCGCTAGAGGATGAGATCTGAAAGCAGGAAGAGAGATTTGTGATCGTGACAGAGACAAAATGCCGCCGGGTCGATGAGAGAGCGACGAGTGGGAACTGAGAGAAGGAGACGACATAAGCGAATTGGAGAAAGCCGAGGCCGCCATTGATTATGGTGAGTTGAGAAACAGAGAGAACAGCAGAAAAAGCTGGGTGTAAGATGGGCAAATGTGTAGTGTGGATGGGGCGAGAGCTACGAGGCAGGAGAAGAGAATGTCCAAAGTGGCCTGCTGAGCGAACAGAGACGTTAGAAAAACGGAGATTGCAATGTTTGATTGGAATTTGGGCATTGGAATGAGAGATGGAGTTAGGTACAAGAGACCAGATTATAAGGGCCGGGCGGGTAGCACCAATTCTCCGTTTTTTTTTCTTGTAATCCACCTCCGTCTATGTAGGGGCGGGATATCCCGTCCATTGAACGGGATGCGGGGGTAGACCCCCATCCGTTCACCCCCCGCCCCCCTCCTCAGCTCCCCTAATCGATTACAACAAACCCAAACTTAAGAGAGATTCATCTCGGTGTCTTTTACAACAATGAACAAATCCAAAAGAGATTCATCTACCTCGACGCCTGTTATTTTCATGGCAAACGAAATCGATTCCTCTCAGTCTCAGGGACGTCTGTTACAATAAACTCAATCGAGTCCTCTCTGTCGACGTCTATTACTTTCATGGCAAACAAGATTGAGAGAGTTCGAGAGAGTTTGGGAGGAGAGAGATCGAGAGAGTTCGAGAAACTGAGGAATCGGGGGGGTGGGGGTGTTTGGTTGGCATGCGGGAGCGGGGCTGAGCCCCCTCCATCCCCCACCTCTGCAACGCCCCTTTCATACGAGCGAGAGGCCCCACCCCTCGTTTGTGCAGAGCGGATCCCCCGCCCCACCTAGGTGGGGGCGAGGAGAATGGGGCAGTGCAGTGGGTGGTAGGCACTCGTTGCCCACCCCTGCCAGATTATCAGTTATCCTGCCAAACATAACAACGTCTCGAGTCGAGTTTGGGCTCAAGTCATGAGTTTAATCGTTAACTTTTTCTTTTTTTTCACAGGTCATGTTTATGAATTATGATGGAAAAAGAACGATGTCCTCCAAATATGCCTTATAACTGTCTTTTAAAAGTATATTTAGTGTATTTTGATTTTTTTTTCAATTTTTTTAAGATTGCTTCTACGATCAATGCTCGCCCCTCCCGCTCAATGTCACATGACACGTGTAATTATATTATAAAAAAGAGGAAAGGAACAAAAATGTAAATGAGACTTTTCATTGCATTTTTCTCATTTTTGTGAGTTCCCCAGCGACATCGGCCTCAACAAAATAGTAAATGGAGATTTTTCATTGCTTTTTTCTCATTTCCATGTGAGTTCTCCAGCGACATCAACCTCTAGAGGCAACGGTCTTTACAAAGGTGAAAGTTGGTTGGTCTGGACCGAAGAAACTGACCTGACCAGACTGACCCGGGACCACGACTGGTCGGTCTCGGTCCCTATAATAGAGAACCGAGACTTTTCGGTCCGGTCCCGGTCCAGGAGTTTCCCACCCCGAACCGGACCAGACCGACCAAATTAAAAATATATATTATTTATATTATAATTTTATAATTAATTATGTAATTTTTATCTAACTTATCACCATTGAAAATCTAAAAATTTAAATATGTTATTAACAAATTAATATTCTATAAATTAACTAATGTATAATATCAATTAATTAATGTATAATATAGGGGTGGACAGCGGGGGCCCGCCTCCCGTCCCCCGCCCTTGCATGGGCAGGTGGGCTACCCCGCACCACACATGCGGGGGTGGGGGCCCTTGCCCCGCATGGAGGACCACTAGAAGGGGCGAGGGGCGGGCTGACCTGAATGGGGCCCCACCCAGCACCCCGCTCCGCACCCTCCCAAATTTATAATAAAAAATATTATTTTTTATATTTATATAAATAATTTATATAAATATATATTGTATATAAATATATACAATTTGTTAAAAACTCGAATTCAAATTAATGAATTGCCTTGGCCTCCCAAGCCAACTTTTAAAAATGATTATTCTATTGTCTTGGCCTCCTATATAAAGGTTGGCCTAGGAGGTCAAGACAATAAAAAATACAAATCTAATAAATTTATATTTTTTGAATAAAATTTATAATTATATTATATTATAATTTGGATTTAAAAAAAATTTTAAATCCAAAAAAAATTATAGACCCAGTGAATCACTAGGTTGAGCGGAGGGCGGGGCGGAGTGTGGTTTCAATCCCACCACCCGCTATCGGGGCGGGGTTGAAAACCCTCCCCTCGCATGGTGCGGGGTGCGGGGAGGGGATGCTCCCACCACGCACCATGTGGGTAGAGTCCCTAGTATAATATCAATTAACTAATTATATAGTAATTATATAAATTAAGAATGTATTTTTCATATAATTTATCATCGTTGACCATATAAAATAAATTTTTACTGAGTTAGTTAAATAATTCACATTAATAATTCACTTAGTTTTAATTTATTATTTTCAATAAATTTTTTTATTAATTTATTTTAAAAGAAAGAAGAAAAAAATTATAAAAAGATAATTGGGGGCCAGACCGAACGGACCGACCGGATAGCTACCAATCTGGTCCGGTCTGATCCCTAGGGATGTTCAGTCCGATCTGGACCGGGGAAAATGATGGACCGAAGCGGTCCATCACCCCTCGGATCGGACTGCGGGACTGGACCGATTTACACCCCTAGGTCTTCGTGTAAGTTTCCCAGTGCGACATCGGCCTCTAACCGCAGCGGTCTTCCAGCACGCAGCTGTAGTCCATAGCTCAATTTACGGCATCCACAGTTACCAAGAGTTCGAGGCTCCCCAGTTATTATTTATGTGGGTATTTTCATTAACATTCCATCATTTCCTTTT
Organism: Juglans mandshurica; assembly: GCA_022457165.1. Lineage (NCBI taxonomy): Eukaryota > Viridiplantae > Streptophyta > Magnoliopsida > Fagales > Juglandaceae > Juglans > Juglans mandshurica. Next base: position 3,563,596 of record CM039621.1, on the reverse strand, counting down.
ACATTAGGGGTTTGTGTATGTGATTATCTTGTTGAATTTGACTGTATTTGAGAATGAAGAATGTAAATGGATAATTCAAATTTTGTTTTTTTAATATTTAATATTCCTACCACGTGGGCAATACACGTCAAGCGGGAGGGGCCAGCGGTGGGAGTAGCATTTTTTTTAATATTAAAAATATATATATTCACTAATGATAACTTAAATAAATATTAAAAAAATACACTAGAGGCACATTTGGAGGACACCTAAACATTTTCTATATAAAAATTCTATCAACTGACATTTTAATTATTATCACCCCCACCATCTTCTTATTTGACATCTAATAATTAGATATAAATAATAAATGATGAAGAGTCTTGTAATCATGTCACGCTAGAGAATAACCAAAGGATGTTGACAAAAAGAATGGTGTATAGCACTTATCCTTACCATGCATGCCATTGACAGCCACGTTATTTGAAGGCGTAACACTGATAATATTATATATCGTAATAGTTATATGTTATGTCTAGTTTTTCAGAATTTTATTAATTTGACTTACCATTTTCATTTCATTTCTCTACTATATTTATATGACTCTTTTCAACCAATTAGCGGTTGGAGTCGCATCGACCAAGGAGTATTTAAAGAGATAAATGATAGAATTGCTTAGCAAAATGATAGATTATAAATTATATTTACAGTCGTGGAGTCTGTAAAAATCGCGTAAATTATTTTTTTTAAAAATGAATAAATATGATACTCACATAATATGTAGAAAATTTTAAGCCTCTTATAATTGTATAGGCTCCCCCATCTATGTACGGTAAGACCATCCAACTTATATACAAGAAGGGTGATTTTCAAGAATACTTTCATAATCTCATTGAAAAATTATATTTATCATTTTTACATCTTATACACTATAATTTTTTTTTCCTCTTATCAAACATATGATATATAGATGATGAGTAGAAGAATTTAATTAATTTTAAAAAAATTAAACCAAAAAAATTAAAAAAATATAATGTGGGATATGCTGGAATGATGAGCAACAAAGCTCAATTTCTTTAATAGTTGGGTTAGATTTGTTTAGATTCATAAACACTCTCAACTTATCTTATTTAATCTAATCATTATATATTTTTTTTAATTTTAAATAAAATACAATAAATAATTTAACTTTTAAAATATTAAAATAAAAATAATATTTCAACAATATTTTCCTTAATTTATTATCCAAACCGCTCCCAAATCATTAATCAAATGAAAAATTATTTACATCAGTCTGTAACCGCAACACACTCAACGTATGGAGTTTAGAAAAAAAAAAAAAAAAAAACATCATGTGAGGTGTGCTGCGGCTACGTACTGATGTATAACTATTATCAAATACATCAATGATCCGATGCTGATGTATAGCCATTCTCTTATCAAATTAATCAATGATCCGATGGACTTCCGCCTCAACCTCAACTACTCTATTAAACTCTCCACTTCTTCCTCCTGCTCCTCCGTCCCCTCAACCACCACTATCAAAGTCTCTGCCGCTGCCGACTTCGACCCAATGCAGTCATGGCTCGCCCTCTCCTCCATCCTCAACGATATTCCTCACCCAATTCCTTCTCTGACCCCTCTGTCAATGGCTCTACGAAACCTACCTCTCCTCTGACCCCCATCTATGTATCGTCACCCTCTCATTCCTCCCACGTCCACTCCGCCGCTAGCCTCGAGGCTGTCCTCTACGCCTCTGAGATCAAGTCTCGTACGACAAGCCCCTCCTTATCTCCATCCCCGACCTTTCCCAACCTTCCCTCTACCATACCCCTCGTCGCACTAACAATGCTACCTCCCCTGCTCAATCGAAACCCTCTGTTGGGGCTTGGTCGCCCCCTCTCGAGCCTCAGATCACCGTTAAGTCGACGAAACGTGCCTGCATCATCGGTGTCACAATCAATTGCTATTACAAGCATGTCTCACAGATGCCAAGCTGGTCCAAGCTTGAATTTTGCCGATCCGTGGTTGTGTGGGCCGGGCATAATTGTTCTTGTAGAAGGGAGTTCAACAAGGATCCTGATGAATTTTAGAATTGTACCTCTTTTTCAAAGAATGGAAACGAGATTGAGGGTGTGGTGGAGGAGATGAGAAAATTAAGTATGGAGAGAAATGAGGAGATTTTGGAACCTAAGGGAACAAGAATTCCTCTGCCTTTGGAGCTATTGCAGCTGACATTGAGGATTTTGGGGGCATTGCTTGTTGGCTCCATTGAATTCGCAAGATGCCAATGACGCGGCATCCAGGGCGGTGAGGAGCTTGTATGCGAGAGCGACTCACGATCCAGTTCCACAGGCAATCTTGACGACACGAAGCCTCATTCAGCTTGATAGGAAGGCTCGCGCCGCGCGCGGCTGCCAAGTTGGAGGCAGCCGCATAAGTGATTCGAATGCAAACACACCTAGCAAGGCTAGAAACGGGAAATCCTATTGGTTTCCAAGTGATTGAAAAGTTTGCAATTTGCTTTCCAGGTAATGGTTGCTGACTTGCTGTATAGTTAAGTAGTTGAAGCGGTTTTAAAACTTATTTTGTTTAGGTTAACGCGTGTGCCAAAATCAGTGTTTGTGTTGTTGTACTTCTTAGTAATCGTGTCTTCGTAAATTGAGTTTATTTTTGGACAGGCAATTCATTTGTTGTATTGTGTCGCATGTTCTCGAGGGAAGTTGCATAAATGGTTTGTAGCTACCATGATTGAAATGACGACTGTTTTCTTTTTTGAATTGCTCTAATTGTAGTACTTGTTAAGAATCTTGACTTGGGCCTGAAATTCTGCATTCGCATGTGACATTACTATTCCCTGATGCTGATTCTTGGCGCCTTGGGCCATAATGGTTGGCTCAATTATGAAGATTCTGACCCAATTTTTCGACCTTGGTCTAATATATAGGTCAGAAAACGTTTTTTTCCCCGTCTGAGTGTATATGCAGACAAAAGTAGGAGAGTAGGAGGGCTCTCATTGGCCTTTGTCCCTTAAGTAATGTCTCTCGTGCATGCCGAGCATTTGGATAATATCGTAAATGATCATAATGATATAATTACAACTATTCTATAATTTATATCAAGTTATTCATTGTAATTATGCTTATTCAGTAAATAATAATTTTTAATTAAATATAATTACCTTTCAGCTTAAATAAAGCTATAAAAGAATTATAGAATAGTCATAATTAAGTTTGTCGTTTTGCTTCGAGGCGAGAAACAGCGTTACAGCAGTCCTTTTGTCTTGTGAAGGCATTGATTGTCGAAACGTTTATTTCATTGACAATTTGACATCGACCAATATCAAAGTGGTTAATTGTCGACGAATCAATTATAGAGAAACAGTCATCAATCGTTGTCATGATTGATAAAGTCGCTAGTCTCTCTCTTTCTCGCAACCAAATTAGCCAATTAAGTACGTAACGCGCTAATTAGGTTGCATGCAGGCGGCCAAGACAATAAATTAGCTAGGTGGCATGCACATGCATGGGACCAATCATTTCCTTCTTTTTTACAATGGCATCCTTAATTTCATTTCGTTTTTTAAATATCATCTAACGTACGAATATATCTCAGATCACTTCAGCATTTAAATACAATCTGGTAAGAGGCCGCGCCGGCCGATATTATATATAGCTAGCGACGGTTCCTACTTAAAAGTCTTAAAAGCTGGAAAATTCCGGCTATATTGTAAATTTCAAACGAGTAAATTGAACACAACCCAATTTCTTATAAAATTATATATAAGCTAGAAACTGTAAATCCTTCCGAAACTGTAAATCCTGATCTTACGCCATTCGCACTCCTATATATAATCCAAAAACAATAAACTGCCTGCACAATGCAAGACGCTCTAATTGATTGGCTTACGCCTATAAGCAAATAAATAGTACATTATAATATTAAATGTTTTTTTTTTCTCCTCTCCGGTCCCTTCTGATAGAGCTCTGATATTGAGTACTGGCCAGTTAGTTAATTGCAGAACATATTTTGCGAATTTCACCCTGGGTACCCGTTTTAACATCAACATTGCTCATCTTCACCATGGACCTTCCAAACTCCACATTGAAGACCCTCACTCCCAGAAAACGTTGAACAAAAGTCTTTGTGGAGGCATCAGTCCATAACTTTTGATCCGACTCGAGTACTCCACGGCCTTTCATCAAGTTGTTGAAGTAAGACGTGTCAAATCTGTTTTGGCTACCAGGATCTAGTCCTACACGCCTTGCTGCGTCGCCATTTTGTGGGCAGAGAGCTCGGAGTTGAGGCAGGAAAGCTGGGTCAATGGTAGGATCAGCACCATTCCCACTTGTAGTAAAGTTGTATAGTCTGTAACTGAATAGCCGGCATGCTGCTGTTCCAATGGTGTGTCCACCTACATTATATATTGTAACAAAATTGCATACAATTAGTAATTAATTGACACGTGATTATACGTATTTTACCCTTCGTATATACTTGCATGTACATTGAGATCATATTAATATAGGTTTGAAGTTGATGACTTTATGTAATAATTAGCTAGTCATCTATGTCTTGACTTTATAGTTAACTCAGCTTAATATATAATTCTCTATTTTTCAAAACCAAAAATCATGTATATGCAATCATTAAAAGACTATGTAGAGATATGCATTAAGTAGTTCTTACCAGCGAGGACAACGAGATCTTTAGTATCGAGACCTTTCTCTGCAAACTTTTGCTTTTGAACATCAACGGAGTCTCTAGCACTAGGTAAATTGGTGGCATCTGAGGCCAATGATACCCTGCCATCTCTGCGTCCAGTAGGCACCTGCCAGCTCTGTCCCTTGGTCTGCAATAACAATTGATGATTGATCAATATAATCATGTGGTTGTAAGATCACATGCGTGATTATTGCACACATATAATATACGTGTGTGATAATTACCAAGAAAACGGAATCGCGAGCAGCAAGGGTAAGAATATCAGCGCAAGAAACGACGCCAGGACATGCAGCTTCAAGCTTGGCCTTGGCATCGTCAATGACTTCAAATCCTCTTAACAAACTGTTAGGTGGGGCTGTTCTTTCGGTGTTAGTCCCCTCGATAAGGATAGAAGCATCGCATCCATTCACAAAGCAATCATGGAAGTGCATCCTCAACAGCCCCGGAGCAATAGCGGGATTAGACCCAAAATGAGTTTGAACAGTGGATCGAACAATGGATTCTACTCGAGGACATGTTTTCGAATAGAACCCGACACGAGTGCCTTGGCCATGCACCAATGAGGCATCCAGGGCGAGCAATACTACTACTACAAACATCGAAACTATTACGCTGTTCGAACTACTTTCACTTCCCATTATGGTGAGAGCTAGAAACTACAATGACACTGGGAGTGAGAGTGTTATAAGGGTTTAAAATACTCGGCCTTTGCTAAATTGTAGTGTGCAAGAAGTGCTGCTTTGGCTTGTGATATTGCTGGGAGGGAAGTCGGATATATATAGGATTTAAAGATTCCATATAAGAAAATGGAGCCGGGAGAGAAGTCAGCAAAGCCGGCAAAAAGAACCCGTGAAGCGTTCAAAGTTGGGGTGCATGATGTGCCTGGGGAGCAATACCGCGTGACTGGTGCAACTTGTAGCCGTGAGTAATTAATGCGAGTGAGCAACGGTCGTTCGATGAATGGATCACTGTTCAACAGTGTCTTTTTCACCGAACATCAAACAATGATTGCGAATTACGAGGGGATAAGAAAAAGATATACAGCTGAGATTAAAGAAATTTCCACGAAAACAGTACTAGTACTGATCGTGCTAGTTAGCTATGTACTGGTAATTTGATATATTTAGAAATTTTTTTCTATTGGTTTGTGTTTTAAATCTTTTTCTATTTTAATGTATTTAGAAATGAATAAATTTGAATTTAAAATTTAAAATCTTAGATTGATTTTATGTTTTAATAATCTGTGAAATTAGATAATTTGATATAAGATATACTCCATCTATATTAATTCAAGCTTATTTATGTATTTATTAAATTTCAAGAAAATTAAAAAAAAAATAATGCGTATATGTTATAATATTGGAATCAAGCATAAACTATTTATATTGTTTTCTTTTTCGAAAAGGAACCAGAGAAAATTAATCAGTTAATGTGGTAGTGTTACGACATTAATTCGATCGTACCGACAAAAAATAAAATAAAAATGAAACGACTTGCCACCCCTACCGTCCCTAATATGTCCCTCGAGTTGACCAGATCAGAAGCACCTTAACTTGAATGATGGCCGACAAACCATGCACCCTGTGAAATGCATGTGGCTTTCGATCGATGGATCGACCTAAACAACAAATTCGCTTGGGGACATATATATATCACACATAATTTTTTAATAAAAACTTCTATACATCATCCTCACATCATATATATATATATATATAGTACATATAATATTTTAATTTTTAATTTTTTGATTTTATTAAATATGTAGTGTATAGATGATAAGTAGAATAATTAAATTAGTTTAAGAAGAATAAAATAAAATAAAAAAATAAATATAAATATAATGTACAATATGTGAAATGATGAATAACAAAGCTATAATTTAATTAACAATTAAGAAGAGAGTAAATGATGAGGAAGAAACCCGAAGCAAATTATAACACAAATTAGCTAGGCGTCAATGCCTGCATATATAATTATAGAGTTTTGCTACACAACTTTCACCACACTCTACACTCCACATTTTTTTAAATTTTTAATATTTAAAAAAAAATTTTGAGCTTTTTCTTTTTAAATTATTTCAATTTTTTTATTCATTATTCATATAATAAATATTTAATAAGAAAAAAATAATAAAAATTAAAAATAATATGGAGTGTAGAGTGTTAGAAGGTTGTGAATATTTTTTTATAATTAAATACATGACAAATATTTCAACAGTGAAAACAGGGGAAAGAAAAATGTTTGGCATCTTCAACGCATGATCATGACGAGATCAACTATAGAAATAGGGCTTAATCGATCTAGCAAGTAAAGTTAGAACGTCTCTTTCATGAAAGCTAATAATATAATTAATGCATGCAGTTGGGTTCGATCGGAACGTAAAACAAACTACTGAATCAGGAATTCTGAGAAATATGATCTCAAGGAAAAAAAAGGTTTGGCATCTTCAACGCATGACGAGATCAACTATAGAAATAGGGCTTGATTAGTAAAGTAAGAACGTCTCTTTCATGAAGCTAATATAATTAATGCATGCAGTTGGCCAGTTCGTAAAATAGCCTAACGCCCACAAAGTAAGAAAGAAAAAAGGGTTCGATCGGAACGTATATAAAACAAACTACTGAAACAGGAATTCTGAGAAATATCTCAAGGAAAAAAAAGGGGAAGATGTTTGCATGATCTTCAATGATCGATGGGAGCTACAGGCCAGCAGTCAGCAGTGATCAGCGCCATGGATTAGAAAAAGGGTTTGGATTTTAATGAGATCCATCACAATAATTAATGCATGCAGTTGGGTACGTAACGCCCACAAAGAAAAAAAGGGTTCGAACAGTGATTTCACTGTTCATACATGTGTTGTTTACGCACGTATTTAATGTTTATTGTAAGTGGCACACGCCGGTGACCACACACCATTGCCAAATTGCATGCCAATCAAGTTGCTTATTCTTCTTCAGCATATATACATATACATATATATATATATATATATATATTGAAGTTTATTTGAGTTTGCATGTGATTTGATCTTGAATGCGGAATCTTCATGATCTATCTGTTCATTTGATTTTCATGATATTTTTCTTACTTAATTAAAGAAAAACCTTTGATAGCTTGACTTTTTTTTTCTTTTCTTAAAAAAAAAAAAAAAAAAAAGAGTTTAGGTCACATGTCCACAAGTGATCAATCCCCGTCGTTATTCTTAAAATTCTCACTAATTCAGAGAAAAACCGTAACAAATAAAACCAATACGTACAGTACCCAAAACAATGTTTAAAACCCAAACAAACTAGGATCCTCCACAAATAATTACCCAGCAATACCCAGCACATTAAATTATATCCTGTGTCTTACATATGCAGTACCCATTAAATCCAACGACCTATATAGCTCTCTCACCACACAAGGTAAATCAGCGGACTAAAAAATAAGTCACTCCTCCCCGAACGCACCCAACTTTGCCAAATCATTAGCCACTTTATTCCCTTCCCTAAATATATGTTTGATAGCTTGACTTATATATATGTGTAATTCGTTGTATATTAATGCTCTGCATGTACAAATATTAATTAATATACAGAAGTGGTATGCAAAAACATAAAAAAAGAAAAGAAAAGTTTTAATTAAATATAGTTTGATCCAAATTAATTAATCCTTGGGCACCCACGCACGCATGTATTATAAGAAAATTATTTATTTGCGACTTGTTATTTTTAGTAAAATGATTATTTTTAATTAAAATGAATATATTTTTATCGTAAATAATCTTTTTTATTGTAAAAAAAAAATCAAAAATATCAATTTTTCTTATAATGACGACTATATATTCTTCATCTTTGATCACGTACCAGCTGGACCTCGAAGTACCAATGATCATTGCAATATGCATATATACGCGTACGTAATTAAGTACATGTGGTCCGCCAGCTAGCTACCCCCCGCTCATTGGAGAAAATTCTTTTTAAAGACGATTAATTACGATAGTTATTTTTCCTCATTTAGTAGAAAAAGTCAGTAAATAGTTATTTTCATTGCAAATATATATATATATATATTTTTCCTTATACTCTCTTATTAAAATTTTATTTTTCCTCATTAAGTAGAAAAAGCCAAATCTTATGGATGGGTCGCTGCAGGTCATGAAGAGCTTGCAGATCTTTTCTTTTGGCATAAAAAAAGTACGTAAACGAGAAGAGCTAGACGATTATATAAGAATATCATGACCTGATCATTTCAATTGTAGTACTGAATATATATATATATATATATATAAATATATCTATATATATATATTTCAATATCGCGAAAAGGTAAAGAATATATATAGAAGTTTTTAGTTGTACTTTTAAATTTTTTTAATTGTATGTTTATCTTTAAAAAAGAGAGGCTTACAATTGATGTGATATATCAGGAATTTATAAGCTTCCACCTTATAATAATTCATGTAAAAGTCATACCCATGCAGGAAAACTTGTATTAATACAGAGTTTTATGAAATGATTATTTATAAAAAATAATATAAATTTTATAAAATTAATTAATTTCATTTAGTAATTTAAAGCATAGTACAAAATATAAAAATATTAATTCAAAATAAAATATCATTCAATCAAATTCAAGTTGAATTCAACTTTTACGCCTCATTTAGACCACCCTTTGCTTTTCCAACATTAATAGCAATTAGACACTTGTATGAACATAGACCTGGTGGACGTGACTCATGATCAGAGTCATCATGATCCTCATCATCTTGATTGTGCTTGAATCACTATCACTCTGCAATTGAATTGAGCAAGCCACAAAAACTTAGGAACCCAAAAAAGTCAAATGAAAATGTTAACAAAAAAAAAATCAGTGACATAATACTACAAAAAGTTCAAATAGCTGATAGAAAGAAAGAAAAATGGAAAAATAGACATTCTCTAGAAAGTAATAAGAAACCAGCACAGAAAGAGTCCTACAAGAGCACGCAGATTAACAATAATAATAATCATAACAACATGCTTTAAAGTGGCTTCTCCAATACAAAACTTCACGATTTGAATTTCGTCCAAGTTTCTGCAAATGTCATAACAGTACAACAAGGTTAAAGATGTGAGTCCCAACTTCCAACAAAATCATGGCAAGAGGTAAGAAATCAGGTTCACAAGATCTCCATGAACCATTAGCCTGTCAAAATTTTAGATCATAACAATTAAAGAGTTAAGAATTGTAAAAACAATATATCAACAAAAATTATCCAGCAATAAGACACATGCACTTAATTCTAGTTATATGCATAAAATATATTAGCATATATAGGAAATTGTTAGTGTAGTTTGAGATAGATAATTACATCCATCACTACATGATAAAGTTACAAGTGATCTAGATAAAGGGAAAAAAGCATTATCAACTGTAGTACCGAAAACCAACTCTCTTTTTCTCATATTCTTTTGTCGTGCCAATCTTGCTTTTACTCTTTATTTTTTTACCAAATCTGGATGGTATTAACTTACATGAATAACCATACAGGAACTAAAGATGAAACCAAAATAATGTTGTTTTTAGCCTCACATCATTCATCAAGGGGGCAAAAAGAAAACACGACATCCTTCAATTTGTTTTTTTTTTTGGGAGGGGGGTGTGGACTTTATAAACACAAAAACCTAGAAAAATTTCTGGTCCGACATTTTCATTTTTATGTATCATAGTCAACTAATACACAGTTTATAAATTATTTTTCATGGAGTTTCAAACTCTTGAACCCTTTTACAAATGCTTCACAATCATATTATGATTGTGCAGGTTTCTTTACAAAGAAAAAAGAAAGAAAGAAAAAGAAGCGAAGGTCCACAGAAGAAACAATTACACATTAAGATGCACACATGCAACTACAAATAGTAAATCTAAAATTTTCATTTACATGATTAAATATTAAGATCCCCATTCCTAGCATCAATGTATCACACCTACAAAGTAAAAACTCTAATAGATGTAAATGTTTGATAAGATCAGGCTCAAGTACTTTCATAAGATTGTAGAGCTATCAAGTTCAACCAAGATTAAGAATCAATCAAAATTTCATTTAGTAAGACCAAATTAAAGCAAATGGATCTGGCATGCATACCTCTTTGACTTTTTGCAGAAAAGGGGCTAAGTAATCCTCCCATTAATTAATCACCATTAATTATTTTAAAGCTATGATCGAATTTAATTTGGTTGAAGTCATGCAAATAAATATTATAAGTAACAAGTACTATAATATGATGAAAGTATAAATAAATAAAGCAAACTATGATGAAAGTACAATGAAGACCAATATCTATGACAAAGAGGAAGTGATATGGTATTAGTAAACTATTTACAAAGAAAAGAAAGAGTTCAAAAAAAAGTTTGTGTGGAGCTGTAGGATCATGGTGGAAGTATGTACCAAAGAACTGCCTGGCCTTGAATAGAAGAACTAAATCAAGGAAAATGATAGCAATAACCATCTCCAAAATATTCAGGATTAGGCTTATTTAAGTTGAGGTCAATTTATATTTCCTACTATTAAAGACTCGTTCTTCCACATACTTAAAATAACATAAAAAGTATACATAAATTAATGCTGCTACTGTTCAACATTAGAAAAACCTTTAAACTCCAGCATATTCCGTGCTGCCTCAGCTTGAGCAGAAGCCTTTCCTCAGCAGCACGTCTTAAGGCGCAACAGCTAGAGAAGAGATGGAAAAAAAATATAAGCATAATGGCTTTCTATATTAGATTCATAGGCAGAGCAGTTACTTATATTGAATATGTGCATAATGTAGAGGATTAAGCATGAACGTACTTCTCAAGACAATCATTCAACTCATCTCCAGAACTGTCCCATATAAGTCCATCTCCATCCTGCAAATTAATCATCCCCAAGATAATATGAAAAAAAGATGAATAAGATGTACTGCTACTAAACTACCAAAATCTCATATTCTACTCCAAAAGAAATTTATGCCATAACAATTGTGAAGATAACAATTAAAGAAAATATCTTGCATGAGAAATTCCAAAAGGTAATTCTTGAGCACAAAAGGTGACGTTTTCTCAAATAATTGAAGAAGAAAAATAATGTTTTTCTTTTTGAATGCCAACAATAGCAAAATGGGTTCACTTTCATTTTGAATATCCAAAATTGTTATGCCTTAGGGATGTAATTAAAAGGTCAAAGTAGATGTATTTGATCATATAAACGCATGGGAAAAAGGAAGGTTTTGCTAGTATCAAAATCCACATTTAAGCATGGAAATATTTTCTTATGATAATTTCATGCAGACAAAGAAAGCAGCTACCAGAGCAAGGATCTATTTAACTTTCAATTGCTGAAATTTATTTATAAAAGAAAATAAAAGAAAGGAAAGGAAACAAAAGAGTTAAACACAAGAAGTTCTTCTCTTTTTTCAATTAATTGAAACACCAATGGAAATGCACGTGACCTCATGCATCATCCATCCTTATGCAGGTTGGAAGTGCCACTCAACACAAAAATAGAAAACATAAATAAAATGTAAAATACATTTGATCATAAGTTTCTCAATTAGATTTGCCTTAAAACATATAAATAGATCCCTGAACTGAAGGTTGAGGAAGTTCATCAATTTCCTTCTCCAAGAAGAGAGAAAATGAATTGGGAAAACCATTCTCTGGCTGCGAACATGATATACTTGCCTCTCCCTACCCACATCAAGCATATTAGATCATACTCAAGAAAAACTATGTAAACTATGCCAAATTTCTCAGTTAAGTAAGGTAAGATAATGTGTTGTATTAAAATATATGATACAACACACAAATAAGCATTGTACCTTACCAAGGTCGTTATAGTCTCAAAAAAAAAAAAATCTGGAGACAATATCTTCAAAGACCCAAAAAGAAAACAAAAAAAGACACAGCAAACAAAAAAAAGGAAAAACAAAGAAGAATAGAATCAATGTAAAATAAAAATTTAGGCAATATCAGGAAAAAAAAAATTCCACTTCTCATTTACCTACACAAAGGATGGAAGAAAAAAAAATGAAAGCACAGATAAAAGGAAAGCAAAAACAGAAAACAGAAACAAAAAATAAAATTTAAAGATAGACCAACTTCAAAAAAAATTTACATCTACTCCGATGTGTATGTACAAAGCATAAACAAAACAGAAAAACTAAAGAAATAAAAGCATTTAAAAAAACTACCAAAACAAGGAAAACGTAGAAAAAAAAAGGAAGAAAAGGTGAGATCAGAGATAGAGAGAGAGATGATAGAAATTAAAGGGATGAAGAAAATAGGACCAGGAATGCAGTCTTGGCACCGAGACTGCACATCTATGCAAAAAAAAAAAAGGCCCATTTAGGGTTTTTGCAACCCAAATTCTTCGAATAGGATGATAGCTTTAGAATAAATTTGAAAATTTTGATAGGGTCGACGCTAGGGTTTCTGAGAGTGTACAAAAACTAAGAGATATGGAAAAGCTTTTTTTGAAGTTAGATCTACATTAATGAATCAATGTAGGTTGGCCAGCTCCACTAATGCTAACGTAGGTGCAACTAAACCAGGGAAAGCATCTGACATCTCTTTTCTTCCCAAGGCGCGATTGGTTTGAAAGGATGTTCCATCAACGGGAATTTTGGCAAGCGCAGGTCATTGAAGGTACTTGGTGAAAGATCTTGAACGCAACTCTAGACTCTCCAGAAGGAATGTCTGCATTGATCAGCGGCCTTCAACAACCCCACGTTCCTATTCCTCGTCGCGAAATTTCAGGAACCACCTCAGCTACCTTTGTAGGGAGATGATGGCATCTAGAAGGATTTCGTTCCACTGTTCCAACCGGTCCTTCTCTTCCCATGCTCCGGATAAGTCGCCTTGAAGATTTGGTTTAGGCACTCCAATAGGGTTTTCACATCTTTTCACTTCTGCTTGTGCTTTCGCAGACGATGCTCCAGCTTCTTTACTCTTTTGCGCCCATCCTATAGGTCGAGTCTTGTCCTCTCAAGGTCGCGCTTCAGCTGTTCTCTCTCCTCCTTTTCGTCAGGAGCATAATCTAAGTTCTCCTGAATGGCAGCCTCCTAATCATCCACGATAAAGGCCGCAAGCCAAGAAATGCTCTGGCAACATAGAAAAAAGTAAAAGGTGAGAAAGAAGTGGTCGAACCTCGTGAAAAAAGTCCTGGCCAATGGCTTTCTCTCTGCTTCCCACCATTGTTAGTCAAGATAGAGAAGGAAGGGCCTCCGCAAGGCCAGCAAACTCAGGCAATCTCGCAGAGACTTCAGCAAGAGCATGTGGATCTCCGCTTAAACCCCCCCAGATGGGGGCCGATCGCAGCATTTGGAAGAAAGTTGTCCCTCGCTAGATACTCAGCCCGGGTGAGTTGTTCATCACTCAAACCCTCACCGGCTGCATCACCTACGGAGCCATCACCTTCAGGGAGCTCGACCTGGACGAGTGGGTAGATGACTGGACTCCGCGTACTATCGTCGGCTGGAATATGTACAAAGGGACTCTCCCTCTTTGGGAGTGCGGCCTAAATAGAAGAAACCACAACAGGACTGTTCAAAACCCTGAGGATGACAACGTTCGAAAGGGACTTACTTCTTGGATCTCCTGCCTCAGTGCGGTTGTCAGAAATAGTCTCCACCCCTGATGCTGTGACAACGTTTGTAATTCTGCATTCGGCATGTGACATTACTATTCCCTGATGCTGGTTCTTGGCGCCTTGGGCCATATAATGGTTGGCTCAATTATGAAGATTCTGACCCATTTTTTCGACCTTTGTCTAATATATAGGTCAGAAAACGTTTTTTTCCCCTCGGTCTCCTGTATTCCACGGCCCTTTTTTAATTTGGAAGAAGAAAAATAGATGTACAAGTGAGTCATGCACTGTCAAGCCAGCCATATGAGTGTATATGCAGACAAAAGTAGGAGAGTAGGAGGGCTCTCACTGGCCTTTGTCCCTTAAGTAATGTTTCTCGTGCATAGCATTTGGATAATATCGTAAATGATGATCATATAATTACAACTATTTTATAATTTATATCAAGTTATTCATTATAATTATGCTTATTCAGTAAATAATAATTTTTAATTAAATATAATTACCTTTCATCTTAAATAAAGCTATTAAATAATTATAGAATAGTCATAATTAAGTTTGTCGTTTTGCTTCGAGGCGAGAAACAGCGTTACAGCAGTCCTTTTTGCCTTGTGAAGGCATTGATTCTCGAAACGTTTATTTCATTGACAATTTGACAGCCACCAATATCAAAGTGGTTAGTTAATTGTCGACGAACAATCAATTATACAGAAACAGTCATCAATCTGTCATGATTGATAAAGTCGCTAGTCTCTCGATCTCTTTCTCGCAACCAAATTAGCCAATTAAGTACGTAACGCGCTAATTAGGTTGCATGCAGGCCAAGACAATAAATTAGCTAGCTAGGTGGCATGCACATGCATGGGACCAATCATTTCCTTCTTTTTCTTGTCATCCTTAAGTTCATTTCGTTTTTTAAATATCATCTAACGTACGAATATATCTCAGATCACTTCAGCATCTAAATACAATCTGGTAGGAGGCCGCGCCGGCCGATATTATATATAGATAGCGACGGTTCTTACTTAAAATCTTAAAAGCTGGAAAATTCCGGCAATATTGTAAATTTCAAAAAAGTAAATTGAACACAACCCAATTTCTTATAAAATTATATACAAGCTAGAAACTGTAAATCCTTCGGGATATTGGCAATATTAATCCTGATCTTAAGCCATCCGTACTCCTATAATCCAAAAACAATAAACATGCACAATGCAAGACGCTCTAATTAATCGGCTTACGCCTATAAGCAAATAAATATGTAGAACATAATATTAAATTGTTTTTTTTTTCTCCTCTCCCGTCCCTTCTGATAGAGCTCTGATGAGTACTGGCCGGCCAGTTAGTTAATTGCAGAACATACTTTGCGAATTTCACCCTGGGTACCCGTTTTAACATCAACATTGCTCATCTTCACCATGGACCTTCCAAACTCCACATTGAAGACGCTCACTCCCAGAAAACGTTGAACAAAAGTCTTTGTGGAGGCATCAGTCCATAACTTTTGATCCGACTCGAGTACTCCACGGCCTTTCATCAAGTTGTTGAAGTAAGACGTGTCAAATCTGTTTTGGCTTCCAGGATCTAGTCCTACACGCCTTGCTGCGTCGCCATTTTGTGGGCAGAGAGCTCGGAGTTGAGGCAGGAAAGCTGGGTCAATGGTAGGATCAGCACCATTCCCACTTGTAGTAAAGTTGTATAGTCTGTAACTGAATAGCCGGCATGCTGCTGTTCCAATGGTGTGTCCACCTACATTATATATTGTAACAAAATTGCATACAATTAGTAATTAATTGACACACTATACGTATTTTACCCTTCGTATATACTTGCATGTACATTGAGATCATATTAATATAGGTTTGAAGTTGATGACTTTATGTAATAATTAGCTAGTCATCTATGTCTTGACTTTATAGTTAACTCAGCTTAATATATAATTCTGTATTTTTCAAAACCAAAAATCATGTATATGCAATCATTAAAAGACTATGTAGAGATATGCATTAAGTAGTTCTTACCAGCGAGGACAACGAGATCTTTAGTATCGAGACCTTTCTCTGCAAACTTTTGCTTTTGAACATCAACGGAGTCTCTAGCGCTAGGTAAATTGGTTGTATCGGAGGCCAATGATACCCTGCCATCTCTGCGTCCAGTAGGCACCTGCCAGCTCTGTCCCTTGGTCTGCAATAACAATTGATGATTGATCAATATAAACATGTGGTTGTAAGATCTCATGCATGATTATTGCACACATATATACGTGTGTTATAATTACCAAAAAAACAGAATCGCGAGCAGCAAGGGTAAGAATATCAGCGCAAGAAACGACGCCAGGACATGCAGCTTCAAGCTTGGCCTTGGCATCGTCAATGACTTCAAATCCTCTTAACAAACTGTTAGGTGGGGCTGTTCTTTCTGTGTTAGTCCCCTCGATAAGGATAGAAGCATCGCAGCCATTCACAAAGCAATCATGGAAGTGCATCCTCAACAGCCCCGGAGCAATAGCGGGATTAGACCCAAAATGAGTTTGAACAGTGGATCGAACAATGGATTCTACTCGAGGACATGTTTTCGAATAGAACCCGACACGAGTGCCTTGGCCATGCACCAATGAGGCATCCAGGGCGAGCAATACTACTACTACAAACATCGAAACTATTACGCTGTTTGAACTTTCACTTCCCATTATGGTGAGAGCTAGAAATTACAATGACACTGGGAGTGAGAATGTTATGAGGGTTCAAATACTCGGCCTTTGCTAAATTGTAGAGTGTAAGAAGTGCTGCTTTGGCTTGTGATATTGCTGGGAGGGAAGTCGGATATATATATAGGATATAAAGATTCCATATAAGAAAATGGAGCCGGGAGAGAAGTCAACAAAGCCGGCTAAAAGAACCCGTGAAGCGTCGAAGCGTTCAAAGTTGGGGGTGCATGATGTGCTGGGGCGCAATACCGCGTGACTGGTGCAACTTGTAGTCGTGAGTATGTTGACTCGATAATGCGAGTGAGCAACGGTCGTTCGATTATATAATGGATCACTGTTGAACGGTGTCTTTTTCACCGAACATCAAACAATGATTGAGAATTACGAGGGGATAAGAAAAAGATATATTCAGCTGAGATTAAAGAAATTTCCACGAAAACAGTACTAATACTGATCCATGCAGAGGCGCTAGTTAGCTATGTACTGGTAATTTGATATATTTAGAAAAAATTTTCTATTGGTTTATTGGTTTGAAATCTTTTTTTATTTTAATGTATTTAGAAATGATTGAATTTGAATTTAAAATTTAAAATCTTATATTGATTTTATGTTTTAATAATCTTTGAAATTAGATAATTTGATATAAGTATACTCCATCAATATTAATTCAAGCTTATTTATGTATTTATTAAATTTCAAGAAAATTAAAAAAAATAAAGCATATATCTTATATTGGAACCAAGCATAAACTATTTATATTGTTTTTTTTTTTTTGTCGAAAAGGAACCAGAGAAAATTAATCAGTTAATGTGGTGGTGTTACGACATTAATTCGATCGTACCGACAAAATAAAAATAAAAATAAATGAAACGACTAGCTAGCCACCCCTACCGGCCCAATATGTCCCTCGAGTTGACCGGATCAGAACCACCTTAATTTGAAGGATGGCCGACAAACCATGCACCCTGTGAAATGCATGTGGCTTTCGATCGATGGATCGACCTAAGCAACAAATTAGCTCGGGGATATATATATATCACACATAATGTTTTAATAAAAAATTCTATTTATCATCCTCACATTGTATAGTATATATAATTTTTTATTTTTTATTTTTTTAATTATTAAATATATGATATATAGATGATGAATAGAATAATTAAATTAATTTAAAAAGAATAAAATAAAAAAATAAAAATAAATATGATGTGTGATATCATCTGATTAAATATAACAAAGCTATAATTTAATTAACAATTAGGATGAGAGTACATAATGAGGAATAAACCCGAAGCAAGTTAATTATAACGTCACGAATTAGCTAGGTAGGCGTCATTAATGCTTGCATATATAATTAAATACGTCACAAATATTTCAACAGTGAAAACAGGGGAAATTAAGAAAAATGTTTGGCATCTTCAACGCATGACAACTATAGAAATAGGGCTTGATCGATCTAGCAGACTAGCAATTAGTACAGTTAGAACGTCTCTTTCATGAAAGCTAGCTAATATAATTAATGCATGCAGTTGGGTTCGTAAAATATCGTAACGTCCACAAATTAAGAAAGAAAAAAGGGTTCGATGATCGGAACGTAAAACAAACTACTGAATCAGGAATTCTGATAAATATATATATCAAGGAATAAAAAGGAGAAGATGTCAAGAAAAATGTTTGGCATCTTCAACGACGCATGACGAGATCAACTATAATTAATGCATGCAGTTGGGTTCGTAAAATATCCTAACGCCCACAAAGAAAAAGAAAAGAGTTGGATATGAAGTTAAAAAATTAAATAAAATATTATTAAAATATATTTTTTAATATTATTTTTATTTTAAAATTTATAAAAGTTAAATTATTTATTTTATTTTATGTAAAAATTTAAAAAAATTATAATAATAAAATAAAATATTTTCTAAAAACAAAACGAGGCTTAAAACAAACTGAAACAGGAACTCTGAAAAATATCTCAAGGAAGAAAAAAGAGAAGATGTTTCACATGATCTTCAATGACGGGATCAGCTACAGACCAGAGCGCGTGAGTCAGCAGTCAGCCAAGGATTAGAAAAAGGGTTAGGATTTTAATAGATTAATTAATGCATGCAGTTGGGTACGTAACGCCCATAAAGAAAAAAGTGCGTTAAGGATTTAGGATGTTTTTTATATTTTGTGGGGTTCGAACAGTGATTTTACCGTTCATAAATGTGTTGTGTACGTATGTAATTAATGTTTATTGTAAGTGGCACACGCCGGTGACCACACACCATTGCCAAATTGCATGCCAATGAAGTTGCTAATTCTTCTTCAGCGCATATATATATATATATATATACTAGCGGTGAAGTCACGTGCGAGGCACGTTTGCCCTGTATTTAATTGTTTTAAAATATAAACATATAGTGTAGAAGAAGAGAATTTAATGATAAAGTCTATATGAATAATATAGATTATTCTAATTAGAAACTACTAATTTAAATAGTAATAAGTTTAAACAAACTATAAGTTCAAGTAAATTGCAGGCTGAAAAAAAGGTCAGAAAAGCATGTCAATTTTCTATTGCATTAAGAATAGTTGCTGAGGAAACTATAAGAAATAAAATAATATTTAGAATCTCATATGTTATATCTATGTTTAGCAGACAATAAATAATAAAAACCGACTGAGGCTAGAGTTATAGGAAATTTATCTTCTAGTAAAATAAAAGCGAAAATTTTAGAAATGGAGAATAATAATTAGAAATAGACCACCGACAAAAATTATATGACTTTTTTAGTATGAATTGTACACGAAGAATGTATAAATAAAAAAAAAAATTAGTATGACTTTTACATTAAATTATATATTTAGTTTTATGGAAAGAAAAAAAAAAATTGACTATTATTTATTAATAACAAATAATTAGATATTTTTTAACTTATATTATTTTTTTGTATTGAATTTATAATGATTTTTACTATGATACTGATCTTATCTATAACCTCGGTGATGGGTTCAGTGCATTAAGCAAATTAGCTGCCTCATTCTTCATTTAAATACGATGATATAATTGGTTGCACCTACTCACTAAACATTAATTATCAGGCCTAATTTGTTTTTTTTTTTTTGAAATTTGCTGCATTTTTTCCCTTTTAATTCCCTCCAGCTTGTTGGTGTGGCTCATATATAATTAAAATGCAGTTATATATATATATATATATATATATATATATATATATATATATATTCAAGATTCGAACAATTGAGTCCATATTTTCTATGTAAAATATATTTATGGATTAATTGTGTTGTTGGTGATATATTTTTTTCTGCTTCATGATATTAAAAGTTATTCTATTATTAAATATGTGTATAGAGGATATCATCTGTAAAATTTAAATGATAAGATTTAATCGATTTGAATTTTAAAATTTATTTTCTAAATCAAGTACTTATATATGCTATGTAAACATTTTTTACATATCTTTGAATTAGAATTATACTAAAACGACATGATCCCGAGAATAAAATATGAGATGGGTCCAAGAGAAGCCAAATGTTATAGAGACAATGGTAGGCTCAAGTGATGATGGAAGTTCAGAAGGGCATGCGATTTCAAGAGTCTGTTTGATGTGTCACATTCACTGAAAGACTTTTTTGTCTAGACCTATATATAATTAGCATTTCATTTGCAATTATTCAACTTAGGATTCTCAAGTTAAAATTCAAAATCTAGACTTTGTTATTATCTCCATTTATTTGTTAAATAAGAAATTTTATTACATAAAACATCGTAAGTATAATAAAGTCCTATACATGCTTGAATTAAACCTCTAAAGTTATTTTCTATCTAAACATTCTTACGTACATTATATTATATATATTCAGTTTTATGCAAAAAAATAAAAAATAAAAAGAAAAATAAAGAATTGAGTATGTTATTAGGAACATTACTAATTTTTTCATCTGAAGTTATTTTCTATCTAAACATTCCTATTTAAAGAAAAAGAAAGAAATGACTATTATTTATTAATAACAAATAATTAAATAATTTTCAACATATATTATTTTTTTTATTGAATTTATAATGACTTTTTTTTTTCTCAGGTTGTATCTCGGTGGCCCAAATCTTCCTCACCGACAGTTTTGTTTCAGCACAGCGCAGCGCCGCCGTGTGCCGGCCATTCTCACCGCCACCACCGGGGAGTCCCTCTCACACCGACGACCACCCGAGGCACCATGGATGTCCCCCACGCGCAGCCGTAGGTGTCCCCCGCGGAAACCCATCCGAAATGGGTTTTTCGCATTTCTCTCAACTGGCACCGCCGTACGCGGCCACCTACCGTCACGACCACCACAGCCGAGTACCCCTCACGCCGGCGACCAACCTAGCCACCAACGATGTCCCCCACGCGCAGCCCTAGGTCTCCCCCGCGGAAACCCATCCGAAATGGGTTTCTCCCATTTCTCTCAACCAGCGCCGCCGTAGGCGGCCACCCAGGCCACCAGACCTCCACCACTTCATACCGGCGACAAACTCTACCAGACCCAGCGACCACGAACTCCCCTTTCCCTCTCCGTCGCACACTACCATTAACATGCAGACGACAACTCTCTGTTCCTCTCGTCAAACCGAAAACAAACACAGAAGAAATATGCGAGAAAGATGAAAAACAACATACAGAAATGAGATTAGGAATTTTTGCATATCAAACGGCGAGAAGAAAACTCTCAAAGAGCACCGTAAGAGATATTTACAGAAAGAAATTTCGTTGAAGCCAACGAGAAAATAAAACGAGAACGCTGGAGGATAACAACTGAGAATGCGGGAGGATAACAACTATTCATTACTGTAGATCTTATACACGCTTTTAAGTATAGGCAGGATATTGAAGTTTATTTGAGTTTGCATGTGATTTGATCTTGAATGCGGAATCTTCATGATCTATCTGTTCATTTGATTTTCATGATATTTTTCTTACTTAATTAAAGAAAGACCTTTGATACCTTGACTTATATGTGTAATTCGTTGTATAATGCTCTGCATTTACATTAATTAATATACAGAAGTGGTATGCAAAAACATATAAAAAGATAAAAAAAAGTTTTAATTATCGTTTGATCCAAATTAATTAATCATTGGGCACCCAAGCATTATAAAAAAATTATTTATTTGTGACATGTTATTTTCAATAAAATGATTATTTTTAGTTAAAATGAATTTATTTTTATTGTAGATAACCATTTTTATTCCAAAAAAATATCATAAATATTCATTTTTCTTGTAGTAGTGATTACTACATATATTCTTCTTCAACCAATGATCATTGCAATATGCATATATACGCGTACGTAATTAAGTAGATGTGGTCCGCCAGCTAGCTACCTCGCTCATTGGAGAAAATTATTTTTAAAGACGATTAATTACAGTAGTTATTTTTCCTCGTTAATAGAAAAAGTTAGTAAATAGTTATTTTCGTTACAAATATATATTTTTTTTCTTGTACTCTTTTATTAAAGTTTTATTTTTCCTCATTAAGTAGAAAAAGCCAAATCTTATGGATGGATCGCTGCAGGTCATGAAGAGCTTGATCTTTTCTTTTGGCATAAAAAAAGTATGTAAACAAGAAGTAGTACTAATAGCTAGCCGATTATATAAGAATATATATATATATATATATATATATATATATATATATATTTCTATATCGCGAAAAGGTGAAGAATAGAAGTTTTTAGTTGTACTTCAAAATTTTTTTAATTGTATGTTTATCTTTAAAAAATAAAGGTTTACAATTGATGTGATATATCAGGAATTTATAAGCTTCCACCTTATAATAATTCATGTAAAAGTCATACCCATGCATGAAAACTTGTATTAATACAGCTAGTAATTAAAAACCAATAAATATTAGTCAGCGTTCTTGGAAATTACTAACATTAATAGCAAAGACAACCCAATTTATTATTCCACAAAGGTATAGATTCTTCATGCATCAATATATATATATATATATATAAGTCTGTATACATCATGTGATTCTACGTACGTACGCCACTAGTATCGTTATGTAAATCCTTCAGAATATTGACACTCGAAGTTCTTATGCCATCTCATCTATAAGTAAAAAAACGGTACACAATTTAAGACTTCGATCTCTTCAGCTTACGCCAATAATAATTAAATTAAGAAACACACTAATTTATAAGTTTTCTTTTTGCCATCCCCTTCTGATCACTGAGCAGTAGTACTACTGATCGAGTAGTTAATTAATTGCAGAGCATATTTTGCGAATCTCACCCTCAGTACCGGTTTTAACATCAACGTTACTCATCTTCACCATGGACCTTCCAAACTCCACACTGAATCCTCTCACACCCAAGAAACGCTGAACAAAAGTCCTTGGAGGCATCAATCCATAGCTTTTGATCAGACTCGAGTACTCCATGGCTGTTCCTCAGGTTGTTGAAGAAAGATGAGTCAAATCTGTTTTGGCTACCAGTATCTAGTCCAACACGCCTTGTTCCGTCGTCATTTTGTGGGCAGAGAGCTCGGAGTTGAGGCAGGAAAGTTGGGTCAATGGTAGGATCAGCATCGTTTCCGCTTGTAGTAAAGTTGTATAGTCTATATCTGAAGAACTGGCATGCTGCAGTCCCAATGGTGTGTCCACCTATATATATAGTAACAGAAATGCATTCAATTAGTTGTTAATTTTAATAAGGTAATACACACTTATAACTATACGTACGTGCATGTAGGGGATCGATCGTATACTTTAAACATTAAAAGTGGGAACTTTATCTCTTAATTAGCCAGTGATCGTCTATATCCTTGCCTTTTACTTTTTCTTTGGTCAAAGCCAAAAATGTAAATGTAATCATTAAGACTGTAGAGAGATGCATGAATTAAGTAGCTCTTACCAACTAGGGCGACGAGATCTTTAGTGTCGAGGCCCTTCTCTGCAAATTTTTGCTTTTGAACATCAACGGAGTCTCTAAAGCCAGGCAGATTGGAGGTATCTGAGGCCAAAGATATCCTGCCATCTCTGCGTCCAGTCGGCACCTGCCAGCTTGATCCTTTGGTCTGCAATAACAATTTATCAATAAATTAATGGTAATTGTAAGATCACGTGCATGGTCGCAAATGCTTATTCAGCATTATGATCATTCTGAGAATCTGAATGCTCCCATCTCAAATATTATGCAATCAAGATGGTAATTATAATTACCACAAAAACAGAATCGCGGGCAGCAAGGGCAAGAATATCAGCGCAAGAAACGACTCCAGGACATGCTGCTTCGAGCTTGGCTTTGGCATCGTCGATTACTTCATATCCCCTTAATAAACTATTAGGTGGAGCTGTTTTCTCAGTATTAGCCCCATCAATAAGGATAGAAGCATCGCAGCCGTGTACAAAGCAGTCATGGAAGTGCATCCTCAACAGCCCCGGAGCGATGGTGGGATTAGACCGGAAATGGGTTTGAACAGTGGATCGAACAATGGATTCTACTCGAGGACATGTTTTCGAATAGAATCCAACCCGAGTGGCTTGGCCATGCACCAATGCGGCATCAAGCTGGAAGAGCAGTACTACTACAAATATCAAGATGATTGTGTGGTTTGAACTTCCTCTCCCCATGATGATGAGAGTAGAAACAATGACAGTAAGGAAGAACGAAGTGAGTTGTATTTAATTAAGGAGAAACGTAGTTGCTCTTACGTACGGCCTTTGCTAAACTGTAGTTCGTATATGTGTGTGTACAAAAGTGCATTGCCAGCTTGTGACCTTGTCGAGGGATCGAAGTCGAATATATATAGGAAAATGCTATATGTTCCGTTGGGTTTTCTCGCTGGCTCTAGTATATTTTTATCTATTTTTTTTATACAGATATTTTTAATAATCTTAAATATTTTTAAAAAATAAAATAAAATTATAATATTATTAAAAAATATTTTCTTAATCACGAAATAGAATAAATAATAATATTTATTCTATTTTGTAATTAAGGAATTATTTTTTAATATTTTTTTTTACTTTTTTATTAAAGAAGTATTTTTTAATGATATTTTTAATTTATTTTATTTTTTAAAAATATTTAAAAGTGTAAAAAAAAAGCTATATAAAAAATAAATTAAAAAAATACACATAGAAAAGTATATGCTAACCCCAACGGAGCCTCCAGCGGGGCTATAGCATGACCATTTTAAATATATTTTTTTTTAAAAATCATAATATTATTAAAAAATACTTTCTTAATCACGAAGTAAAATAAAAAATTATAAAAATATTTTTTATAATTTTTTATTTTACTTCGTGATTAAGAAATTATTTTTTAATCTATATTTTTTTACTATCTAATTAAGAGAATATTTTCTTAATGATATTTTAAATTTATTTTATTTTTATAAATATTAAAAAATTTATATAAAAAATTATTTAAATAAAATACATGTAAAATAATACTACATTCCAGCGGGAGCCTTTAGCGTGGCCTGTAGCATCTCACACACACACACACACACACACATATATATATATATCGGCCTATTACTTAAAAGCGTCTATCGCGTACTGTTCATTACTGTTCATCATTATATGATGAACAGTAAAGCAGCTTTTTTTTTTTTTTTCGTCGCATGTTTTTTCGCATATAATGTTACTGTTCATCAACAGTATGATGAACTGTAATGAACAGTAAATAGTTTTTTTTTTTTGTCCGTGTGAATGCCAATGTGCGACGTAATACCGCAATCGTACATAGGGAATGAGAGAGAGGAAGAAAGAAAAAGTGGGAAAAAATATTGATTTTTGAGTTTTAAATGAACAATAAAGAAGCTGTTTTTTTTTTCTTCGCATGTTTTTTTCGCATATCCTATTACTGTTTATTATATTATACACTAAAAATTAACTTTAATTTATAAAATACTAATTTTTCATCATTAAATAAATGACAAAATTTTACTGTACATTTTTAAGAGAAAAAAACTATCTAATTAATTTGAATTTCTAATATAATTTAAATTTCATAATAAATGATGAACATAAATAAATAATAATTTTATTCTTATACATTAGACTATTTTAATATTCGAAATTACACTTTATTTTTTTTTTCAAATTGACAGATGTGGCAAACGTGCTTTTCTTTATCAATTAGAAAATCTTACGTCATACAGGATTTTACACAAGTACCACTAATTTAAAAGTAAATAAGCCCATTCTAGAAATCAACGCAATCACTGAATCAAATAAATAACAAAAACAAAAATAAATAAATAAATAAATAAATATGAACTAATTAATTACTGTCGTCTAGCCGATCTGACGCTTCTGTCATTGCCAACCTTACAATACTAGAATGCCAATTAACATTTTATATATGTGTGCGTATATATATCTCTTTATATTTAAAAGTGTGTATCGTCTGATAAATAGTAAGATGAACAGTAATGAACAATGATAAACAGTATTCTTATTTTACGCTTCCCTTATTCGTTCATCTCTACATCCTCACAGCAATCATATCTACAAAATCACCACAAAATATCACAAAAATTCTTACAAAAGAACTGCTACTGAAAAAGTAGTCCGAAAATATGTCCTGAATGTGTATTTCACTTTTTTATTTTTATTTTCATATATTTTTTTAATCATCATAAACATTTTTAAAAAAATAAAAAATTCATAACATCATTAAAAAACAATTACTTAATCACTAGGTAAAAAAAAAGGTGAGAGAGGGAGAAAGAGAAAGCGAGACGAAAATGAAATTTTTTAGAATTTAAATCTAACCCTTCATCATAACTCTTTAAATTTGATAAAATGGTAAAAATTTAAATACTGATTTAAATTAATTTAAAATAGATAATTAACATATAAATATCATATCATAAATAAATTATCAAATTTAATTTATAAAATATTAATATTTCATCATTAAATAAATGATGAAATTTTGTTAAATATTTTTAAAAAATATAACTATATAAATAATTAGAGTTTTAACATAATTTAAATATGATAATATTCTTAATTAATTAAAGAGAACTGCTACAACTAACGAAAAAGTAGTTCGAAAATATATCTTGCATGTGTATTTTATTTTTTTCTTTAATTATCATAAATATTTTTAAAAAAATAAAAATTTATAACATCATTAAAAAAATATTTTTTTAATTACTAAATAAAAAAATAAAAAAAAAATTAAACAAACGTCCCTTGTACGTTACCTACTGCTTTTATATATATATATATATATATATATATATATATAAGATCTAAAGTCAGAAGTTGGTGGAAGAAGTCATCAAAGACGGCAAAGAACAAGGAACCACTCAAAGTTCTGTGCAGGGTGCATGCGTGCTGAGTTGGAGAGCATTGGTATATAGTACGTACGTAGCTGCAGGTTCAACTTTTCTTGCATTGGCTCGTGACGATTTACGATTCGGTGCAGCTTGTTCTCTTGCGTTGACCGCGAGGACTCAACAGACCTTATCCCTCGTGAGAGCGGGTCCAGCCTTCAAGGGACTCCGAAAAAATTATCCCGACTCCTATATTCGAGAGAGTGAACCGTTCCGGTGGCAGTACGAAGAAGTTATCTCATTAAAAAATTAAAAGGGGCAGAGCTAATTCGAGGTAGTCTAACCCCTCTCAAGTGGAGTACGAATTTTAGTCTTGCAATTATTCGAAGTAAGAAGAATCTCAGGAAGCAAAGTCCCGCAAAAAAGCCGCACAAACATCAACAAACAAGAAATAGAGTGAGGTTATAACTCTCCAAATACCAAGGTAAAAGATACAAGCAAGAGTAAGAGCGGCACACAGTGGAATGCAGTAAGTGCAAAACGATGCAAAAAAAAAAAAAAAAAAAGAAGAAAGAAAGAAATAAAGAAAAAACGAAGGAAGCCAATATTAGAGACACAAACAAAAGGCTAAGCTGCAAGCAGGGTCGGAAAAGTTAAACCAGACGCCAACAGGGTGGGCTGAGAAACTTTAAAGGCTGTTGAACATGGCCGCCCAAATAACAACTAAAACGATGGTCATATTCCGAGAATGATTATCCGTAGAGGATACGCAAGCGCAATGTGACCAGCTAGCGGAGTAGGTAAGAGCTCTACGGACCCCTTTACCATGGTCCCCCAGGCTGGCCACCCAAAAACAAAAAGAAAAAAGAAAAAAGAAAAAAGAGGCAAAGGCGAGACATGATGAACAAGATATGTGCATTAGTCAGTATGTATACATATACAAGCTGTTGAGCGACAACATGCCAGGAGAAAGTGTAACGAAACAAATAAAATCTTTAAGCCTCAACGCCAAGAGCAGCGGTCTCAGCGCCAATAGGAGCAAGGTTGGCCAGCTCCACTAATGCCGACGCAAGTGTGACTGGACTAGGGAAAGCATCCAGCATCTCTTTTCTTCCCAAGGTGCGGTTGGTTTGAAAGGATGCCTCATCGACGAGAATTTTGGCAAGCACAAGTCGTTGAAGGTACTTGGTGAAAGATCTTGAACGCAACTCAAGACTCTCCATAAGGAATGTCGCATTGATATGCGGCCTTCAACAACCTCCCATTCTCGCACGATCGCAGTGCGCTTTGCTTCATAAGGAGTGGCTGTCGAACGCAAAGCCTTGTCTTCTAGAAAATTTTCCCATTCTGTTCGTATTGGGAACCCCCAGCAATTCACCTGGCCTACCGGAAACTCTCATCTGTGGCCAAATACGAAGAAGAATTTGGGAGACCAATCTTTCAATACTTTGCGGTATCGCGATTCCAAGGTGACTAGAGCATGTGATGCTTTGAAGCTACATATATTCCCATTTAGACATAGCACCCTATAGGTAAGAAGAGACTTGCGACTAGTAAGGTCCGCGTCATCTGGGAAGGATTCCAATAAGGCCCGCTGCTAGATAATGCTGCAGTACATCAAAACATTGGGTTGCTGGTAGACAAGCGCCATCTGCTATCCAAAAACAATGGCATAGTATTAGCAGATCAGCCCCCACCGGAAATATTGGGTGAATAGATTTTTCAGAGGCTATCACTGTCAAAGCACGAAGTAGCAAAGAAGACTGGCGAGAGAGAAGAGTAACCAAAGAAACTAGAATAGAGGGACAATCACAACATAGTGGGCGGAAGCCAAGTTCCACTCCCACGATTTATAAAAAGAAGGTGACGGTTAGACTCTCATGCACCGTGGCAACAAGGATACTCGCTATTTCGAATTCGAGTAATGTGATTTACGAAGCGACGCAAATAGGATAAGCCGTGTGATGCCCCCTTATTAAAAGGTTGAATAGATGTCATGAAAATGTGAGCCCATCATTGAAGATAGGAATGCTGTCAGAAATGCCAATCAGCAAAAGCTTTCCAGACCTCAAAAAACCTAAGTAAGGTTCTTAGCCTTGGTAAGAAGGCGGGATCGAATCATAATAAATTCTCTCTGTACTTGTCCGGTGAGAATTAGTGGGGTAACTCATAACTGTAAGCCCGGCCTGGAGCAGAAAGTCATTAACTCGGCCCACTAGGAGGCTCCTTTAAACATGACCTGTAGGAGGGATGGTGCTGCAGGGAATGAGACTCGTCAATCTGAGGACCCCTCGATTAATGTTTAGTGCTCGAGTGCCCGCCCGCATAGTTGGCATGATATATGAGGAACTGTTGATCTATTGACAGACATGAACGGACTAGAGAGAAGGCAGACTGAGAGGAGGAGGTTGGAGAACCACGCCACATTAATGGTTTCGCCACCAGGACAATACTCCACAATAATGATGCCATCGCAGAGTCACGCCGCATTTAAAGACTCTTACAAAAGGAACAGTATGAGGAACAAGGAGTTCATGAAAGCAGGCATGATCTGCTCTTCATACCTGTAGTATAAATAGCAGATCTCAGGTACAAGAATACTCTCTCTGATCCTTAGACTCTCTTACTTATTTGCCACATTAATGACACTGTCGCAGAGCCACGCTGCATTTAAAGACTCTAACAAAATGAACAGTACGAGGAACACAGACTTCATGAAAGTAGGCACGATCTGCTCTTCAGACCTATAATATAAATAGCAGATCTCAGGTATGAGAATTCTCTCTCTGATCCTTAGATTCTCTTACTTATTTGCTATCCTCTAAGAATACTTTCTAACTTTGGTATCGGAGATTATCCTACCCCAACGCTGCCCTTTCAAAACTATAGTCTTTTCTACCTTGTGCAGAGCCCGCTTTTGAAGATCTGAGTTGTAGGTGCTTAGCTAAAAAATGTGTGAACTATGAAGTTAACAATAGGAATACTTCAATCATGAACAAGTCGGTATAACATGTCAACCTCCAGTCAGAAATATATTTTTCAATTGACTTGAGCCCCCACCAAAATAATATAAGTAATGCTTCACGAACTTGGTCATGACTTTGTCACATGCAAACATGATATCATATCACTCGGGACCTAATTCCAATTTTTAATCTTTATGGAAATTAACAAAGTCAAATTCAACAAATTAAAAGAAGGATATAATTTTGGACTAATTAATTGGAGTTTTAGGATCCGTTTAGATGTTGAGCTGAGTTGAGTTTTTTATGAATAGTAGTTAGTTGAGATGGTGAAGTGAGTTTTGTGTGGCTCACCTAAAATGAGTTTCGAGATGTTTGGATGTTAAGATAAATTTAGATGTATATATGAGAAATTAAAAAAGGTTGTGGGTCCTGTGTGTAAAGAGATGTTGAGTTGAAAAATGTTGTACTGCATGTGTCCCATGTGTAAAGAGGTTTTGAGCTAAGATGAGTTTAGTGATTTAAAAGTTGATATTTAGATGTTAAATTCAGTTTTTCTTTCTAAAAAAAAAAAAAAAAAAAAAAAAAAAAACCCCGATGTACGCTCCTTTAGGGAAATGATCAGGATTTACTAGTTTAAATTTTACGTTCCAAATTAACTTTACTTATATATTAATTAGATGAAACCAATGTTTTGAAAAGGACGATTAAACTAATTATAACAACTAATTATAGGACAAGAGGATTTCTTGAAGTTATAATTTCAAATTATACTTTTCGTGTATTTTGAATCTACAAATATATTTTGTGAAGTACTGATCAAGTGCTCAATATCTTCTCTTGGTTTCTTCGATTTCTATGGCGCTGTCGGCTTAATTATAAGTACTACGACAATATAATTTGATTATTGATACAAGGGGTAGTTTTAACTTGAATAACCCTTCTATAGATCATAGATATATAATCGTTTTCTATCTTTCTGTACGTACGTGCGAACTGCAAGTGCATGCCCTAGTTCACACTACTATAAAAATATTATAAATAATGTTGGTATGTCTCTTCATTTTGTCTTCTCATTTTGCTCTCTCATTATGACCGTTCATATATTTAATTATTTTTAAATTATTTTCCTTAATGGTTAAGGAAGTGACTATTAGTGTATTGGTATGTATTTTTATTTTTATTTTTTAAATACGTTTAAAAAATATTTGAAAAAAAAAGTTAAAAAAAAAAAAAAAAAGTACAATTTGTACTAGGCGGTAGAGTAGCACCACTCTAAAATTATTCAATCATGCATTAATGTCCAAGTAATAGTACTAAGGGCCTAGAAAAATAATTACTTGTGATGAGTTACTTGTGATAAAAATGACTATTTGCGATGAAAATAGTCAATTCATTTTCTTAAATAAATAGAAAATGACTATGTGCATTAATGTGCGGTGAAAATGGACTCATTTTCATAGCAAATAACTAATCACATATCATTTTGTTTATTCTGTTTCTTAATTTTTATTTTTTATTTTATACAAATGGGTGGGTTGGATCTCAAATTTTTCATTTGGAAAACCGGGTCATATGTGATTAGGCTATAGGCTCTTGGATATTTTATTTCTTAATTGGTTCTTGGTTTAAGTCGTACGTTTTTTGGTGGTTCTTTCATCTTTGTTCTTACATGCGGTTTTCGCGCGTTGTTTTCCAAGAGTTCGATGTTCTCGCCCCATGTCACACCAACTGATCAGCCAACACCAAATTATTACCTCGATACATATGATCATGATATATATATATATATATATATATATATATATATATATATATATTAACTTGCATGATAACGATTGACCAAGATTCTGCAAACGGAGATATATATTTACTCACTTTGAAATTATTAGACATTTTCATGACCAATTTTGCGTTCTAAATTAATAACAATTCAAACCTCCTATATATATATATATATAACTATACTATAAAACTATTAAAAAAGTTGCGAAGTGTATGATTATATAAGATTCAAGTACTAGTCAAAATTATGCCACATTATATATCTATTTTTCATCAAGCTTATAACCGATCGATTATAATTAGAATTATGCTAGATAGCTACTTAATTATCATATATATATATATTTTATAATTATAAAGAGTACTGTAACGTGCCAATTATTTTAATTTTACAATTAATTAATGGCACTGCAAATAAAGGATAAAGTATCACGTAATAATTGGAAGGTATATATAAAGTATTTTTTGCCCTTTCGTAATTATATATATATATATATATATATATATATATATATATATATATGATATGGTATGATATGCAGGCTCATTCCCTGCTCCAGCTGATATGTCCAAATGAATACAACTAAAACAGCTTGCCTAGAATTCTCAGCAGAAGGATATCCCCCAGAAACAGTCAAACAATGTCCTTGTTTTCGTCCTTGGCAAAGCAACTTTTAGCTGTAATGGAATAAATGAATTTCATCGAGTAAAAAATGTGCATGCAGCCTAGGCCATTTCTACTTGTAGACTCCCCCGCACAGAAACCACCTAAGTTTTTTCTCTTCGAAGTTTGAACGACTGCATGCATGATCATGGGGTCTGCTGCTCTATTCCTGAACAAAAACATTCTTCTCATGATGATCACAGTGGTTTCTCTGTTGTTGTGTAGAAGCGTTACAGCCCAATCACCAGAAGATCCTTCCCTAGTAGGCGACCCCCAAGAGAAGGAAGCCCTTTATGATCTCAGGGCCACTTTCCGTGACCCTTTGCTAAATGATAACTGGACCGGTCCTCATTGCAACATTTATACACCTTGGAAAGGCATTCAGTGTTCTAATGGTCATGTTACCATTTTAGTGTTGGAGAATATGGGGCTGACGGGGAATATCAACGTTAGTGAATTCATAAACTTTCCAGACTTGTCTGTCCTGAGCTTCAGGAACAACTCTATAGGGGGAAATATAATGAATTTCTCCTCCAACAACAAGTTCATGAAGCGTATTGATCTATCAAACAACATGTTCTCCGGGCCAATTCCAGATTCGCTCCGTAGTCTTGATTTATTGGAGTTGTTGCAGCTTCAAAATAACAAATTAACAGGTACTATCCCAGAATTTAACCAATCTAGCCTTAAAGAATTCAGTGTCTCTAATAACGATCTCTCCGGCTCGATCCCACAAACTCAAACTCTCCAATCATTTGGCCCTGCTTCATATTCTGGTAACCCTGGATTGTGCGGTCCACCCTCGCCAACTCCCTGCAGCCCGAGTACAAATGACACAGGAGAATCTCCTAAATGTTCTTCTGATGATAAAGTTCATCTTGATAAAATAGTTTTTGGTTTCATCATTGTTCTTCTAGTTGTTGTAATTGCGGTCTCTGCTTTTTACTGCATCAAAGTTCATAAGCTTGAGAAGATGTTGATGGAAAAGGAAGTAGATCATATAGAAGACAAAGAGGAAGATGAGAAGATTATAGAGGCGGGAGGGAGGAGAATCGTGGCAGAAGAGAGAGGGAACCTCATATTCATGGAGGATGAAACTGGTTTTGAATTCAGCGATCTTCTAAGAGCTTCTGCTGAGGGATTGGGCAAGGGGAGTTTCGGGAATTGTTACAAGGCTAAGCTGAATGGTGGGCCAACCATTGTTGTGAAGCGGCTAAGTGATTTGAGACCATTGACTAACGAGGAGTTTGCAAAGCAATTGCGTCTGATTGCGGATTTGAAGCACCCTAATTTGCTATGCTTCCTAGCTTATTACCAATCCAAGGACGAGAAGTTGCTGCTGTACAGATATGCTGAGCACGGAAACTTGTTCTACCGTATTCATGGTGCTCTTATTATAGTCTTTACTTCTTCCTCTTGTTTTCATTTAGTATATTTTGTTTCTCTTTTCTGCACAAGAAAATATAGTATTTTGGGATAATTCCCAAGTTTTTCTTTTTTTTTTCTTTTTTTCATTTCTCTACTTTATTGGCTACTGAAATAAGCTTTAATATCTCATTTTTCCTTTATAAATGGAATTCAATGGACATTGCAGGAAGGAGAGGTAGTGGAGACAGAGTTCCATTAAGATGGAGCACTAGATTATCAGTTGCTCGAGGTGTCGCACGAGGCTTGGAATATCTGCACCTCAACATGAACAGGTCCCGAAGCATTGTTCCCCATGGCAACTTAAAATCCTCGAATGTACTTTTGGATGAAAACGACAAGGTTCTTGTTTCTGACTATGGTTTTGCTTCACTAGTAGCACGTCCCATTGCAACCCAACGAATGATGTCATTCAAGTCACCCGAATATAAAAATGCAAAGAGAGTTTCGAAACACTCTGATGTTTGGAGTTACGGCTGCCTTCTTTTAGAACTACTGACTGGAAAGATCCCAGACAAAACGGCTCCACCGGGATTCAATGGCGTGGATCTCTGCAGTTGGATCGATCGAGCACTCAGGGAAGAATGGACAGCCGAGGTATTTGACCCGGAGATATCTAATTCGCAGAGAAACGCCGCTCCTGGGATGCTGAGACTGCTACAAATTGCGATGCGTTGCT
The DNA here is from genome assembly GCA_022457165.1 of Juglans mandshurica. Taxonomy (NCBI): domain Eukaryota; kingdom Viridiplantae; phylum Streptophyta; class Magnoliopsida; order Fagales; family Juglandaceae; genus Juglans; species Juglans mandshurica. The sequence goes on along the minus strand of CM039621.1, from coordinate 3,528,798 downwards.
GTGTGAAGTACCCCGAGGATCGTCCTGAGATGACAGAGGTGGTGAGAGAGGTGGAACTTATTGAAGTTCCTGGACCAGAAGATGAAGGTGATTTATCGTTGGATCCATCGTTGACAGACGATTATTCAGAAGCAACTACTGCTTCTGGGGTTGCTGAAGATGAGAGATGATAGTAGGTACAGGACGACTGGAAAGGAAGATTTCCCACCCCATATAATATGCAACGTCATAAGATTGATCTCTTTCAAGAGAATAATAAAGTAGCTACTAGTTTTGATGCAATGTTCAAAGCCAAACTTGAGCATGTTGGTATCAGCTGCCTGATATCTTCCCTTGCATGCTGAAGATGAAATGCCCTGTTTTTCTGTAATATAATATATGTAAAATGTGTGTAATGTTTTCGATAACATGTATGGTAATGGTATAGTTTATTGAACCTTGTGAGTCATACCTGCTATTGGGCTAACATTGTAATCTCTCCTATCACATTTACTGTTGTTCTACTCTCTGATATAGGTACGTAGTAGCTTTCTCTTCCTTTCTGGACAGCAAAAAATGCAAGGGAAGAACACAGCTGCTTTTATGTGAAGAACAGCAGCTTGATCAGGAGCTGGCTAAGAGATCAATTAAAAGCTACATTTGACAAGTGATTTGCCAGCTTATAATGTAGTAAGTCATAGAAAAATCTTTATTGTAATCACGGGTTTTCTTCCACCAAGAGAGTAATCATAAAATTGGGGTTTTGTCTAAAAAAAAAAAAAAAAAAAAAGTCATAATTGAAGTTTTTTTAAAGAAAAATTCTTCTCATCAGCTATTATTAACCACTCAACACTCTACACCCTATGAAAAACACCTTATATCCTATGAAAAATATCCTCACACCTTATAAAAGAAACTATAGATATGAGATGTGAGAGTGAATAATAACTGATGCATGATAAATCCTTTTTTTAAAATGAGTTTCTGCCAGGACTGAGATTTGCACTGACGAAATTGTCTATTTTCTTTTAAAAAAATATTAAAAAAACATAAGAACTTTTGTCGTTGCACATCATCGGTTCACTTTCTCAATGCACCTTTATCGTACTCATTCATTTTTATCATGCATCTATTGCGGCAGTACTGCCGACGTAAGAACATCATGAGTGACATTAAGGCTCAGTTTGGATTCAGAATTGATTTCAACTCATCTCATCTAATCATTACAATTTTTTCAAATTTCAAAACAATAATAATATTAAAAATTAATATTCTAATAATATTTTAAACAAATCACTATAAGCATAGTTCAATGTTTCTGTTTGTGATCTATATAGGATCAACAAAGATTTTTGCTGTACGGTAAATCTAGAAAATGTTTGACAATCTATTTTGGTGTGAGAGAATATTCCAATGAGTGATTATATATATAAATTATATGAAAAACTATATTTAAAAGTCAGCGTACAATACACATTGTTCGTACTTTTATCAGAGCACATTAGTTTAGCCAAATGGCAGTGTAGCTATTAATTTAGTTAATCCTTCTAGAATTTGGGCCACGTTGGATTAGTTAAATGAAAGTTATCCTAACAGATTAGCTACAGTAAAGTCATTCCTATATGACTTGCACTGTAGCAAAGTCATATGTGTTTTTTTATTGAATCGTGCTACACCCAATGCGACAAATTATCCTGAGAAGGCTAAATGCCTTTTTTTAAGATTTTTTTTTTCGTACATTTTTATATTCTTAAACGTTTTAAAAAAAATTACAACATTATTAAAAAACACTTACTTAACTACTAAATAAAATAAAAAACTGTCGAGATCCATCATCAAGACCGTTTATTGGGACATATAGCATTTTCCTTTTTTATTATTTCTTGAAACCATAGTTTTAAATTTCGTACCATACTGGCTGGTACGGTCGAAATTTTTCGTACCGGCCGTCTGGCCTGTACAGGTACTATACATGTTTCGTACCGGCCTCAATTTCGGCCTGTGTTTTTTTTTTTCATTTTTTTAAACTACAAGCTTATTTTTTAATCTCAAATTCAGACTAGACTATTTATAATTTATATATATATAATTTATTTATATATAGACTATTATTTTGGAATATAATTTATATATATATAATTTATTTATATATCGACTATCTCGAAACGTTATCCAGAAATGCTATCCCGAAACGGTACCGGTATTGAAATATTTCGTTCCAGTGCCTTGACCGGTATGGCGTCCGGTATGGTATTCAAAACATTGCTTGAAACCCTACTTCATTTCTTTCCCACGGCTTGTGATTGTTCTCTCCCTCCCTCTGTGTTTTTTCTTTCCAGCTCCTCCCCGTTTGGGGTGAGTATCAACAAAATCGGAGTTGGAATCCCCTAAATCCGACTCTGACTTCGATTTTGTCGGAGTTCGAATTCAAATTCCGATCCGACTCCAACTTATGTAGGCTTTGATCCGATTCCGACTTCAACTCCGAGTGTTATCTTTAAGGATTTGCAGTCCTATTGAGTTGCCCTTTCCTTTCTGCAGCACTGTTTTGCTCTGTTTGCTCCAAATATTTCAGTTTTTGAATGTGGGCTTTTAGACCTAACACAAGGAGGTCTGGTGTTGAACATGGTGGGTAGTAGTTCATCCTAATGGCTTGCATAGCCACCCCAAACATCTCTGCAAAGGCGTTTTGTCTTAGGAGCAACCCCAAGAGCAATCATGTTGCACCAATCAAGCTTCTGGTCCTAGTTATATAGTTTCTGCATTCATCTTTATTTTTAATTAATTTTTTTAAGTGTAATTAGAGGTAGTTTATATTCGCAAGTTATCTCAACTCATCTCGCTATTATTTATTATTATTCATCAACTTTAATTCATAAATTTTACTACTATTTACAACTCATCTCATTATTATTTACAATTCATTTCAACTCATTTTCAAATCTAAACGACACCTAAATCGTTAGTCTTAAAGACTGTAATGTAATCTTGTTTTAAGAAATTTTAACTTTTAGGATAATACTCTAACACAGCAGGATTTGTTTAAAAAAAAACTAATTTAATATATTTCCGTGCGGTGTACCTTATTCATTTAGCAGCAAGTGGATTGACTCCACGCAGATTTTCTACCATACTTATGGCGGACTCGCTAAACGGCAGTCGTAAATCTCCGTTTTAACCGGCAATGCCGCAATAGACGAGCTCATTTGAAAGAACAATTCTACATATTTACCTACACTCTCCACGCACCGTGCACTAAATTTTTTTTTTTTTTTTTTAAACTCAAATACACTAAATGTGTAGACTCTGGAGTATGTGATAAATAGTACAGTGCGAATAATATTTTTTCCATTTGAAAAGAAAGGAAAAAGGAGAAGGAACGGACGATGAAATCCCTCGCCCGCTCAAACGGCAGAGAAGCAGAAAGCGAACAATCCCTAACCAAAGTAGCCGCTAATCGTGATTCGTGACTTGTGAGCTTCAAGCTCTCAGACCACGTCGTCTCGGTTGCTACCTTTTCTTTTGATGTCGAATTCTGGCGATGATGTTCCCCTCACCTTCAATCGCAAGAGGCATTATTCGCAGAAGGTGGTTTTTTAAAAAAAAAAAAAAAATCCTTAATCCTTTTCTGTTTACTTTCTCCGTTTGCATTTACACGATTTATTTGGGTTTTATTCATGATAGCTATATATTTGGTTGCTGAGAAATTGTAATAAAATAAGCAAAATTCTGATTTTATTCTTACGGAATCTTCGTATTTTGATCAGTTGAGAGTTAAAATACCGTTTCCCCCATTCCTTTTTTTCCCTGGATTTTCTAAGAAATCAAACAGAGGGTTAATAAAATAGCCAGGACATAGTTTTGATGTTTTTTAATCCAGATGTTCAGTGCTACTTCTGAGTGGCTTTATGATGAGAGGAAGTTTATTGAATATAGATGCTCTTTGCTAGTTCTGGGTGGTTTTTTATGAGATAAGACTTTTAGTTTCATCTGAAGGGAATAACTTGAAAATTTCTTGCGACGCATTTATTTTTAAAGCATTTGGTAATAGATTAGTTATGTTCACCATGCAGGGAATCTCTACATTGTTTCTGTTGTCTCCTGAAAAATATTCCAAGTCTCTCAGTGCCTGCAGCAACTTCATTTACCCAGTCCCGTTCTTACAGTTTGTGTGCGGGCCAGAGAAGCTGCAGTGCAGTGGAGCCTCTTCTAGAAGCACCATGCATATTGTCTCCATCTGGTTTTTCATTAGAACATAGATTAAATGTGTTTGGTTTCCATACTCTTGGAATTTGGATACCTGCGAGGCACATGAGTAATGCATCAGTTGAGCTGAAGACAGAAAATGATGTTGTCAGGTTTTCAATTGGTATGCCCACTGATAATGCCTTTTCCCGAACAGAAGGAAAGAAGAAGAACAAACGGGTCAAAATTTCTAAAAGGGCCAAACTGAATGAACTCAGATTCTATCGCCTGAAGGCCAAAAAGAAGATGACTTCTCCAAATCCAGAAGTTAGGATTAGATATAAACTCGAAAAGGTTGGACGCTGCAATTTATTTGTCTAGATTTCGCAATACATAGTTTAAACCATTCCTTCAAGATGTTTACTCCTCTATGTTGTGTAAGTTTGTTGAATATTGTTAGCAACGTTTAAATTTAGTGCTTCTGTTTTTATAGACGCTTCAATTTTTTCCATTTGTAATTTTCTTGAACATGATGCAGGGATTAAAGCCTAATGAAATTTTATCTGATACAGATATAATGCATTAACAACAGCTTTTCCTTTATACTTGTATTCAACTTTTTTTTTTTTTGCCTTTTTGGTCCTGCTCCATTTCAAAACTTACTGTAAACACCTCTCTGATTTTCACGATATTTCTGTCATGACTGACATCCATTGCATGAAAGATCCATTTAGTTATGCACATGTAGGTGTTTCGTACTATATTTTATTTTAATGGGAAAAAAGTAGATTGCACTGCAATGCATAAGAACCTTCTCCTAATCTTAACTTTTGATTGCAATTTTAATTTATCTTTTTTGTTCATAGTGGTCTAGAATATCTTGATAAATGTTACTTACCAAAAAAAGAATATCTTGATAAATTTTAGTGCTTCAAGTTATACAAACATAGGGTCTTTTTCATGACTATATATAATTTATGAGTTATATTCAGGCCAAACGAAAGGAAGCATGGTTGATTGAGATGTTGAGGAAATTTGAAGTTCCCAAAGCACCTGATGAAATATATGATCCTGAAATCCTAACTGAAGAAGAAAGGCATTACTTTAAGCGAACTGGTGAGAAAAAAAAGAACTATGTCCCAGTTGGAAGACGTGGTGTCTTTGGAGGGGTTGTTCTTAATATGCATCTTCATTGGAAGAAGCACGAGACTGTAAAGGTAATTTGCAAGCCATGCAAACCCGGACAGGTTCACGTATATGCTGAAGAGCTTGCTAGACTGAGCAAAGGAATTGTGATTGACATAAAAGCTAACGACGTTATACTTTTCTACCGGGGAAAGAATTATGTGCAGCCAAAAGTAATGTCACCTCTAGATACATTGTCTAAAGACAAGGTAATTTCAGCATTCCCTTTGCTGACCATTCAATGAATCTATTGATAAAGGGGAGAAAGATAATTGTCTAAAAGTTTTCTCATCTTGTCAAATGTTATTTTGCAATAGCTTATATTGCCCTTAGTCACAGGAAGCAATTGAAACATGGTTCTTTGTACAGGCAGATTCTGGAAATATGTTCATTATTTGTTTGTTTCTTATATAGCAAAAAATTAATTTGAAGTACTCTACATTGTGTTTACCTTAAAAAAAATGTTCTGCCTTGTATCATGACATCCATCATTAAGGAGGGCAAATTTGTGTGGAGTGATGCCTTTGATTATACCACATAAATTAACCCCAATTATAATAATTTCTCTTCCATGTCAAAAATTGTAGGCCTTGGAAAAGTACAAGTATGAGCAATCACTTGAGCATACAAGTCAGTTCATTGAGAAATTGGAAGAAGAGCTAGAAGAGTATCAGAAGCACCTTGCTCGGTACAAGAAAGCAAAAGATCAGGACACACCAAAAGATTCTGTTATCAATACCTGATTTGGTGTTTTTTTTCTTCTTCAAACTTCTTAACCGAAGCCTTCAGTTTGTCTGTGTTTGATTGTTCTTTCTATGTGCACTTGCAAGTGTAATTTCTATTTTCATATTAAATTTTAATGGGTTGAAAAAGTTGTAAAACTTAGCACATCTATACTGATGGTTCGGCCATTTAAGGAACATTAGTGATTCTCTTTTATATATTTTTCTGATGGTCTCATATCCTGGACGTTTCTTTACATATAATAGAATCTGTTTTATTGTTCTTCAACTGTCTCTTTTTACCCACCAACCCACCCTTGTATGTATGTATCCACCCTGTGATATATCTCAACATATGCGGTTCCAACTGCCTCATGTTAGAGCTTTGATATCATATACTGTATGCCTAGTTGTCCCAAAAAAATCTTAAAAAAGATAAAATAATAAAATGCTAGATGGTGCTGACTTTCAGTCAAGTCAATGAGTCAATGAAAGAGCGACAAAAAAGTTGCGACGTTAGGAACTTTATGTGGCTCTCAAAGTTGCACGTACTCCGAAGTTACGTGGTAATCACTGGTACCCAATTTCACTTTCGAGAATCGTTTAGTCATTGGCATAATCAATCTATGGCCAATAAGCTGCAACCCCCCAAATTCATACTTAATGTCAATTTGCAAGCCTCAGAACTCAAAATTCTCTCCCCAAATCTCAAGTCCCAAGTCCCGATTCCCAACCATGGCGTTCCATCCTCCAAAGCTACTTCGTCCCTACATGTTTATAACCATCTTCCTCCTTTTCAGAATCCCTTGTGCAACTATGCTATTCTTCAACTACTCGGATTTCAATCAAGCTATCGACATCGGAACCATAAGACTTGCTGGAAACGCTACTCTCTCAGGTTCAGCAGCCATCCAACTCACCCCAAGTGAAGTGGACAACTGGGGTCGAGCCATATATTCAGAACGGCTGCATATCTGGGAGGAACCCGGAAAAGTTGCAGACTTCAATACCAGCTTCTCCTTTATCATTGATTCGGAAGGTAAAGGCATTCATTCAGATGGGATTGTATTCTTCCTCACAAGCCCCAGTTTCCCAACTCCTGTACCAACAGATGGCTCTGGCATTGGCCTTCTAAGCCGCAACCAGTTGAAAGACTCGAGTTTATTAGCTGCAAATAAATTCGTTGCAGTGGAGTTTGATACGTTTCGGAACGAATGGGACCCGCCCGAGCCTGTCCAAGAACACGTTGGTATCAATATCAACGATATGAGATCTACGAACTATGCACCATGGGATGCTGTTATTACCGAAAACCGGACATATAGTGCAAGTATTAGTTACCATTCCACCACGCAAAATCTCAGTGTCACCTTCACTGGGTTCAGTAATGGTGTCACCCCGATTCAACAGCACCTTTCTTCTATAGTCAACTTGACAGATTACCTGCCGGAATGGGTTGATTTTGGCTTCTTAGCATCGACGGGATTGGTTACCGAGTTGCATATTATTTGTTCTTGGTCTTTTAACTCCACATCACCTTTTCGGATACAGACTTCGGCCGTACCAAAGAAGAATGGAGATGGAAGCAAGAGAAAATTGGTGCTGGGCTTGAGCGTGGGTGGATGCATTTTAATCAGTGGTATGGGGTTGGTTTGGCTTGTGTATAGAAAGAGGACTAAAAGGGGAGAGGAAGAGGATTTAAGCTTTATTCTTTCCATGGACGAGGAGTTTGAACGAGGTACAGGGCCAAAGAAGTTTTCTTACGAGGAATTGGTTTCTGCAACGAATAATTTTGCAGAGGAAAACAAGCTTGGAGAAGGAGGGTTCGGAGGGGTTTACAAAGGATTTATAAACGAGCTGAATTCCTACGTTGCTGTTAAGAGGGTATCAAGGGGATCTAAACAAGGGATAAAGGAGTATGCATCTGAGGTGAAGAGTATTAGTCAACTCAGGCACAGGAATTTAGTACAACTCACTGGTTGGTGCCACGAGAAAAAAGATCTCCTGCTAGTTTATGAGTTCATGCCCAATGGCTTAATTTGCATCTTTTCAAAGGTGAAAGCTTGCTAACATGGGTGATGAGGTACAATATTGCCCAAGGCTTGGCATTTGCATTGCTATACTTGCATGAAGAATGGGAACAATGTGTGTTGCATAGGGATATAAAGTCGAGTAACGTCATGTTGGATTCAAGTTTCAACGCAAAGCTTGGGGATTTTGGCTTGGCTAGGCTGGTGGATCATGGAAAAGGATCCCAAACCACAGCTGTGGCCGGGACCATGGGCTACATGGCCCCTGAATGTTTTATATCAGGCAGGGCTAGCAAGGAATCAGATATATATAGTTTCGGGATTGTGCTTTTGGAGATAGCCTGTGGAAGGAAACCCGTTGAATCCCAGAGGACGGAAGATGAAGTGAGTATGGTAGAGTGGGTTTGGCAGCTTTATGGAATGGGAAAGCTTGTTGATGCAGCCGATCCCAGATTGTGTGGGGACTTTGATGAGCAGCAACTGGAACGGCTGATGATAGCTGGCCTTTGGTGTGCTCACCCAGACTACAAGCTCAGGCCTTCAATTAGGAAAGTCGTTCACGTGCTTAGTTATGAAGGTTCATTGCCCGTTCTGGCACCAGAGATGCCCCTACTAACCTACCTTGCCGCCCCAGTTAGTGCATCTGCATCCTCAGCATCCACTGCAGAAAATAAGCACTCTCAATCTGCAAGCCATTCCGGTTCCACCGGCTCCTCACAGGTCACATCTTCTGCAGCTTCTTCTTCATCTTCTGCACTTCCTCACACGCACTTGGTTAATACCAGGTAAACTTGTCTTTGGAAATTACTCAATTGAGATGTATGATTTATCTCTTTGTACCATAAATTATGTCATCATGTAAATTTTTCACAAATTAAACTTGTTATGGTTAATGTGATTGCTCAGCACTGTTACTAATATTAGCTATGGTTTAGTTTTGAGTTATGTTTTACTGAAGTGAGATGAATGGCTTAGAATCAACCCATATGTATGGTCTGAAATTTTTCTAAATGAAGCACAGAAAACTGCGTAGATGGCTGGAAGGGTAGAAGGAAAAATAAAATTAGACAGTAACTGCCTTTACATTCCTAGTTTTTCCTCTTTTTTTTTTTTTTTCTTTTTTGTTAGACCCGTTCTGCTGTAGTTTTCTCTTTTGTTTTTGTGTTGTGCTTGCTAGGCATCAAAGCAAAGACATTGTGTGTTTCCTTATATTTATGACACATGATAGAATCGGTGACACGACCTAAAAAAAGTCTAGTCACATGGTGCTATATCTCGAAAGGAAAAATCCTGCCTAGCATACAACTATTATGAGACCTGGCACCTATGCCTCTCATATTCAATCCACTCACCCAGTGTAAAACCTAACACAACTACTTCTTCACAACATAGGATATCATAGTCCGTCGAGCAATGTTACTTTTCATCATTGATTTTTCTCATCCTCAGTCACGCTTGCTAAGGTGGCACATTTTAACTATTTTACATATAAAACCACTTATAATACACTATATAAACAGTATGACTGTGAATGACAAAATTAAGAATGAAGAATATCATTTTTCTAGTCAAAATATCAAACATTTAGACTGTTAAGGCAGACTTGACAAAACCTCGATAAAAAGAGAATTGAACTAGAATCTGAGTGCTTTTGGAATGATTGAAAGTGTTAGAATTTATCATCTCTGGAAAATTAGGAACAATAAAAACTAAAGAAATCTGTAATATTGTAACACCTGAGCTCAACACCAAACTCACTTTTTAAAATTTTTGGATTTTTATGTATGAAAAACCTACTTGAAATTTACAAGTATTTTATTTTTAGGTTGAGTTGAGAAAAAAGCCCACTTATTAATTTTTTTTGTACTACTGAAAGTGGACCGAAATTTTCAAATGAGTCACAAGCCCATGCCCTGTGATCATGTAGACTCCATAGCATGTACGTCTCTCATGCAGTTTCTCCCTCTCATCCTTTCTAGGGTTTCTTTACTCCCCATATATTCACACGTTAGCAACAGATTTTCGCACAACCCGCAATCTCATGTATATATCGAACATCCTCAACCCTAGACTTGGCTGCTGCCGCACCACCTCTAGGTACTTTCAGTCCCAAGCTCCTCTCGGTTGATCCCTGCCATGAAGCATAGAGAGGTGTTTCTCGTCCATCTTGTATCTAAGTGTCAAGCGTGCTTCATTACCAATAGCTTTTCACCACCTAGTCTACAGCACTCAGCACCTTCACAGAACCACCATGCAGCTGCTGCTACCTTCTTCAACCACCATCAACGAGACCCATTTTGGCCTCCATCTTCATGTGAAAACTGACACCACCACCATAGCAGCACCATGGCCAGCCGTGAACCCACGTCGGAAAACGCCACTACAATCCACCAGCCCAACTCCCGTTGACCCGTACTCCTCGGCCAATCAACACGGAGACGCTGCTTAACCATCACCGAGAGTCAAGAACAAACCGAAACTACACTGTAGCCTCCCACAAAGTTGCACCCTCACGGCCTCCCCGCAGCCTATAGCCTCCGTTACGTCCAGCAGCCTCGCCACCCTGAAGCCAAGCCAACCACGTCGCTGCTCCTCCCTCAAATCACCACTGTGCCCAGCCCTTGTAAAACCGCAAGTCCTCCTCTGTTTTTACTACCCAAAAACAGAGCAAACGGTTGCTCCTCGAAGCACGACAAATTGCCACTTCCCACCTTGAGCCGCTGCAACTGTCCTCCACCAAGAGCTCCTTCCGCCTCACTCCACCTTAGCCTTACTGCCTCACGTGCACCGCTGCCCACCGCACCCAACTCCGTCGCAGCTCCGCTCTTCACAGTGAACCTCCATCGCGTGCAATTACGTGAGTATAACACTGTAATTGCATGCTTCAAAGCCATATTTTACACTAATATCATTAATTACTTTTTTTACCCTATGAACTGCAAGTTATGCTAATGTGTTTTAAAATTTTAATGTGTTAATAAACTCTTATTTAATCATGATTACAAAAATCATTTAAGTATTTTAACATATTATTAAGTAAAGATTTATTTTTAGAGTAAACGATAATGGTGTAATGTTATTTTTACACTTTAGATATGATTTAGTCTATTAAAAAAATAGTTATGGTTTATTTTAAAATATTTTGGGATAATTATATATCTAGAATTAAACTTTATAGTTTGTTTTCAATAGTAAATAAGTTAGGTTTTAATATTTTAGTAGGAGAAATTTAGTGAATATTGATGAATTTGGAAAGTGATGGTATTTTTAGGATTAAGAGAATTTTAGACACATTTAGGAAAAACGGATTATTTTAGTATCCAAGTTTAAGAATCGAAATATTTGTTCGATTGAAATTTATGGAAGTTACATGATTATTTTATAGGTGACGGTTTATATTCGTTCAGAACTGTTGTGGGAAGATTCTGAAAAGTTAAGAAGTCCAGGTAAGCAGGGTTCCTTTGCTAGACTTTGCATAAAAATAAAGTAAGATAAGGTTAATTTTTTTAAAAATATGCATGTTTTGTTACAAAAAAATTTTTGAAACGACCTCAGTTATTTATTCTGTATTACTCATGAAATTCTGTATAAGAATAAAATATTTTCTGGCATGACTGATATAGACATAAGCATATTTTTAACATTTTGTTTCTGAACTGTGCAAAAGAGAGTGAATATGAAATTGTGTATAAATTATGTTTTTGTGATCTGATTATGTTCAATACTTTGTTTTGATAAGATATGGCATCTGAAAAACTAATGGCATGACTATCTGGTTATGCATTTGATTCGGTTTATGCTCTGTTTAGTTAGAGACCCTTGCACGGGGGTTTTACATGGGTTCTGTTTCGATATGATATGACCCTGCCACGGGAAAAAATAATGATATTCTGTTTCAGCTCTGATATGCATCTACTTGGTTATCCGCAAATGCACAACCCTACCATGAGGGTTAAACATGTCCTTTATTTTGATATGATGCTCCGATATAAAAAAATAAAAAAAAATGAATCAGATATGTTATGCCAAAGTACTTTGGAAGATTCACATTTTGTTTCTGCTCAGTTGGCTGCTGGGGTTTGCACAATCCTACCACGGGGGTTAAACATGGTCTCTGTTATGATATGATAAGATAAATGTGATGTTTCAGTTTATGCTATGCCAAAGAGATTTTGATTATGAATATTTTTGAACTTTCACTCTGATATTTTTGTTAACATGTTCTGACTTTGCATTCTGTAAACAAATATTCTGATTCTGCATTCTGAAAGAAAGTATTTTGTTCTGTATTCTGAATTCCGTAAATGCTCATGTTTACATACTAATAATATGTTCTCTGCTTACTGAGTTATTGATAACTCAGCCCTTATCTCCAAACATTTTTCAGATGATCTTGATGGTTCTGCTGGAGAGCAAGAGTAGACAGTGTTAGAAAGGTTTGATGTTCGTGGAGGAATAAGTGTCTGATGATACAAGTACTTATTTGAGAGTCATAGTTATTAAATTAATTAATTTCGATTATTTTGATTTGATGAGTTAAGGATATTTTTTAATATTTGGAGAGTTTTTAATTTATTTTCTTGAGAATTTCTTTGTTGTCCCTATGAAGGAATGTGGATATTTGGGTTGAGCAACTGAATGAATATTTTATTGAGTTTTTTGGATTTTATAGTTGTGGTATTGAAAGATATTAAGTATTAAGTCTAGATTTTCGGAATCAGGACGTTACAAATATACTTCAAGTAGAAATCCAAGGAGATACTTCTACAAAAGGTTTTGATAATATAAGAATGAAAGAACAAGAAAATGTGAAAGGTTATTTAAAAATAATCTTGAGATTGGTAGACAAAATGAAAGCTTATGATGAAGAAAATATTGGTTGTAGAAAATTTAAGATTGATGATCGTGTGGTAACTGTTATCGAAGAAACCAAAGACACCTCTAATTTAGACCCGACATCTATTAGCAGTCTGTCAATCATACGGCAATACTACATAAGACATATGAGTCTCCAAATCACCTATATAAAACAATATAAACATTTATTGATGACTATATGTGGATTGAAAATCATTCACATGATTTAATCACTTTATAAAGAAAGAAATAAAGCAAATCATCAGTGATGAACTCTGCCTGCTTAGGTATGACCTGATAGAGATGATTTTTTCGTAGACACTTGGGTAGTAATACCAGAGCAATAGTAGCTGGAAAAGACTATAAAGCCATAAATGATGGTATTGACTTTATGCCAGCCATTCACTGAAAACAGAAGAAATGATATTTATAGTTTAAAAATATAAAAATGGTTAAATATGATATTCATATAAAAAAATTAAAATTTTTTTAATAATAGACTCGAAATATTTAAAAAAAAATGGGTAAGATTTGTATAACCTAATCCTTTATTTATCTAAAAAGTAACAGTTAAACAAAGGCGAGCAAGGCTGAGAATTTGGGATTTGAAATGTTGTCACTTGTCACGATGATATCCACAAATGCATTTTCCTGATTGGCGGCTAGCAAGACGACATTTAGTCAAATTGTAATTAATTTCAGTCAAATACCTTATTTAGCTAACAAATGCTGCACGATAAATTATTCGATAGAAAAAATGCCAAACAAGTGGTTACCGCTCTCTCAATATGAGTTTTTCTCTTTTTAGAGCATTCTCGTTGATTTGGTCAAACTTTAATGATACTTAAATTTTAGTCAATATATACCAAAAAATCATCACATTAAATTAGACATCTTTATAAAATTTTAGACTTTTACTACAGTGATTCTTCAAATAGTTTCCAACAATGTCAATAGAAAGGGACAAAGAAAGTCTGGAATCTCTCATTGAACGCATGAAGGCTTTAACTTGGGATGACATTATTCTGGTTCCAGAAGCGGATACAACATCTAATATTTCGAACCATGTTTTGGTTGGTAAGTTGGTCTCTTCCAAAAATTTGAACAAGCATCTGTTTCATTCCACAATCTGTGCGGTCTGGAGCTTCATACAAGGTCTCACCATCGAAGACCTTGGACCCAATGTATTTCTCTTCACCTTTCCATCACCGACTGTGAAATATCGAGTTTTTTTCCATAGGCTCAGGAACTTTAAGGGTTATCACGTGGTGCTCAAAGAATGGCCTCCTAGTTTAATCTCCAAGAAATAGACTTAAATACACTCGACTTTTTGGATCCAAATATTTGGGTTACCACTTGAAATGATGACTGAAGATAACGCAGCAAAAATAGGAAGAGTGCTGGGTAATTTACTTGAAATTGATCAAGCATTTCTACCTAATAATGAGGTTAAACAATGTTTAAGGATTAGTGTAGAAATTAATACAGAAAAGTCCCTTTACGAAGGGTTCACTCTTCCACATCCCAACCGTACTCCAGCCAAGATCAGCTTTAAATATGAAAGGCTTTCAAAATTCTGTTATGTTGTGGAAGAATTGGTCATCTGCTTTATTCATGTCATATTTTATCCGACCGGTGGAAGATCTTTTTCTTGGTCCCTAGATGCGAGTTGAGTCCCAAGAGTTAAGAAGACAGATGCGTTTTGAAGAACTTCAAAGAGACCAGCATGACTATATAATTTATGAGTTCTATTCAGGCCAAACGGAAGGAAGCATGGTTGATTGAGATGTTGAGGAAATTCGAAGTTCCCAAAGCACCTCCGGAAATATATGATCCTGAAATACTAACTGAAGAAGAAAGGCATTATTTTAAGCGAACTTGTGAGAAAAAAAAAAAGAACTATGTCCCAGTTGGAAGAAGTGGCGTCTTTGGAGGGGTTGTTCTTAAGATGCATTTTCATTGGAAGAAGCACGAGACTTACCACATAAATTAACCCCAATTATAATAATTTCTCTTCCATGTCAAAAATTGTAGGCCTTGGAAAAGTACAAGTATTAGAATCTGTTGTATTGTTCTTCAACTGTCCATGTTTACCCACCAACCCATGCACCCTTGTATGTATGTATCCACTCTCTGATATATCTCAACATTTGCGGTTCCAACTGCCTCATGTTAGAGCTTTGATATCATATCCTGCATGTATGCCTGGTGCTCCCAAAAAAATCTTTAAAACGATAAAATAATAAAATGCTAGATGGTGCTGAATTTCAGTCAAGTCGACGAAAGAGTTGTGACGTTAGGAACTTTATGTGGCTCTCAAAGTTGCACGTACTCCGAAGTTACGTGGTAATCACTGGTACGTAATTTCACTTTCGAGAATCGTTGAAGTCATTGGCGTAATCGTTAAGCTGCAACCCCCCAAATTCATACTTGATGTCAATTTGCAAGCCTCAGAACTCAAAATTCTCTCCACAAATCTCAAGTCACAAGTCCCGATTCCCAACCATGGCGTTCCATCCTCCTAAGCTGCTACGTCCTTACATGTTTATAACCATCTTCCTCCTTTTCATAATCCCATGTGCAACTCAGCTATTCTTCAACTACTCGGATTTCAATCAAGCTATCAACCGAACTATAAGACTTGCTGGAAACGCTACTCTCTCAGGTTCAGCAGCCATCCAACTCACCCCAAGTGCAGTGGACAACTGGGGTCGAGCCACATATTCAGGACTGCTGCATATCTGGGAGGAACCCGGAAAAGTCGCAGACTTCAATACCAGCTTCTCCTTTATCATTGATTCGGAAGGTAAAGACATTCATTCAGATGGGATTGTATTCTTCCTCACAAGCCCCAGTTTCCCAACTCCTGAACCAACAGATGGCTCTGGCATTGGCCTTCTAAGCCGCATCCAGTTGAACGACTCGAGTTTCTTAGCTGCAAATAAATTCGTTGCAGTGGAGTTTGATACGTATCGGAACGACTGGGACCCGCCCGAGCCTGTCCAAGAACACGTTGGTATCAATATCAACGATTTGAGATCTACGAACTATGCACCATGGGATGCTGTTATTACCGAAAACCGGACATATAGTGCAAGTATTAGTTACCATTCCACCACGCAAAATCTCAGTGTCACCTTCACTGGGTTCAGTAATGGTGTCACCCCGATTCAACAGCACCTTTCTTCTATAGTCAACTTGACAGATTACCTGCCGGAATGGGTCGAATTTGGCTTCTCAGCATCGACGGGATTGGTTACCGAGTTGCATATTATTTGTTCTTGGTCTTTTAACTCCACATCACCTTTTCGGATACAGACTCCGGCTGTACCAAAGAAGAATGGAGATGGAAGCAAGAGAAAATTGGTGCTGGGCTTGAGCGTGGGTGGATGCATTTTAATCAGTGGTATGGGGTTGGTTTGGCTTGTGTATAGAAAGAGGACTAAAAGGGGAGAGGAAGAGGATTTAAGCTTTATTCTTTCCATGGACGAGGAGTTTGAACGAGGTACAGGGCCAAAGAAGTTTTCTTACGAGGAATTGGTTTCTGCAACGAACAATTTTGCAGAGGAAAACAAGCTTGGAGAAGGAGGGTTCGGAGGGGTTTACAAAGGATTTATAAACGAGCTGAATTCCTACGTTGCTGTTAAGAGGGTATCAAGGGGATCTAAACAAGGGATAAAGGAGTATGCATCTGAGGTGAAGAGTATTAGTCGACTCAGGCACAGGAATTTAGTGCAACTCACTGGTTGGTGCCACGAGAAAAAAGATCTCCTGCTAGTTTATGAGTTCATGGCCAATGGCAGCTTAGATTTGCATCTTTTCAAAGGTGAAAGCTTGCTAACATGGGTGATGAGGTACAATATTGCCCAAGGCTTGGCATTTGCATTGCTATACTTGCATGAAGAATGGGAACAATGTGTGTTGCATAGGGATATAAAGTCGAGTAACGTCATGTTGGATTCAAGTTTCAACGCAAAGCTTGGGGATTTCGGCTTGGCTAGGCTGGTGGATCATGGAAAAGGATCCCAAACCACAGCTGTGGCCGGGACCATGGGCTACATGGCCCCTGAATGTTTTATATCAGGCAGGGCTAGCAAGGAATCAGATATATATAGTTTCGGGATTGTGCTTTTGGAGATAGCCTGTGGAAGGAAACCCGTTGAATCCCAGAGGACGGAAGATGAAGTGAGTATGGTAGAGTGGGTTTGGCAGCTTTATGGAATGGGAAAGCTTGTTGATGCAGCCGATCCCAGATTGTGTGGGGACTTTGATGAGCAGCAACTGGAACGGCTGATGATAGCTGGCCTTTGGTGTGCTCACCCAGACTACAATCTCAGGCCTTCAATTAGGAAAGTCGTTCGCGTGCTTAGTTATGAAGGTTCATTGCCCGTTCTGGCACCAGAGATGCCCCTACTAACCTACCTTGCCGCCCCAGTTAGTGCATCTGCATCCTCAGCATCCACTGCAGAAAACAAGCACTCTCAATCTGCAAGCCATTCCGGTTCCACCGGCTCCTCACAGGTCACATCTTCTGCAGCTTCTTCTTCATCTTCTGCACTTCCTCACTCGCACTTGGTTGATACCAGGTAAACTTGTCTTTGGAAATTACTCAGTTGAGATGTATGATTTACCTCTTTGTACCATAAATTATGTCATCATGTAAATTTTTCACAAATTAAACTTGTTATGGTTAATGTGATTGCTCAGCACTGTTACTAATATTAGCTATGGTTTAGTTTTGAGTTATGTTTTACTGAAGTGAGATGAATGGCTTAGAATCAACCCATATGAAGCACAGAAAATTGCGTAGATGGCTGGAAGAGTTGAAGGAAAAATAAAATTAGACAGTAACTGTCTTTAAATCCCTAGTTTTTCCTCTCTTTTTTGTTTTGTTAGACCCTTTCTGCTGTAGTTTTCTCTTTTGTTTTTGTGATGTGCTTGCTAGGCATCAAAGCAAAGACATTGTGTGTTTCCTTATATCTATGACACATGATAGAATCGGTGACACGACCTAAAAAAGGTCTAGTCACACGGTGCTATATCTCGAAAGGAAAAATCTTGCCTAGCATGCAACTAACATGAGACCTGGCACCTATGCCTCTCATATTCAATCCACTCACCCAGTGTAAAACCTAACACAACTACTTCTTCACAACATAGGATATCATAGTCAGTCGAGCAATGTTACTTTTCATCATTGATTTTTCTCATCCTCAGTCACGCTTGCTAAGGTGGCACATTTTAACTATTTTACATATAAAACCACTTATAATACACTATATAAATAGTGTGACTGTGAATTACAAAATTAAGAATGAAGAATATCATTTTTCTAGTCAAAATATCAAACATTTAGACTGTTAAGGCAGACTTGACAAAACCTCAATAAAAAGAGAATTGAACTAGAATCTGAGTGCTTTTGGAATGATTGAAAGTGTTAGAATTTATCATCTCTGGAAAATTAGGAACAATAAAAACTAAAGAAACCTGTAATATTGCAACACCTGAGCCCAACACTAAGCTCACTTTCTAAAATTTTTGGATTTTTATGTATGAAAAACCCACTTGAAATTTACAAGTATTTTTTTTTAGGTTGAGTTGAGAAAAAAGCCCACTTATTAATTTTTTTTGTACTACTGAAAGTGGACCGATTTTCAAATGAGCCAAAAGCCCATGCCCTGTGATCATGAAGACTCCATAGCATGTACGTCTATCATGCAATTTCTCCCTCTCATCCTTTCTAGGGTTTCTTTACTCCCTATATATTCACACGTTAACATCAGATTTTCGCACAGCCCTCTATCTCATTTATATATCGAACATCCTCAACCCTAGACTTGGCTGTTGCCGCACCACCTCTAGGTACTTTTAGTCCCAAGCTCCTCTCGGTTGATCCTTGCCATGAAGCATAGAGAGGTGTTTCTCGTCCATCTTGTACCTAAGTGTCAAGCATGCTTCATTACCGGTAGCTTTTCACCACCTAGTTTGTAGCACTCAGCACCTTCACAGAACCACCATGCAGCCGCTGCTACCTTCTTCAACCACCATCAACGAGACCCATATTGGCCTCCATCTTCATGTGAAAACTGACACCACTACCATGGCCAGCCGTGAACCCACGTCGGAAAACGCCACTACAAGCCGCTAGCCCAACTCCCGTTGACCCGTACTCCTCGGCTAATCAACACGGAGACACTGCTTAACCATCACTGAGAGTCAAGAACAAACCGAAACTACACCGTAGCCTCCCACGAAGTTGCACCTTCACGGCCTCCCCGCAGCCTATAGCCTCCGTTACGTCCAGCAGCCTCACCACCCTGAAGCCAAGCCAACCACGTCGCTACTCCTCCCTTAGATCACAATTGTGCCCCGCCCTTGTAAAACCGCAAGTCCTCCTCTGTTTTTACTACCCAAAAACAGAGCAAACGGTTGCTCCTCAAAGCACGACAAATTGCCACTTCCCACCTTGAGCCGCTGCAACTGTCCTCCACCAAGAGCTCCTTCCGCATCACACCACCTCAGCCTTACTGCCTCAAGTGCACCGCCGCCCACCGCACCCAACTCCATCGCAGCTCCGCTCTTCACAGTGAACCTCCATCGCGTGCAATTACATGAGTATAACACTGTAATTGCATGCTTCTAAGCCATATTTTACACAAATATCATTAATTATTTTTTTTACCCTATGAACTGCAAGTTATGCTAATTTATTTTAAAATTTTAATATGTGTTAATAAACTCTTATTTAATTATGATTACAAAAATCATTTAAGTATTTTAACATGTTATTAAGTAAATATTTATTTTAAGAGTAAACGATAATGGTGTAATGTTATTTTTACACTTTAGATATGATTTAGTCTATTAAAAAAATAGTTATGGTTTATTTTAAAATATTTTGGGATAATTATATATCTAGTATTAAACTTTATAGTTTGTTTTCAATAGTAAATAAGTTAGGTTTTAATATTTTAGTCGGAGAAATTTAGTGAATATTGATGAATTTGAAAAGTGATGGTATTTTTAGGATTAAGAGAATTTTAGACATTTAGGAAAAACGGGTTATTTTAGTATCCAAGTTTAAGAATCGAAATATTTGTTCGATTGAAATTTATGGAAGTTACATGATTATTTTATAGGTGACGATTTATATTCGTTCAGCACTGTTGTGAGAAGATTCTGAAAATATAAGAAGTCCAGGTAAGCAGGGTTCCTTTGATACACTTTGCATAAAAATAAAGTGAGCTAAGGTTAATTTTTGGAAAATATGCATGTTTTGTTATGAAAAAAAATTTTGAAACGACCTCAGTTATTTATTCTGAATTACTCATGAAATTTTGTATAAGAATAAAATATTTTCCAGCATGACTGATGTAGACATAAGCATATTTTTGACATTTTGTTTATGAAATGTGCAAAAGAGAGTGAATATGAAATTTTGTATATAAATTATGTTTTTGAGATCTGATTCTGTTCAATACTTTGTTTTGATAAGATGTGGCATCTGAAAAACTGTTGGCATGACTATCTGGTTATGCATATGATTCGGTTTATGCTCTGTTTAGTTAGAGACCCTTCCATGGGGGTTTTACATGGGTTCTGTTTCGATATGATATGGCCCTGCCATGGGAAAGAATAGTGATATTCTGTTTCAGTTCTGATATGCATTTGCTTGGTTATCCGCAAATGCACAACCCTACCATGAGGGTTAAACATGGCCTCTGTTTTGATATGATGTTCCGATATAAAAAAAAAAATGAATCAGATATGTTATGCCAAAGTATTTTGGAAGATTCACATTTTGTTTCTGCTCAGTTGGCCGCTGGGGTTTGCACAATCCTACCACGGGGGTTAAACATGATCTCTGTTATGATGTGATGTTTCAGTTTATGCTATGCCAAAGGGATTTTGATTATGAATATTTTTTAACTTTCACTCTGATATTTTTGATAACATGTTCTGACTCTGCATTCTGTAAACAAATATTCTGATTCTGCATTCTGAAAGAAAGTATTTTGTTCTGTATTCTGAATTCCGTAAATGCTCATGTTTACATACTAATAATATGTTCTCTGCTTACTGAGTTATTGATAACTCAGCCCTTATCTCCAAACATTTTTCAGATGATCTTGATGGTTCTGCTGGAGAGCAAGAGTAGACAGTGTTAGAAAGGTTTGATGTTCGTGGAGGAATAAGTGTCTGATGATACAAATACTTATTTGAGAGTCATAGTTATTAAATTAATTAATTTCGATTATTTTGATTTGATGAGTTAAGGATATTTTTTAATATTTGGAGAGTTTTTAATTTATTTTCTTGAGAATTTCTTTGTTGTCCCTATGAAGGAATGTGGATATTTGGGTTGAGCAACTGAATGAATATTTTATTGAGTTTTTTGGATTTTATAGTTGTGGTATTGAAAGATATTAAGTATTAAGTCTAGATTTTCGGAATCAGGACGTTACAAATATACTTCAAGTAGAAATCCAAGGAGATACTTCTACAAAAGGTTTTGATAATATAAGAATGAAAGAACAAGAAAATGTGAAAGGTTATTTAAAAATAATCTTGAGATTGGTAGACAAAATGAAAGCTTATGATGAAGAAAATATTGGTTGTAGAAAATTTAAGATTGATGATCGTGTGGTAACTGTTATCGAAGAAACCAAAGACACCTCTAAATTAGACCCGACATCTATTAGCATTCTGTCAATCATACGGCAATACTACATAAGACATATGAGTCTCCAAATCACCTATATAAAACAATATAAACATTTATTGATGACTATATGTGGATTGAAAATCATTCACATGATTTAATCACTTTATAAAGAAAGAAATAAAGCAAATCATCAGTGATGAACTCTGCCTGCTTAGGTATGACCTGATAGAGATGATTTTTTCGTAGACACTTGGGTAGTAATGCCAGAGTAACAGTAGCTGGAAAAGAATATAAAGCCATAAATGATGGTATTGACTTTATGCCAGGCATTCACTGAAAACAGAAGAAATGATATTTATAGTTTAAAAATATAAAAATGGTTAAATATGATATTTATATAAAAATATTAAAAAAATTTTAATAATAGACTCAAAATATTTAAAAAAAAATGGGGAAGATTTGTATAACCTAATCTTTATTTATCTAAAAAGTAACAGTTGAACAAAGGCGAGCAAGGCTGAGAATTTGGGATTTGAAATGTTGTCACTTGTCACGATGATATCCACAAATGCATTTTCCTGATTGGCGGCTAGCAAGACAACATTTAGTCAAATTGTAATTAATTTCAGTCAAATACCTTATTTAGCTAACAAATGCTGCATGATAAATTATTTGATAGAAAAAATGCCAAACAAGTGGTTACCGCTCTCTCAATATGAGTTTTTCTCTTCTCATTAGTTTGGTCAAAGTTTAATGATAGTTAAATTTTAGTCAATATATGACAAAAAATCATTACATTAAATTAGGCATCTTTATAAAATTTTAGACTTTTACTATAGTGATTCTTCAAATATAACTAATTACAATTACTTCATCAAATATTAAAATATTAATTTCTCATTCCAAGCAAACAAATTAAATTAATTAGAATATAATTAACATTTAACATTTATTTAATTGGTAGAACTATAAAATGTGATAAAAATAAATTTCATTAATTAATTATTAAAATAAAAATATTTTGTTATTATATAGAAAGTAAATGACTAATTTAATGTGGAAATTAAATTTAAATAAAATAGATAAAAATAAAAAATGTAATATTAATTAAATTTTAAAAATATATTTGATCAAACCAATGAGAATGTTGTTAGTAATTTTTTCTTTTTGATGTCTTAGGGTGGGTTTAGATGTTGAAGTGAGTTGAGTTGAGATGATAAAATATTGTTAGAATATTATTGTTTATTATTATTATTATTTTAAGATTTGAAAAAGTTGAATTATTTATTATATTTTATATTAAAATTTAAAAAAATTATAATAATGAATTGAGATGAACTCAATTCCAAACGAAGCCTTACTTTCTATATATCTAACCTTATAGTCAACACAACTGTCTCGAAACCCATCGTCATCAATACCCCATTAACGTCCCAGAACACGTTGGTATCAATATCAACGATATGAGATCTATGAACTATGCACCATGGGATGCTGTTATTACCGAAAACCGGACATATAGTGCAAGTATTAGTTACCATTCCTCCACGCAAAATCTCAGTGTCACCTTCACTGGGTTCCGTAATGGTGTCACCCCGATTCAACGGTACCTTTCTTCTATAGTCAACTTGACAAATTACCTGCCGGAATGGGTTGAATTTGGCTTCTCAGCATCGACGGGAGGGGCTACCGAGTTGCATATTATTTGTTCTTGGTCTTTTAACTCCACATCACCTTTTCGGATACAGACTTCGGCTGTACCAAAGAAGAATGGAGATGGAAGCAAGAGAAAATTGGTGCTGGGCTTGAGCGTGGGTGGATGCATTTTAATTAGTGGTATGGGGTTGGTTTGGCTTGTGTATAGAAAGAGGACTAAAAGGGGAGAGGAAGAGGATTTAAGCTTTATTCTTTCCATGGACGAGGAGTTTGAACGAGGTACAGGGCCAAAGAAGTTTTCTTACGAGGAATTGGTTTCTGCAACGAATAATTTTGCAGAGGAAAACAAGCTTGGAGAAGGAGGGTTCGGAGGGGTTTACAAAGGATTTATAAACGAGCTGAATTCCTACGTTGCTGTTAAGAGGGTATCAAGGGGATCTAAACAAGGGATAAAGGAGTATGCATCTGAGGTGAAGAGTATTAGTCAACTCAGGCACAGGAATTTAGTACAACTCACTGGTTGGTGCCACGAGAAAAAAGATCTCCTGCTAATTTATGAGTTCATGCCCAATGGCAGCTTAGATTTGCATCTTTTCAAAGGTGAAAGCTTGCTAACATGGGTGATGAGGTACAATATTGCCCAAGGCTTGGCATTTGCATTGCTATACTTGCATGAAGAATGGGAACAATGTGTGTTGCATAGGGATATAAAGTCGAGTAACGTCATGTTGGATTCAAGTTTCAACGCAAAGCTTGGGGATTTCGGCTTGGCTAGGCTGGTGGATCATGGAAAAGGATCCCAAACCACAGCTGTGGCCGGGACCATGGGCTACATGGCCCCTGAATGTTTTATATCAGGCAGGGCTACCAAAGAATCAGATATATATAGTTTCGGGATTGTGCTTTTAGAGATAGCCTGTGGAAGGAAACCCGTTGAATCCCAAAGGACGGAAGATGAAGTGAGTATGGTAGAGTGGGTTTGGCAGCTTTATGGAATGGGAAAGCTTGTTGATGCAGCCGATCGCAGATTGTGTGGGGACTTTGATGAGCAGCAACTGGAACGGTTGATGATTGCTGGCCTTTGGTGTGCTCACCCAGACAACAATCTCAGGCCTTCAATAAGGAAAGTCGTTCACGTGCTTAGTTATGAAGGTTCATTGCCCGTTCTGGCACCAGAGATGCCCCTACTAACCTACCTTGCCGCCCCAGTTAGTGCATCTGCATCCTCAGCATCCACTGCAGAAAATAAGCACTCTCAATTTGCAAGCCATTCCGGTTCCACCGGCTCCTCACAGATCACATCTTCTGCAGCTTCTTCTTCATCTTCTGCACTTCCTCACTCGCACTTGGTTAATACCAGGTAAACTTGTCTTTGGAAATTACTCAATTGAGATGTATGATTTACCTCTTTGTACCATAAATTATGTCATCATGTAAATTTTTCACAAATTAAACTTGTTATGGTTAATGTGATTGCTCAGCACTGTTACTAATATTAGCTATGGTTTAGTTTTGAGTTATGTTTTACTGAAGTGAGATGAATGGCTTAGAATCAACCCGTATGTATGGTCAGAAATTTTTCTAAATGAAGCACAGAAAATTGCGTAGATGGCTGGAAGAGTAGAAGGAAAAATAAAATTAGACAGTAACTGTCTTTACATCCCTAGTTTTTCCTCTCCTTTTTTTTTTCGTTTTGTTAGACCCGTTCTGCTGTAGGCATCAAAGCAAAGACATTGTGTGTTTCCTTATATCTATGACACATGATAGAATCGGTGACACGACCTAAAAAAGGTCTAGTCACATGGTGCTATATCTCGAAAGGAAAAATCCTGCCTAGCATGCAACTAACATGAGACCTGGCACCTATGCCTCTCATATTCAATCCACTCACCCAGTGTAAAACCTAACACAACTACTTCTTCACAACATAGGATATCATAGTCAGTCGAGCAATGTTACTTTTCATCATTGATTTTTCTCATCCTCAGTCACGCTTGCTAAGGTGGCACATTTTAACTATTTTACATATAAAACCACTTATAATACACTATATAAACAGTGTGACTGTGAATGACAAAATTAAGAATGAAGAATATCATTTTTCTAGTCAAAATATCAAACATAGACTGTTAAGGCAGACTTGACAAAACCTCAATAAAAAGAGAATTGAACTAGAATCTGAGTGCTTTTGGAATGATTGAAAGTGTTAGAATTTATCATCTCTGGAAAATTAGGAACAATAAAAACTAAAGAAATATGTAATATTGTAACATCTGAGCCCAACACCAAACTCACTTTCTAAAATTTTTGGATTTTTATGTATGAAAAACCTACTTGAAATTTACAAGTATTTTATTTTTAGGTTGAGTTGAGAAAAAAGCCCACTTATTAATTTTTTTTTGTACTACTGAAAGTGGACCGAAATTTTCAAATGAGTCACAAGCCCATGCCCTGTGATCATGTAGACTCCATAGCATGTACGCCTCTCACGCAGTTTCTCCCTCTCATCCTTTCTAGGGTTTCTTTACTCCCCATATATTCACACGTTAACAACAGATTTTCGCACAACCCTCAATCTCATGTATATATCGAACATCCTCAACCCTAGACTTGGTTGCTGCCGCACCACCTCTAGGTACTTTCAGTCCCAAGCTCCTCTCGGTTGATCCCTGCCATGAAGCATAGAGAGGTATTTCTCGTCCATCTTGTATCTAAGTGTCAAGCGTGCTTCATTACCAGTAGCTTTTCACCACCTAGTCTACAGCACTCAGCACCTTCACAGAACCACCATGCAGCCACTGCTACCTTCTTCAACCACCATCAACGAGACCCATTTTGGCCTCAATCTTCACGTGAAAACTGACACCACCACCATAGCAGCACCATGGCCAGCCGTGAACCCATGTTGGAAAACGCCACTACAAGCCGCCAGCCCAAGTCTCGTTGACCCGTACTCCTCGGCCAATCAACATGGAGACGCTGCTTAACCATCACCGAGAGTTAAGAACAAACCGAAACTACACTGTAGCCTCCCACGAAGTTGCACCCTCACGGCCTCCCCACAGCCTATAGCTTCCGTTACGTCCAGCAGCCTCGCCACCCTGAAGCCAAGCCAACCATGTCGCTGCTCCTCCCTCAAATCACCACTGTGCCCAGCCCTTGTAAAACCGCAAGTCCTCCTCTATTTTTACTACCCAAAAACAGAGCAAACAGTTGCTCCTCGAAGCACGACAAATTGCCACTTCCCACCTTGAGCCGCTGCAACTGTCCTCTACCAAGAGCTTATTCCGCCTCACACCACCTCAGCCTTGCTGCCTCACGTGCACCGCTGCCCACCGCACCCAACTCCGTCGCAGCTCCACTCTTCACAATGAAACCTCCATCGCATGCAATTACGTGAGTATAACACTGTAATTGCATGCTTCTAAGCCATATTTTACACTAATATCATTAATTACATTTTTTACCCTATGAACTGCAAGTTATGCTAATGTGTTTTAAAATTTTAATGTGTTAATAAACTCTTATTTAATCATGATTACAAAAATCATTTAAGTATTTTAACATATTATTAAGTAAAGATTTATTTTTAGAGTAAACGATAATGGTGTAATGTTATTTTTACACTTTAGATATGATTTAGTCTATTAAAAAAATAGTTATGGTTTATTTTAAAATATTTTGGGATAATTATATATCTAGTATTAAACTTTATAGTTTGTTTTCAATAGTAAATAAGTTAGGTTTTAATATTTTAGTCGGAGAAATTTAGTGAATATTGATGAATTTGTAAAGTGATGGTATTTTTAGGATTAAGAGAATTTTAGACATCTAGGAAAAACGGATTATTTTTGTATCCAAGTTTAAGAATCGAAATATTTGTTCGATTGAAATTTATGGAAGTTACATGATTATTTTATAGGTGACGGTTTATATTCGTTCAGCACTGTTGTGGGAAGATTCTGAAAGGTTAAGAAGTCCAGGTAAGCGGGGTTCCTTTGCTAGACTTTGCATAAAAATAAAGTAAGCTAAGGTTAATTTTTTGAAAAATATGCATGTTTTGTTACGAAATTTTTTTTTAAACGACCTTAGTTATTTATTCTGCATTACTCATGAAATTCTGTATAAGAATAAAATATTTTCTGGCATGACTGATATAGACATAAGCATATTTTTAACATTTTGTTTCTGAACTGTGTAAAAGAGAGTGAATATGAAATTGTGTATAAATTATATTTTTGTGATCTGATTATGTTCAATACTTTGTTTTGATAAGATGTGGCATCTGAAAAACTATTGGCATGACTATCTGGTTATGCATCTGATTCGGTTTCTACTATGTTTAGTTAGAGACCCTTCCATGGGGGTTTTACATGGGTTCTGTTTCGATATGATATGACCCTGCCACGGGAAAAAATAGTGATATTATGTTTCAGTTCTGATATGCATCTACTTGGTTATCTGCAAATGCACAACCCTACCATGAGGGTTAAACATGTCCTTTGTTTTGATAAGATGCTCCGATATAAAAATAAAAAAATGAATCAGATATGTTATGCCAAAGTACTTTGGAAGATTCACATTTTGTTTCTGCTCAGTTGGCTGCTGGGGTTTGCACAATCCTACCACGGGGGTTAAACATGGTCTTTGTTATGATATGATAAGATAAATGTGATGTTTCAGTTTATGCTATGCCAAAGGGATTTTGATTATGAATATTTTTGAACTTTCGCTCTGATATTTTTGATAACATGTTCTGAATATTCTGATTCTGCATTCTGAATATTATGATTCTGCATTCTGAAAGAATGTATTTTGTTCTGTATTCTGAATTCCATAAATGCTTATGTTTACATACGAATAATATGTTCTCTGCTTACTGAGTTGTTGATAACTCATCCCTTATCTCCAAACATTTTTCAGATGATCTTGATGGTTCTGCTGGAGAGCAAGAGTAGACAGTGTTAGAAAGGTTTGATGTTCGTGGAGGAATAAGTGTCTGATGATACAAGTACTTATTTGAGAGTCATAGTTAGTAAATTAATTATTTTCGGTTATTTTGATATGATGAGTTAAAGATATTTTTGAATATTTGGAGAGTTTTTAATTTATTTTCTTGAGAATTTCTTTGTTGTCCCTATGAAGGAATGTGGATATTTGGGTTGAGCAACTGAATGAATATTTTATTGAGTTTTTTGGAATTTATAGTTGTGATATTGAAATTGATATTAAGTATTAAAAGCTAACTTTCCGGATTTTCGAAATCAAGACGTTACAAATATACTTCAAGTAGAAATCCAAGGAGATACTTCTACAAAAGGTTTTGATAATATAAGAATGAAAGAACAAGAAAATGTGAAAGGTTATTTAAAAATATTCTTGAGATTGGTAGACAAAATGAAAGCTTAGAAGAAAATATTGGTTGTAGAAAATTTAAGATTGATGATCGTGTGGTAATGTTATCGAAGAAACTAAAGACACCTCTAAATTAGACCCGACATCTATTAGCAGCCTGTCAATCATACGGCAATACTACATAAGACATATGAGTCTCCAAATCACCTATATAAAACAATATAAACATTTATTGATGACTATATGTGGATTGAAAATCATTCACATGATTTAATCACTTTATAAAGAAAGAAATAAAGCAAATCATCAGTGATGAATTCTGCCTGCTTAGGTATGACCTGATAGGGAGGATTTTTTCATAGACACTTGGGTATTACCACCAGAGCTATAGTAGCCGGAAAAGAATATAAAGCCATAAATGATGGTATTGACTTTATGCCAGGCATTCACTGAAAACAAAAGAAATAATATTTATAGTTTTTTTTTTGAGTAAACAGGTGTCAACCTTCATTAAGAGAGGACTTACAAAGTTGATTTGAAAAACAAATCAATTACAAACGTTAATAACTCCCCAGTACACTTTCGTGACTGACATGGTCTAGTCCAGACAGTAAATCTCTAAAGACCTAAATCTTCAGAGAAAATATTCTCTCTATCCACGACAGAGATTACAAAGCCCCATACCCTGACTAAGCAGGGTAGGGTATCCCAAACCCCAACAACTCCGTCAAAGCGGAGGGGGGACTAATACTCCATTCGGACCAAAGTCCGAAGGTACTAATTTTTTTGGATTTTTATTTAACCTAGAGACTACATAACACAAAGAAAACTACAAAGAAAAAACACTACAACAAAACAGAACACAGGGGCTGCTGTGGCACGTGCAGTACACGCGCCACTCTGGGGAGGGAACCACCAGTCGACCATGGAGGTCCCGGACTCACAGACTCCAGAAACGCCGCACGTGGTGTTGGTAGAGGGCTCCCGGGTGGTGCGTGGAGGCCACGAGCCGAACGACGCCGAAGCTTCGAGCCGCGCGTGCGGGCTACTCACCGCTCCGTTCGGTGCCGTATTCGGTGGTCTTCAAGATCGGCGGCAGGGCAACACCATGGCGGGGTGCGTGCTGGCTTGTGGCGGCGGGAAGACCCAGATCGGCGATTCACACTTATTTCCCCTGAAAAAGCATAAAAACACAAAACAAAAACTACATAGAAGAGAAGGGAAGGAGGAGGAGGAGGAGGAGGAGGAAAGGAGGGGAAGGGAGCCGAAGCTCCCACCCCTCAAGCCGGATCTATGGAGTTTCTAGGTCTAGGTTTCTGTCGTGCGGCGCTGGGGGAAGCTCCCTTTTCTTCTGCCAAGGCTCTTTTGACTCAATAATATTTATAGTTTAAAGATATAAAAATAGTTAAATATGATATTTATATAAAAAAATTTAATAATAGACACTAAATATTTAAAAAAAATGCATAAGATTTGTATAACCTAATCCTTTATTTAGCTAAAAAATAACAGTTAAAAAAAAAAAGGCGAGCAAGACTGAGATTTTGGGATTTGAAATGTTGTCACTTGTCACGATGATATCCACAAATGCATTTTCCTAATTGGCGGCTAGCAATTCATCCCATCTAATCATTATAATTTTTCTAACTTCTAATACAAAATAAAATAAATAATTTAACTTTTTTAAATCTTAAAATAAAAATAATATTAAAAAATATATTTTAACAATACTTTATTCAATTTTTTAACTTTAATCTCATCTCATCTCTTCTCATCTCCGAAAACAAACGAGTGGTACCGCTCTCTCAATATGAGTTTCTCTCCTCTTAGTAGTTTTTTCTTTTTGATTCCCTACTTTCTGTATATCTAACCTTATAGTCACCACAACTGTCTCGAAACCCATCGTCATCAATACCCCATTAACTCCACCCACCAACCACCCGCAACTTACCATTTCATTCCCTTTATCGTCAATACCCCACCAACCATCATCACCTAAATCCCAACCAATCAAATCTTTTCCAACAATGTCAATAGAAAAGGCAAAAGAAAATCTAGAATCTCTCATTGAACACACGAAGGCTTTAACTTGGGATTACATTATTCTGATTCCAGAAGCGGATACAACATCTAATATTTCGAACCATGCTTTGATTGGTAAATTGGTCTCTTCCAAAAATTTGAACAAGCATATGTTTCATTCCATAATCCGTGCAGTCTGGAGCTTCATACAAGGTCTTACCATCGAAGACCTTGGACCCAATGTATTTCTCTTCACCTTTCCATCACTGATTGTGAAATATCGAGTTTTTTCCCAGAGGCCCTAGAACTTTAAGGGTTATTACATGGTGCTCAAAGAATGGCCTCCTGATTTAAATCTCTAAAAAATAGACTTAAAACACTCGACTTTTTGGATCCAAATATTTGGGTTACCACTTGAAATGATGACTGAAGATAATACAACAAAAATAGGAAGAATGCTGGGTAATTTACTTGAAATTGATCAAGCATTTCTACCTACTAATGAGGTTAAACAATGTTGAAGGATTAGTGTAGAAATTAATACAGAAAAGTCCCTTTACGAAGGGCTCACTCTTCCACATCCCAACCGTACTCCAGCCAAGATCAGCTTTAAATATGAAAGGTTTTCAGAATTCTGTTATAGTTGTGGAAGAATCGATCATCTGCTTCAGTCATGTCATATCTTACCCAATCAGGTGGAAGATCTTTTTCTTGGTCCTTGGATGCGAGTTTAGTCCCAAGAGTTAAGAAGACATATGCGTTTTGAAGAACTTCAAAGAGACCAGCACAGTACCCAAGTCCTACATCTATCAGACCAAATGAATTTCATTCCTCCTACTCTTCCACCTGTCCGCATTAAAGAACCCAATGTTTCATGAAGGCTCGGGAACAAGTGACCTAGCAAAAAAGAGCAACAAAGTCGAGCACCTAGGGAAAGGAAAAGCAATTATTGTCAACACAGAAGAGGGTCAAAGGAAGGAATTTTGTATAAAGAAGCTTTTCTTTGCATTCTTAGGTGAAGCAGGTGAAACTCAAAGGGACGACACTGTTCATTCCAAATCTACCGCCACGTGGAAATGTTGCAACTCATCAGACAAGGGGTTCAGACCCAATTAAGGTTAGCAGCAAAAATCTCAATTGCAATAATTTGGGTCCTGCATCACCGACGCTTTTGTCTCCCAAGGAATCTCTTTCACTCCACGTGTCCCACACTTCACTTAATCATTGTCCTCTGAGCAAAGGAAATCATTTCAATGTTCCCTTGTCCCTACTCGTAAACACAAAGCCATCTAAATTATTGGAACCGGACAATGAACCTTTCGAGCCTCCCCCAATCGAACCCAAGTCCAGCCCATCAGTCATTAAACAATTCATTTTCCGAACATAAAAGTTCATTTCAATTCCAGAACCCAAGTCATAATATTTCTCTTTTAGTAAGCTCATCTGGTAAGGCCTGTTTTGCAATCAACGCCATTCAACTTAGCCCAACAAACTTCTTCTCTCCAACACATCAACCCAACCCATCTTACCCTAAATCCCAATCCATATTCACCCAATTCGATCCTTCCCCTTTAACTCAAAACCTACCCAAAATGCAAATACCATCAAATGCCGAGTCTCAATTCCCAAGTCTCATTCAAAATGACACTAAGAGGAAGAGGATAATTTCTTTTTCGGAGATGGAGTATTCAATAACCCCCACAAAAAATATTCTCTCAACACCATCACTCTAGTTCCCATTGACGAGAAAGTAGGAGAACAAGGAAATGGAAATGAGCCGATGAACTAGAACAAAGCAGCGCAGCAACCAAAGAAAAATAGAGCCTCAAGGAAGCAACAGAAGAAGAGTTCTACGGTAATTAGATATTCACTATACCAAACTCAAAATTTGAAGGCTTCGGGCAACAAGGTTCAGTCTCAAACCATGAATTTATTTCCTATGAATCCAATGACTGATGTGGTAGAGTCTTCACTGCCACCAAAAGAACCATGAGACTTCTTGCCTGGAATTGCCAAGGCATTGTCCAACCTTGTGCAACCAGATCTCTCAGAGAAAATATTAGGGTTCACAACCCTGATATTATTTTCCTTTCAGAATGTTTAATAGCTTCTAGTGAGTGTGTACGCGCTATTAATATGTTGGGGTATGTCTATTTTGTGTACTCTCCTCCTATCAATAAATGGGGAGGTTTTTTATCATGTTTTGACCTGGTGTCGATCTTGAAGTTGTACATAACTCTAGTAATATTATTTCTGTTTTGGTGTATTCAGATCCTCGTCATTGTCCATGTCTTCTTAATTTGGTGTATTGTCCTGCATCTTACAATAGGAAGGAAAATTTTTGGAACCTCCTCTCTGGCATTTCATCCTCATTTTCTGGCCCTACTTTGGTATTAGGTGATCTTAATTCCATTATCTGCCAAAATGAAAAATCTGGTGGTCTCCCTTTTGCTCAATCCTAAAAAACTAAGGATCTCAAACTTTTCATGAAAAATTTTGGTTTTGTGGATTTAGGATTTTCGGGTCCTAAATACACTTGGACCAATAACAGATATGGTCTTCATCTGATTAAGGAGAGACTGGATAGAGGTATTGCTAATATCTCTTGGATTGATCTGTTTCCCCATGCCATTCTTACTCCCATTCTTTTGGACACAATAAAGAGAAATACTTTTTCCAAATCTTTTAAATTTGAAGAATTATGGTTTTGTGATCCTTCAATATTCAAAATTATCAAAGAAGCCTGGAATTCTCAATTTATGGGAACCCCCTCCTTCATTCTATCAAGGAAATTAAAAATCACCAAGAAAGCTCTCAAGGAATGGAATCAAAAGTCCTTTGGCCATATTCAAACTAATCTTAAAGAATTGATGTCTAATATTTCATCTCTTTAAGATCAAAACGCACAACCCTCCTCTAGCTCTTTAGAAGCTGATACTAAAGAAAAAAAAAATCAATGAATTTCTTTTTAGGGAGGAATCTCTCTGGAGACAAAAATCTAGAATAACTTGGCTGACAACCACTAATCTTAATACAAAATTCTTCCACGCTTCTACTTCAATCAGAAGAAGAAGGAATAATATTGATTGTCTTAAGGTCGGAAGAAATAATTGGACGGCTGATCAAGTCATAATCTCTTCCAAGATTTAAGAACACTTTCAAGCAATTTTTTCCTCTACTCATCCGACACCTCCAGCTGACTTGGATTCTCTTTTCCCAAGAAAAATCTCTGATCAATAAAATGATTTTCTGTGTAAAATTCCTAATGATGATGAAATTGCTTCCATTGTTAAAAACCTCCCTTCTACTAAGGCCCCTGGTCTGGATGGTTTTACGGGTCTTTTCTACAAAGCCTTCTAGGAGTTATTAAATTGGATCTGATTACTGCTGTTAGGAATTTTTTTTTCCATGGGAAACTATTAAAGGAACTCAATCACAACAATTTAGTTCTAATCACAAAAGTTACCAATTCAAATGAGATTAATCATTTCAGACTCATAAGCCTTTCCAATGTTTGCTATAAAATTATAGCAAAAATTCTTGCTAATAGGCTTAAATTCGTCCTTCCCAACATCATCTCCCCATGCCAATCTGTCTTCCTACCTAGGCGCCTTATTCAAGATAATACTATTTTGGCTCAAGAAAGATTTCATTACATGAAAAAAAGAAGGGGAAAAACAGGTCAAATGGCTATCAAGATTTATATGGCTAAGGCTTTTGATTCTATGGAATGGTCATTTCTCCTTCATATCCTGAAATATGCGGGCTTTAAACAACAATGAATCAATTGGATCAAAGAATGCATCACCACGGTGACCTATTCAATTATCATCAATGGCTCCCCGTAATGTTTCTTTCATCCTTCCAGAGGTCTACGTTAAGGTGATCCGTTATCTCCCTTTCTCTTCATTCTTGGTACTGAAGTCTTGTCTAGAATCATTACTCAAAAAGAACAATCCAATGGTCTCAAGGGTATCAAGCTCTCTATTAATGGTCCTTTCATTACTCATCTTCTTTTCGTTGATGATTTGTTTATGTTTGGGTCAACATCTGCTATTAATGCAAAAAAATTATCTGATTGTCTAAAGATTTACAATCAATGGTCTGGTCAAAGTATTAATGAAACCAAATCCTCTCTCCATTTTAGCAAAAATGTCACCCTTGCTTCTATCAATGAGATTAAAAGCTCCTTCAATTTTAGAATCTCCCCCCCTAATTCCAGATATCTAGGGTTACCTCTCTCAAATGGAGTTGATAGGAAAAAGTTTTTTGAGGATTTAATGGAGAAAGTCCAAAACAAACTTCAGGGTTGGAAATCTAAGATTCTATCTCAAGCTGCGAAAACAGTTTTCATAAGGGCAGTTGCAAGCTCCATTCCGTCGTATGTGATGTCATCTACTCTTGTTCCCAAAGCAATAACAAAGAACCTGGACTCTCTTTTCCGCATATTCTGGTGGGGGTTTGAAGATAGAAAGAAAAAGAAATTCACCCCAAAATCATGGAATTCTATCTGCATTCCTAAATCGTTGGGAGGTCTTGGAATCAGAACCATGCCTTCTTTTAATTCTGCTCTGGTTTTGAAAAATGTTTGGTCTCTTCTCAATGGTCCAAATAGTCTTTGGAAGGAGGTCATCTCAAAAAAATATCTTGGCTCTAAAACTTTTTTCGAAGCTACTCCTAAAGTTTCCGATTCCCGGTTCTGTAAAAGTTTGCTTAAACAGAGAGAATTTCTGAGATCTAGTGCTTGCTATCAAATTAATAATGGGAGTTCTACTAAGGTCTGGACTGGCCCCTGGATCCCCACCATTCACAATTTCATCCCTGATCCAAATCCTGAAAACAATCTAGATCTTGATCTAAACATGACTATCTCGGAACTCATTCTAGAGGAACCTCGACGTTGGAATGTTCTTCTCTTTAATACTCTTTTTTCGGATCATTCCTCTAGAGAAATCCAAAAAATCTCCCTGGCCAATCATAATTTTTGGACTATTCAAGATAAGATCAATTGGATTTATCATTCCTCTGAAAAAATTTTAGTCAAATTAGCTTATGCCACCCTTGTCAAGGACAACAATCCTCCCAACCCCAACAATCAGACTCTCAATTGAAAGAATTTATAGAAATTGAAAGTGCAGGATATATTCAAACTTTTTTTCTGGAAAACAAGTCATGATATCCTTCCTACCGAAGCAAAGATCAACCATGTCATACCTCTTGATGAAGAGCAAATTCTCTGTCCGTTATGCAACACAGAACCAGAAGATATCTCCCATCTTTTCCACAATTGCATTTACTTTAGAATCCTGTGGAGGCACTCTAATTGGCCAATTGACATTTCTTCTTTCTCAAGATAGTCCATTCTTATTTGGTTAAAAAGCATCCTCAATCCTTCAGCTGTCCTAAAAATTCCTGAGGAAGAAAGTCACTCCTTCCAACTTTTTGCTCTAATAGCTATGGATAGTATCTAGTTTCTCAGAAATCAAATAATCCATAAGAGGGTTCCCTCCTCTCTAACACATTTTTTCCTTCATATAGTCAGTTTTCTCAATTTTCAACCAACATTTAGCTGCTTGGGTAAATGTTAAAACTCAATCACTCCAAATGGAACCAATGCATCTTCTAGCAGGTCATTTTCTCATCAGATTTGATGTTGCAGTTCAGGCCCAAGGTTCTGTAATAGTAGCCATATGCTGGAATGACTCAGGAGAAGCTATCTATGCAATTACTGGTTTCATATGCAGTGTTAGTCCAAACTTAGGAAAAGCCAAGGCTCCCTTGATGGCAGTTACTAAAGCAAAAAGATTGGGTCTGCAAAAAATTTTATTGGAAAGAGACTCAAGCACTACCATGGAGACATTATCCAACTCTGTTGTTGTACAAGATTGGACTATGATCCCAACCATGGGTGATATCAAGTATCATCTCACTTCCTTCACATAATTGAGAGCTAGGAAAATATATCATTCAATGAATCGATGCGTGCACAATTTGGGGCAATGGGCAGCGGCGATGCAAGCCTACGACAACATCTCTCTAATCCAAATTCTTCATTTTCTATTGTTATTTCATAGTGGAAAGGATCCACCTCTGTATAATTTTTTTTTTTTTTTTTTATCTTGGACAATTTTTGATGTACTGAATTTCCGTTTCTATTTATAAAAATACTAGTCTATTTGAGAGGGGGGAAAAAAACTTTATTTAGCTAAAAAAATAACAGTTAAAAAAAAAGGCGAGCAAGACTGAGAATTTGGGATTTGAAATGTTGTCACTTGTCACGATGATATCCACCAATGCATTTTCCTGATTGGCGGCTAGCAAGACGACATTTAGTCAAATTGTAATCAATTTCAGCCAAATAATGCGGCTAGATATTTATCAAAAAAAATAATGCAAGGCTAGATACCTCAGCTGCAAATTCAAGTCATATTTCATGACAATTTGCAAGTCTTCGAGCTCAAAAGTCTCTCTGGAGCCTCTCCCAATCATGGGTATCCCCCCACCAAAGTTGCTTCTTCCCTGCTTGATGATGACCATTTTCCTCTTTCTCATAATCCCTTCTGCAACTCAGTTATCCTTCAGCTATTCAGATTTTAACAAAACTTTAGTACTTACTGGAAACGCCACAGTCTCGGGTTCAGTCATCCAGCTCACGCCAAACGCAGTGGACAACTGGGGTCGAGTCATATATTCAGAACCGTTGCATCTTTGGGATAAAGAATCCGGAAAACTCGCAGAATTCACTACCAAGTTCTCCTTTATCATCGATTCGGAAGGTAAAGACAGATATTCAGATGGGATCACATTCTTCCTTGCAAGCCCCGATTTCCCACCACCTCGACCAACGGATGGCGCTGGCATTGGCCTTGTCAGCCGCGACCAAGCGAGAGACTCGAGTTTCTTAGATGCAAATAAATTCGTTGCAGTTGAGTTCGATACATTTCGCAACGATGAATTGGACCCTCCGGAGCCTGTTCATGAACATGTCGGTATCAATATCAACAGTATTAGATCTCAGAACTCCACACCATGGTCTAGTGTTATCAAGGAAAACAGAACATATAGTGCTAGTATTAGTTACGATTCCGCTGCCCAAAATTTGAGTGTCACCTTCACTGGGTTCAGTAATGGTATCATTCCAATTCAACAGCACCTTTCTGCAATAGTTGATTTGAGAAAGTACTTACCAGAACGGGTTGAATTTGGCTTCTCTTCCTCTACAGGATTGCTTTCTGAATTGCACATTCTTCGTTCATGGTCTTTTGAATCGACACCACCTTAATTTGTAGAGAGACAAACTTAATTCTCATAAATTCTCCCTGGTGTTTTGAGGTTCTTGTCGGTTGTTAAGTTTAAAGAGTTTGTAGCTTTTGTGTCTTTCGGTTTTTCATGTACATGCTCGTGGGAGATATAATACCCGTGAGAGTTGTATGTGATCTAAATAAATAGTGTAAGCTAGCCACCATATGAAAGGCATGAAACCTCTGAATTACTATTTGTCTTACGTTCCTACTCTGTCTTAGTTCGTGTGTGTAACTTTTCCCATCTCTAACAACATTTACTGAATTCAGAAATCGACATATTAGGCAAGAAAACGAAGCAATCCGAGTTCTGATGTTTTAAGCTTCTAAAATCACTCTACAAAAAGGGGCATTTTTTCTTCAGATGCTCAAAATTTTAGGCCTTTGAAGTGGTTCATAGATGATCGTCCCAAGGAATCAATTGATTTTCTGGCTTGCATGGCGTGTTCCTGAACCCTCAACACCCTACTCTTCTCCGATTGACTCGATTTCATGAGGCTCCTTTACATGCTTCTTAAGTATTACTGAACACGCTTAATTCTTGTTTTATGTGAGAACCGTTTCACTCTCTGTTTTCACGTAATTTATTCATGCGCGCGTTTCTTGTAATCGGTAACATTCCATGAAAAGATCTAGCAGCACCTTCACCTAAAACATATGGAACGACTAACATCAACCAAGTAGTGTGGTTATTTTGCAGATCCTCAATGCAGACTTTGAATTAAAATGAGAACTGGCAAATGGCTTATCAAGTGTTAAATTTAAAGATCTTAGTGCCTGCCTACTTTGGGTTTTACCTTATTTTTTTGTTTGCAATTCACATTTTGATAATTTTTCATCAAATGATTTCCTAATCTAGATTTTCCAAGGAATATGTGCACATATGTTGTAGAGAAATTATGCACCACAAGTCAACTCAGAAAACCATGTATGGACCCTTGATTTTTCACGTCCCTATAGATCTCCGCAAAGGGTTGCTAACAAACATAGAAAGAACCTTTTTTTTTCTGAAGCCTTTTATTAGACACTGAGCATGCAGCAGCTACAAGTCGTTTTCCACCCACAACAACAACTACAAGTAGTTCTGGAAAAGGATAACAATCTGCCCATTCTACTTTTACTTGTATTCTATTTTTATTTCTTTTATTACTTTCTGCACAAATTACTTTAATTAGCTGGTTTTCTATTTTGGTATATAGGATTCTGTTAGTTTATTAGAGCAGAGTGTGTATAAGAGAACCTTGTTGTATCGTGCAATTTATTGGAGAATATACAGTGCAAAGCTTTCCAGACCTTCATGCATTATGCTCTCTGTTCTCTTCCTTCATTTCTGAACTGTTACACCTTTTGACTAAAAAAGCAGCTGGGGATCGAAGGATTCCTCTAATTTAGTACCCAATATTAGAGCCGTTAACAATGTAAGAGATGTAACAGACGCTAGATCTCAAGTACTTGCCCCTTTTTTTGTGTTATATTTTAGCTAAAAGGAAGTCGACGGCACAGGGAGGAAGCTCAAGCTGGCATGAATGAGAAAGTGAAATGTGGTAGAAATGGTTCGGTTGATATTGGAAATGAGGATTTATTCCGTTCTTTAATATTCTTCCACTTTGGACGTGGCTGTTTTTTCCTTGAGAGTTCTAGCGAAAAGGAAATTATTCCTTGGAGTAGTCTACAACAGCTAGCTGCTCCACCTATAAAAGTCCCTGTCAGGTTTCTTGGGTTTTAGCATCACACACAAGAGACATACAAAGACCATACATTTTAGAGGAATTTGTCGATGGCTGCCAGTTCTTTCCAAGGCAATCAACGATATGAATTCGATTGCCAAATTCTTCATCATTATCTATCTGGTAAGTTTCCATTTTCCCCTTCTTCATTGTTCATGTGGGTTTGGATGGAAAGAAACTGTTTTCCAACCGTAATTATTATGAAACATTAAACATACAGTCTTGGCGGTGGAGTACTCTCCAGCTTAACAAGATATTATAAGAACTAATGGACTCTCCATATTGCAGTATCATCTGGACTTTAACAACATCACTTTTGTCTTGCTAATGCCAATCAATTGTAGGCAATGGTACAATCAACATCCAAAAGCTTGTGGATATCTTCGTACACAGAAGTTCCTTTGAGTTCAAGCTCATTCGTCAAACTTATGCTGCTCTTTATGGTCAGAATGTTCTTCATCTCTTCTCAAATATCCAGAGGAACAATCCATTTGCTGTGAGTATGGTTGCTTGATTAAGTAACTTTCATTTTTCCTTTTTTCACCCTTCACAAGCAAGACCTCACACTAATGTTGAAAATATGTTGCATATATACAGAGAGCAGCCTACCTTCGCATGATTGAACCGCAAGAGCGTGATGCCGAGATAACTAGGAACTCGCTTTTCGGAGGGAGTGTGAATCTTAACACTCTCATTGAGATTGCATGCACCCGACCTTCTTCGGAGCTGCAGTGTATTAAGCAAACCTACCGCTCAAGATACAATTCTGAACTTGAGCAAGATGTCACAGCAAAAGTCAGGGGCGGATTCAAAGAGGTAACTACTTAACATGCATCTCTTTTAAACGATCAATTACTTTAAAAGATCATGTCATGAAATTTTTGGTATTGATCCTTGATTAGATTCTGCTGGCGGTTTTGAAGTCGTGTCGCAACTGTGGTGGGAGAGTGGACATGAGCATGGCCATGTGCGATGCCAAGACTCTGTATGAAGCTGTGGAAAGTGGGAGGACTGTGGACCAGAAGACCATCATTTCGCTTTTAAGTCAGCGGAATTCTGGCCAAGTCAAAGCCATTCTCGTCTCCTACAAACAGCTATATGGCCATGAATTCTGCAAGTCGCTGAAACAAAGCAAATGCGGGCAATTTGGAAGAGAGGTACGAATCGTGATTCGATGCATACAGAATCCTGAAAAGTTCTTTGCCAAACAGCTAAGGATGAAGAATGCTGATGCTCGGGAGATTTTGATCCGGATAGTGATCACTAGGTCCGAGATAGATATTAAAGACGTTAACAAGGCTTTTGCAGCTAAAACAGGCAGTTCCATTGAGAAACTTGTGAGAAGGGATTTCAATAATAATAGTAAAGATCACAAGACTAATAACATTGTAGCTGATATCTTGATTGGACTAACGAAACGTAGTTGAAATATATATATATATATATATATATATATATATATATATATATATATATATATATATATACACGGCCACCTATGCTCGTGTCTAATAGTTATACTATCTATACACATCGTCTATTTAATAAAGAACATAATTTTTTTTTTTATTGTGTCTATCTTTTTTCTAAAAATTGAATTATCGAATTTGATACAATTGAAGAGCTTATCCATTACTTATAGCTAATACTCAATAAAATATCTGTCACGCAATTGGACGGGATAAAAAATCATCTAAAGGATGCACATAATTATTATAACTTTCTCAAACTCTCGTATAAAATATAATAAATAATTTAATTTTTTCAAATCTCAAAATAATAATAATATTAAAATTTTATATTATAATAATATTTTATTTAACTTTCAATAAAACATCTCATCTCACCTGAGTAACTACACGAGATACACCGAATATAGAGCCTACAATTGGGAAGAAAAATGATAAGACCAACGATTTGTAAACAATTTGTTTACAATTATAAATTAAAATAATATTTTTTTGAAATTTTAGTTTGACTTTTTATTTTGATTTGATGGGTTCAAATATTTTAAAAAAAAATTATATTATTAAAAATTGTAAATGGACCGTAATTCGATTGTAAGGCTATCACTGCTCTAATGGGAATTATAGTTTGTTCCCACAAAATTCCTATTTCTTAAAGGATATGCATTCTCTAGTA
Organism: Juglans mandshurica; assembly: GCA_022457165.1. NCBI lineage: Eukaryota > Viridiplantae > Streptophyta > Magnoliopsida > Fagales > Juglandaceae > Juglans > Juglans mandshurica. The sequence continues at coordinate 3,486,972 of CM039621.1, read as the reverse complement.
TGGTAAAATAATTTTACATATAATTGTGAATTGTATAACCGTCGCGTAATCGTTTTGAAAAAAGTAAATAAAACATAGAACTCACATGAAAAAATTAGTTTTTTAATGGTGAACCCCACTCTTTTCCAAAGCGATTACACGATGTTTACGCACTTCACGGTTGTATGTAGAATTACTCATTATCATATAATTAATACATTAAATTAAGCAAATGATAAAATAGAAGTAAATGAAACTATAGTGGAGGAAGTCAATTTCTATATTGGTCAGGTTAATTCGTAGAACAATTTAATGGGCCAGAATTTTGTTCAATGGGCCCACCTTCATATTATTTTTGGGTTTGTAATTCACGGGGATTTATTTTCCTTTTAGAGATTTTATTGTCTGTGACGTCTAAACCAGCCATGAACTTGGCATGGACGGACGGGGTGGGCAAGCTTTGGCCTTCCTGCAGTACTCCTACCTCTGAGTCTGATCCTGACCCTCAGGATTTATTACCCAATAAAGTGAAAAGGGTGATCTGCATGCCCGATCTCAGACAAAGTACGCTTACTGCATGCAGATCTTCTTTACATGCAACGAACTCTCTGGCACTGCTAATGAGAGAGCGTCTTGTCTCTCAAGCGAGACAGTACGTACGTACAGTAAGTTACCCAGAGGTTCTTAAGCTGTAGTCTTACATGCATGAATGATTGTTAGCAGTGCCTGCTGGCCTGCAGTTACAACTTATGGGGTACTGTGCAGGCACTTGTGCTTTTCTAGAAGAAATTAGGACACTTTTCCATGTAAATTATATATTATATATAATAGAAGACAATTCGATGTTAAAGAGTTTTAAATGTCAGCCAGCTACAGCCTCATAAATAACTTAAGAGGATGGATATGACTTTATGATGGTCCAATACTAAATAGTAATTCTGGTACATGTCCGTTTGAATTCATTGCATGTGGTTAAATAAAAAATAGAGTGTAATTAAAGCATGGCCGGGTGCATGCTTTTGAGTTTTGACTACATTCAATCTCCATGTAAATCCCTTTTATCCGATGGTTTTTCACGAGGGCTCCTTTCTCCTGATCTGCTCTCTCTCTCTCTCTCTCTCACTTCTTGGGAGTCACGGCATGCACGTACACTGCTCGGCTAATCATGCACGCCCACGCCCTTGCCCTTGCACAATCAGCACTTTGCGCGTGTTATATCAGGGCAACTCCGTCTCCCCGTTGTATCTTTACCCCCATGCCAGCCTTCTCCCTAGGACACACCCTTTTGGCAGATCACTCCGCGACTTGAATACAACCGCAATGCATGTTCATACTGATTTGCTGCAAGGTAAAAAACAAACACTATCTAGCTCCATATATATATATATATATTTATATGTCAATCAGCTTAACTTTTTTGGGGTCTGAGCGGCTACGTACGTCCTGGCACTCAACAAACATGTACATATCCATTTGGAGTTCGAAAAAGCAATGTTTACCATTTTCTGATCTTTTACATACACAAGTTCAGATTAAAATGTCTGTTGCGTTGCGCAGACTCAACGGATAATTAATAAAGTATATGCCAGGCTTGCTGTATTGCTTAAAAAAGAGGCAACGCGCGCGCGCGAGAGTGTACATTACTTCAGAGCAAGCAAGCAGGCGATGGAGCTATGTACGATGCACAAAAGTGTCGTGGAGATATCTAGATAAGAGATCGAGATGCTGCGCTCACCGGTAACGTTAGATCATGACCTGAATCCAAATGGCTATTCATAAATGAATAATTAACATATATATAATATTGTAGCTGGAAATTAATAATTGGAGGAAAACTAATTAACCTCTGTAATCTAAGGGAGCACATGTACGAAGCGAGGTTGTAATAAAAGGGCACTCACAGTAGACATCCATTCTCCTTCTTTTGGAGGTTATAAAGCAGTCATCTCATCTCATAAATCTTGATGGCTAGCTCTTAATGGCAAACTGAAGGTTACACTTCCCTAGTTTGTTTTTATAACTATTCTCATCACATTTCATCTAATTATTATAATTTTTTTAAATTTTCACATAAAATAAAATAAATAATTCAACATTCTCAATTCACAAAACAAAAATAATGTTAAAAATATATATTCTAACAATATTTTATTCAACTTTTAACTTTTATCTCAATTTATTTCATCTCATTTGCGAAAACAAACAAGACTATTTATATAGCCTTTCCCCCATTTAGATGTAATAATGTGTAGCACAAATAGAAAAATATCTCTTTAGTTTAGTTTGTTTTAGTCCCGATATTTAGGCTGTTGAATATGTGGGTGTTACTTTGGTCTTATCATGTAGCACACTCTATCATCGATACGTGAAGATTTCGAATGAACAACAATGACGGAAAATCTATGCAACAGCTGCAATAGATCTAAGATATATTTGAAGAAATAATATCGTTTATGTTGTTATTCTGATCTAGTATTTCTAATAGAGGTAATGCTATTTATTTATCAGGGGTGTGTTACGTGTGTAGTATAGTCAATTGTGTGACATTATAATGAAAAATTTTACTCAGTAGTCTTATATCATACACCTGCTTTTATTTTATTTTATCTTTTTATTTCATTCAGTAGGTGTGTGATTTAGGGTTGATGAGTAGAAGAAATCTATTTTATTATCATGGAAAAAAATTAAAATATAAATAATTTTTTACACTAATTGAAATGGTAAACGTTGATATTAATAATATATTTGATATATCAACAAGTAGATTTAAAAATATGTGTTTTGTCACGAGAATACATACCAAGGCCGATTTCCTATGCATTCATGATTGGCTTGGGTGGGAAAAATTCCGGTCCTATTTTAATTTTGGTTATCTTTCTTTCTTTTGGACGAAGTTCTTATTATTTATATAAATATTTTTGTCAATTATATATAGTTAAACACCGGTTGTTTGTCCTAAAAACTTGAGGTATAGGAAAACATGAATTTAATAATTTATTTATATAAAATAATAAAAACTATGAAATAATTTAGACTTTAATAGTAGAGTTCTATTATATACAGTCACTTTTACGTACTTCTTGCGTATTCTATTAATGTAATTAGTCAAATCAGTTATTTTATATGAAAAAAGTGATGCTGCCAATCATATTAGTAGACTGTGTAAGAAATACACAATAATGACTGCATATAGAGTTTTTGTTAATAGTGTGTTGTGTGTAAAAAGACATGGTTATAGATAAAATTATATTTTTAAAAGGAGTTTTTTATGTTATTACTCATAATATTGTAGACAAGACATGATATTCCGTCACGACTCACGACTCACGACAACCATGAAAAATAAAAAGATTTAGGAGAGGTTTGGATTCAGAGATGAGTTAAAATAGTTTGTGAATAGTAGGATAAAAGTTGAATTATTTATTATATTTTGTGTAGAAATTTAGAAAAGTTATTTTGGGATTTGAAAAAGTTGAATTGTTTATTATATTTTGTGAGAAAATTTAAAAAAATTGTAATAATGAGTTGAGATGAGTTGAGGTGGGTTGAGGTGGATTTTGAATACAAACATCTCCTACTTGATAATCCGACAATACTTTTTTAGATTCCTATTTTTGAGAATCTTTTTAACACACGCACGCGCGCACAGGTTGGCGTGTCGGACTTTGAGCAAAGCGTGAGGAGTGAGGACACCTGTGATACCGATACGAAAAAGATTTCCCTTTTAAAAGGCCGTCTACCTATCGGCTATCCCCAGTTTTCATCCCTGATGTTTTTATCCTATTGCATATAGATGGGCATATATACTCCAGGAACCGCACCCTAATGGCCTAACAACCAGAACTCCCCAATCCCAGTTTTCTCTTTGGGCCAGGATATCTCGAAGCAATGGTGGGAGACGCCCACGTGCTTCAGACCTTCAGCAATTCCAATTGCAGTAACCATAACTCGAAGAAAGCAAAAGAAAAGAAGAAGAAGAAGAAGAAGCGTGGTGGGAGCAAGAAGAAGATGACCGCAGAGCAGACTCTGGCGTTCAAGTCCGTGAGTGAATGGGTGTTCTTGGATCAGCCTTCTTCATTGCCTTCCTCTGCTGCGTCTTTTGTTGCGGATGACTTTGGCGTGCAGAAGGCTCTTGGAAAAGGTGGGGAGAAGTTGGTGTTCGAACTGCATTCGCATTCGAAATTCAGTGATGGGTTTTTGTCGCCCCTGAAGCTGGTTGAGAGAGCTCATGGAAATGGGGTCAGTTTCTTCGAAATTGTCCGTGTTACTTTAACTTTTAAATGAAAATCTGAAATGGGTTTTTTTTTTCCTGATTAAATATGATCTGTGTTCCAGTTGCTCTATAGTTTCTGAATGATATACCGAAATGGATTTTGCTTTTGACCGTAGATTTGATCTATTTTGAGTTTATAGGGTTGCAAATAATGATATAGTTTTTTTGTCAAGTATTCTCATTTTCGGCTGCACTTTATATTTGGTAAGTAAATATAGAAGTTGGTTTTTTGGAAACTGTCCTGCACTATATAGATGCTGTCTGGGTGAGAGGTTGGTCTAATACACAATACCTATAGCACGCAAAGCTACAAATCCATTCTGATTAGAATTGTTCATTCCTCTTCCATCATCAAAGATGTAAGAATATATGCCCTTACCGTCGTCAGAGACTACAAAGTTTCCTAACTTCTTTTCATAGTGAGAAAAACAGATTCTCTATTTGTGGTTTGAAGTAGTGAACGAAACCATGAGGCTTAATTATTATATATTAGGGATTTTAGATTTTAGATTTTTTTTTTTTTGTATGAAGATGGCAAATTATAGAATCGATCCAAAAAATGTTTCTAGTTGAGATTTTATCTGAGATGCTCTTTTTATAATTGTGTATAATATTAAAAAGTAAGAAACGGATGCATAAATGCCTAGATTTGAAATATGTTGTAGATCTTGGAGTTTTGAGCAATTGCATCGTATGTTTATTGCAATTGCGAAAAAGATAAGGAGATCATGTGGGTTTAGGATTAGGGGAATTGACTACCAAAAGATGTGGAGACCCGTTTATCTCGTCAGCTCCTTACCTAAGGCTACCTTCACGTCACTTCCTTGAACTCGCTTAAGGAAATGGATCCAAGGTCTAGGAATAGATGAACAGTCCCTATTAAGGAAAGAGATTGGGAGTCACTTAAGATAGTTTGGACATGTGCAAGGGAGATCAGTGATTAAAGTGTAATGAGATAGAGTCATTTTAGTTGAAGGATTGACATAGGTAGAGGGATGTCTAGAACAACTCAGGAAGACGAACAATATGATTTTAGATGAGACGTAAATAGCTGGGATCCACAAAGCTAACCCCAATTAATTGGGATTACAGCTTGGTTAGGTCGTATAACTACTACAGTTTTATATGGCTTTTGACGCATACAATGTCAACATGGTGGATAAAGATCATATCTAGCTATGACCCAGAAAATATGTTTCCAGAGGATTGTCTACTTGCTTGTAGTCAGCAAAATGATTTTTGAATACCACTGGTTTACAGCTACCAATAACAACACTAATATTAAAGGAAGATTTAATTCAATTTCTTTATAACAAAATTTAGAGACTTGAATCAACTTGGGGATGCCACACAATGAACCTCTGATAATATCTTGCAATGCTGCCTGTTAATGTTATGGGACCCTTGCGTTGTGTGATTGAAGTCCAAACTGTTTTCAAGAACTGTTATTCTTGATTTTAAAATTCCAGCCTATTTGGTAGTACTTATAATTGTTAGGCCAATTTTTTATTTGATTGCTTTTTAGTTCTTATTTTCTATTCTGTTATTATATTTTGCCTTGAATAAATCATAAGATGGTTGAAATTTAATTAATAAATTTGCTTATAACAGGTAAATGTTCTTGCTCTGACAGATCATGACACAATGTCGGGCATCCCCGAGGCTCTAGAAGCTGCTCGAAAATTTGGAATCAAGATAATTCCAGGTGTTGAAATCAGTACAATATTCTCTCCAAGGTAAATTTCTGAAGTTTTGGCTTTGGAAGGCTTATACATGCAGACAAGTGTGTTCCTGTAGTTGCTTGGAGTGTTTAATTTTAGTTTTCCCTTACATTAGAGAGTGCAGTTGCCTAAAACCATGTTTAGGACTGGAAATGGCAAGAATTGTGAGAACCTAGTTTTCAGGATTTATCCTCATCCATTCCTTATATTTGTCTTTGATGTTTGGACATTGATATCAGTGCTGAGTCTGAACTAGAGGAACCAGTGCACATCCTTGCATATTATAGTAGCTGTGGACCAACAAGGTCTGAGGAGCTGGAGAAGTTCTTGGCCAATATAAGAGATGGTCGTTTTATCCGTGCAAAGAACATGGTGTCAAAACTGAACATGCTTAAGCTACCTCTTAAGTGGGAGCATGTTGCCAGGATAGCAGGCAAGGGAGTTGCTCCCGGGAGAATGCATGTGGCCCGTGCTATGCTTGAAGCAGGTCATGTGGAAAATCTGAAACAAGCGTTTGCCCGATATCTTTTTGATGGTGGACCTGCTTACTCTATGTAGTATTCTGAACTTATAGTTAAATCTTTCCTCGTTCTTGATGCAAATTTTTTATTTATGTTTTCTTTTAACATATGGTTTCAGGGGAAGTGAGCCTCTTGCAGAGGAAGCAATACAATTGATATGTAATACGGGGGGTATGGCCGTTCTAGCTCATCCATGGGCACTGAAGAATCCTGTCGCCGTTATCAGGAGGCTGAAAGAGGCTGGCCTTCATGGGATGGAGGTTTACAGAAGTGATGGAAAACTAGCAGGTTCGTTATTTACTTTTCCTCCGCCTTTTTCTTTTATCATTTTGATGGAGTTATAATATTTTTTTGGTGACTGTCCAATCAATTGCCACAGAATGTTAAAAATTATGTCTCCATCTTCAGGCATGTAATTGATGTATATTGCATATCTTGGGAATGAATCAACTTCATCAAAGAACAATTCTGGAATAAATCAACAGATGGAATTCAGTTGACTTAAAATTCATCATTTGTAATGAGCGACCTCCCTCAAGTTTTCGATATTATAATGCAGTAAATTCACTGTATGGATTATTCACTTGTTGATATCCATGAAAATCTCCTTTTATGCTTTCTACACTGTAGAGCCTTGTTGACCAGATTAGTATTTTCATGCTGTACTGGAAAACTTGAAAAGCTGATATTCTGATGGAAAATGATCTCCTTTAAACTTATGGAGCCAAATATTTTGCTTATATTCTCTATCTGGCACTTAAGCTGTAGTTCACCTGTTTGGTTAACAGCATACAGTGACCTAGCAGATGCTTATGGTCTATTGAAGCTTGGAGGATCAGATTATCATGGAAGAGGTGGGCAGGGGGAGTCTGAACTGGGAAGTGTGAACCTACCGGTATTGGCTGTTCGTGACTTCCTTGAGGTAGCTAGACCAATTTGGTGCGGGGCCATCAGGGACAACTTGGAGAGTTATGCCGAGGAGCCTTCTGATTCAAATTTAGCAAGGATAATGAGATTTGGGAGGACCCGGATTTTTAAAGGAGGTTCCCCCTTGAGTTGCGGCAAGGACTTAATTGATCGTTGCTTGTCTTTGTGGTTGACAAATGAAGAGAGGCAAAATGCAGAGTTCGATGCCATCAGGTTGAAGCTTTCCAACATCTCTATCAATCAGGCAGGCATTCAGGTTCCTATTGAGAGCATATGATTCTGAGTTGTTTATCTGAACTAATTTTCTTCCCAGGCCATCGTTCATCAAATTCATTTTCTTCTTGTATTTTCTATTTTTCTTTTTTGGGCAAGGGATTCACTTCTTCCTTTTTGGTACTTCTGCATTCATCTGCAAAGATATAACTAATTACCATTCTAGCTATTCCAAATTTATTTTTAAATAGAAGATATGCCTAGAAAACAAGATGTTGGACATTGAAGGATCTAACAAGATGCAGAAACATATGATTGTCATATTTGTTGTTTTGTTCTCAATTAGCAGGCTGTACCATTAAGATTTCAGTTCCTTTTTTTTTTTTTTTTTTTGCCGAGATTTGTTATATTGCTATATTAATAAAGAAATATTCTTCTGATCAGTCACTATTCACCACTTCACACCCCACACTCTATGAAAAAAAGAGGTTATAGGTGTGGAGTGTGAAAGTGAATAGTGACTGATACATAAAATTCCTTATTAATAAAAGCTTTAACCAAAATAATTTAGGTTGGCTATGCAAATTTTTTTCTACCCTCTTCACTGGGACCGTTTTCTTTCAAACTGATTTCCATTTCATGGAAATGAAGTCAAGTGGAGCTTGGTTTTGGAATTCAAACTACAGGTTCCGGCCAAAATTTAGGAGCTATCTAGCATCACAAGCGAAATGAAATCCACTGTAATTGTTGAGATGGCGGATCCTTTTCAACTCCATTTGGCCATTTAGCAGTTGTGTATGCCAAAATTACTCGCTGACCACAGCTCGAGTATGGCTATACTCTTGGTTGGATCTCCCTTTTGCCATCAGGGGGGTACCTGGATTGGGAAACCAGATAACAATGGACACGATCATGATAATATCGTTGAATTGATATTATCGTGTTTCTGATGTCTGCATAATGATCCATGTACTCTAATGTTAATGTTAAGAAAGAAGAAGGATTCTTTTGGAAGAAGCCCGACAAGACTTGATTCCCACGTGATGTTTCCAGATGATTTTAAATAAAAGTTAAAAGTTGAATAAAATATTATTAAAATATTATTTTTTAATATTATTATTATTTTGAAATTTAAAAAACTTGAATAGTTTATTGTATTTTATATGAAAATTTAAAAAAATTGTAATGATAAGATTAAATGAATTAAGATGGTTTCTCAATCCAGTAGCTATTCAATTTCTTCGAAACACTCTGATTCGAGAAATGTCGTTAAAAAGAGCAACACTACACCTACCGAAAATTTGTCCCGAATGTGTGTCCCGAAAAGCACATTTCACTTTTTTATTTTTCTTTTCTTTTTTTTCATGTATTTTTTTAATCATCATAAACATTTAAAAAAAATAAAAAAATTCACAATATCATTAAAAAATACTTTCTTAATCATTAAGTAGAAAAAAAAAGATGGGAACACACTTTCGAGATACTGTTTCGGTGACTTTGGCATTTTTCCGTTAAAAATGTATGACATCATACTAGAAGATGAAGAGTCTTTCTTTGTGGACCAATAGTATTGGCCCATTGAAGGTGATGTCCAGGCTCTCTTCACGAAGCAGCCCACTACTACTGAGTCCTGAGTCCTGACTATCCAAGACATCAGCACCAACTAGTACTGGTACTACATTCATTCAGTTCCCCCCCCATCAAAATCTGCCTTCGTCTTGCCTCAAAATTTCCCCTTCCGAACTGCAAAAAGGCCACTTTTACTTGCAATTCGAAGGGCGAGCCCAATGAGCTTGTCGCTCCTCCAAGGTTATTCTTCGGCAGAAGAAGAAGCACAAGAACAAGAACCCCACCATGCTCATCTCCATTACCCTAACTCTTCCGACGACGATGATGACGACGAAGACGAAGCCTCCGCCGCCCGTAACCATTCGGTCCGCAGGAAGTCCTTCGTTGACCTCCCCCAACCCTCCTCTGTATCCGGCCTTCCTTCCGCCCTCGATGTATTCTCCCAAGTAATTCTTACTACCCCCTTTGGTTGCCCAGTGTTTTCGTACTCCAGTTCGTTTCCCTCTACTTTCTTTTCACTTTATCGTGAATCCAGCCGGGAATCGTGGATATAAAAGTATTTATCTTTTTGTCCTGACTTTTGTTTTTATTCGTTACCGGAGGTTTCAGGACCGCCGGCATTTCTGAACAATAGCGTGGAGGAATATGGTTCCGCTAAAGAAGTGGATCAGAAAGAAGGGAGGCGCGGCGGCCGCAGGAACCGCAAGGAGAAGAAAGACTTACCAAGCGGTAAATTTATGTTAATGTAAATGTTACCTTGGGCTTCATTTTGTTTGAAAAGTCATTATTTGGAGCTGTTGAATTAGACCCCAGATATAGGCGATTAGGGATTTGGTTTTATCATTTGTGATTCCTTAGTTTTCTATATCGTAATGGACCATATGATATCTACTTGGGCAACATTTTCTGGTTGTCCATTTCTGGAGGGGAGCGCGTTCATTTATTTCTAGTATTGGAACTCATCCCAAAGAGGCACAACAACTCGAGAATCTATTTTCAACCATCTTTCAGGGACTGATATTTGTATCGTCGAGGTCAAATTAGTTTAAGACCATGTAAATTGTGTGCTTATAACCCCAAGGGTTTGGCCCAAGTGGTGAAAGGTTTTGGTTGGGGCATCACTCCCTCCAAGGTTCAACACCTCATGGGTGTAAACAATCATTTGGGGCCACACCTACTGCTAAAAAGGCAGCGATTTAACCAGTTCCGTGTAGGGAAACTTCCGAGGGTGCAGTGCACAGGACGGGAGTTTACTCTGCAGGGTTGGGTCCAAAGGGTCCTGCTTTGGAGAGGTTTCCCGACATAATAATAATAATAATTGTGTGCTTATGATTGTTCGATGTATGATTCAAGAACATACGTTTGGGTATGGTTCAGCGACATACATTTTGATTTTCTTTTTACCCAAAAAAAAACGTTTGGGTATGCTACCTTTTCAAGCATGAGAGAAGTTCGTCACTTCGGTTATTCCACACTTTTAAGTTCTTCTTCTACTAAAATTCTTTTTTTTTCAGCCAAAGCTCAACTAAAAGCATTTTTTTCCATTCTCCTGTAGTATCAAATAGAAAATCTTACCAAGCAGAGGGAAAATTTAATTATTACTTTGTTCTGTTAGTTTTCAGAGAGAAAAAAAAAATTTATATTGACTTGTATTTGATATCTAATATAGCAAACTGTTTTAGTTTAGGTATTTTTATTTGCTTGGTGTAGGCTTCCTTCTTTTTCTTTTTAGTTCTTTTTGCATTATCTTTTTCTTTTAGCTTAGTTTGTCCTTTTAATCAATTTTTGTCTCAACTTAGTGGTAGCTTCCTTCAATTCTAAGATAATATGCTTGACTTTACCTGATATTGTCTGTAGGTGCTGTGATGGAGGCCAAAGCCCAACTAGTTGGAATCCATGAGCGAGTAAGAAGTGATATTGAGGGTAACCAACCTCCTGCATCATCAGCTTCAAGCACAATGCAAGGAAGCAAGCGCGTGGCCACTGCAGCCAATCCTAATGCAGAGGATGCTGCTGAGCTACTGAGGTAAATCTTGTTTATTCGAACAGTTTTTAAGTTGATGACCATGACATAGATTCTTTCAAGTGCTGAGCATGCATGGAGGGTTTATAAATATGTAGTGAAGAAGATTTTATTTTGGGAACACTGAGCAGTTGTTTGTACTGGGTCTTAAGTCTTTGTACTGATACAACTCTAAAGATAGAATCTCCTGATGTCTTAAGCTCCCACTTCGTGTCAGTTCATAATTTTCCTCTCTTAAGGATCAAAGAAATCCTTGTGATGCATGCAGGTGCTCATCTTTGAAGACCAAAGATGTCCATGCATGCACCCTGCACAATGGTATTCTATCATTATCTGAGTGTGAAATGTTTATATTTGTAGGATGTGCTTGCAATGTGGAATTCCCAAGACTTACTCGAATGCAAGAGGAATGGTCTGCCCAGTTTGTGGCGATCGCCCACCTGATGATGCTAGCAATGAGCCCAAGAAGAAGGGGTCTGTCATAAAAGACAAGGAGAAGAGTAAGAGGATGAAAGGCCAATCATCTCATGCCACATGGAAAAGTGAAACAGAGATGCAACTTCGCCAGCAGTTTGATTAGCGGATTTCATTATTTACAGATTTCCTTGGCATGGTCAAGCATTTTTTATGTTATGAAGGTAGGTACACTCATGTAATCAATGGTGTTCTACGGGCTAGCAGTTTGATAGGCGAAGGTCAGGTCCATCAGGGAATGTGCATGTACAATATATCTTACTTTTTGTTTTAGGATGTCTCGTGCTTTTGCTTTCTTAGTTCCTTGTCTTTATGCATGTTCTCCCTATTCTCGAAGTTTAAGGGAAGATTACAGGTCTTTCCTACCTGAGGATGACGAAATTCCATCATGCATGACAATTTGAAAGACCATGCAGTTTGTTTCTTTTCAAGATAGGAGGGCATAAGTTGAACCTAACCCTATGTATGTGTCTTAAAATGAACTGATAAATTTAGAATCTGAGGTTTTTGCGGGCAAACGTACTTTTCAATCTGTGCTTGCAAATCGGGTCAAGATTACCAGGAAAATATATCGTGGACATGCTTCCTAAGGTGGATGTTAAGTTAGATTGGGACAGTTGTTAGAGCAAATATATTAGGTCAAATCTGAGACGTGCTTTTGGCTAGCACGTAATTGTATTTTGTTTGGCATGTACATATAAAATCGGAGACAAGCAAGAAAGGCAGAACCCACGCGTGAACACTGGATCATGGATCATAATCAAACGTGTGAAAGTATGGCATGCATAAATCGTTGGGTAAATATCATGCAACACAGAGAGGAAAATGAATCAGAATCGTTAGCCGCTGCAGTAGCCGTGACTCCTTTTTGGTAAGCGTGGTGATTGGAGTGGCTGCAGCTAAACGGAGGATTTTATTCTACTTTCATGATGCTTGCTTCCACTTTGCTTCTTCCGAGTTGTGTTATGAACAATATGGGGTTACTTCTTGGTTTGTTAATTAAAGACTACGCCATTGAAAGGAAGAAAAAGAAGTTTGAAGAAAGAAAAGCTATTGATGGAGCGACGTGTCAAAAACCTAGTTGACATGTGTGTGCCATCGGTTAACATGCGGAAAAGCTATCGAAACTACAAAATACTTAAACTTAGCACTTCCTTTTCCGCAAATATTGGTTTATACGTGTGTAAAGAAATAATAGGATGCCAACAGAAGAATTAACATAAGTGTCTTATCCTAAGAAATTTAACAGGCGTGAGCCAAGGACATGTTAAGATAACAAATCAAAAGGTACCAACTGGGTGAGATGGAGATGCAAGGAAATTCTAGTGACAGACTGACAGAGAGGATAAATATTTAGCTCATCAAGATGAGTGCTGCAAGGATATACTCCAACATAGACAAGAAAGCCTATCTAATAAACACGTTTCGAACCAAACCCGGCATCTATGTTGGGCCTCAAAAGCTTGATTATACATTCTGATTTGCAGTCAATTCAAAAATAAAACATATTTAAGAAAAATGGTGCTAAAGCTAACCATTTTTTTCCCCTTATTTGTTGTCCGTCATCAGCATTTTTTATGTGCACTGGCAACGCTATCTTCCTGGAAAACTTGTCTCAGCCATCACAGGTGGACTATTATCAGACCCATGAATCTGCTTAATTAAGATCCACAGCATAAGCCCAAGATTTTGACACATAACATACAGCATATGGCATTAAAAGTGTAAAAGGCTTACCGAGCCTTGAGACCTAAGAGAGACGGCATTGTTAGTAGGCATTACGGATGCATCCGAGGGCCTGTGAAACAGTAGGTGTGCTATAGTGCGATCTATGGGATTGGTACCAGTTTCCATATCCACAAATCCAGTGCACCTAAATAGGGGAATTATTAAAAGCACAAGAAAACTTAATCAAAGACTGAAGAACACTCTTAGCAGAAATTCAGCTACTACAAGAAAGAGCAAGATAGATACACATCATCCAGGGTAATTATCATGAAAAACGAATTAACTTTAACACTCCCAGTCCAAAGAAATATGACCCACTTCACCATTTATTATCTTATTTAACAAAATGAATTATAGCAAAACCAGTCAACAGCAGTACAGCAAGCATTGAAAACAAAATGTAAAGCCAGAGCAAGCAGTGACTGCATACTTGTTAGTTTCTTGAAACATCACTGCTCTACTTGCATCTCTGCCATCTCCATTGCCACTAATCAAATTTGCACAATTATGCCTTTGTTCAGCACTCCTAGCCAAGCGGTACAGACTATCCCTTATACACAGTTTAGTCCTGATATCCAACTGAATTCAAGCAGTTTCAGGTCAGTCAATTGAAGAATATTGAACACTAGAGTTTGCATGTTATGAGAAACCTATTGATATGTCACATATATTGATTCATTGAATATTGAGGAGTTCTCTTTCTATGCCAACTTTTTAAATATCAAGATGATTAGTTGACTGGACATTTAGAGGTAAAACACTGTTTTGGTGCAGCCACGAGGGCGGTACCAAATCAAGGCAAACTAAATACTAGATATGACCTCAAAATAACAGGGGTCAAGGTTGGCCAGCGAGACGATGGAGGATAAGCTTCATCATCGAGAGGGAAACAGGACGTCTGATTCAAAAATTATCTTGATTCATCCCCCCCAATAGGATTCTTTTTTGTATTTTCTCTAATGAATAATTGTAAATCTATGTAAGAATTGAGACAGCATTTATTATCTTATTCACTTTAGCTTAGCTAAAATTGATTATTGTTCCTATACTGTTGGAACTATCTATGGGGTAATCATCGATATTGAAACATTCTGAGTGATCTAGTTGAGCGTCAACATGTTCTGACAATTTTTCACAATATAATTTGCACACGAACAATAGCAGAAATTTTAATCATCCATATTATTTAAAACTTTTTTTTACATTAATAATGTAGAATCTCAGCCCAAACCAAACTTGTGATATAATATTACAAGCAAGCCAAATGCTACTTCAATGTTTTTTCACCTGTCGCTACTTATATGTGTTTTATTTGTATTAACCAATAGACTGAAATGTTAGAATGTCTAAAAAATACCTCCAATACTTCAACAAGATGTTTTAGAAACTGCATTTGTAGGTTTTAGATAATGATAATGCGAACCGACATATCAAAATATATGGACCAAACATCAGTAGTTTTCTTCTTAGTTATTGTTTTTGAAACCAAATAGCCACAAACGTTTACAAACATAATTATAGAGTTGATCATTCAAGGTCAAGTTTATACAACGTGTATTTGTATAGCACATTTTTCGCTTAAGGCAAATTCTAACTTAAAAAACAATGTCAACTTAATACGCTACACGTTTGCTTATTTTTGTCCTATCACTTGCTGCAGGGCCCTTATGCCACAGGGCATTACTAGATTGATTATGATGCCAATTGTCATGATCTAGTGAAGAGCTAGCTATATCTGCACCACACTCTAAAACAAATAATCACAATAAAGCTCCTTACAATTGCTTCCACAGCCCAAAACTAACTTTCACACAACTAATGTGCAGCTTAGGATGTGCCCACACAACACCTTTTACAATCCAATCCAAACCAATCTGGGTATCAAATTGTATTTTTCCGTTTCTTCTCTTTACAAATGTTTGCTTCTCTATTATTTTTAGCATTTCTAACATTAAAAGAGAAAAACAGAGGTGATGAGAATCATGGTCTATGTTTTATAAATCTAAGTGCTAATCAGTGTTTCTAGTTCAATAATTTTATATTTCAAAGATTTTTCCACAACTTCAAAGAACGAAATTGTTGCAACATCAGAAATTGGAGAAAAAATGAATTGGCATTTCATTTTTGTCAAGGATTAGAAGGGTGAATGAAGGCCATGTTGAACTTTGGGAAACCAACTCCCACATTTCTTTGATCACCTTGCCAAATATTGACATGTTCAAGCAAGTAAGAAGTATCTGAAACTAATGACAGAATTCAGCTCTTACATGAGTTGTACAATGAACAACATTAGATGATTTATCATTTCACATGCCAGCACTTAAGTTCTCATAGAATCCCATTTAAAAGTTGGTAGTAAATAAATATTCAGTAACATTTGTACCTTTTCCATCACTTGTTGAAGCTGGCGAAAATTAGTTGCTTCTAGTGAGATTTCATCCATCACAGAGCTCATGCAAGAGCTCTCCTGTACATTTGAAGAATCCAAATCTGTTGGAATTCCTACACTAACTCCTTCAATTTCACTATGAACTTCAACCTCATTTTCAGAGTGCTGAACTTGCTTATGAGCTGAAACAGGATGACAAAATTCCATCGGAGCAGACATATCGACATTTTTAAACTTCCTAGTCGTAGGAGTTTGTAAATCCTGGCATAGCTGGTCTCTCTTTTCGTTGACTGTTTTTGCTGGAACCTCGAATGAAGGGCAATGAGAGCTCTCCATGGACTGGACTGGATTTGATGCATAGGAAGACTCCTTAGGAGAATATGCATGGCCACTGTTTTCAGATTTGTTACCTAATGGAGCTGGAAAAACTGAAACTTTATCTGAAGGATGACTACATTCCAGGTGCATACAGGGTATCTGTGTCCGAATATGACACAAAGAATCAGGTCCTACATCTTTTTTATGTTGATGATTTCCCGGGGGAGAAAAAACTTCACACAATGAGTCTCCATCGTGATGACCCAGATCCGCATGTTTACCATAATAGTGAAAAGAACCACCATTTTCCAGATATCGATCTTTCCTTTTTCTTTCCATTTGGCTCTGGTTCTTGGACTTCTTTCTATGCATATTCATCTGTGAAGCGTACAATTTGTTAGAATTTCAAGTAGTTATGTTCTTCACAATATAAGGGAAAATGGATATGCAGCTGTCAACCGTTCACATAGATTAAACATTTAAATTTATATGGAAAAATATACCAAAATCACTTTTTAAACACAAACCACATGAAATAACATCCCTAATAAGGGAAATGAGGTCAAGAGAAAGGCGAACACAAAAACAAAATTTACAATCACTTTCCATTGCAAGTTCTATGACAAACACACACAATGCCTTTATTCTAATAACATTTGTTACCAACCACATTATCACATTTTAATCAGTCAAAAACTAAATTGAAGTGAAAAGGTGGTCCCCAAGGTCTGGATATTACAATGCCGTGTTTTCAATGTTTTCTAAGGTAATGTATCATAATCTTCTTTTCATATTAACTTTTAAATAAGTTGATAGTTATAAGCTTCAACTTACTACAACCACACAGCCAAAAGTGAGGAGTTATTAATAAAATTGGGGCTTTGTCCTCCTTTTAAAAAAAAAAAAAAATACTTAATACAACCACTGATGGCAAGTGACTGCAAGATGGATGATGGAATCTCAAAATTTTGCCCAAAACAGGGAGTAAATTAAAACAGAATATATATATATATATATATGCAATCGTTTGAAATCACAGAAAGTACCTGCTCTTTAGGCATTAAGTCATCCCTGTGCTCAGTTTTCGTATCAGACCCATTCACAAATGATAACTGACCAAGGGAAGCAGGGTCGTCAATATGTGAAGTATAAGAATTCATTTCACCATGTATAGAAACACTTTTCTTGTTGGGATAATTGATTGGAAGACATGCACGTTTTGGACTGGACGTTTCATCACATTCTGAAATACTTTTGAACATGCTTGTCTCATGACCTATAAACTTGTCAGATTTCAATGCATCTTCGCATACTTCAGCAGCACGTGAAGATGAGAACCAGCACAAATCGTCTTCATTACTAAGTGACCCTAGCCCAAAACTTGAATCACAACTTCTGTAAGATAAAAAATAACACGTAAACCTACTAAATCATCAATTACAAAGAGAACCAGCAGTAGTATATTATACAAAAAGGAAAACAATAAGAAAACGCCAACCATAATAAGAATGAATTTGAAGACCACCTAAACATCCTGTCAACATCCTCAAAATTTTCTATATTCGGCCACCAACTGGATAAGAGATCATTGCTTTCTTCGCCTTCATGTTCATTGTCCAAAAAACTGAGATCATTATCTGTTTGGGATATGTTACTGAGTGGATAACGGTACAAGTTGTTCTCAACTGCAGCACACTTCTCACCCAAGATAGAATCATCCACACAAAACTCACTGCCACCAGAATCTATCTTCCCACTTTTTAAACAATGGTTGGGCATCCTCGTATCATCAGATTCCGTAATTGTTACTCCATTAAGCGAGTCACCATCACATGAAGAAGGAAACATGCCATCAGGTGTTTGAGACCATGAATCCTTTTCCAACATCTTGTCTTTCTTGGTCAATATTGGTGAACTCCTTTCCTCCTTGCCTCGTGTACCATATATAGTTTTATTGGCAGCATTACTTGTAACACCAATTCCTACACCTTGTGGCTTCTTACAGCTATCACCCTGTACAGCAATTTGATCCTCACATTCATTGCCATGATGAGGCACTATATGATCGTCACTCTCACCAAAGTCATCCCACACATCATCTTCAAGCTGCAACATCATGACCAGAGACTTAGACAGAATACTGGATAGGATTCAGGATCTATAGGGAAAAGATTGTTCGGTTTTTTTCCTTTTTCTTATCCATTAGAATAGGTTTTTTCTTTCTTCTTATCCATAATAATAGAAATCACATGAGGGAAAAAGAAAAAGAAAAACATATAGTAATCATTCCATAAGACCTTGTTCATTTGATAGAAATTCGAATGAACAGTAGATACTCAACAACAAAGGAGAAAGAAAGCTTTTACTGCTGGATTACAAAGAAGCTTATAATAGAAATTCATATGAATGGTAGATAATCCAAAAACATAGGGAGAACTCAGAAATTTATATTGTCTGACCTCGTTATAATTCTAGGGCCAACATAACTTGCTGACACAAATTGACAATGGACAACTTAAACAGGAAAATGGAAGTTCATTTTTGTTCTCTGATAAGGAATAGAATGGAACTTAGAAATGCCTTTCATAAATTAGTCAATGATGGAAAAAGGAAAGTTAATAAACATAAAGACTATTATAAAAAATGTCTTCATAAACATACATAGAAAACTTCATACCCAGTAAAAAATATTTTCCCTTTTTCTCTCTAGGAGGATCTTTCTTCTTATTTTTTCAAAGCATTAGATCTCATGTAACCTAAGACGTAAGAGGTTTGTTCAGTTGAATATAATGCGTTCACATAAAGACTACCGTTGCTTATTAGCTTTTTCTTCTAGTTTTGTCGTACATTGCATCTCCTGCAAGTATTTTGAATTTTAACTACACCAGCTTCCTTTTTTCCTCTTCCTTTCCTCTCTTTCAATAAATCCATTTCTTTAATCATTTAAGAAACAAAAACTACTCAGTTGCCCTGATATACCGAATATATGACATAAAATAACCAACAAAGTCAGCACACTTGAGTCTCAAGACATTTCTCCCATCAAATTCTCATTACGATGCATGTATTTTAGTGGAATTAGATTGAAGTCCTCTTTTTTCCTTTTGATTCTACCTTCTGATGGTTTTGGATTTGTTAAAATGTATGATTCATTTTAGTTGAACATATTCAGTCCTACCGAATGGCGAATAAGTAAAAAATTATGTATACAAATACACACACTACCTCACACATGTACAAGTCTGACATTCCTCCGGATCTTCTATCCACCACCCCAGAAAGATGCAGTTGATTTATATGATATCATGTTTCAAGAGAAAATCCTCTCACCAAAAACTGTTTTCTGAGTCAAAAATAAACTAAGGAAACATAAGTGGAAATCTTACAATTTAGTCATAAAATTTATAGCACTGATGTCACTGATTAGAAAATAAGCAGCAGTGCAATATTATAGACAAGAAAAATAAACAAAATAGCAGTATTCCCATGACGCATTCTGTTTCCATAGTCCTACATGATTAAACAAATCAAAAACAACGGAAATCTAGGAACACAAACACAAACCCAAACCAATACACAGACACTTAATATCTGTTGGATTCCAAGAAAGAAGGAAAATTGGGTCCCGTTAAGTTTAATAAGGAAGCAGTGAAGCTTTATAGGATCTTTCTGTCCAGGTGCAAGTAGTCCGCATCTCCAGATCTTTGCATTTCAAAACAACAAAATGAAGCACGTGCCAAGAGCCCAAAAATTAAAAAAAAAAAATCAACCCCAATAACTATTAGGAAATTAGAGGAAGGGAAGAAAATGTGTGTATGTGGAAAGAGAAATAATTATGATCCTCCTTTTCTATGTTCTTGCCTACTAATCCAATCCTTTTATTATGCTTAATTTAAATGCAATTTCAGAAATTTCTTGCATTGAAAACCCTAAGGCTTAGTACTTGATTATCAGTTCATAACTAACATTTTCTGATGATCCAAACAATGAAAAAAATGACGTCGTAAATCAATTATTGAAAATATGTATCACTGTTTATACTATTATATGCTTATTTTGAGGGGAAAAACTGGAAAAGCTCAAATTAATTGAGCAAAGTACTAAAAATATTAGAATCAGATTGGTGTAGTTAGGATCCCCGAATATTACTGAATATTTTCCCACATATTTCTACTGGTTTTTCTATATTTTACCAACCATGCAACTATGCTTGATTTACCATATTGGCGTGATCTGCTCCTGTAATGAGCTGTAGATGCCGTATGCCAGGTTATCAAGGAATAATTCATTTGCAGGAGAAATACTAGGAAGCCCGGTCCCCTCAAAAAGATCGTTCCTTCTCTCTTTCTGTCAATTTTTTTCCCCATGGGTTCTATCAGATTCAGTCTATCTATTTATCTCTCTACTTATACATATCGTCTGAACATTGACGATGAAAACTCCAAAATAAAAAAACCATTTCATTTACGATATTTTCTCAGTAGCAAGTAAATCCAACACAACCAAGAAATTTAAACATATACAAGCAGCCCCCACCCCTGGTCCAACAAAAAAAAAAAAAAAAGAACAAGTTGCTAAAAGGGAAAGTTGGAGCTACAGAACCAAATCAGCACCGATCTCCAAGCAAAAATTACCTGGAAAACTAAAATATTCTGGAGTTACTAGAAGGGTAAAGTTGAAGCTACATCAGCAACGATCTTCGAGCAAAGCCCACAGGGAAAACAAAAACATCCTGGAGAAATAAATACTTAACGGAAAAATGAAAGTTCCCTGTAACAGTTGAGAGAAAATCGGGAACAAGACCAAACAGCACTTCCCTAATCTGGCTCTCTGATTCAGGGACTTCTCGGAGCTTCCAGAGTCGTCTTCTCGAACGAGCGCTCGGGCAAAAAAAATTAAATTAAAAATTGATAAGAATATTTTATTATTTTTTTTAGGATGAATAAAAAGGGTGACGCAGGGGCTGACACGTGGTGAGGAGATCAATACAAGGGTGGTGGATATCAGAATTCGTGGACGAGAGATAGGCGATGAGATCCGATCAGTTTCGACGAGGTGATTGGTCCACGTACTTGGTAGGTTTTGGAATCACGACACGTGTCTGGGGACCAATCGTTGGTGGGGGAATATGGTGGTGCCCTCATGTCGTGGACTGAGAGCGTTTGTGGTTGAGCGTCATGTGGCCACTTGTTCTTTATCATTTTTTTAAAGAGTAATATTAAAGAAAAGTCACTATAAAGTTGTACACTTTACACTCACTGTATGACTATTTCTAATTGATTATTTCCAACACTCACTTAAAGAAATATGAGATCTATATAATATCACATTATGTAAACAAAATAGATACTTTCAATAGTATTTCTATCTATATTTATTCTTTTTTTAATTGAATTAAAACTAGAAAGTAAAACAACGGAGCACTGGAGCAGTGCTTTCGGTATGCTTTGCTGCCCTTTCTTTTTTTCTTTTCTTTTTTGTTATTATTAATAATGCGATCCAATTATTTTATAAATATAAGAAAAATAAATCAATTGCCTATTGCCTATTGGTGTGATTCCATCGACAAGGCCTTTGCTAGATAACCTCTATCACATTCCATATTCTATATTTTTTTTTGAGTTTCATTATTCATATAATAAATATTTAATAAAAGAAAAAAATAATAAAAATTAAAAATAATATGAAGTGTGGAGTGTTAGGAGGTTGTGAAGATTTTTTGGATCGACAATTCTATTTATCATTATTTTTTTTCATCTTCTTCTCGATTTTTTTTTATGTGACATTAAGGATTTGTTTGGATAATGAGATGAGATGATTTTAAATAAATTGAATAAAATATTATTATAATATTATTTTTTAATATTATTATTTTTTTTAGATTTAAAAAAATTGAATTATTTATTATATTTTATGTGAAAATTTAAAAAATTTATAATGAGGAGATGAGATGAGATCATTTCTTTATCCAAACGAGCCCATAAATGATTAGTCTATAAATAAAATATAACAAATAATCATCGTAAAATAATAGGAAGATAAAAAGAAAGGAAAATCCTCCCACCGGTGCATCTATTCTTAGGCTGAAAATAGCCTCCAATAGGAACTGGCCATGTAGTACACCCAATTTACTAATAATGGAATGCAACGCAGGGAAGCAAAACGAACCGAAGTACCCTCATCTCCTCGTCTCTCACCCTCGTCGAACTCTCCTGAAGCCCCTCTCTCGCTCACCCTCGTCTCTCTCTCTCTCCCCTAAAGCAAACGGGTAGCTACCCAAGTCAGACAGCCCTCGTGATCTCTCTCTCTCGCACCCTCATCAAATCTCCTCAAAGATGCATAACTCATACGTGTTTTGAGAGATTTTTCCAAAAAAAAATATGTAAAATTTGATAGTAGAGAGATTTATATTTCAGACGGAGTTTTCATCAATTATAATGCTTTTGGAGTGTGTCATTCACATCAATCCAGCCTTTGGATGCGAGAGGGAGACAAGAGACATTCACATCGATTATAATTTTTTTTATGACTTGTTCACTGATATTTCACTTGTTCACTGTTACGATTAATTAAGTTTTAACAATTTCATTTTTTTCACATTCTTTATCTTTATTTTTTTGTTCTATACTTGGTTTCTAAAAACATATAGTTGAGTGGTAGTTCAGGATCTTTAAATCTGGATTTTAGGCATGTACACAGGGAGTTAATGCTTGTTCATTTTCCCCACGACATAGCTGTGTTTTATATGCTGTGTTGCTGTGTTGCACTTTCCCCACGCCATAGCTTGTTCATTTTAGGCATGTACGCATGGATAAGAAGCACTAAATCTCTGCTTCCTAGCATATGTTTTATAGCATATCTTTGTCTATCTGTCATGAACAGAATATAAATTTTTATGAAGAGTCCGGTTTTTTCAAAGTTTGATCAAGATCACATGAGCCTATAACCACCACCCCAAAAAAACAAGGAAATTTTGGTTAATTTGCTTTGATTTGGTTGATATTCACCAATTGTTCTTTTATTTTCCTGTTTAGAAATAATACTTTATTATTGGCGATAATTTGTTTACACACGAAGGTTCCAACTTCAGATTTATAGCATATCTTTTACGCAAAACAATGGAAGAATGATAGGGAAGTCGATGGTGGTATCGCGTCGAACTGTGCAGTGGCTGTCGGTGGCGTCATGCTGCTGGCGTGTACGCAGGGAGGGCGGCGAAATGGCTGTGGATGGCTGCCACCAGCTGCCTGGTGGCAGCGACTGGTGGAGAATAACAAGGAGGCTGTGGTCTGGGTTGCATGCATGTGATGGGTAGGAAACAAATTGTAAGGTATTTTGAGCAACAATAGGATGTAGCCATCCTCATGGGACTTATTTCCTTCAAAGCTAAGATGTCAATTGCCTATTGGGTGCTGATTTACACTCAAGAACGGTCGGTACCGCTCCATAGTGGAACTTTAAAAAGAATGTAGATAGCATTACTCTTTCATTCTCAAAACGTCATTAAAAATCGTTTGATTTTGAAACTAGGTGAAAAGATAAGACGTAAAATTTAAGATGAGAAATAATATTTATTTAATAAAAATATTTTATCTAAATAGTGAAATAGAAGCAGAAAAAAATATAAATGAAGATGTCATATAAGCGTAAATGTAAAAGGAAAAGGCATTCTACATCCAACTCTTGGGAGTCAAGATGTAAACCAAAAACTGTTGGAAGATTCCATGGGAATTAGGAGAATGTTCGATGTTAATAGAGCTTGACAGAGACACCGGTGAATCGGTGATGTAGTATCTATTGCAGAAGCAAGCAATGAGACAGCAACTACCCTAACTACCATTTCAGCGCCTCCCTCTACATACTGTATCAGCCATTAACATTTAGCAGCCAACACCCCATTCAAGAGTAGGCTAAACTGACCCACAACTCCTATTTGTTGTTCATGGCTACCTCTCATTACCAGAACTTCAGCTCACAGGCTCGGTATGAATGAATTTTCATGTGCAAGAGGACATAACATGCATATACAAAAATCAAATAGAAAATGACAGAAAAAGCATCCGAATTTGTACAGCAACAGCAACAGCAACCGGATCCTAAACGATTTATACTGTACAAAAATACAGTGAAAGTCCGACAATGAACGAAATGAAAATATCCAAAACATAGGTCAAGAACACAACAAAAAAATACATGATGTCCAGGATTAGACTGGAAGCAAAATTGGTTTATCTTCCCCACTCAGGTAGCACATGGAGGCCATTTTGTGCAGTCCTGAAGACGAATTCTTTGTCCGGTTATCAGCATCAGACTTTACAGATTAAATTTTCTACAGATAGATATGAATGGTAGTGGAAGAGTTAACATGCTAGTGATGGTGTAGAATAACAACACTAATTCAAATGGAGAAAATGCGAATGTACATCACTTCTTCAAAAGCTTCTGAGAGAAAATCTTCTTCGAATACGGGCTGTTGCGTGAAATTGCTTTGTGGGACTCGATTTCTTCAACCAGTAAATTGTGTGCAGGACCCTGACAAGAAAAAACCAGTACATTATTGAAGACGAGATAATCTAATTCTTAGTAATATGCACTAAGACATCTAGAAGCACCATTTTTCTTCTGATATACATACATGCACGAAACAGAAAACTAGGACTAATTGATGAATAAATACTGAACAACTCTAATTCATTTAATAAAACATTTCGATGGCATGGCATTATCAAACAATATTTTATCCCTTTTAATGAGATAAATGGACTTTATTCTTCTTTCCTTCCAGAAAACTGAGGCCAAACCAGATTTGCCCTGACAACCTATTCATGTCTCTTGTAAAAATTCAACATAAGAGTTATTTACATTTTTTTTTTCTAAAAAAAAAATTCTCATACCTCAGAAACGCGAAGAGCTGTTTGAACAACGTAGTTTGCATGTGGATGTTGAAGCAGCTGTTCGAAGTGTGAAACAGAGAGCAATTCATAAATGATTCTTGATCGGATTTCATCATTGAATACATCAAGACATTTCTCAACCACGTGGCTGCTGAACTTCTGTGTTGAGAGGTTCACATAGTTCCCTTCAAATTGGGAGGTCAACTTTGAAGTGGCATAAGGGATTCTTAACTCCAAGATAAACTGAACGACATAATTTCTGAAAAAAAGAAGAAGAAAACCAAAATGGTACTAAGGAGGAAGGGTAGACAACAAAAGCATTAAAACTTTTCAAGAGTTTGGACAACATGTTCCACGGATTCACTCTACGGAACCAAATGACAAAAATAACTGTCATAAGAAAGTAATAAAAAACATTAAACACAACAAATTTTCATAAACATTCACAGCTGCACGATCCCCTATATGCATGTCCACAAAAAGAGGTTCAAAACTTCAAAGAACATAAATGGACATTACAGGGATAAGTAAATGTTTTTCAAATGCATTTCCATTATGATAGGCCATTTTATTACAATGTAACAACAAGATGATGATGATCACAATTAGCATACACATAGAGTTTGGATTGGAGGCTTATAAGAATGCAGCTACTATACATTTTCAGTAATTATATGAAAGCTAAGTCTTTATCATTAGCTTAGCAGGAGGCATTGGCTACATGCAAAGAGGTCCTAGTCTGAAACCCAAACAAATATTTCTAGTGTGCATGTCTACCAACTTCCCAATTCAAAAATAGCTTGACCACCCAATATTTAACTCTAGATTCATCAAATTATCATGAACTAAACATGGTTTGGCATGGGATATGTTTTCTGTACTAAGAATAACTCAAAGAAGAAGTTTTTGATTTATTGGCACTTGAACAAAGCAAGTGTCTTAATGTCCTTTAGCTAAAAATATAATCAATAATTACTAATAGAGTCGCATTTTTCATGTTGATTACCCATACGCATCTTGAGCAAGCAGAAGTCCATTGGAAGATATTTCTGCAACCAAGTTTTCTTGAAGCTCCCCAGTTGAATGACTGATGCATCGTTGTAAAACACAGCATCCATGTTGATGCGTTCCAAGGTCAACACAATACTTTGCAGCAGCAACAAATATAAACTGCCAAATATAGATATAAAGGGAAGTGTAAACTATATATGAAGACAAAGTTCGCATGATAATATGCAGAAACTGCATACAAAATTATGGCTCTTAACACTCTAATTTTATTTTGGCCACAAGGTGAGGGGAAGGGAGAGAATGTGATTCTAACACTAGTAACCAAATCTGATTCGCATCTGTAAGAACGTTTTTTCAGTCACAGAACAATTAAGGCCTTCTGATCCATGTGCTCATAGTAAATTAGCACACCAACTTAATCAGAATAGATTCCTCAATCTTGGAGCAAGTATTACAAGCATTTACAGTTTCTAATGGCACCCACAACAAAAATCATTGAGAGACTGGTGAACTATCATCGACTCTTTCCTGGAAGTTGCATTTTATCTGTGGTAGAAGGGCCAATTCCACTAATTTTCACATTAATAAAGCTCTTTATCATCTTATGTTTATACTCCTATGCGCACAATCAGGTGTCAGTCTGGTGAACAGAGGGAATGCCCTAACTATATGTAAAAGAAGCTTCTAGAGATATTCTATAAAAAAAAATCATCATGCAAGGATTGTGTTGCTTTAAACTAGGTGTATATGGCCCCAAAAGGCAATACTCCTTCAACATATATCATATGGTTGATTACTATATCCCATTGATAGCTATAGTAGCTAAACTTTCCTTTTCTGTTTTCAACCAAAAAGACGGAAGCACCAAGTCCAACTTCTGGCCAAAGAAACTTGTATCGAACAAGGGCATCCTTGTTTTCTTGCTACATCTTGTCGACATTCCTTCTATAATCATTGAAAAAGACTTTCTAGCCACAAGGGCATTCAATATATAAGGAGAATTTGGATGAAACTATAATCCTATATCAGATGTTCCCTCTAGGACCTCCCTGGTTTCAATGGCTAAATTTAATTCTCCTATTCCCCCTATTGTTGCCAAGTACTCGAAATATGTACAAGATGGCATGTAGAAACATCTAACAGGCCACTGATTTCGTATTTTTAAAATACAAAATCTTTGTTTATACACACACACACACATATCACTTCTGGTTCGATGTGTTCATACAATCTCAGCTCTTCTTAATATACAGAACTATGACTGGTTTTATTTTGCAAAGCATGATTTACATTTTTTAGTGCAATATGTCATAGAGGATGAAGGCAAGATCCAACAAAATCATGAAAACGTAACTCAGATTCTTCTAGATATTGCAACCTACCATACCATGCAATTTACACAGTAATCAGTAAGATTTTATGACCAAGAAAATGACCTCAATAGCAGTAAATGACAATCTATCCTCAAACATGAGGCCTGATTATATCATTCCTGCGTGCAGTTAAATATGCTACAGACTATCAAACAATTAATGAATATATTCACACTCAATATCAGTTGACTTAATTCTCTCTTTTCTGCCAAGCCATGTCAAACTAAAAGCATACATAAGATGACAATGCAGTGGACTATCATAAACCAGATGAGTACATATATTCTCAGAATATTTTGCCGCACTTGCCAAAATCTCATGATTTAAACATCGCATAAGTAAATGTATTGAGAGTAAAGGAGTAGCTAGTCAACTGTCTTTGATTAAACATTTGTTTTCTCATCAATAACTAACCATTACATGGATTGTTTTCCATTCTGGAAATTAATTTTGCATAAGATGAAAACACAACTTCATTCTGCATTCACATTTGCAAGGTAAAATAAAAAGTGAATTCTTCCATGTGATTCTAATTTAAAAGAACAGTTATCATCACAAAACAGTCACAAGAAAATTTTAAATAACTGCCATATGTATTTTCTAACAAATTTGATATTACAAAATTGGAGCTTCATAACTTATAGAGAGAGAGTATATCAGACTTTAAGGGACACATGATTATCGGTTTAAAGATGTGCATTAAGATAAGTGAGAATAAACCAATCCAATAGTTTGCTAACAAATTTATTACAGTTGTGCACAGATCAGGCTTACTAAAGCATATTCTAAATTCATGTCAACCATGGTGATATGA
The DNA here is from genome assembly GCA_022457165.1 of Juglans mandshurica. Lineage (NCBI taxonomy): Eukaryota > Viridiplantae > Streptophyta > Magnoliopsida > Fagales > Juglandaceae > Juglans > Juglans mandshurica. The sequence goes on along the minus strand of CM039621.1, from coordinate 3,458,745 downwards.
TGCATGTCTTTACCAAGCAAATCCTGGCAATTTAAGAAGATTAATCGCTTCACCTTGTTATACTCAATGCCAAGGCATTGCAAGCAACGCTGGACCACATGATTTCCGTTGAGGTCTTTGACAAGAGCAAGAAACCCTGGTTCAAGGGCCGATATCACCAGTGCGATCTCATGCCTGGTTTTGAGAGTCTCAATAACCTTCTGTACCACACGAGTTCTGATAGAAAAAAGTGTTAAAATAGATATAAGAAATGGTCATAGATATAAGAAAAGGTCATATGAAGATACATTATGCTCATGACTTACCCATGGGGGTCTAAAGAGATTCTGACAAGCTGCCCTGGTTCTTCAGTTACCTTGAGCAGGATCTGCTTTCTCTGTTCCTCATTACAAACATCCAAAAACTTCTGCATAAGGTAATTCCCAAAGGGATTCATCATAAGTTCAGCTACATGGTCGATGATCTCATTAAATACAATTTGCACTTCTTTTGGAGTACTCCCATCAAATATCCTTTGCAAAAATCGACAACCATGCTGATCCTTTGCTAGCAAATAGATGAAGCCTTGAGCGTCAGCCAAGGAGTTATAACTAGGAGGTAAAGAGAATGGGCAACATATCCTAGTACTCTGAGCATTATCACAAATTCCTGCACTTTGATGCCGACCATCTAGATGTGACCTTCCTACATCCTTGCTCGGACCAATTTCATGCAAGGTTCCCTTACTCTGACCCCTTGAACGATCAAATCCCTTGCTGCCTGCATGATTTAAAGCCTCACCTTGAAAAATGAAGCTCTCCTCGCCAGTAACAGACTCGAGACCAGCTTGTGGGATGCTCAGGTTTGGAGAAATCATTGTCCTTCCACTAGATAGTGGCAGGCCAAAGGGTAGCATGTTTTCAACACTCAGATGAGGAGGCCTCGGGTTAGTCAATGCAGGAGAATTGGCCAGAGTCAATATACCTCTTTCTTCATTTAAATTCATCCCATCTTGTCTTGCATATAATAGAGACTCAACCATTGGCAGTCCACTCAAAGAAGTGGTGAGATTCGATACCGGACTCCCTCTCAGGTAATACTTTCCTGTCTGCTCCTTTGTTTTCTGCCTCGGATATTTCATCGAGCTATTGCAGTAATTGAACTGAGGTAAAAAATTATCGGGCTGTCTGGGGGACAATCTTGACCCCAATGAATTAGCCCTTTCATATTCTTGCTGCAATCCGGACAATGTCGAGCGCCTCTGACCATCAGAACTTGTAGAACTTAATGGAACAGGGGATTGAAGGCCCATATAATTAGAAAATCCTCTCCCGACATTGCTATAGTCCCCATATTCATCGGTGTTAATTTGGTTACTCCCACTGAAAGAACAATCACGATAGAGACGCCTATCCCGGTCTATCAAGAAATCTCTCGAATTTAAAAAATGTTCTTTTCCGTTGCCAATATACACTTCACTAAAATTTCTACACAGACTCAGTTCATCAATCAAACTCTCGTCGGTCTTCGTCCTAACAGATGAATCGGGGATTTTGTAATCCAAGCATAATCCATCTGAGAAGTGGAAAGGCGTATGGGGTTTAGGCTCTTCTAATGGAGGTGGGGTAGGTGATCCATTGTCAGAGAAAGAATTCCCGCCAGAGCATAAGGTTGAGGAAGAGCCATCTGAATGCAAAGACAGCCCACTAACAGGAGATGATGCACATGTATGCTTATAATGCCATGAAGGGTCATCATAACACATACCATACATGCCCTGAGTTTTCTGACTTACCGAAGGCCCATGACCAAGGCCGACACGATGAGTATCGTTGCGTTGTTGATGCAGATGATGATTATGATGGATATTGCGTGATGTTGCATAAGGGATCTCGCCCAACAACGTTTCGAGCTCTTCATCATTCTTCATGTTTTCTCCAATCTCAACTCTTTCAAACATCAAACAAGCAAACAAACAACAAGAAGCGACAACAACAAAAATAGAAACACACGCAGCAGAGAACGAGACCACAAACCAATCAAACCCTTCAATCCCCGGAATTAGAAAACCCACACCAGACAGTGATTCACAAACGCTAAATACCCAATACCCAGAAGAGATTACCAATTTCTATCATCTGGGTTTTGCTCAGAAATCGAAATGAATGTGGTTTTTGTTTGTGATGTTGTGAGAAACATTTCGATCGCATTTCATTCCGATAAAAATCATCTCATTTGGGTCCTGGGTTTTCTTTGAGAGGAGTTGGTGAAGCATGCAAAGATTGAAGGATTTTACATACGGTTTACTGAGGGACCGTAGATACACACACATACACCCCCCACCCGGTACGGTCTCTCACGCCATTAAAGCTGAAGAGCAAGAGACGCTATATGGCCCCCAATAGAAATATATATACACACACGATGTTTATATATAATATTATAACGCACAGAGAGCAAAGCGACGCAAACACACGTACCGGCACAGACACTATACTGTTTTGAGTCTCAACTCACTATTTTAAAAGCATTTTACTTTCCTACTTTTTTGCCACAATTTTTAATCTGAAAATTATGAAGCCTGATTGACACTCCTTTACGATGCGTGTAGAGCACGCTCGAAAGCTAGTGTGGGACCCAGACCTTTCAACCTCGCATTGAACATCTGTCACTCCGAGCTTCAGTGCTTGACTCGATGTCTCTGCAGATAATACCATATCTATGGGGGCGGCGCGTGGAGAAAGAGTTTATTGCTAAAATAAACTATTTTGGAGTATTAATTATTAATGAGAATTAAATTCGGAAGATTTTGTTTTTATTTGCTTTGATTTTACTGTTATTCGTATCCATCTCTCAACAACCCATCCCAATTTCTCTCCTCAAATAACGGATTTCGAATATATCTCAATAACTTTTTCAATTTCTTTATGACGAAATTACCAGACCCTTGAGACATTCTTCCTGTTACCTCCTTGCCATTGGTAAGTTTTTAAATAATAAAAATAAATTTTTCCTTTTTTTTTTTATCATTGGAGTATCAAATATCAACATATGTACAGCTCCATAGACTTCGAACGATTCTACTTGGAATAAATTTCAGATATAAAAAAATATATGAAATGATATTTACAGTTATAGATTGTGTAAGTCTGGCGTATTTTTTTAAAAAAAAAATAGATAAGTATGAGATCCATATAAAAAATTTAATTTTTTAATGGTAGATCTCACTATTTTTTAAATAGAGTGCGCGGAGTTTGCACAACCTAAAACTATATCTAGCATTACTCAAAAAATATTAAATTTCTTACCAATATATTTTTCTCGAAAAATACTTTAACCACAAAAATTTTTATAAAAATAAACTCAAAAATTAACGTGACTTAATATAATATGTTAGATTATAAAATTACTTTTATTATAAAATAGACTTGACAGATTGAATAAAATAACGTTAGTTTGTAAATTTAATTTTGTAAAACTCCGAATCACTTCTCTTTCAAACCTTTAGTATGTTGTCTCTACCCACTACACAAACACACACATATTATACATACACACACAATATATATACATGTATATACATGGTAGAGATTTAATTATGACTTGTAAAAACGAAAAATACTTAGCCATTAAGGAGAACATCTTATTTCGAGAGTAGACCACCAATGCTTTCTAACGGCACAACTTATGTATTAAGTTTTGATACACTCAAATAAAGAATTAGTTATCTATTTAAATATAATAATTAAAGATACTTTTAACGGTCTAAATTAATGTATTATTAATAAAAATATGCCTACGAATTGTCCATTTTCCATGCATTCTTGACCATTTCTTGCTTTTCCCCTTTTTAAATTATCTTTCTCAAAACTCCATCTTTTACACCAATATATTAATTTAGGCTCTCGTTTAAATCTTGATTGAGATAAAAAAAAATGTAAATAGTAGTGAAATAATTTGTAAATAATAGTGAAATTATTTGAGTTAAGATATTTTATGAAAACTTGAGAAACAAGAGAAAAATAAATTGAATAAAATTAATAAAATTAAAATATTGTTATAATATAATTTTATTTTGAGATTTGAAAATTTTGAAATATTTTTTATTTAAAAAATTAATGATTAGATAATAATTAAATAAAAAATTATAAATTTGAAGTTGAAGGATAAACCAGCCCTACGGATATAGTTTTGGAGTCACATACAAAGTCACGGTATTTATGATTAATTTTGACATAATTCTCATAATTTTTTTATATGAAAATAGACTCGTTTTATTCATGAATCAAAATTATAAATGTAACTTATCAATATATAAAAAATTTAGATTATAAATTAAACTACACGTCAGCTCTCAGGCTTCCCACACACATAATTCCTATCTGATTTCGACGTTCGCGCCCTTCTCCCGTAAGAAATATATATACCCAATTTTCCTTTCCCGTAAATAAAAAAATACGACAAAAAAAAGCGGTCAAAAAGAGCAGTGACGTGGCCACCAGAGACACTGCCAACCTTGATGCAAGGTGGCTGTTCGTTGATCCGTATTTGCTTGGTCCCCAAGATAGGGATATGTTGGGCATTTTAATCCGTTACAAGGGGCAAGTAACGTCAATAAAAGTTGAAAAGAAGGATCCTATTCAGGCATAACAAACGAATCGACGAAGTTGCGAACAAAATTACGTACACGTACGCATACAATAACCCATACAAATAGTGATTGTAGGCTTAACTTAGCCGGAAAGCGAGAAACCTCTTGGGCCCCTCAGGTTGATTCGCATAATGGGTCCATGCCTGCATATCTGCATGCTTTCAAATGAATGTCTGACACGTGTACACCCTTTAACCTTATGAATCGAAAAAATCGAAACGAACCGCAACATTCTCGTCGTAGACTCGTTTGACTCGCTCGCCGAAACCTTTTTTCTTTATATATATAATTAAAAAAAAAATTACACTGTTATTATAATTTAATTTATAATATAAATTTTTAAATTTCAGATTTTATAAATTAAATGATGTACTAAAAATAAAAATAACTCTTAAAATAATAAAAAGAGAAACAACCGTGAATTATACAACCATGGCGTAATCGCTTTGAAAAAAATGAATAAAACATAAGACCCACATGAAAAAAAAAATTTTTTAATAATGAACCCTACTATTTTCAAAACGATTACGCGGCAGTTACACATTTCACGATTGTATGTAGAATTACTCTAATAAAAAATCCCACCCCACCGCCCAAGAGTAGACATTTGACTTTGTTAGTAGTGAAATATATATTATTTATGAGAAAGAGAAATTATATTTACGGTCTCTATTTAGGGACGGTATGACAAGCCCTTTATTAAATAAAAAAAAATATTATTTTAATAAAAATATTATTATAATTTTATATAAATTTAAAAATAAAATTAACTAGATTTAGAATATAATTCCCATTTTAAAAATAAATATAGATGTAGGAATTGTGGGGGTGCTTTACGACCAAGCTATTTTAAGAAATGATCCCTCGTTGCTTTTACGTGGGTGCTCTGCAGCTAAACAGAGTAGCTTCATTCCAAATATGTCCTTTTCGACCAGCCGTTTGTGCTACAATTATCATGGCGTCTGGGCTCAAAAAAGGACGTTCCACGTCTGATCTTAGTTCTTTTTCCAACTTTTTACCCATTCCTCTTTCCAACTTTACCCTCTGCACTATGCTCTGTTACATTTCTTGCTTCTTCTTCTTTTCTTCATTTAAGCATATGGGATTTTATGAGCATATAAATAAAGCGTTAGTCTCCCTGCAATCTTTAAATGAAGATGGTTCATACAAGTCTATATAATTATATTCATACAGCCTCTCACTCAAGACTAAATAAAATTTCTAAGTTTCAACTCGGTTGCTGCCTTCTTTCCCATGGCTTGGCTGTAATGTTGTATCTCCCACGAAATGATTCAGAAATATATTTTAAAGACTTGCATAGCCTTTCTACCCACTCTTAACGGTGGATAATTTTTTAAATAAATAATAATTTTTTTTGGCAGTATTGTCTTGCCTGGCAGAATTCCTTTAAAAAAAAAAAGAGAAATACTTTAGAAAAAATATTACATAAAATAAATTCACAAACTAATATGATTTGATATAATACGTCATGTTATAAAGTTACTTTTATTAAAAAGTAGATCTAACGAATCACATGAAGTCATATTAGTTTATAGGTTTATTTTTATGTAATCTCTTTATGTATATAGTAGTTCTCTTAAAATATTTGAAAAACTCGAGACTCACATGAAAAAAATTAATTATAAACTTTATTTAAAAGAAAAAATACTGTTAATGATAAATATTTTTATTATCATTCCGTTCGTTGTTTAGACCCGAAATAAGCTATACACTGGGCCTATGAAAAATCAATACGGCCTATATCCTCTCTTATTTATTATGGAACGTGAATCTCTATGGCCCACGATAGCAGAGCGTAGCCCAATAGAAACTTGTAAAGCCCAATAAAGCTTGCTGCTATGGCTTTTTTCCAAGGGATCTGAGGAACATGGCAACGGAGGAGAAGAGCAAAGGAAGCGAGAGATGGACGGGAGCCATAACCAATCTGACGGAGATGGCTTCGAATCTGGAGTCGCTTCAGAAATTACTCCTCAAGAAATCCGTCTTTGTCGACGAAGAGACTTTTGTCAAAGCGTCTCTCAGCTCCGAACAAGCCCGTACCATCAAGGTTGGTCACTCTTTGTTTGGACTTTGATTTTGCGATCCAATTCATCCCTTTCTTTATTATCCTGTTTTTCTTTCCTTTTTGAATGAAATTGCGTGATTCTGTTTGATTTGAGCTGTATTTGCGGAAGAAAGGCGAATCCATGTTCATGTTGATAGTGATTATTGACTTCGTTGGTTTTACAAACTGTGTTTTTGTTTCGTTCTTTCTTTCTCAAGTTGTTTTCCATGGCTTTCATGGATATGAGTCCCAGGTTTTGATTGATGTACGAGTTATGGATGATGTAGATGAATTGAGTAGTTATAGATTGTTTGATAATACTTGGTTCATGACGCGTCAGATTTCGTAATCGAGATTCGACGAGATACGCATGTATTTGGTTTAATCAAGTCCACGCACTAAACTTTGTATGTGTCGTTGTTAATTCGCTATATTCATACACCCAAATCATTTCATTTATACGCCATTAGGTTTATAAGATTATCCATTCACTTTTTTGGACGTATCAAAACTTAAAATAAACCCAGCCCAAATGATCTGTCACTTCGCGACAGCAACTGAAGAAAATGCATCGGTAATATAGCAAATGTATGAATTTATTAAGATAAAAACGTTTTGGTTCGATGTAGTTGTTTCGGTTTTGGGACGATCTGGATTGGTATTTGAGTGAATCTTTGGCTTATTTTGGTGGGACTGATCCCAGTTACTCTCTCAATGACCATTTTTCTCAAAATCCCTATTTTCCTCTCGAGATCACCCTCTTGACTTCCAAATCTTGGAGTTGAAAGCTAGAGACCCTTGAACCTGAATGTCTTCATGTATCAACTAGTGTGTTACCATGACCCTAATGATTCAAAATGGTTAGAAGGATCTAATGGCCCCAATAACTCTCAACAGTAGGATTTACAAGCAATATTTATTGGATCTTCCTTATATTTTTCCTCTTTCCGGGTGAACTCGATTTTTTTGCAGAATAACTAAAATAAGATTGTTTTTAAATCATTGGTAAGTGGTCTTCAATTTACTGGGTTCATAGTATTTTGTTGAATGTTATTGATTACTATGCATTGGTAGCATACACATGTTTGTCTTCCACAAATAGCTGCAAGAACTACTTATGCAGTTTCATGAAACTTACATATCGCAGTTTCAGGAATCTTACATATTGCAGTCTACACTGTCTCTCTAGGTTCTTGAACAAAGGGTAGAGACTTTGGAAAGAGAACTTGATGCGGCCATTACGGCTGCTGCTCATGCTCGTTCAGAGAAACGTCAGGCTGAAGCAGCTCAGAAAGCTGCTGAATTACATGCACAAGAGGTTACAAAAGAGCTCGAGAACACCACAAGTATGTTGTATCCAAGTCATCCCATTCTCCTTATAATAGATTAACAAGAACAATAAACTGGGAATTACTTACCCGCCCCCTCCCTCCACTTCATGCGCATGCATTTAAAAAGGCTCTCTACAAACTGTGAACCATTTTTTCTTATATTAACATCCAAGTTCCTTGATAAAAGATTGAGGCATGCTGATACACAAACTGTCTTGTAGTAATTGCATTCAATAATTTTCACATCCTAATCCTGAGATAACTGGCTGGGTTATAACATGATAGCACCTCAACTGTTACTCCATACATGGAGGAAAATGATTAGTGCTCTTTTGTTTCCGAATCTGCCAATTGATTAAGGATGAATGAGGTAAGTACAGCCTGGAGTAGCAAGCTACTCCATCTAAGTTCTCATTGTAATGAGCCAAATGGCAATTGGTGGATGGCACGGAGTGAGCATCTCCTTTCCCCTCCGTGCCCTGCCTAAATGAGTTCCCTCTCGATATCCTCCGTAAATCCAGGTCTGGGTAGCCTTTCTTCCCTGAAATTCACCAAGACAAAAATACTGTGTCCGTCCTGCCCCTGCTCAGCTAACCAAAGTTTACCAAACCCTTTGGGCTACAACACTTTGGCAATGTATCAGAAATTGATAGTCTCCAAATGGTTGGTTGGAAATTTTTCTAATTATGTTTCAAATACAATTGCTTAGGTTAGAAAATGTAAATGCTTCAATCGACAGAAACATATATATATATGGTTTAAAAGCTGGGGGTGCAAATTGATGCTATTGAAATTTCGAAATGTGTTTAAATTATGGTCCATTTCTGGAGTTTATCAGTGCAATTACCCCCAAAATAAAATTTCACGTAGCACATTATTGTTGGCTGCAGAGGTATTTGAGCTACACATGGAAGAGTTGCGCGCAAGGCAGGATGAAATCTCAAAGCGTGATAAGGACATTAAACTCTTGGAAGCTATTATTCAAACACTTGGTGGAAAAGATTCACATTCTACACACGGGTAACTCGTGCTCTTCCGAGCATAGTTTGTGTTACCCATGTTCTATGTAAATTCTCAGGAACGTTGAACATCTGTACTCTTTTAGATACTGAATACTTTTGTTTTCACACGGATTATTAATGAGCAATTACTTGATATATACGAGTTGAATTGACTGTTGTTGATGAAAGGAAAGACTAAAGTGAATTCATTGAAAGTGCTTATTTCTTTTGGGCTGTACTTGTTTTGGCATAAAACATTTTCTACGGGAAAATCTTTCTACTGTTGATATCGAGTTTTGGACTTGGAGCATTGCTATTCATAAGCCCATACACCGCACACCAAATTTTTTTTTTTTTTAATTTTTTTTAAAGTTTTTTTTTTGTTTTATTATTTTTAAAATAATTGAATTATTATATTTATAATCCATATTCTACACATTTGATAAGAAAATAAAATTAAGGAAATCATAAAAATGATGATGTGTGGTGTATGAGGCTTAGGAATAAAATTTTTCTTTAGACTTGACGGTCAATGGCGGCCAGATGGCTTGGAGATAACGGAAGAACAAAACTTTCATCACATCAATGATAAAAAATTAAAAGAAATAAAGGAGACAACATTGGCATGGTTCGACATTAAGGATTACGCCTAGCTGCAAAAAGTTCGACCAGGGCAAATCCTATGTAAACATGGATGAGATTAAAGATGGAGCACTTGAGCTCCTTGCAATGGAGTTTTTTTTTTCTTCTCTTTTTTTGGTTTCACTCTAGTCTTGTAGCTTTTGTCTCTCTCTCTCTCTCTCTCTTTGAAATACAAAAAAGTTCTTTCTCCCTCACAACGTCTTCGCCCCTCTTCTGCAGATAACACTGTCTTGCTTGTTTTATTGGAAAAGGGTGCTTCTCTTGCTTATTGCTTGCTTTTACTTTAATAGACCCAATCACAAACATGGATTCTTCAAAACTCAACTTGTGCTTTACAAGAACAGTAATGAATCAAATCTATCGTCTGCCTACTTAGCACACGAATTCTCATCATTTTAACTACATTTTTCTTTCTTTCTACAAGTTCTTTTTCTAGAATCTGTACTCTCAGAGGTCAGAGAATCGCCATCTTGGTGCCTCAGGTCAATGTGTGTGTGTAGACTAAGGCAAGGCAGAGACTAAGGATATCAACAATCAACAGTACCCGAATGATTTCTTTCAAAAATTCTAAGTGTCTTAAGTCGACCCCGACAAGAATATAGACGCTTTGACAATCATGGGTGATAGAAAGGAAAACAAACAAGCAAAACAAGGAAATCAAAGCATCTTTGAAAAAGAGATAAAAAAAGGACATCAAAGGAATTAAGTGATTGGTGCGTATATATTTTGGGGCATTGGTGGTTACCAATCTAATTGGGAACCGTCCCTGCATCTTTCGGCCAGGATTGGAGGGTCCCTCTTCACGATCAGTGTCTATCTCTATCCTCTAGCTAGGCTAGATTGAACCCATTTTCCCATCTATAGTCAAAAGGTTTGATCCATGGACCAAATTAGGGGAAGAAGTTGAAAATAAGGTGGTCCATTTTCTTTGACCTTTTTTTGGTGTACAGACTCTATTCCTCCCGCGTGATATAGCTCTTAATTTGTCTTGACAAGAAATAATAGCTTCTGGAATTCATGATTGGGGTAGAGCTACTATGCCATCCAAAATTGTCCACTTGATGTAAATTGCATTTTTTTTGCTTTTTTTAAAAATATTTCTTAAATATCTTTAAACATTTTAAAAAAACAAAAAAAATTAATATATTAATAATTGCTTCCTTAACTATTAAGTAAAAAAAAATTAAAAATAAAATAAAATACATGAGCAGTCAAATTGAAAGGGCAAATTTAGGGGACATATAAGTATAATTTTCCTTCATGATTATTTGTGCATGCCTCATCAATATTGGTGGTGTTTATTAGTGTTGTTTGAAAAGAAACGAATTAAGTATTGTCCTAATTCTCATAATTAGGACTTTTAATTAAGGAGCTTATTAATTCATTCAAAAGCATGCATGTTAATTAAGGAGCTTATTAAGACGAATTCTCATAATATATATATATATAAGCACTTTTCAACAAAGTGGTTGGAAATTCTCAAAAAAAGATGTATGTTTTCATCTTTATCATCCATTTATATATAATTAGGTAATTTGGGTAAGTAGAATAATGCAGATCGATGCAAGAGATTTTTTATTCAATATATAGTGATGTGTTTAATTATCAGCTCCAGTAATATATGTCTTAAAAAATCAATGGAATAACGACAAGATCATCAGTGTCTCATGAAGAACTAGTACTGGAGCAAAATGTAGTCGTTGCAAAAGGCACATAGCCCACATTATATATACAATTAATATATATATATATATATATATATATATATATATATATATATATATATGATGATTCACATCGATCGGGATCGACTTTGAATTTTAAGCTTCGATCGCACCTTCATCACGAATACCACCATCAAAATTAAGTAAGTTGGACTACTACTCCCATGATATTGATCAAAATTAGCAAGTAGGGTTCGTTTCTTCTCGAACGGCAATGACTACTGACTGATCAGCAAGTCAAAAAAAAACGTCGGTAATTGGAGGGACCGGTACTCGACCAGCTACAATATCGTGTCTGAAACCGATAGAAAGGCTTTCAGAATCAACAACACATCATGCCCGTTATATTTGACCGAGTAATGGAAAAATGAATCCTATAACTACTATAGATCATCAATGGTCCTTGTATAATTACTTATATATATATAAACAAAACTCATTAATTATGATCATTTATCCTAGGTACTCATAACGTGTTAGAATACAAGAGGGAGACATGTTTGCTCAAAATTTGATGTCTTTGTATTCAACTTTATACAAATAAATAGATGTGTACAAGAGCCTAAGTATAGAAAGTTATACATAAGGTAAGTAGACTAATTTTATTGACTCATAAAATTAAGGTAATTCCTAATTTTGTACAAGTTAAATATGTTCTGTCAATACTCTCCCTTAAGTTAGCGCATGGAGATCCATAATGCCCATCTTGCGAGAGAAATGATGAAAATGTTATTGTCTTAAAGCTTTGGTGAAGATATCGACGACTTGCTCATTTGAAGAAGTATGAATAGTTTTGAGGAGGCCCGAGCGAATTTTATCGCGAATAATGTGGCAATCAATCTCAATGTGTTTGGTACGCTCATGAAACATAGGATTGTGTGCAATGTAGAGTGCAGATTGATTGTTGCAATGAAGTGTGAAAGGCTCGGTATGAGAGATGCTAAGATTATTGAGAAGTTGCTTCAACCATGTAAGTTCGTAGGTGGTAACGACCATAGCTCGATATTCAGTTTCGGCATAAGATCGAGCAACAGTAGTCTGTTTCTTGGTACACCATGAGATCTAACTAATGCCTAACTGAATGAAGTAACCTGTGGTAGAGCGGCGTATGGTGGGGCAGTATAAGCTGTAACCTGAAGACTGCTAGAGGAGGAGAAAATGCCTTGGACGGGACTCCCTTTAAGGTAACGGAGAACACGAGTAGCAGCAGTCATGTGAGAGACACGAGGAGTGTGCATGAACTGACTGAGAATGTTGACTGCATAGACAATGTCAGGTCAAGTGATGGTCATGTAGATGAGACGACCAACTAGACAACGATAAAGGCAAGGATCAGGGAGGAGAGTGACATCTTGATTGTTGAGCTTCAAATGTTGTTCCATAGGAAAAGAGGCAGTTCTAGCACTAAGTTGGCCACTGTCAGAAAGTATGTCGAGAGCATATTTGCACTGATTGAGAAAGATGCCTTTGTGAGAGCGAGTAACTTCAAGTCCAAGAAAATATTTCAGAGAGCCAAGATCTTTTGTTTTAAAATGAGTAGAGAGAATTCGCTTGAAAACTTCAATCTGAGAAATGTCATTGCCAGCAACCAAGATGTCATCAACATAAACAAGAATAAGAGTGATACTGATGTGTGTAACAAGAGTGAATAAAGAATGATTTGCTCGAGATTGATGAAAATCTGCATCAAGAAGCACAGTAGTTAGTTTAAAAAACCAGTTGCGGGAGGCTTGCTTGAGGCCATATAAGGATTTTCTGACCCGATAGACACGAGAGAGTTGAGAGAGAACCCACTAGAAAAGTCACTATTTTAATTCTTGAAAATCATTGTTGTCGCCGCTGTGCTGCCACCTTGAGCAACGCCCCTTTCGCTTGATATTTCAGATTTTTTCCATTTTTGTGTGTATGTAATTTTTCAGTTTTAAAATAATATTGTTGTAATTGTCATTTGTAAACTGTTGATTTTGTTGGTCTGTTGGAATTGGGCCTTGGGTTGTTGAAGTGTTGGGTTGTAATTGTAGTTGGTTTTGGTGTTGGGCCTTGGGCCGGATTGGAGGACGGGATTACACATGTAGTTGTGAAACTGTGTAATTGTAAATGGAGAGCTATTTTATGTAAATGAGTTATTTATTATTTCATCCAATAAATTGTTGTCATGCATATTTATCGGCTTAAATAAATTGTGCTTTGAAGTCACGTTATCTGTTTTGGAAAAATGAGACTGTTTGTGTTGGTGCGTATGTATCACGACCCCAAGCCAAGATGGAGCATTATCTCGGTGGAGCTCATCTGGTCACTCGGGAGCGTAACAGACTGACGTGACGTCCCTTGAGTTGTCACAGGGCGACGACGGGAACGGACGAGACAGTAACGCTCCCGTACTGATTCCGTAACCTTTTGGTTGGCGAGGTTAGAGGATGTTTGGCCATGTACGCGCTGGGCTCGGCACTGGACATTGCTCGTTACGAAGTCTCATATATGGACGTTACCCGTGGTGTGACGATGAAAGCCAGGGTTTGCGAACGGTCCATAGGGGAGACCGTGGTGCATGCATATTTTTCTTAATAAAGGTTATGACTGGGCTAAAAAGGGATTTTTGGCGTGAGTGATTAAAAGAGTATTTTTGGGAAAAAGGAAATGAGGTTTTGTTTTCTGCATATTTAACCGTATGGGGACGCGTGATTACATTAATGTGTTTTAAATCTCTTGGATGTTGTTTTGGTTAATTACTTGCTGATTTCATAATTTTATTGTGGTGTTTTACTCTACGGTTCCGTCTTATGGTGCCGTAGAGTTTGACGCAGAGCCCAAGTATGAACCTGAGGGATCAGCTCCTCCGGAGGTTTGAGTTGCTGAGTTATTGTTCAGCGCTATGAAATTTGTTTCCCTTATGTTTTTTCATGTTTTTAATTTATCTGTTGGATGACTATATAATTCTTGTATAGTTATTTTACTGTTTATGAACAATTATGGTACTTAATAAAAAAAGACCTTATTATTTCTCCGTTGCGAATATTATTTTGTACACTTATTGCATGTTGTACACACATTGAGCACTGGTCGTTGGGGTGCGTGATCCGTGTGGTCAATATTCCGGTGTCACGAACTCCACAACAAATAACACGTGGGGGTCGAGGGCGCCACAAAGCCGGCCTTTGTAATTCAATAATGAAGCCTTAATCTTGTTTTTGGGTGCAGTACTAGGCACTATCAAATTAATTAATTAAAACGGTATTTTTATGCGTTGTATGGAAGCTTATCTATTACCAGTACGTATCATGTGCTTGGCAAGCGAAAAACTTCTGTCTGGAAGACCTAACGAGAATTAGCAGATTAATTACTAACAAAACTATATATGATCGATCTTTATTATACATAAAATATATATGCAGATAAGTACGTCTCCTGATCTTGTGTTAATAATTAATAAGTTTACTTGTAAGTTGCGTACATGCATGATGCATGTATATAGCTAGTACAGTAGGCATTTTAGAGGGGCTTCCTGATCTTGCTGGCCTGTGTCAATCCTCACGATCAAGATTCATCAGCTGTCTTAATGTGACCATGTCAAATGACTCAGAGAAGGATTGCCTACGAGTTGATAGCTCTTGAGATACACGCTCCATGGTTGGCCGAATATCTGGATTTGCATTAATGCATGAGAATGCCAGTTTAGCAATTGTGATCACTTCATCAGCAATTTCGGCCTGAGGAGTTGCTATACGCTTGTCCAATATATCCTTCAGTAGCATACTGTGGGGATTGAACGGCGAAAAAGACGATGCTGGTGATGAAGAAGATGACATTGAACTAGTACTACTTGAAAGAGAGCATATCAGCTCTCCAGGATGATGTCCCACAATTATTTCCAGTGTCACCACCCCAAAGCTATACACGTCACATTTCTCAGTTACCTTCATCGTGTAAGCAAGCTCTACAAAATTTAGATAGGAAAGGAAAAAATTAGATTTTTGAAATTTGATGGATTTCAGTACTGAGATGATCCATTATCATAAGATAGTGAATTACGTACCTGGAGCAATGTATCCATATGTTCCAGCAAGTCCTGTCCAGTTACATGAATCAAGCTTCACAACTCTTGCAGTGCCAAAGTCAGACACATGAGCTTCATAATCTGTATCCAGCAATAGATTGTTGCTCGAGATGTCTCGATGAATTATCGGCGGCCTGCAATCATGATGCATGTAGCAGAGAGCATTAGCAAACCCTTTAACGATGTTGATTCGTTTGATCCAATCTAATTCCTTTGATTTTCCCATATTGCTAAGGATTTTAGCCATGCTTCCTCTCTCCAAGTATTCATATATCAAAAAAGATTGCTGAGCATGTGAACAGAAACCATGAAGCTTCACGATGTTTCTATGGCGTATCTTCGTCAGTGCCCGAATCTCACTCTCATAACTCTTGCGCTCTTCCAACATTGCATGCTGCAGTATCTTCACGGCTACAACCTGGCCCGATGACATTTCTGCTTTATAAACGCTTCCGGTTGCTCCTACTCCGATGCAGTACTTGGTGTTGAAACCTTCAGTCGCTTCCTTAATGTCTTGAAACACTAATTTGCCATCATAGCTCCAGATTGAAAATACATTTTCTTGATGTGAATCCCTTAGTTTGTTGCCTTTCTTTTTCCTTTCTTTTCTCAGTATATAAATCATACCAGTTATGGTGGTAAAAAGGAATACAGCAACAGGTATAGGGATGATAACCAAAAGGGCTACATGATCATCACCATCTTTGGCATCTTTCACAGGAGGATGACAACTCATCAATCCAGTATGGTTCCCGCACAAGCCTTTATTATGACTAAATGCTTCGCTCCTCGCATCTTCAAAGGCTTTGTTGTTCGGAATCGGACCCTCCAAGTCATTGTAGGATAAATCAACCAACCTCATACTCTGCAAATTATCGAAGGAAGATGGGATCGAACCACTAAGATCATTGTGGGAAAGATTCAGAATTTCCAGTTTGACCAGGTTCCCAAGTTGCCATGGAATTTCCCCGGTTAGTGAGTTCCTGCTAAGATCTAATAGAACTTGCAGGAACAACAAATTGCCGATTTCGATGGGGATGCCTTCACTAAAATGGTTGCTTCTCAAGTTTAAGTACAGCATTTTCGAGCAGTCACCAAGCTGTCTGGGTATTGGACCACTTAGGTTGTTTGCTGCCAGGTCAAGATACGTCAAATCTGGTAGATCAGTTCCGATTTCTGGAGGAATAGTGCCAGAAAGATTGTTGTTGCTCAAAGTCAAGTTGAACAATGATTTTAGCTTCCCCAATTCATAAGGAATTTTTCCCTCAAGATTATTCGAAGAAAGGTCAATCACATGCAAAAGAGTAGATTCTCCAAGCTCCGGGGGGATCTCTCCAGTAATTTGATTATTGGAGATTTTTAAGCTCGTCAGAAGTTGGCACTTTCCCCAGTTTGAAGAAATCTCGCCAAGAAACTTGTTGTAGCTCAAATCAACGTAATCAAGTTTTGGGTATATACCGAAGTCTTGAGATATATTCCCAATGAGGTTGTTCCTATCAAGTCGGAGTCTGGTTAGGCTTGTGCAGTTTTTCAAGCCTTTAGGAACAGTACCTACAAAACGATTGTTGCTTGCACAAAAATCTTCAAGTATGCCACCATGACATATATTTTCCGGTAAAAATCCAGAAATGCTGTTGTTCGACAAGAAGAATAATGTCAAGTTGGTGAGATTATTGATCTCACCAGGTAATGGACCAGACAACTGGTTTCCGTAGAGAGACAAGACCTTCAAGCCAATCAAATCACCCAAAGACGCTGGAATTGAACCAGTCAGGTTGTTCAAATTCAAGCGAAGCTCAGTGAGAGATTTTAACTTGCCAAGTTCAGGTGGGATGGAGCCAGATAGATGATTGTTTCCAAGGATTAGGACTGAAAGATTGGTCAAGTATCCTATACTGGAAGGAATAGAACCTTGAAGAAGATTATTTGAGAAGATTAATACATTGAGGTTCATCAACTTTCCTACTTCCAGAGGAATAATCCCAGAGAATTTATTGGAACCCAGATTTAGAACGGAGAGTTGGGAAAGGGTGCTGATACGAGAAGGGATTTCTCCAAAAAGCAAGTTATAGTGGAGATCAAGACAGTTTAGGTTAGGAAAGGATGTGAAGTTGAAGTAACGAAGCGTACCTATCAAACCGATGCTTGTTAGGTTTATGCGAGTGACACTTCCCACATCGTTGCAACCGATCCCTATCCAACTCATGCATGGGCTTGAAGTTGAGGTTGCGTTGCTACGAGGAAGGGTCCATGAGGATAGATGAGATTGAGTTTGGTTTTGGAGGGTTGCTTTCCATTTGAGCAGTGCTTCTGCTTCTGCTCTTCCTTGTGCTGTTGAAGAGGCTGAAGCAGGAGCAACATGGGAAGAATAAGAAAAGAAGGTGATGATCGTGATCAGAGAAAGAGGGAAGAAGGCCTTGGGCAGCATGATCTCGGTTTCCCACAAGATCGGGACGATGACCTAAGATTCCTATACAGAAAACAGGTAAGATTAATGAGCCTTAGGCAGCTTTTGCTTGCTTATTTGATTTTAAAAAAAAATATGCAAGACTTTTCTGATTTAGGGTTGGAGATCACTGGCATTATAAATAGATGATATTCTTGATGTGCATGTTTACATGAGGTTCTGTATATGCAGTTAAGTCCTTTTCTTCCGTGATCGCTGGTTAAGACTTGGAGATCAGCAGCTCGACAAGTCAATGCTCTTGATCTGTTTTATCTTATTCTTTTAGTCCAGCAGACATTTATTTAATAAATAAATAAATTTCAATGATATCTGCAAGATATTTCATTTGACCAACTCTAGCACCAAGCAAGATCCAAAAATGCGAGGGTTTTCCAAGCTGGCCATGATGTGACCTAACCTTTTTATTTATTTATTTATTAGTCAATATATTTAATAGGAAAAAGAAAAATAAAAGGAAAAAACTAATAGACCTTATAAGTACTACACCATGCATGCAGCCTCAAGAAATCTCTAGCTAGCTGGAGACCATGGCTTGGGATCATTAATTTATTACTCATAAATAATTAAAAAATCATTTTTCAAAATAAAATTGGCAGTAAATTAAAATATGTGCAAGGGGATTTTCTCAAGTACCACCACAATTTCCTTGTTTCTTCCCAAAATGCAGTGCCTTAATTTCTTCATAATATATAAATAATTAAACTCCTAATTAACATGATCATTCCCAGTAATTTTATACGTTTTCTGAATTATATTTCAAACACCGGATTAGATAAATCAGGATTTTGAATAAGATACTGACATTTGAATTAGACGAATCAAGATGAATATTTATACATTATTTATAGACATATATATATATAATTAATCAATAGGATCAATTTAGAAAAAGCCGAAAACAATATGGTATGTATATATATATATATATATATATATATATATATATATATCTATGGAACTAGCTCGTATGTGTGAAGTAGTACCACTACAAAAAATCAAGTTTTTTCCCGCGCTTAAAATCGTTGCAAATATCCGTATTAATTGCTGCCTTTGAGCATTTTCGGCGATTTTTAATTCGCTGCATATTCGACGAAATTAAAGTATCTTTTTTGATTAATTTCAGCGATTGGCAAAAATTATCGCAAAAAACTACTATTTTCGGCAATTTTTGTCTGCCACAAGTATCATAAAAATGACGAAAATAACCTTCTCGTTTATCTTTAAAAACGTTGAGAAAAGTTATTTCCAGCGAATTCTACTCATCATAAATACTTAATAAATCGCCGCAAATACTCTTATTATTCCCAACGATTTAAATTATCGTCGGCACTAAGTATTTCCAGCGGATATGTGTAACCAAATAAGAGCATTTGCGGCGACTTAATATCGCTGCAAATATGGTTATGTGACGAAAAAATATTTTCGGAGAATATTACTCGCTGGAAATGGTGTTCTAGGAAAAAAAAAATTGCACAAAACAGAATACATAAAAAATATTATACACATCCAAGTCAGGCTTCACAATTTTACCTTAGACTATGGATTGCACTAATATTCTTTTTACATACTCAAAAAAGATCCAAAGTTTGAGCTATTAATTTGACCAAAATTGGCATCGACTGTATTTTACAATATACAAGTAATTAACCAACCAAAGAAAGCATTATGCTTGATAGCTGTTCTCTCCAATACATACTATTTAATATTTTCCTTAATCTTCTTGTGTGATCCTGCTTTTAGAATTAGTATGATCTACAAGACCTATTGATCTAAACCTCTATATACAATATCAAAGACAAATTTTGTAAGAAGCCATGGGAAATATAGTAATTGTATTGAGAATTCCATAAGTTGCAGGAGCTCACACCCAAAGCCAGTCTAGGGTAGACCAAATGTATTACTCACTGCCATTACAGCCTGTGAAGGAGGAGTTGGCCTGAAAATACATGTTGAACTTTAACAAATTAGAAGTATATTAAAAGTTAAAAAAATAAGCAAGCAAAAGCTACACCATAATTGGCAACACGTCTGATCAATTCAATACAAAAGCAGCTAGAAGTGAGAAATGTTCAAAATCAAACTATCAGTCTGAACTCATTTTTATTATCAAGCAAAAGCAAATCAAAATACTGCCTTACATAAAATCTAGTAATGACAAAGCTTCCTCTCAAAATGACTAAACTTCTCTAAAGTCACCAGTATGGCTTGGATTTTCACTTGACCTAACAAATGACACCAGTATGCCGTCCTTGTCTCTTCCCTAGACCAAAGGGCACAATGAGGAACAAATACATAAAAGGCTTGCACCATGAAACATAATTCAAAATGAAATACATAAAGCTTCAATAGGATTATTCATAGTCTTTTGATCTCTCTCCTCAAAATCAGGTAAAACATCTGAGTTGTACTTAAAGATATGTAAGAAACCAAGCCAAATAACAAATAATTCATCAAAGGAAATGTTAACAAGAGTATAAATTATTGTATGCTTATTGACCTGTATCAATAAATATGACTGGATTTGTTAGATTTAAAACCTGCAATCATGTCTGAGGAAATTGAAAACTATATGTTATTGTGACACAACCTACACTGAACAATCATTATGGCTCTTAGTAGTTTAAAAGTAAAGTGGTCTTCAATGGCCATCCAAAATAGTTTCGTTTGGTTATGTGAAAGAGGACCAAACATGAGAGATTGGCCTTTAATGCCAAACAGACACTTCCATGAAGCTCTTTTCACATGATTCCAAGTGTAAATCCCCAAATACTGTTGCATCCCAAGCTTATATTATCAAAGCCTAGCTGATGCTGCCTGTTGTTCTACCCAACTCGATCTAGCTCATGGCCAACTAAAAAGCAGTACATTTTGACACTGCAATAGTATTCTCATCTTCTGGTAGGAAGAAAGTTTTCATTAAATTGGATCAATAGATAAGAGACTGAGGTGGGAAAGAGGAGGTAGAAAAATTCCTAATTAATTCCTTATGTGCATTCATTTTGAGTGTCATTTGCATGTATAGTCATTCTATTTCTGGGAATAAACATTTAACTCAAAAAACTGCAAGCCTATGACTTCCAATGAACATATAAGCCAACATAGTAAGCCTAAATATGTATAGACCTAAACAGATTTGATGAACACGCATGTAACATCAGCCAGTTGCCTTAAAGGCAACTAGATATTGAGAGTCTATAATGAAAGCACGACTAAAATCATCACTTCTTACTGAGTTCATATCCTTAATTAAGATTTACTTTGCATCCATATTTTAATAGTTATTTGAAAAGATAAAAAGATTGATTTCAGCCCCAAAGAAAAATGGTAGCTTACATCCTATTAAGATTTTAGTGCATGCCACACGCACACACAAATTAAAAGTGATCTTTAATCTGATCCAATGTAGCACAATACAAAAAAAATATGAATGTCCACAAAAATCTGAATGTAGTACGGTGCAAATGAAGAATGTAACCAAGATCTTGTATACTCTTGATATATGCAGTAAGTTCCTGCAGTGATAGAATCAGAAACACTTTCTAAGTTCACATGTTCACATCTAAAATTATCAACATAAATGATGTTTAAAAAGCCTTTAAAAGGGGGAAGCTGAAATTGGCTGTTGCAGTGGATGGTTGGTAAATCACCACAAGAACATAATAACAAGACTAAGAAAAAAAAAATAACTACAAGAAACAAAGATCACACGTAAGACACAGAAAACCAAATGGTTTAAGTCAAATTGACTATGAGAAGAGAGTAGACTCAAAATAAAAAACCTAAAATCAAGATTACTCTCCAACAAAATGTAATAAAAATAAAAAAAGAACCTAAAATTATCAACGGGCCATCATACAACACTACAATCCACTGGTAAAAACCCTAATCCTCTGTTTTCATGAAACCCTAATAGAAACAATCTCCCAAACATGCTAAAATCGATAGTCATTGTATAAAATCAGACTGATAATACAGTATTCACGAAGAAAAAAAACCACTTAAAAGGATAACTAGAGAGAGAGAGAGAGAGAGAGAGACGAACGAAGAGAGAGAAAGAGAGAGAGCACGAGAGAGACGAATGGAGAGAGAGAGAGCGCGAGAGAGACGAACAGAGTGAGAGAGAAAGAGAGCGACACTAACCTGCTAGGCAAGGCGGCAACGACGACGTCTTGGTAGCGGCATAATGTGGGAAGGGGCGGCAGTGCACAGGCTCGGTGAAGAAGGTCGAAGTGGAGAAGGGGATACGGTGATAAAGAGTCTGAAGACTGGATAAGGCCCGGGGGGGGGGGGGGGGGGGGGAGGGTTTTGGCTCCCTAACTCAATCCCGTCGATTTTATCCCGTTGGTAGTAGTTTTTTAAATTTGTGGCGAAAGCTTTTGCCATTAAAAGACATAAAATCGCTGCAAATACATGATTTCGTAGCCCACTATGTTTAAATTGTAAAAAGGCCGCGATGATTTTATTTTCGCTGCAAAAGTTTACTTATTGTGGTGATTTTTTTTGCAACGATTTTAAAATTATTGGAAAATGTCTAATTTTTTGTAGTGTACGTACTCATTTCGATAAGCATAATGCAAAGCAAATGATCCAATTGCATGGGCTGTATTAGCTGGGTGATCAAGTCAATTTTAACGTGTTTAATACACATAAATTGGTACTCATTATTAAGTAATATGGTGTAGGTACCATGATTGGACATGACTTGCGGAGGTTTTTTAGAAGAGAAAATTGAGCAAATATGCTGTTTAATTAATTAATGTTAGTGAGCTAAGATAAGCTCTCACAATATATATAATTAGCTCAAAGACTGAAACAAACGACTTTGACCAAAAATAGTGTTAATTCCCTATTGTTAGGGGAAAGTATACGGTATACCCACTTTGACAGGCCATGAGTAATATTCCTCCACCCCATGCTTTGTGGATCCCACCTGATCAGTCCTCCTTCTTGTAGGCAGCTTCCATGCATTTGCCATTGAAAAATTGATAAACACATCACATTTCATGACAACACTTCAAGTAACAATATTTTAAAATGGTGGGTATTTTTATAAAATATTTAATAAAAATAATATTATTTTATTATAAAATATATATATATATATTGTAAAATATATTGTGTGGATATCATTACTCATTTATGATTGCTGAATTGAAAATAAACCTCCTCGGTCATAATCTATATCTATATGCACGATTGTTCATCCTCCATTATTGAATTGAAAGTCAAAATTCTCTCACCAACTCCACACGCGCATAACTGAGATGCCAAGGAGGCTTATATCCCAATACTTATTTTACATGCATAGCTCTTTCGGTTGCCATTTAATAAGCACCAATGGTCTAATAGCCATGGGCCACAAGATACCTTCTATTCCTTCTAAAAACTCCAAATTCCCAACGCTTCTCACTATTTGGGTTCTTCCAGTATTTTTTCCTACTACACCAGCTTTGGATTGGGCTTGCAAGTCTATGGATCCTTGCATTACTTTATTATGCAAGAATTCAGGAGGCCCGATACAAGGGCCCATATCAGAGGCTAAAGGAGTGCCCTCTTCACGCTCTGCTCATTTTCACTGGGCCTATTTCCCACCTAGATTGCATTTTGGGTACTATCACTCCTGCTGTTAGCCTCTTGCCCCCACGCTCATCATGTCCTCCATTTACTCACATGACCTCCAACTTTAAAACCCCCATATCTTCCACCTCTTTTCAAACCCATCCGGCCTCGGCCTCCATTAGATCGACGAAGAGCTTTGACATTCCCTTGCTAGTCGATTCAGCATGTTCGTAGTTCTCTGCCCAGCCCTTCACCTCAGTTTCAGCCATACAACCCCGGACCCCTCAGCACCTCGACACTAGTGTCTTCTCGTGGCTTGATTAAAGCAAGACCCCCCTAAATCCCCCCCCCCCCCCCCCCCCCCCACCCCACACACCACCATTCTGTTACACAACAAATCCATCCCCAACAGGAACACCTAGACCATCAATTTTTAGGTCAAATAGGTTCGTCCCAGTTCGATTCAAATCACATTAAGAGTCAACTCAACTCCAACCAAAATTAAACAGGTCATGAATACATCTCGACTCATTTAGTGATCCATAAAAGGTGAATTGACCCAATGTGAATTAACCTGTCTAATTTCCTGAGGAATGTCAATACCAAAAATTTAGTTTGAACTGATGCAACAGGTTTATTTTTAATGGAAAGAGGTCACTACGACCAGAATATGCCCAATTGTCAATCGAGTTAATTCAGGCCAATCCAAACAATCCCAAACCCAATTGTGTCCAACTTTAATTAATTGATTCATGTTACATACAGGCAGTGTTTACAAGTCCAATCAAAGATTGCCCACGCCTTAACAGGTGAGAAAAATGCGGCCTGGAAGAGAGCCCTCTATACCCCAGCAGGCCACCCACGTGCCTAGACACCCTGCCCGTCAAAAGGAGTTGAACAAAATACACGTATTTTTCGAACAGAAGTTGAATTCTTAGTGAGAAATATTTACCAGTAGCATACCAAGTTTAGAATCTGTGACCTGTAATATCACAAGTGTTCAAGTTACGTTGACATGAGAAAAAATGAGACAACAAATCAAATAGAGATTTTTAATGCATAAAACTTGTGGCAGTGAGATGAGATCATAAATCCAAGAGCACAAAGCAAAATGCCAGGCCTCTGTTAGATCAGATTTATAAATATTTCGCAAGCCAGCAACACAGCTAGGTAGCTACAATCAATGCCAGAGTGGCCAGTAACATTGCCAACCCGAACCAAGCAAGAGGGCAGAGCGGCCAGGTGGCATTGTTTAGTCACTAATACTTCAGAGTTAATCACGAGCCAATCATAGATGAACAGGCATCAGCAACCACTTCACAGCTACGGTCATGGACCCGTGTGTTGCTAAACATCTCACCAGTCACCACATTAAAAAGCATAAATTATAATCTTAAAGGACGGGTTAAGCATTGTAAAGACCAATAACCCTAAACAAAATCACACAACTCGTTACCGTGTCTCATTTTTTCTGGCAGCAAAATTTAACACCAGAACTAAAGAACCCACATGGGCCATGGCACATATAGAATTTGTAGTTCATGTTCAGTAGCCAGATCACGGAAATGAATCATTGGTCCATCTCATTGCAGCATCAGCTAGAGGTTAAGTACACGTTCAACTTTTGTCTTTAGAGCATCACAGCGACTAGAACCTCTTATAGGGCCATATTTTTTCGAGATCAGTGAAAAAGACCAAAAAGGATTATTAGGCCAGAATCAGAATCCTGAGGGATTTATGACTTTTCAGAAACAAAGAGCTGAGCTATATAAATCTTACCAAAGATGATTTCCAGAGGGAACTAGTTAACATATATAGCTCTCGGCAACCAGCATACTGCTAATACAATCATACTTCTAAAACCAGCATACTGCTGCAACCAGCAATCAATATCACGACCATCCATCTACATTTTAGGAACAGCATCAACAGCTAAAACTCAACTTCCGTCTATCAAGCCCCCACCATTGTTCCCCGAACATAACTATAAAACCCAATAAATAGCTCGTGATGAATCAGAAGAAACAAGAAAACATAACTGATCAAGCTTAAATTGAGAGAGAGTGATGGAGAGGCACTAGAAGCAGCAACAAAATCAAATGGATAACAGAAAAAAGTATCTATAAAGAGCATCCATAACAACTCTATCGATATTGAAATACCAAATTCACAAAAGTCCACAAATTTGAAAATGGCCAGGGAGGGATTGTCTTTTTTTTCTCTTACATTGCATGCCTAAACAAGGGTTAGGTTCAAGACAAAATAGTAAAAAATAAAAGAAATCCACAGTCCTACCAAAACTAGCCCTTCGGATTCAGATAAGAACAGCAGAATGATGTCTCCATGAATTTTCTGAACAACCGGGATAATCATTCCTGTAAGAACAGATAAGTCAGGAAACATAAGTTAGATCATTTAATTCATTAACCAATAAAAAAAAAAAGTTCAAAATCTCTCCTAACTGTGAGTACGAACAAAGACAATGACTCATATCAACATCTGACTTTCATGGGGATTGGCTTCGAGAATCAGCAGGATGGCCCCTGGGTGAAATACTATGAGAAGTTGGGGACCGTCCATCGTGGCTTCGCCTATCAGAACTTTCACCCCTAGGAGACAAAGACTTCTGTGGGGAAGGACTTCTGCGAGGACTAGGGATACGCCTGCTACGCCGATCAGGGGAGGCACTGTAACATAAACAGATTGAATCAGCAGAAGATAGTACAAAACAAAACATGTCCATAATATTGAAATAATTAATTAAAACTAAAGCATAAAAAAACACTAGTTTATACTTATCCATCGATCGGCTTCGGCTTCGGCTTCGGCTTCGGCTTCGGATTTGAAGCTCATCATCATAATGACCTCTTCCTCGGGTCCTATGGTAATCGGGACTAATGCTACAGCTCCTGCTGCGGTGGCGATAATCCCTATCCCTCCCATGCCTATCACGATTGTATCTATCAAAACTTCGACTGCGGCTTCTTCTCTTGGAACCCCGGTCTCTGTAGTCATCCCGGTATCTGAAAAGATTGTAATCAGTGATCAGGTATTTGCTTGCGAAGCGCAAGATTGCGTGAACTTAGAAGAACCAACAACAGCATTCTTGTCTTCCGAAAACGGAAAGAAGCCTGGTGAAGGCATATTTGCAATGCTAACAACTGGAGATGATTTCCATTTTCATTGAAGATACAAATTTCACTCAGAAATTGGTGAAATATCTGCATAGCTAGTTAAGCTAATTTTTGACTGGTTTGCAGAAATCAATTCCACAGCTCAGAAGAAATATACAATGTACGACGAAGATGCTACCTAACCCATTCTGAAGTCCAACACCTAATCCTGGTGCCCATACAGCATCTTAGGAGTTGAAAAGCTAGCCCAGGAAGGGATTTAATAAGTAGAGACACACACAACTAGCTGGCCACAATTTTTTGACATTACAACTGATTAGCATGAGTGCTAAATTACTTGCAGACCAACAACTAAAAAGTCATGCAGCAAACTGATATATAATAAGGCTTCATTGCAACTGTAAGATGTAGGACATCTCTTTATAATTTTGTAGAGGCTGCTCAAAATATGACTTATAAAATATTCAGACTATCAAAAAGCTGCCAATGAAAAGCCAACCAAACTCCACAAAAGCTGAGAAATGATGTATTAGAAACAAAAAATAAATATAGTTTGGATATCAAACCAGATCACATAATGCCAATTACCATGCCTAGCATAGGTAAATTCTCGAAAACCTGGCCACAGTTAATTATATGGTGGGCTTTACAGTCAGAAAAACTGTGATTTTAGGATTTGGGATAGTAGAGAATGAAACTTAGTGTTTGTAGATTTGTTAAGGTCTAAAAATACAAAATCTTTTTTTTTTAATGAGCAGGACTAAAGATATAGAACCTGTATGGATGCGAGACCGAAACTGAGATTTGTGCTGACAAGAAAATTATGGACAACGACCATGATGGATTCATTCAATTTGGTATGATGGCCAGTTTGTTGGCTAACAGGTACTAAAATATATTGGTTATTCAGGGTATAAAAAAGGTCAGGAAAATAATTGTTAATTTGCATTAACCGCCCCGCGGTCCTCCCAAATAAAAAAATTCCCCTCAATCCTTATCCATTCCTATAATAAAAGTGTAAACTTGTTTCGAACTCCAGGAGTTTAAAAGATCTAAGATATTGATTTTTAATAAACAGAAAAAAGTTATGAAAGGGAGGAAAGCAGATTTAAATTAAAGCAAAAGGATTATAAGGTTCTTAGCTCTGTAAATTCAAATATTTCACATGCTCAACAAGAAAAGATAGTTTCACGAATGGCATCAATTCATCTCATATACTATAAGTACTAAAGGAAAGAGTAATGGTGAATCAATTGAGCACCTTTTCTTGCATTGTGAGGTGGCGAGGGAGTTATGGGCGGGTATTTTCAGTCGAGCCGGGCTGTCCTGGGTCATGCCTAAGAGTGTGACGGAACTTTTAGCATGTTGGAAGAGGCAGCATCATTGTCCTCAACTCGAAGCGACATGGAAGATGGTTCCTTTGTGTTTATTGTGGTGTATATGGATGGAATGGAATGAGAGATGCTTCAACAACAAGGAGAGAAATGTGGGGGAATTATGGAATTTTTTAGTGTTTTCTTTAGTTCAATGGTTGGCTGCTATTGTACTAAAGGGAGGGAATGTTCACGAGTTCTTATTTTCTTTTCAGCTTTCTAGAATGTGATTAGGAGTCCCTTTTGTATACTTCCTGTGTACATGGTCGTTGACTAGTTTCTTTCAATCAATAAATTTCTTACCTATAAAAAAAAAAAAAGTACTAAAGGATCATTAAACCCATGTTTTTTCTACATACCTCAAATTACAATACACTAACAATATGCTTTGGATATGCAAGATACGCACTCAATAAAATAATTTGTGGCGAAAAAAAAAATAAATGGTGGTTTTTCCAACAATGAAACAATGGGAAATCCGTAATCCATGCACAAAAGGCTATCCTTTGTAGACATAATGTCACTAATCTTCATTACAAAATATATCTCAAAACACTAATGAGTCCAGAATCCATAAACAGAAGGCTGTCTCTCCTCCCTTCCACAACCATTGAACGCTTAATTTTTCCAAGACATTTTTCCGGCAACTAATGTAATATAGAGACACTTGACTGCATGCGAAGCAGCAAGTTGGGAAGACAAGTATATAAAAGGAATTTTTCTCTAAGATGTTAAGAGCACAATACAATATCACAACCTAAACACTGTAGAAACAAAAAAATCAATAGAATTTCTTTCCAGTATGCATAAAAAAGTGTTCTGCAGAAACAAGAAGAAAAAAAGGTTACCTCCTACGAGGACTGCGACTTCTTGACCTCGAGGACGGTTCGATAATCCTCCCTTTGTCGCTGTGATAGAAATAAGATACTGACTCAATATCCAACAATCAAAGAAATCTAGGATTCCCACATGCAACATCAACACACACACAATCATTTCAATGAATTTAAGTACATTATTCAAAAAAGAATAAAATGACTGTTATATTGAATCAATGTGTGCTATCCAATAAAAATTAACTAGTAAAAAAGCACTAAACATTTAGAAAGGAAGAAGGGGGAGGGAATGAGTACATCCAAATCAAACTTAAGACTTCAACTTATATGCACCTATTTAGCCAAGTAAGGCATCACCTAGAAGTAGTCAAGGCACTCTATTGTTCAAAAGGGTGGAAAAATATTCTTTCATGTAAGAATTCGACAAAAGTAGCATAATTTGTTATGGACAACATCATTTCAAAAAATTCAATAATAGTAGTAGTAAAATGGATAGAGAAATATTGTTCTTCATCATGGATTTGTCATCCCCAATCACACCTTCTGATGTAATGCATTTTAAGTGGATTTCCATTCAAATGAGAATCCAAGCTGAAGAGTATCATTGTTCTTATGAATATCGTCCCTATATTTTCCATTAGATTATAATAAAAAATTCAACACCACAACAATGACTAGGATGAAAAAACCCCACCATTATAAAAATGCTCAAAAAATTCTAAAACTTACATCCTCTCTGCGTTTGGCCCATATTTAGCAAATTGAACTGTTATCTCTCGACCATCAACAACTTTTCCTAAAAAAAAAGTGGAAACCAATTTGTCAAAGGAGCTAGCAACAAATTACCAAATTGGAAAAAACAATACTGAACAGAATATATAGTGTGTATGTACAAAAATACAATACGTTCATTAAGAAAGAGAGACAGACGGGGGAGACAGAGTGACACAAACCATCAAGCCTATCCACTGCTTTTTGTGCCTCATCAGCATACTTGTACCGCACAAATGCAAAGCCCCTTGAGTCACCAGTCCTAAACCGCAAGAAACAGTACCAAAATTACAGAGAAGCCAAAGGATTTTAAAAAACCCTAAATTCCTCATAGGAGAGCAAGAGAGACTATAGCAATATTTAACTCCCAATTAACTGACCCAAACAAATCTAAATGAAATAGAACAAGACTGCAAAATGAAATCCATGCTGGATGTATTCCCAATTTATAAACTAATTTTTCAGAATTACTTGTTTCAATCAGTAAAAGTAGCCGTACCTTCGATTTCTAGGGATGAAGATATCCACGACCTTGCCGTATTTATCAAAATACGGGAATAGATCATCCGCAGTCGTACCTAAAACCCACATCCAAACAATAAGAACAATGTGCAAGATAACCATTAGTGCCCATTTTTTGAAGCAACCGAAAATTAAGAAATAAATGAATCTTCTAGAGAGAGAAGGCTCACGGAAAGAAATGTTGAGGACAAGGAGAGAGTATGTGTCGGTAATGTCCGGAGGGCCTGTTCTTCCGAAGTGCGACATTTTTGGCTCGAGGGGCTGAGAGAGAGACGCGGGGGGGGAGGGGGGACTTCAGAATGAAAAAGGGTTAGGGTTTGTGGTGAGGGCGAGGACTGAGGATAGAACTTGCTCGAAAAATCACGATTGTTTCGGACTCTACTCTCCGTCTGCATTTATCGTACGGATAATGAGATTTTGTTGATTCGGGTAGCTGAGTGCAAGAATGGTCCTCAGTTTATCTTAAATTACGATGGCTGCCCTTATTTTTTCCCAACCTTTATCAAAAACAAACATTATTATCTATTTTAATTTTTATTACATTAATAAATTAAAATAATCGTAGCTCGGTCTTTAATTGCGCCCCGTACCGCACCCACGCCAAGCTGTTACGTCGTGTTAATGTATAGTATTCATATTTTTCAAAATATATATATTATATTATATAAATTAATTTTAATTCGACTCATTAAATTTATCGTGTCAAAATTTTAAATCTTAACACCACTCGTTAATATAACGGATTGTGTTGTATTAATTTGTTTTGATTCATTTATATAAATGAGTTGAACAAGTTTAAAATTAATTCCTTTGACCTAATTAAATTTAATATAATTTAATATAAATCTTAAAATTATAATATTTATAATTTATAAAAATTATAAAATTAACTATAAATCTAAAATTACAATCTAAATAATAAAAATATCAAAATTAAAATTCCTATAATTTTATTTTTAAATATAAGAATATAATTATAACTTTAACTTTCTTAATATGTTATAATGCGTTATAACGGATCAAAACTCGTTAAGCAATCGCATCTTAACGAGTCAACTTGTTTTGACCCGAATCCGTTAAGATTAAATCTTAACCTGTTTTTAATCGTATCATATCTGTATTGAATTAACAACAACATATTACCACCCAACCACACCGCACGTTCTAATAATTTTTATTTTTCTTTAGGAAAATTTTCTGTTCGTTGATTTATTTATTTACGGGGAGACAGACTATTACAGAGAGGATTCTCTTCGTTTCCTCTTTAGCCCAAAAGCTCAACACTCTAGTCTACACGCCATACAACGGCCTCCCTAATATAGCTAATCAGAAAATAGAATCTGAATTTTCCGTTATTTTCCCTCACTTTCTGTCGACCCAAACACCCTCCCTTAATCTCCTATTCATCATATTCCCCGTGATTCCGAATTGAACTCTGTCATAGTGTGGTTTCGAAAGGTGATGGCGGAGGAAGAGGGATCCGACATCAATGGAGGTCAGGCCTCGATGGACTCGACAGAATCACGGTGGGTGTTCCAAGACGAGGACGACTCGGAGATCGAGGATGACGACGAAGATGACTTCCTCTCGCATCGCTCTACGGCGGTTGACGGGTTGGATTCGGAGGACGACGAGGATAATGCCGCGCAGAGACTGATTCGCACCGGGCCACGCCTCGACTCCTTCGACGTCGAGGCCCTCGAGGTCCCCGGCGCGCACAGAAGTGACTACGAGGTAGCATCCAGAGCTCTTACTCGACGTGACTTTCTGTGAAACTACTTTTAGTGAATGTGTCTTTATTTATTTATTTATTTATTTTGTCTGTTTTACGTCCACTTTTGGTCTCACTGACTGTTTGGCTGCCGAGAAAAGATAATTGAATTTCAAATCATATGGTTAATGTCTGTCTTTGCTTAATTTACTAGAATGAGTTGCTGCTTTAGTTAAAGTAGAGCAAATTCATGGAAGAGGAAAAGTTTAACTGGCGGAGCAAATTCATGGAAGAGGAAAAGTTTTAACTGGCGGACACTTCCCTATAGATACACCGATGCCTTTTTATGATTTATATTAAACATTGTTAGCGTTATATGCACTTTAAGGTGACACCAATTTATGGGGTTTTGAGACTTTGTGTAAGCTATTTCCCTTTATCCATTTGTCTAGATTTTTTAGTTGTGCAAGAGCTTTATTATGAGGTTAGGTAGACTTTTATGAAGAAAAATGCAATTATCGTATGTCTTGGTTATGTTTAGCTGATGTCAAAACGTTCAAGGATTTTTAGTTTTGGTAAAGCTTGAGTAGAAATTCTATCAAACATTAAATACATAAGTAGCTCTGAATCAAAACGATTCAAGGAATTTTAGTTTTGGAACAGCTTGAGTAGAAATTCTATCAAGCATTAATATATAAGTAGCTCTGAATCAACCTAACCACTAGATCTCTGCTGGATCAATTATCCTGCTTTGGTATACCCGCTCTCTGTCTGAACTACCATCTGGGGATTTCATTGACACATCCTATATATAACTTATGTAGTAAGTTTTAAGGAGTTTCAGATAAACTTAAAAATTTGAAACTCAAAATAAAATAGGATCTTTGACAAAATTATATTTTTCGGTATATACAAGATGGTGTCCTTTTCTTAATACCCCTTTTACTATAATTCTTGTGATGTTTGCATCTAGAAACATTGTTTGCTTGATTTGAGGCATAATATGTACTTGTATGTACCCTTTATTGTACTCCACTTCCCTTCTCTTGATGAAATATTTCTTGTTGGAAAGATATGATAGTATTATTAGAGCAGTGTTGTTGTGAACTTGCGATCTTTTCTTTTCTTTTCTTTTTTTTTATAAGTAAGAAATTTATTAAAAACCACGTAATTAGGCATAACCCAAGTACACAGAAAGTATACAAGAGAAAACACGCAAGTACAAACTAAAGCTGAAAAATAGCACGAAAGTCATTGGAACTAAATCCATCCATGACAATAACCGAAGCCCAAAGCAACAAAGTATGAAAAAAGAAAGCCCTAATCCCATCCACTGAGTGTTCTCTATTATCAAAACAACGTCCATTCCTTTCATTCCAAATACACCACATAAGACAAAGAGGAATCATCTTCCAAACAGTCGCTATTTGACGATTTCCTCTCCAACAGGCCAAAAACTTCCCTACACTCTTAGGCCCTGTTTGGATATAGAAACGGTTTCATCTCATCTCATCATTATAACTTTCCTAAATTCCCACACAAAATATAATAAACAATCCAACTTTTTCAAATCCCAAAACAATAATAATATTAAAAAATAATATTTTAACAATATTTTATTCAACTTTCATATAAAATTTTCTCATCTCATCTCATCTCACTGTCCAAACGGGACCTTAAGCATCACCCAAGAAATACCAGACTTGACAAAGAACCTCATCCCACAAAGCCCTCGACACACCACAATGAAGAAGAAGGTGATCCACCTATTCTCCACACCTTTTGCACATAAAGCAACAATCCATTACAATGATTCCACACTTTCTCAGCTTATCAATAGTAGTATTTTCCCATGAGCAGCCAACCACCCAAAGAATCGGACCTTGAGAGGCACTTTGCATTGCCAAATATTTTTCCAAGGGAAAAAATCACTAGAAGAATGTGACACCAAGACTTTGTACAAAGATCTAACCAAAAGTTTCTTATTACCAAGCTGATTCCAGATTAATCTATCCTCCCCTCCAGATTTTAAATTTAAGTAATAGAGCAAGCTGTAAAAGTCAGTGATAGCCCCCACCTCCCAATCTTGGGCATCTCTAATAAAACTTACTGACCACTGAATAGGACCAGCAGTGTTGCTCATGCAATCAACTACAGAGGTGCCTTTATCCAAAACAATTCTAAAGAGGGAAGGAAAAGCAATCTTCACGGCCACGTCTCCACACCATAAATCATGCCAAAAACCGATCCGATTACCCCTACCCACTTCAAATCTGAAATTTCTGAAGAACTCCCCCCATCCATTGTGAATGAATTTCCACACTTCCACTCCATATGCCCCTCTAACCTCATTTGAGCACCAACATCCCCAAATACTCTAATATTTGGCATCAATAACAATCCTCCAAAGAGCATCCCCTTGATGATACCGCCACAACCATTTCCCTAAAAGTGACTTATTGAAAGTTTTCAGTTTTCTAATCCCCAAACCTCCCGAATATAAAGGAGAACAAATCTTATCCCACTTGAGCAAGTGGAATTTCTTCTCAACCTCCAATCCACCCCACAAGAAGTCACGTAATATACTTTCTATTCTATTCGCCACTCCTGTAGGCAAAGGGAATAAAGATAGGAAATAGGTTGGGATATTTGATAAAGTACTCTTGATTAAGGTGATTCTACCACCTTTGGACAAGTAGATCCTTTTCCAGCCAGCCAACCTACTTTCAATTTTCTCTAAAACCCCATCCCAAATTGCCTTAGATTTAAAAGGTGCCCCCAAGGGAAGACCCAGATATTTCATAGGTAAAAAAGACACCTTACATCCCAATATATCAGCCAAATCCCCTATATTATTGACCAGACCTACAGGGACCATTTCAGATTTGGACATATTGACTTTTAAACCAGATACAGCTTCAAAACATAACAAAAGTGCCCTCAAAGAACGGATCTGATCAGAATTTGGCTCACACAAGATCAAGGTATCATCCGCAAAGAGTAAGTGAGAGACATTAATGCTGCCATGGACAGAACTGCCCACAAATAGAAGGGCCCAGGTTTTTAGTAGGGGAGGAATGGATTAATTATGTAGTTGTTGACTTGTTTTACGTAGACCACAAATAGAAGGGTCCAGGTTTATTTTCTCAATTATGTGAATATAATTGCAGGACTTCAGCTTGGGAAAGAAGATTATACTTGCTTTCCAGACCCTTGGGGTCGTTTTTGGTGATGTTGGAACGAGTCCTTTATATACATTCAGTGTGATGTTTAGCAAAGCACCTATTAATGGAAATGAAGATGTTATTGGAGCATTATCACTAGTCCTGTACACCTTAATCTTGATCCCACTTGTCAAGTATGTCCTGGTTGTTCTTTGGGCCAATGATGATGGTGAAGGTATGCTGAATGTTGTGAACTCTCTCTCTCTCTCTCTCATGCTTAAGTGTGTGGTTGGGTTAGTAGATGCAGTGTGGGTGTTCTGTGTGCTTGGGCATTTGCATAAATTTTTTGTATTAGTAAATGAATTCATAGTGTCATTTAACTGCTTCAGGTGGTACTTTTGCATTGTACTCATTGATATGTCGGCATGCTAAGGTCAGTCTTCTTCCAAATCAGCTTCCATCAGATGCTCGTATATCAAGCTTCAGGTTAAAGGTGCCATCTGCTGAGCTTGAGAGATCACTAAAACTCAAGGAAAGGCTTGAGAATTCACTGGTTCTGAAAAAGCTTCTTTTGATGTTGGTGCTTGCTGGTACTTCTATGGTGATAGCAGATGCAGTTGTTACGCCAGCGATGTCAGGTATTTACTGTTTTCCTTCATGCTTTTTTTTTTTTTTTTTTCTAGACGACTTACTACTTTGATCATTAAAACAAAGAAAAATCTGTTTTAGGTTTGTATTTTATATTTCACTTCTATTGTGAACTGTCGGTTTGCATAATTATCACTTTGTTTTAGTTGTTACCTTGTAATAATTTGGTCACGGATTTTTTTTCTTATTTCAGTAACGTCAGCTGTTAGTGGTATAAAAGTTGGAGTAGATGCAATTGAGCAAGGTGATGTGACAATCTGTTATTCAACTCTGCAAGTCTTTACTGGGCTGTTCAATTTCCTGTTATTTGACATAAGGTCCATTAGATTAATACATATCATATGGTGAGGCCTGTGTCACGTACAGTGATTGTATACCTTTGTCATTGGCATTGTCAAAGAAATTGAAATCTTTTTCGCATATAAATTCATATTCATTTACCAGCCTAGTTGTTTTGTATACTTCCTGTGTACTTGGGCTATGCCTATTTACTTCTATTAATAAAATGTTTGTCTTACTTATAAAAAAAAAAATCATTTACCAGCCTAGCGGTTAAAGGGTAGAGTTGCTATGAGCTATAGACTCAGATATCCTGGATTTGTCTATGCAAGCATTCTCCTGTATTACTTGATACATGGTTCTGGTCAGTGGGATTGTGTATCCAGGGTTTTCTCCCCATGGTTGGCTCTGAAGGCCCATGCATTGTTGAGGTTCCACATCATCAAAAAAATACCATGATAAATTACTACCTTTTTCCAAAAGCATAAATTAATGGTGGCTCAGTGTTGTAATAACTACCTGATTTAAAAGTTTAAGCTAGACTCTTTATGCCTTCAGTACATCATTTGTAGATATTGTAGCTATATTGTATTCTAGATTTGTGGAGGAAATCCCTTTTTTGTGAGAAAAGCCAGCTTTCCACTGATAGGTTCATCTGAAAATTTTTCTAGTTTTGGATGGGTGGTTTCCAATGTAATTGGTTGCGTAAAGTATTGCCCTTTGTCTGCTTTCATGCAGTTACACTTTGCTGTTCTATTGGTGTATCAGTGAATTTTGGCTAGGGATTTGCTGAGTATTGTAATCTCGTAGGGAAGGGGCGTGTTAAATATTTTCTAGAATTGAGATCGATAGAATTTGTGTAGTCGTATAGTTTATAATCACAACAGGGGTCGAAAGTGAGATCATAAATTCAGATTTATGGGTTTTGTTTACCTTCGAATATCTTTTGAAGTCTTATAAAGGAAAAAAAAAATCTTTTGAAGTGAATTTATTAGGATTTTCCAATTTATAACCTTTTAATTTTTTCTCTTTACTTGTGCAGATGAAGTGGTGATGATTTCAGTTGCCTTTCTTGTGATTTTGTTCAGCATACAGAAGTTTGGGACAAGTAAAGTGGGACTCGCTATTGGCCCTGCTTTATTCATTTGGTTTTGTTCTCTAGCCGGCATTGGGATCTACAACCTTGTTAAATATGACAGCAGCGTCTTGAGGGCATTTAATCCTGTTCACATATATTACTTCTTTAAGAGGAACTCAATTAAGGCTTGGTATTCTCTTGGGGGTTGTCTCCTGTGTGCAACAGGTAAGGATTTTTTTTTAGGTAAGAAATTATTCAATTTAAAAAACGGTGCAAACCAAGTACACATGAAGATTTTTAAAAAAAAAAAAAACAGCCACCCATAGATAAAAGATTTTAAGGAGAAAATCCTTCAGCTCTTGCACTGGTTTCTCATAATCTTCAAGCTCCGATCATTTATGTCTCCATATGCCACATAAAGGAAGACATAATTCATTTCCACAAAACTTCACAATATGGCTACCAAACTACCCTTTCTAACATGTTAGGAGATCCTCACACTTTGAGGCAAGTTCCAATCTAAGATGGAATTCCATAAAGCACTAGCTAACTCCCAATGGCGCAACAGACGCTCAATAAATTCTCCACTACTTTACACATACAATACCAATCAGCCACCAACATATATCTCTTCCATAGATTGTCAAAAGTGAGAATCTTCCATAGAAAGTAATCCAAATGAAAAAAGTCACTCTCTCTGGGTCCTTAGTTTGCCAAATACTCTTCCAAGGAAAGGAAATGTTTTTTTTTTATTGGTAAATAAGATTTTATTGGTTTAGCGTGCGGATGTATGGCTTGTAGAAAGATCCTACTTCAAAGACCTTGTGCTTGGAAGTGGTCCATTGATTCTTGTCTTCTCCACCCTTCCCAACTTGTAGGAATATAAATGGTCATAAGAGAAATGAAGAGATCCACCTCCCAATTTTGTGCCGCATTGATGAAAGACATTCCGCTGATGAGATTCCTTAGAAAATTCTAAGTTGTCCACCCCCTATGCATCCTTAGATCTGGTAACACAAGATAACACTAGGAAACCTTCCATGAGAGACCAATCTCCGCTTTACATATCATGCCAAAACAAACTGCAAAGCCATCTTCCATCTTAAAACTATTAAAGTTGGAAAAGCATTCCCAACCTTCCTGTTTTTCCATAGGTCTACTCTGTACAATCCAAAGGCAGGGATATTGGATTATGGACTCTCCGTTTTTTATTTGGCACCGGGTGTCCAGGAACAGCGTCCCGACTAATCCTGGGGGTGCACAAGTCTCAACAAGGAGTTTTTTGCAAATGCACCTCGAGTAATTCAAAAGAAAAATCTCTCAGTCCGATGGCCCCTAGAGATTGTTTGCACCCAAGGGGATTTGAACCTTAAACCTTGGGGGAGCATACCCTCAAGCCCAAAGCCTTTACCACTTAAGCCAACCCCTAGGGGTTTGGATTATGGACTTTGAGCCATGAATTATGGATTTCTTGGATCGTTTTTTAATAAAAAAAATCTATTCGTCATCATTTTTCTCATCATCCCATGATATGGCATTAGATTATAGGCTCACAAGTGAAATATAATAAATAGTCTACAATCATCTAATGTCACATTATGGGATGATGAGATGATGATGAGTAGCATTACTCTTATTTAATAACTCATGTTGATAGAATTAGTTAACAATCTATACCATTATGAATTGTATTTGTGTCTTAATTCAAATATGGTTAGGGTGCAATATGCCATTAATGGTTATCAGAATTTCATTACTCAGCTATTTTACCTTTTTTTCAAAAAAAAAAATTATAACTTGGCTATTTCAATATTGCTGACAATGGAATTTTTTCAGGTTCCGAAGCAATGTTTGCAGACCTTTGCTACTTTTCTGTGCGATCAGTTCAGGTAAAGAAGAAAGAGACTTGGTTCCTGGATCAGATTGCTTAATACATGTTTCCTTTGATATGTGGTATTTCTGGTTCTTTTCTATTACTGTCAATCGGTATTTCAATTAGCTACACTTCTGATTTACATGATAGTGGCTGTTTGCAGCTCACCTTTGTATTTCTCGTTTTGCCTTGTCTTCTGTTGGGTTACTTGGGTCAAGCTGCATACCTCATGGACAACCATGCCGATGCTGATCAAGCTTTCTTTTCTTCGATTCCAAGTAAGGTTCACCATTTATAACCAGTAAGGAACCAATGAGGTTTATACAATTTTTTATAGGTGTGATTCTATTTTCTTCAGTTGTTACTTGTAATACGTCATTGAATTTTATGTGTAAGAATTGGATTAAACATCTCCCTTGTCATTTGAAACATTTTCTTCGCATGCTTACACAGTAAAACAAAATTTAATTGTTGAGAAATCGTATTGTATATAGGTGGTGCTTTCTGGCCGGTCTTGTTCATTGCTAACATTGCTGCATTAATTGCCAGTCGGGCAATGACAACGGCTACTTTTTCATGTATAAAGCAATCGACAGCACTTGGTTGTTTCCCTCGTCTTAAAATTGTTCATACATCTCGGAAGTTCATGGGCCAGATTTATATCCCTGTCATAAACTGGTTTTTGCTGGCAGTTTGCCTGGTGCTTGTCTGCTCTATCTCAAGCATTGATGAGATTGGAAATGCTTATGGTAATAATTCTTCCCTACCTTCTTTTAATTAATCCATTCTGTACTTATAAAAAATAATAATTCTTCCCTACCTTTTGTTTTTCCTCGTGTCTGAATGAATTCTGGGCTTTATTTTCCTTGCAAGGCTTCTGCTTATGATTGTGTAGATTTCTGTTACATCCAGAGAAATACTTTGCACCAATTGATATACCAGTGTTTTGTTTGACTTTAGTGGAAGCAGATAACTCAAATGACATTTTCTTTTAAATTGGTATTTCAGGAAGCATATACACTAACAGCATGTAGATTTCTGTTAGACTTGGCAGTGCACTTTATTGGCCAGGAAGCATGTACACTAACATCTGTGCAGCTCTTTCCATGAACTCTTCCTATCTTATTGTACTTTATTACTTTGGATTCACAATCCTTTTATTATCAGAACTTCGTGAAAATGACCGGGAAATGTTTGTAATACATCGATGATAGTGTTGTATAGAAATTAGAAATCAATTATAAGCTTCCATTTGTTTGTTCAACAGATCTTAGTAGTGCTTCCTTTGTGGCAACATGTACAAGCTCTTTGATCTTTCTAATATGATTATTTTTTACAGGCATTGCTGAGTTAGGAATAATGATGATGACAACGATTTTAGTAACCCTTGTTATGCTGCTTATATGGCAGATAAACATTGTAATTGTGCTGAGCTTCCTAGTGTTTTTCTTGGGGCTAGAATTGACTTTCTTCTCATCAGTTTTATGGAGTGTAACAGATGGAAGTTGGATAATATTAGTTTTTTCCGTAATCATGTTTTTGATAATGTATATCTGGAATTATGGAAGCAAGCTTAAGTATGAAACTGAGGTAAAGCAAAAGCTATCAATGGATTTGATGAGGGAATTGGGTTGCAATCTTGGGACAATCAGAGCTCCCGGCATTGGTTTACTCTATAATGAGCTGGTGAGGGGAATACCTGCAATTTTTGGCCATTTTCTGACAACTCTCCCAGCAATCCACTCCATGATAATAT
The DNA here is from genome assembly GCA_022457165.1 of Juglans mandshurica. Taxonomy (NCBI): domain Eukaryota; kingdom Viridiplantae; phylum Streptophyta; class Magnoliopsida; order Fagales; family Juglandaceae; genus Juglans; species Juglans mandshurica. Next base: position 3,418,127 of record CM039621.1, on the reverse strand, counting down.
TTGTCTGTATAAAGTACGTTCCAGTTCCAGTAGTGCCTCAGAGTGAAAGGTTCCTTTTCCGGCGTGTCTGCCCAAAGAGCTACCATATATTTCGTTGCATTGCCAGGTAAAATTCCTGCTAGTTGGGCGCTGTTCTTTTTAGTTCTGTTGGTGAGTTACTTTTCAAAAATAAAATTAAAAAAAAAAAAAACTAAATAATAATAATAAACATCTGTTGGTGAGTGAGATCCACCATGTAATATTGAACCTATTATGAACCTTAGCCCTTGACCTTCCTAATGTAGAAGCCAAATAGTTAAGTCATCTCCGGGAAAGTCACTTCCTTAAAGTGGCTGAGGGAGCTAATGCCTTCAAATAATTGAAGTAGCTAATTCGATAGCTTCATTTCTTCTTCCGGACTCTTTGTGAACTCTTTGCATTTGAAGTACGGGTTATCAAGTTGAACAACTCCACAAGGCAGAGTCGGTTTTCTTTTAATGACCCGCAAGGAATGAGGTGGCATCTTATCAGTATTTTTATATGATGCTTTATTTTATTGGATTTAATTCTCTTTTATTTTTACTTTTACATCTGTGCTTACCCCATAACCTTACAAGTGCAATTAATCACCTGAACAGGTATGGCTATAAAGATGTTCGCAAAGAAAATCACCAGACTTTTGAGCAGCTGCTGATTGAGAGCCTTGAGAAGTTCATTCGGCGTGAAGCTCAGGAACGGTCATTGGAGAGTGATGGGGATGATGACACAGGCTCTGAGGACGAGTCATCTGGCTCAAGGGTTCTTATAGCTCCCAACGGGAGTGTCTATTCACTGGGTGTTCCTCTTCTAGCTGAGTTCAAGGACACAAGCAAGCCCATCTTGGAAGCAAGCACATCAGAGGAGGTGAGACCAGTAACACCACCGGCTGAGTCAGCAATGCCTGATACAGAGCAAAGCCTTGAAAGAGAACTTTCTTTTATACATAAGGCTAAAGAATCTGGGGTAGTTTATCTTCTTGGTCATGGAGATATTAGAGCGAGGAAAGATTCCTGGTTTATTAAGAAGCTAGTCATAAATTACTTTTATGCTTTCTTAAGAAAGAACTGCAGAAGGGGGACTGCGAATTTGAGCGTGCCCCACTCACAACTAATGCAGGTTGGCATGACATACATGGTTTGACGATGGATGTTGTTACTCGAGTAACAATTTTCAAATTGATTCGACACCAAGGGTTGGCACAGGCGATTGGGGTTCCAAAAAAGGGTTGTCTGACTTTCTCTGCCGTTTATTCACCTTATATTCTTTGAGAGTGTACACAATTTTTGCACTGTTCCCATGATTAGCCCGGCCTTTTGGATCTACCTATGGTAGAAACTTTTTGTTATCTACTTCATCGGGAAAGTCTCTACACTATTTCTTGGGTTGCCTTGCGAATTACCATCTCAAAGATATATGAATGTCATGATTCATCACGACATAGTTCAATTTCATATGTTTTGCCTTAGATAGCGTTGGACTGGCTTAGTTTTTCACCTCACATTACATCCAATAGTACATAAAGTTTCTTGTTATATGGTTCAACATTTTATTAATGTGATGTATCTGTCTCCATTTTTTCTTTTTGTAACAGTTTTCAAAAATATCTATTTCCAGTGGCCGATTTACTGCACTTTTTACGAGGCTCAGCGATCCCTCAAGTACAACTTCCAAGAGTGCAAGATTAATAATAGATGGGAAAGAAACTAGGTTGTATCATGGTGCTGAGTCCCCAAACCAATATCACCCAAACATATATACTGTTATCGTCTCTCTCTCCAACTAGCATCAGAATAACGATGCTCTATTTTCTCTTTTTGGTCCCCTTCAAGATCAGCATCCAAAAGGATGTTAAGGCATTTCCATATGAGCCATATATCTGTTTCTGTTGCGAGAGGAATTTGAATCTCAAAAGCAATGAATTGGCCATGACCCCAATAGAACTCAACCTCATGAGGGCTCCAGCAATTGGAGTCAACATAGTCCCAGTTACCGGCAACAACAATCCAGCAGCAATTGGAATTCCAACCTGTGCCAAAGTACTGAGGGCATAAGACCAATTTTTCTTCTAATCTCAGAAAGTTTTCCACGAAATCGGAAAGGGTGAAAGAAGTCAGAATCATATGCTAAATCTTGTAAACTAAGGTAAGCACCTCAACAAGAGGGAAAGTGGCAGCTTAACTATAACACCATATTCCGTAGGCTAGGGATGTCACGTGTTTTCATAAAAATATCCCGACAAGAAATCTCATTTAAATAAAATAAACATTTATTTCATAAAAAGAATTATTTAATAAAAACATATCTCCAAATAAAATTGAATAAAACAACTAAATAAAATGTCATAAAAATAATTTATTTAGGAAGTCTGAAATTTAATCAACTACTCCATCTAATCCTAGCCTGCCTGCTTATACTCATCGTCATGCTCACCTAGGATGGTTTAAAAATATAAAACAAACTAAAATGAGTTGATAACTCAGTAAGAAACTCATCATAACGTAAAAATACTTAATATAAGGTTTTTCATAAAATATTTCATGTTGAATACTTAAAATCATGACTAATCATAATTATGTTTATGCTATGCATAACTGATCTGATTTATCTGACTGGCCAACAAACTTAACCTTGTGTACAAGGTTGTGCACTAACTTCCCCTACTGCAGCAAAGGAAGCCGATTGTGCAGTACTCTGGCGTACTACTGTGGACCATGCTTGAGTCCGTGGCTTACACGCCCACCCTAAAACTGCATTAGTACCATACATTTGAATGGTCATCTGATTAACTGTTATGAGCTTATTTTACACTTGATCTTATGAAAGCTTATGTGTCTTATGCAACGTGAGATGCATGAGATGCATAATACATATATATAACTATAATATGCGGAATGAAACATGATGAATGGCGTACTTGCAAATATCATGACATGCGTGGTACGTAACACTGGCTTCCAAAGAAATGGTTTTAATAATAATATATATAACTAGCTAATGTATGTTAATCCTAATTTATGATCAAACTATTTACCTCACAGCATGAATTCAATATTTTCAACATGAAGTCGATCATGTGAATTAGAAGGAGAAAGAAAACGTGAATGATGTTGTGAGAGGAATGAGGCAGTCAGCTATTGGCGTGGTGAACGTGGGACATGCACGATGTTGGACTGGGTATCTCGGGTTCAACCGCTACACTTACTGAGGTTTATGGTTTTTCCAAATAATACGTGGAATGAATATATTTATAGAGAGATTTAGAAGAGGGTGTCGAAGAGTTCAAGTTCGAGTTAGACTCGGTCGCAATCATTCAAAAAGAGAGTTTGAATTTAAAAATATGATCTAATAGTCATTCAATGTATGATTGGTAGTAACTGAGACTGCATAAAGGAATTCAATCAGTGATGATTTTAAATTGAAATAAATTTCTAATAGCCGGTCTTTAAATTATAAAATGAGTCTTAACTCGTTTAATAAATAATAAATAAAATTTAACCTAGTTATTGAGCCTAATTAAAAGTCCTAATCAACTTCAATAATTTATCGCTCGTGGGCTTATCCAATATGACTCATTAAATATAATTTAGACCCAATAAAAATTATCAATATTCTAACCTTAAAATTATTGGACCGGGTTGTTATATTAACAGTGACAGCAAATCGAAACAGAGAGCAGACAACATCAAGTTGTGACAGTCTCAGGCACTAAATTAAGACAAAGGATTTCTAATCTGCAAGACTGAAAAAGAAGGAATAACTTTTTAAAGCTCTCAGATTTGTTTTTTTAATAAGATATCTTTATTAAAAAGTGCAAAAAAAGGAACTCAAAGTACACAGAATGTATGCAAGAGACACCTATCTAAAAGGAGAAAGGTCTTCCAACAGATCAGGGGGATGAAACACAATAGTAGCTTCAGAATTCAATTTTTCTTCGATTTTTCATATAGGAGACAGTTTCAGACCCAACTCCATGATCATTTCATACCATAAAGGGGTAGAAACTAATATTTAACTTTACATATCCAAAAAAAAAAGAAATGGCATGACCATCTCTTCCTAGATGCTTATTTCATGTGCACTTTCTCTTCTTAAATTAGTAACAATAATAATAAATAAAGAGCAAAAAACCTATGCTTATATGATGCAGAAAATCTTACAATATTGTATGCAAAAGCCCACCAAAGATTTTGCTTCACAGTATTCATTGTTAGCCTGCTAAGCTCCACAGCATCAAGCAACTGCATGGATGCAATCTAGGTCATCCAACCAATATGCACTACAAGATCCCAAATCAACACAGAGGATAAAGGCATTGCCACTCTCGGCCACCTAAGAAAAGGACTCGTATTTTGTTTATGAAGCCACTTCTATTTTAACTCATGCCTCTTGAGCCTAATTGCACTTTCAGTAATACTGGTTATACATCCGAATTTCCTAGATGATGTTATGCACATAAGCAAACTGATATTGCTTCCCAACAAAACTTGAATTTAAGGAATTGAATTTCCTAGTTTTTTTTTTTTTTTTGTATGTAACCTAGAATTGTATTTAATAAAGAAGATTTATACTATAACAAATTAACAATGGATGAAGATAAAGCCATTTTGTATGAGTAGCTTACAAGGTCAAACCCAATAGATTTTTTTTTTTTTTTTTTTATCGATAAAAAAAATTATTGATCATGAAATAGACAAAAATAGAAATTAACATTGTTAAAAATATAACTTATCAAAAAAAAAACATTGTTAAAAATATAGAACTTATCCACATAGGCCTTGCCTTTCAAATTAAGTATGATGTGTCTCTGAAAGAATCGTAAGAATATTACTTATCAAAAATAAAAATTAAAAGAATAGCAAAGGCATGTAAACACACAGATAACAAGCACTAAAATGCTTAAATTCAAAGCCACTATGACTTCCTGTTAGACAACCAATTCTTCAAAACAAGCCCATGCAAGAACAAGCACAGTATAGAACCTTGGGACAAATAAAAGCTGCTTAAGGCTCCTTAATTGTGGAAAGAATATCCATATAACACCAATTCCCCCTTTTTCTCATAGGTAACAACTATTCCCAAATTTATACACAATGTGTAGTTCTCAACTATCATTAACATTAAATACAGCTTATAAGAAAGTCCTTAGTTTTCTGATATAATTAAAATAACTGCTAAGCTTGGATTGAGCAAGAGCGACTTCTCCACAATGAATGGTCTCTCCAGTAATAGAAATGGCTGTCCGACCAATCCACCATATGTAGCTGATGAGACTCACCTATCGAAGTGAGATATTGTAACGTCAATGATGAGTTTTATGCCTTTTCTTTCATATTTAATATCATGAAGATTATATAAAAAGATTCTGCTCATATAGACAAGTCACTGAAGTTAAAAACCAATAAATTAGTGACATACCAATTATGGTTGCTCCTTAAACAAATCATTTGCATTTCAAGGTGAAATTTCTCCTTCAATAGCTCCTTGATCTGCCACTTAACCCATCAAGCTTCACTTTGAAGATTAAATATGTACTTAAAAATTTATATCTTCATTTGAACAAGTAAAGCAACAATTACCATATGAAAAGGGTTCACAAAACAAAGGGGCAAGAATAATAACCCACCCTCTTATAGCAACAAGGACTAAATTAGGATTCCATAAGCCTTCGACTCCATAAATCCAGCATAACAAAATCTAGATTAAGAACACCTTACAAAAAGACCCGATGATGTGGAAAAGCTTTCGACTATATATATATATATAATGGAAGACGAATAAGATTGCTATTATGCCCTGATGGGGTACACTGTTCAAGAAAAAAAAGGTGGGGTACACTTTTTCAAGAATACACTATAGCAAGTATCATGAATTCTTCAAAAAAATGAAAAAGATGCAGCGCATATCCCAATATAGATGAAGGTCAACACAGGATCCACAAGAAATCTTGGAACTAAAAACCAACTATAGATGAAGCACGTATTCCAATACTCGTATAAAAGAAGTGCAGCCGACCATAAAAAATAACCAAGAAATATGCCAATGGAATTCCCAATATCAGCCCAACTATTATTGGAAGAAAATTTCTATCTATAAGCTGGTGTGGATAACACACCTATTAAAGTGTTTACATGATATAATTTGATTTGGAAGATAAATTTTAAAGTTTGAATCTTACAAATCAAATGGCGTGTTCTACACACACCAGTTTGATAATCGAATAACTTCTATTGAAAATCTTACTAGCGGTTTAATCTCTATAAATGTCATGTGCAAGTTTCAAATATATCAAGATCTTGCAATAATCCTGATGACCCAAGAATTCACCATGTATCTTGATGATATTAACAGCCGTCCCAAATGAGATTCTAAAAAATTAGGATATTGACAACCTTTTTACTCCGATATTGTTCTTAACAAAGCATTAGCAGACATACCCATGGCTGTTGGCTCAGTGATGCAAATCTTGGATACATGTAGGGTATCCTCATATATGTTCATAATCTTTGATTTTTCTTTTGATAAGTAATATAGGTTCAATTCTTGCCAGACAAAAAGTAAAGCACAAGGCAGACCACTGACAAAGATTAACCATGCAATCCTACAACTTTTACAAACTATAAATAACTGTTAAAGTTAGGTTATAATTAAGATGACAAAGATGATGCTTTTTTTGTCTTTTTGTCGGTAAAGATGACAAAGATGATGATATTAGTGATATTTTTTTTATAAGTGTATAGTAATGATGATAACTATAATGTAATGAACATGAAAAGAAACAATAATCAACATGAAAAGAAACAGCAACAACAACAATGGTGGGGATAAAATATCAATATGCTTACCTCGAAGGTTAGACTTAAAACCACAGCTAGTCAAATGATTTGCTAGTGCCTCTCCTAACTGTTGTTGCCAGTTATGTGTGACCTTGGCTTCAGATACAGGCCATACTATAGCTGTCTCTGTTACCAGGTTCACATTAGCAGATGACACTTGTGGCTGCCCAAATTTTTGTCAAGAAAAAATGAAGCACATAGATTTAGTTTACAGAATGGAGTAAAGTTCTTGATTGTGACAAAGAAATAGGAGAGGAGAAACTCAAGAAGAATAACAGATGCTCACATATATTGAAAACCTTATCGTGTGTTTTGGCTGGTGGTGGACACTAAGGAAGTGAAGGTGTAACGTATGCTGGAGGGTGATTGGTTGTAATATAGGAACATGTGCATGAACCGAGTGGTTGCAACCCAGATAGACTTGTGGGACATGATTCCCATATGTTCGTTTACTCAATGCTTGGTAATTTCCCATGGATGTTTAATCTCCCATATTTAATGGCAGATTAACTAACCAATTGCCCATAGAAGACATGGTTGTGTTCGCGGGACGGGAGGGGGGGGGGGGGGGTGGCGGGTTGCGGAATCTCCATTTCAAAATCATAAATGGTTAAATTCCACAGACGCCAGAATCCGAAATCAAATTAAAATCCATTTTGATTCAACAAAAAGCATCCTTTTCATAAAAATTCTTTCATCTATTGTCGCAGATGTACGGAAACTATCAAATCAGAACAAGAAATTTGTTTATTGTCGCAGATGTACAAACAATTATCAAGTCAGAACAAGAAATTTGGTTTCTACGAGACACATTGGCAAGAAAAATAATTGTTCAAACTTCAGGTCTTGAACTTGGAAAAACCCGGCGAACATAAGCGATCAATGACTCAAAACCCTAACGCATTTTGCCTAGTAATCGGGAAAAAAAAAAAAAAAACAGAACAAGATAGATTAACTTACTTGACTTTCTAGAATTCTTTTCACACTAGCTGCGCATCCCCCACATGTCATTCCCTAGCATACAAGCACATAATTAAACCAACTGACCAAATAAACAGAAGAAAATAAAAACTAAATTAAGGGGGTGAGAGAGAGAGTTCATACTCCAACGTCCAGTATAATCACATCAGTCGAGAGCGCCGAGACCTCCTCAGCCCCCCCGGAAACCAAGTTACTCTTAGCATCCCCACCGTCGGATCCATTCTCACCACCTCCGCCGCCTCCGTTCTCTCCACCAAACCTGCCACCACTCCCACCACCAGAAGCGAAGGAAGAAGCGGAGCTCGACACACACTCAGGAAGGCTTCGTACAGGAGGCACCACCGCCGAGGCCCACAGGCTCGACGAAAGGAAACGGCGACTGCACCTGAGTTGGCGAGTCAGGTCTTGACTCGGAAGCCACTGACTCAGAGGAGCCCCGCAAAGGCGACGGCGGCTTATCGCTTTGGAGTCAGTGAAGAGAGCTACCCTCGTCGTCGTCGTCGTTACGGACAATGCGGACTCCATTGGAAGTAGACACAGAGAGACAGAGAGAGAGAGAGATGGCGGGGCGGGGTTGGGATTTGGTGGAGACTTCTTAACTGTAGGCTGATGCAAATATTTTTCCAAAGTAGAAGTATAAGGGTGCTTTCGTAAATTTGAACACACGCATTTTATAGAATTTGTTTGGCTTTCGATGAATCGACCTCGTTTTTTTTTTTTGCATAAATAAATAAATGTGCAAATTGGTATATTGTTAGACCCCCACGTCGAGCGGGCCCTAGGGGAGCCGCACATGTCTTAGCCTTGGCGGGGGAAGAGACCTTGGCTAGCTTTCAGCCATGCCTTGGCTCGTGGGGAACCACCCACGGGGCGCCCAGCATGCAGGCTAGCGAGGTTAGTGAGGGGCAGCCCGCGCGCAAAGTCATGCGCGCGGCACAGGCCACACGCACAAGGCAGCCCGCGCGCACAGCCATGCGCGCGGCACAAGCCGCACGCGCAAATCAGCCCGCGCGCGCAGCTGGCGAGGTTAGTGGGCATCAGCCCGCGCGCATAGCCATGCGCGCTGCGCAGGCCGCGCGCGCAAGACCAACCGCGCGCCGCACGCCCACGCACATTCCAGTGCGCAGGCCCATGCGCACGCTGATGGGCCGCGGGGCCTTGCGATCGCCCATGCGCCGCACAGCCAGACCAAGCAGCCCAGCCAGCGCGCACGCGCACGCACAGGTGAGCACCTGCCGCACGCCAGCGAGGTTAGTGGCATGCCTCCAGGCATGCCATCCAGCGCACGGCCCCAGCCCGTGCCTTGCAGAGCAGGCTAGTGGCATGCCCACCAGGCATGCCAACCAGCGCATGGCTCCAGCCCATGCCGTGCAGCCAGCACCTAAGCCACACGGCCAGACCATGACTGCACCACACCAGACCATGGCTCACCATCAGCAAGCCATGACCGAACCACTTGACCATGGACCAGCCCGAGACCACCATGCACCATCTTAGCCCACCATGGGCCATGCATGCAACGACTAGAAGGGGTCCATGGCCATTATCTCTTTGTTATTTTATTTATTTAATTTAATTACTTTCAAGGGACCTATTGGGGGTTTCCAAATTGTTTTGTTTATAAATAGAACATTATGCACTTGCTTAGGAATCTTTTGGCAAAACTCTAAGTGAGAGAACACTTGTTGAGAGATCATATTTTCGGTGCTTATGCACTTGGGCAATTTGGGTGCAATCCGTGAATCCCAAATTGATTTATCAATCTATGAGGTTTATTCATCTCTTGTGCAATTCGTGAATCAAGATTTGAATGTGTGTTTGAGTACTTTATTGTTCATTCAATTGCATTAGTGTTTACACATTGTTCTTGAGTGTTCATCTTTGTTCTTGAGGTTCTTCATCAAAATTGTTTCTCCAATCCATTTGATACAAGATTTCGACCAACACAAGTGTTAGTCAAACTTTCCATAGTTTGATTATTTCCTTGTGAAGCCATAGCCGAAATCTCCATTGGCATCTTAAATCTAATTCGGCAATACTTGCCTTACTTAGATTTGACCTAGCCGCCCCTCCTACCTTCCATAATTAGAGTTCCTACCATCTAGGAACCCTAATTGACCCAATCACTACCATAATCGGCCATAACCACTTTCCATTTGAATTCCCTAGAATTTAGGAAACTTTCCTAAATTCAAGTTCATTGGCCAATTCGGCCAACCCTAGCCGCCAACCACATTATCCATCTCCAAACCCTAGCAACTTTCATACTTTCCTAAACCCTAAAGCTAAGTGGCGCCAACCCTAGCATACCATAGTGCCGTGCATCATAGCCACTCTTAGCCATACAATCCTTGATCCAAGTTCTTACCCCATTGCCTCTTTAGCCTAAACACATAACCTCACCTTACCCAATTGGCCGGTGGACCATTTTGGGTTGAGAACCAAGCAAGAGAGGAACCAAGGTTCGGTCAACTCGAGACTTCATTGGCGTGGTGAACATAGTGTTTAGGGACTTGACCGAGGTCCCTAACATTAATTGGTGCTTTCATTGAGAGGATTCTTGTTTGGTGAAAATTGAGAAGTTCTCACTTCTCCACGAGGTAAACGACGCGTTAACTCAAACTTTGTGAATTGGTTGGGGGAGACCCTCGTTGGATCCCATATATTATTGTTGTTTGTGAAAATTTGGCGTTTGGGGGTTGAGGTAGAGGACGGAGTAGAGTTCTTGAGGGGATCGACCACCCTTGAAGGTGGAGGATCCAAGGTTGGACCGTGATTGTGCAAGAGGGGTTGCCCATCCTTGAAGGTGGACAACTCAAGGTTGGACTTGGTGAATCATCCTATCGACCAAGAGGAGTGCACAAGCTGTCCAAGCTACATCAACCAGAATTTTTCAGTTTGCAAGCACATCCAACGGAATAGTTTGCAAGCAACATGACTACAAGCCATCAAGAGGCCGAGGGGCTCACTAGTTCCAACCGGGAACGTATTGAGAAGCTTGAAGAGCAAAGCAATAGAGTCTTGGACATCTTAAGTGAGGTCAACACTAATATGGCCGAACTTAGGATGGCCTTGAATGTCACCTCACGTGACAACGAGGAACATAGAAGAACCATGGAGGCCTTGAGGAGAGAAACACACGAGAACGTTGAAAGAATAGAAAGAAGAATTGTTGAAGGTCAAGCCCCACGTCATGAGATGAATGGACAAAGGCGTGATGTTTTTGTAGACGGAATGGAGACAAGTGTGACCGAGTCTATGCATGAGCCTATGCATGAATTACCAAGAGTGGAAGTAAGAAGAGGAGGACGGGTAGAACATGGTAATGTGGCCATTGAAAGGTGGATTCACGATGGAAGCCACCATGGGAGTCCAAGTTTGAGGGGAAGAACACAAGATGTGAGGTATGAGCTACCTAGATATGAAGAGGGCCATGAGGCCGAACATGAGTATGAAGGAGAGAGGCTATTTGGCCTTGACCGTCGTGAGAATAGAAGACATGATCATTATGCAAGGCATGAGGGAAGGCATGGAAGAAGGAATGATGATGATTTCCATGAGGAAAGGAGGGGAAACCGGAACAATGACCGGGGACCCAAGAGGCCAAAAGTGGACTTTCCAAAGTTCAATGGAGGTGACCCTTACGAATGGCTTGACAAAGTCGACCATTATTTCCACACTTACGAAGTTCCAAGAAGAGAGAGAGTGTCCACGGCATGCTTCTACTTGGAGGGCAAAGCAAGCAAATGGTGGAGATGGATAAGGGATCAATATGAGAAAGATGAGAAAAGATTGGGATGGACCATGTTTGAGAAAGAATTCCTATTGCAATTTGGCCCGTCACCTACGATTAATCACCATGGTCAATTGGCCAAATTAAGACAAGAGGGAAGGGTTCATCACTACATAGAAGAATTTCGGCAACTACAAACACTAGTAAGGGGGTGGTCCGAAGAGGCACTCATTGGCACCTTTGTCGATGGGTTGAAACCTTGGTTAGCCAAGGAGATCAAATTGAAGCAACCTACACGGATTCAAGAAGCAATGAGGATGGCCGAAATCCTTGAAGAAAGTGGCAACATGGAGAGAAGATTCTCCAAGGATGTGGGGAGCAAAGCCTCAAAAACTTTGCAAACCAAATCACCTTGGAAACCGAAGGGGGAGATGGAGACTTCTAAACCTAAGCCCTATGAGGTTAAGAAGCTCTCTAGAGAAGAAGTCCAAGAAAGGATTAAGAAGGGGCTATGCTTCAAATGTGGGGATAAATGGAGCAAAGAGCATGCTTGTAAATCGGGAAAGGCCTATTTGATGATTGAAGAAGAAGAGAGTGAAGAGTCCTTGAGTAATGAATCCGAGCATGATGATGCCGAACCTAGTGAAGAGGAGGAGGATGCCGAATTGTCACTCAATGCTATGTCCGGAGTACAAAGGCCCACTTCAATGAGGGTCATGGCATGGATTGGGAAATTTGAAGTCACATTGTTGGTGGATAGTGGCTCTACACACAACTTCATCAATTCCAATATCGTCACCAAGGTGGGATTGAAACCAAGCACCATTGAGCCATTTGACGTAAAGGTGGCTAATGGGGACAAGTTGAGGTGTGAGAGCCTTGTGAGAGAGGTTAAAATGAATGTCCAAGGAGTAAGAATTGTAGCGGACTTGCATGTGTTGTCACTAGTTGGACTTGATGTTGTCTTGGGCAATGCATGGCTCAAGGGTATTGGTAAAGTTGTCAATGACTATGAGAAGATGACCATGGAATTCCGGATTGGGAATAAGAAGAAACTTTGGACCGCTTTGACCACAAAGGAAGTAAAGTCTTGTGAGGCCATAATGTTTGAGAAATTGTGTAAAGGTGGAGCTAGTTGCTTTGCCATCATTCTAGCAACACAAGGGGCCGAAGTCGAGGGTGAGAAAAGTGAAGAAGGAAACAAGATTGGTGACTTGTCCTTGCTGCCCGTGGAGGTCCAAGAAGTCTTGAAGGGTCACATGAAGGTTCTAGAGGTGCCAACTACCTTGCCACCTTCTAGAGTGTTCGACCATGCCATTGCCTTGGGTGATGAGAGCAAACCGGTAAATGTCCCACCATACCGGTATGCTCATTTCCAAAAAGAAGAAATAGAAAGGCAAGTGGAAGAAATGTTGAGGGGAGGCTTGATAAGGCCTAGCAATAGTCCTTTTTCTTCACCGGTCTTATTGGTGAGAAAGAAGGATGGCACATGGAGATTTTGTACGGACTATAGGGCCTTGAATGAAGCCACTATTAAGGATAGGTTTCCCATACCTACGGTGGATGAAATGTTAGATGAGTTGCATGGAGCAACTATCTTTTCAAAACTTGATTTGAGAGCGGGCTACCATCAAATCCGAATGAAGGAGGGAGATGTGCACAAGACGGCCTTTAGGACCCACAATGGTCATTATGAATATCTTGTGATGCCATTCGGGTTATGCAATGCCCCTTCAACATTCCAAGCCGCCATGAACACCATATTCAAGCCCTTGTTGAGAAGATTTGTGTTGGTTTTCTTTGATGACATTTTGGTTTACTCCAAAACCATGGAAGACCACAAACTACATTTGGGGATAGTGATGAAGATCCTTGAAGACCACCATTTTTTCATTAAAGCCTCAAAATGTGCTTTCATGGAAAAGGAGCTTGAATATTTGGGACACTTCATTTCGGGAGAAGGAGTGAAGGTGGACCAAAGAAAGATTGAAGCTATGATTGATTGGCCATTGCCAAGTGATGTTTCGGCTTTGAGAGGCTTCTTGGGGTTAACCGGCTATTATAGGCGGTTTGTGAAGAATTATGGGCTTATTGCTAAGCCACTTACATCCTTGTTGAAGAAGGACAATTTTGAGTGGACCCAAGAAGCAAGGGACGCTTTTGAAGAATTGAAGAGAGCAATGACCACCACACCCGTGCTTGCACTACCAAACTTTGAGATGAAGTTTGAAGTTTATACCGATGCTAGTGGGGAAGGAATAGGGGCTGTTTTGGTCCAAGAAAAAAGACCAATTGCTTTCATTTCCAAAGCACTCGGGCCTATGAAGAAAGCTTGGAGTACCTATGCACGGGAAATGCTTGCGGTTATTCATGCCGTGAAGGTGTGGAGGCCATACTTGTTGGGAAGGAAATTCACCATAGTCACGGATCAACAAGCATTAAAACACTTGTTGCAACAAAAGATAGTGACTCCGGAACAACAAAAGTTCCTTGTTAAACTCTTGGGCTTTGAGTATGACATTCTCTATCAACCCGGGAAAGAGAATAAAGTGGCGGATGCACTTAGTAGGAAAGAGGGAAGCTCCTTGTTGTGGCAAGTGCATGAGGAAGAGGAAAGTTGTTTGAAGGCCTTGAGTGGGGCCGAATGGAGAATATGGGACAAGATAAGGGAAGCAACAAGGCTAGATGCAAGAGCCATCGAGATCAAAGAGCTTTTAGAAGCTCAAGGGGATGGAGTAATCGGCTTCAAGGTCAAAGATGACCTTATCTACTACAAGGAGTATGTTTATGTTCCTAATGTACCCAACTTGAGAAAAGAGATCCTTGAACACTTCCACCATAGCAAAGAAGGTGGACATTCGGGGTGGTTGAGGACATATATACGTGTCAAGCATTTCTTTTATTGGGAAGGCATAAAGAAGGCGGTGAAGAAGCTAGTAGCCGAATGTGATGTGTGCCAAAAGTCAAAGTATGAGACAAGACCTCCATCCGGGTTGTTGCAACCATTACCCATTCCCAATTTGATTTGGGAAGAATTGAGTATGGATTTTGTTGAAGGACTCCCGATTAGTGGGGGTTATGAAGTCATTTTTGTGGTTGTGGATAGGTTGAGCAAATATGCACACTTCATCCCACTTATTCACCCCTACACGGCCAAGAGTGTGGCCAAAGCTTTTGTTGATCATGTAGTCAAGCTTCATGGGTTCCCAAAGAGCATCATCACGGATCGTGATAGAGTGTTCATGAGTTCTTTTTGGAAGGAATTATTTGAGCTTCAAGGAAGCAAGTTGAAAGCAAGCTCATCATACCACCCACAAACCGATGGCCAAACCGAAGTGGTCAATAGGACACTTGAGCAATACTTGAGGTGCTTTTGCCATGAGGAGCAAAGAAGATGGGGTGGTTATTTATCTTGGGCCGAGTATTGGTACAACACTTCCTTTCATGCCTCAATTCAAAGAAGTCCATTTGAGGTGGTTTATGGGAGGTCACCGCCCATATTGGTAAATTATGAAAGGGGAACGGCAAAAAACGAAGAAGTGGAACAAGAGTTGATTAATAGGGATGAAGTTTTGGCAAAGGTAAAGAAAGAGCTTGCGAAGGCACAACAAAGGATGAAGAGATACTATGATGAGGGAAGGAGGATGGTTGCATTTGAAGTGGGAGATTATGTGTACTTGAAGTTGCAACCATTCGGCCAACTTACATTGAGGAAGAAACTTAACCTCAAATTGGCTAAGAAATATTATGGGCCATTCAAAGTACTAGAAAGAGTGGGAGAAGTGGCCTATAGGTTGGAACTTCCCCCAACTTCAAGATTGCACCCGGTTTTCCATGTAACCGTACTCAAGAAGAGAGTTGGGGATCCTAACCTCATTGTGGAGGAACTACCCAAGTTCGATGATGAGGGACGCATGCTTTTGCAACCCAAAGAGGCGCTTAACTATAGGGTCATTTCAAGAGGAAGGAAAAGGCAAAGTGTTTGGCAAGTGTTAATCAAGTGGAGTAAGGCTCCAAGGGAAGAGGCCACATGGGAAGATTATGATGACATAAGAACAAGATTTCCGGATTTTATCCTTGAGGGCAAGGATACTCTTGAAGAGAGGGGGATTGTTAGACCCCCACGTCGAGCGGGCCCTAGGGGAGCCGCACATGTCTTAGCCTTGGCGGGGGAAGAGACCTTGGCTAGCTTTCAGCCATGCCTTGGCTCGTGGGGAACCACCCACGGGGCGCCCAGCATGCAGGCTAGCGAGGTTAGTGAGGGGCAGCCCGCGCGCAAAGTCATGCGCGCGGCACAGGCCACACGCACAAGGCAGCCCGCGCGCACAGCCATGCGCGCGGCACAAGCCGCACGCGCAAATCAGCCCGCGCGCGCAGCTGGCGAGGTTAGTGGGCATCAGCCCGCGCGCATAGCCATGCGCGCTGCGCAGGCCGCGCGCGCAAGACCAACCGCGCGCCGCACGCCCACGCACATTCCAGTGCGCAGGCCCATGCGCACGCTGATGGGCCGCGGGGCCTTGCGATCGCCCATGCGCCGCACAGCCAGACCAAGCAGCCCAGCCAGCGCGCACGCGCACGCACAGGTGAGCACCTGCCGCACGCCAGCGAGGTTAGTGGCATGCCTCCAGGCATGCCATCCAGCGCACGGCCCCAGCCCGTGCCTTGCAGAGCAGGCTAGTGGCATGCCCACCAGGCATGCCAACCAGCGCATGGCTCCAGCCCATGCCGTGCAGCCAGCACCTAAGCCACACGGCCAGACCATGACTGCACCACACCAGACCATGGCTCACCATCAGCAAGCCATGACCGAACCACTTGACCATGGACCAGCCCGAGACCACCATGCACCATCTTAGCCCACCATGGGCCATGCATGCAACGACTAGAAGGGGTCCATGGCCATTATCTCTTTGTTATTTTATTTATTTAATTTAATTACTTTCAAGGGACCTATTGGGGGTTTCCAAATTGTTTTGTTTATAAATAGAACATTATGCACTTGCTTAGGAATCTTTTGGCAAAACTCTAAGTGAGAGAACACTTGTTGAGAGATCATATTTTCGGTGCTTATGCACTTGGGCAATTTGGGTGCAATCCGTGAATCCCAAATTGATTTATCAATCTATGAGGTTTATTCATCTCTTGTGCAATTCGTGAATCAAGATTTGAATGTGTGTTTGAGTACTTTATTGTTCATTCAATTGCATTAGTGTTTACACATTGTTCTTGAGTGTTCATCTTTGTTCTTGAGGTTCTTCATCAAAATTGTTTCTCCAATCCATTTGATACAAGATTTCGACCAACACAAGTGTTAGTCAAACTTTCCATAGTTTGATTATTTCCTTGTGAAGCCATAGCCGAAATCTCCATTGGCATCTTAAATCTAATTCGGCAATACTTGCCTTACTTAGATTTGACCTAGCCGCCCCTCCTACCTTCCATAATTAGAGTTCCTACCATCTAGGAACCCTAATTGACCCAATCACTACCATAATCGGCCATAACCACTTTCCATTTGAATTCCCTAGAATTTAGGAAACTTTCCTAAATTCAAGTTCATTGGCCAATTCGGCCAACCCTAGCCGCCA
Source organism: Juglans mandshurica (assembly GCA_022457165.1). Classification (NCBI taxonomy): domain Eukaryota; kingdom Viridiplantae; phylum Streptophyta; class Magnoliopsida; order Fagales; family Juglandaceae; genus Juglans; species Juglans mandshurica. The sequence continues at coordinate 3,400,974 of CM039621.1, read as the reverse complement.
ACCACATTATCCATCTCCAAACCCTAGCAACTTTCATACTTTCCTAAACCCTAAAGCTAAGTGGCGCCAACCCTAGCATACCATAGTGCCGTGCATCATAGCCACTCTTAGCCATACAATCCTTGATCCAAGTTCTTACCCCATTGCCTCTTTAGCCTAAACACATAACCTCACCTTACCCAATTGGCCGGTGGACCATTTTGGGTTGAGAACCAAGCAAGAGAGGAACCAAGGTTCGGTCAACTCGAGACTTCATTGGCGTGGTGAACATAGTGTTTAGGGACTTGACCGAGGTCCCTAACATGGTATATGCGCATGTGAGCGTTGTGTTGTTTAGTTTCTTTCATTTGTGTACTGTTCAACTTTTGTTTTGACTTTTCTCTGTTGTGTTTTCCCTCCGAACTTATTTCTGTCGCACTTCTCAATTCACCTTCTCTGCTTAAGGAAAATTCTAAACGTAAACCTTATATTCTTGCATATTCACTTAAAAATATATTATTTTATCTTTTCATTCACGTAATAAAAATAATTCCAGACATATTTATAAGTAAAATATGATAAAAAGATAAAATGACATGTCTTTAAATATGTATATAGAGTGTGAAATTTATAGATAGTACTGCTCTTTATTAAATTGATTTACCATATGGTTGTTTATCGAGAAAGCAAACACATCTTATAGGATTTATAAGTGAAAAACAAATTAAATATTTTTTCTTTACCATCGTTATATATGGTTGTTTGGTCTTCGAGAGAACGTGAAAATATAAATGAAACGAAAATTTTGCCTATTAAACTGATAGTTTGTTTCAACCTTTATATTTGTTCCACTTTTGTTTTGACTTATCTCTCTTTTGTTTTTCCTTCGAGCTCCTTTCTATCGAACTTACGAGGTATCTTTGCTCGATCCCTCTTCTCTTTTTGATTAAATTGCTTTACCATATGCTTTTTATGGAGAAAACAAACACATTTTTTAGAATTATAAGTGAAAAGAAAGTGAAATACTTTATCTTTCTCGTCGTTATATATGGTTGTTTGGTTTTTGAGAAAATGTGTGAATAGAAATAAAACAACCAAACTTCTCTATCTTTAGTTTTTTGTTTCTACGAGTCTATTTCTCTGTTCCACTTCTATCTTGACTTCTCTATCTTTTGCTTTCCCTCCAAGCTCCTTTATGTTGCACTTTGGAGGTATCTTTGCTCGATCCCTCTTATCTCTTTGATTAAATTGCTCCATCTTATTATTTATGGAGAAAACAAGCACAGTTTGAATAATTTTTAAGTGAAAATTGTTGAGGATATCACTCCTCAATCAAAGTCTTTCCATATATGTCAAAGTTGATCAACGTGATTATATGAGATTGCTTTGTATATTGTTTCCTTTTCAATTATAAATTCATTGATTTGTATTAAAGCTATACAATCTGTAAAAGCATATAAATGAAAACATTCACCTCCTGACAAGTAAGGTGGATTTTCAAACATTATCATGGTATCAGAGCATACCTAGATTAACATCTTTCGATCCTCATGGGCCATGACCTCCGACTCTGCACCCCCCCTCCTTCCCTTCAACATCATGATCCACATGATCACCATCAAACTGTCATCATCCAACTACCTCTTATGGAAGAGCCAACTTCTTCCCCTTCTTGAGAGTCAAGATTTACTCGGTCATGTTGATGGCACCCTTGTGCCGCCACCTCAATTCGAACCTGCAAGCTCTTAGACACCATCCGACAAATACCTACGGCCTAGGGCCTAACTTCTCAAGCTTCTTCACCTCTCAAATGGCCCAAACTCTTCTCCCCTCTTTTGCAGATTTAATATCCAAGCATAGAGTTTTGAGATTTTCCAGAAATCTCTAGACTCATTTTCCTCATATGCTGAGGCTTTTACCGCCACCAAAAATTCCTCCCATCGTGGCGGCTTTTCCCGTAATCATTGAGGTCGCACCAATGGCCATGGCAGCGGCTCTTTCAACCGCGGACACGGATGCTCCAACTCGACTCAAGGGCGTCATCCTCCACGCTGCCAAATCTGTAGGATGGACGACCACTATGTTGATAGCTGCAACCAACGTTATGCTCGGAGTGAGCCCTCTGCTCAACTCGTCGAGGCTTTCACAAGCTCCTACTCCCTATCTGAAGATATGGACTCTGACTGGTTTGTGGATACAGGGGCCTCGGCCCATATGACCGTGGATTCACCTCAACTGGACCAGTCCACAAGTTACACAGGTAAGGATTGCGTAATTGTTGGGAATGGTGCGTCACTACCCATTACCCACACTGGTAACCTTTCTCCTACCCCGAATCTCCATCTTCTCAATATCCTAGTTGTTCCTTGCCTCACTAAAAATTTGTTGTCCATTAGTAAATTAACATTCGATTTTCCATTATCTGTTACATTTACTAATAATCCGTTCACTATTTAAAATCGCAAAACAAGAAGGGTGGTGGCAACCAGCAAGCATGATGGAGGCTTGTATGTGCTCGAGCGCGGCAATACCGCTTTTATTTCTATCCTTAAAAGTAAATCGCTTCATGCATCTTATGATTTATGGCATGCACAACTTGGACATGTCAGCCATTCTGTTATTTATCTCTTAAATAAAAAATGAAAACTTTATCTTACATCTTGCCTTCTCCTGCTTTATGTAACACATGTCAAATTGTAAAAAGTCATCGTTTGCCTTATCCTTGTAATGAACATAGGTCGTCTAATGTGCTAAATCTTATTCATTGCAATATATGGGCTCCCTCCCTGTCAAATCTAATTTGGGATTTGTTTATTATGTCATTTTTATTGATGACTATTCTCGCTTCACGTGGCTCTATCCTTTGAAATTAAAATCTGATTTTTATCATGTTTTTATTCAATTTCATAATTTTGTTGAAAATCAATATTCAGCTCGTATCAAGATTTTTCAAAGTGATGATGGTGCTGAATTTACTAGTAATTTCATTCAAGATCATCTTTGTTCTTCTGGCATTCACCATCAGCTTTCATGCCCATACACACCCGCCCAAAATGGTCGCGCAAAAAGAAAACATCACCATGTAACTGAGACATGATTAGCACTTCTTTTTTATTCTCACATTTCTCCTTGTTTTTGGATTGACGCTTTCAGCACTGCAGCTTACATCATCAACGCTTGCCCACACCGTTTCTTGGAGGTAAATCACATTTTGAGATTTTGTATGGTAACTCTCCAAATTGTGAAAACTTACATCCCTTTGGTTGCCGTGTTTATCCTTGCTTACATGATTATATGCCTAACAAACTTTCTCCTTGCAGCATTCCGTGCATTTTTTTGGGTTGCAATCCCTCTCACAAAGGTTTCGTTGCCTTGATCCCACCACATCTAGGCTCTACATCACTCGCCATGCTTAATTTGATGAAACTCATTTTCCTTCCCTTTCTACTTCTCATGCTCAATCCATATCCTCACTTCAATTTTCTAATTTCCTCGAACCCAATCTTCTCCATACAGACCTGCCTTCCTTTCCCTCCGAACCTCGTTCCCCACATATTACTCAATCTGGGTCTAGTTCGTGTATTATTTGTAATGATCCAGTGAATGAGTCCTTACAGGTCCATGATTCCCATGCAGGTTCCTCTTTGCAGCACTCGGCCCCTAGTCCATCTCCTCCTGAGTTCTGTGCAGATTCCACTCATGCTACAGTAGTTTCGTTAGGCTCTCATCCTATGCTTACGAGAGCTAATGCTGGTATTTTCAAGACTCGTCATCTGGCGCATCTTAGTTTCTTGGGCTTCTCTGGTCTTCTTCCTGCTCTTCTTGCATCAACAGAGCCTAAAGCATTCAAATATGTTGCTAAAAATCCAGTCTGGCTCATTGCCATGGATGAAGAAATTCACGCACTGAAGAGTAATCGTACCTGGATTTTGGTTCCTCAACCCACCAACACCAACATTTTGGGCTCTAAATGGTTTTTCCGGACCAAATACTTGCTCGATAGATCCATTGAGCGTCTCAAAGCCCGCCTTGTTGCCAAGGATTATACATAGGTACCTGGTCTTGACTTCACTAATACTTTTAATCCTATAATCAAGGCTACCACACTTTGTGTTGTGCTCTCTCTTTCCATGACACATAAATGACCCCTTCGCCAATTTGACGTCAAGAATGCGTTCCTCAATGACACTCTCACTGATCATGTTTATATGGAGCAGCCTCCAGGGTACATTGATCCTCACTTCCCAGATCACGTCTGCCAGTTGAAGAAAGCTCTTTATGGTCTCAAGTAAGCCTCTCATGCCTAGTTTCAGCGCTTCAGCTCTTTTCTTATTGACCTTAGTTTTTCTTACAGTCGTGCTGACATATCTCTTTTTGTCTTTCATAAGAAGTTGGATATTATTTACTTGCTTCTTTATATTGATGATATTATTATTACAGGCAACAATTCTTCCCTTCTTAACAGCTTCAATTGCAAATTCAACTCTGAGTTTGCCACTAAGGATTTGGGCTCCCTCAGTTACTTTCTTGATCTAGAAGCTTCCCCCACTTCTGATAGTCTCTCCATCAGTCAGCTCAAATATGCACGGGATATTCTCTCTCGAGCTCAGTTACTTGACAGTATGCATGTTCACACTTCCATGGTTGTTTCTCAGCATCTGTCTGCCGATGGTCCTCTGTTTTTTGACCCTACTCTCTACAGATCTCTTATTGGTGCGCTTTAGTACTTGACCATCACACCTCCCGATATTTCTCATGCTGTCAACTCTATTAGTCAATTTTTGCATGCTCCCACTAAAGATGACTTTTTGATTATTAAGCGTATCCTCCATTATGTTAAAGGCACCATTCAATTTGGCTTAACATTTCGATCATCTGTGTGGCGCCCTCGACCCCACGTGTTATTTTTGTGGAGTTTATGACACCAGGATGATGACCACACATATCACGCACCCCAGCGACCAGTGCTCAGAGTGTGTACAACATGCAATAAGTGTAAAATAATATACGCAACGGAGAAATAAAAAGGTCTTTCTTTATTAAGTACCAGAATTGTTCAAAAACAGTAAAATATCTTTACTAGAATTATACAGTCATCCGACAGATAAATTAAAGACATGAAATAATATAAGGGAAACAAATCTCATAACGCTGAACAATATCTCAGCAACTCAAGTCTCTGGTGGAGTTGGCCCCTTAAGTTCATTCTCGGGCTCTGCGTCAGACTCTACGGTACCATAAAACGGAACCGTAGGGTAAAACACCACAATGAGATTATGACATCTCAGCAAGTAATTAACTAAAATAACATCCAAGAGATTTAAAACACATTAATATAATCACACGTCTCCATATAGACAAATATGCGAAAAAACAAAACCACATTCATTTTTCTCAAAAATACACTTTTAATCAATCACGCCAAAAATCTCATTTGACCTAGTCATAACTATTAATTTAATTATGCATGCACCACGGTCTCCCCTATGGACCGTCCGCACACCCTGGCTTTCATCGTCACACCACGGGTAACGTCCATGCATGAGACTTCGTAACGAGCGATGCTAAGTTCCGCGCCGAGCGCATACATAGCCAAGCATCCTCTAACTTCGCCAGCCAAAAGGTTATGCAATAGGTACGAGAGCGTTATCGTTTCGTCAATTTCTGTCGTCGCCCTGCGACAACTCAGGGGACGTCACGTCAACCTGTTACGCTCCCGAGTCACCATACCGCATCACTGCTTGTCAAAAGAGTCATTTGAAGATGGACCATGCTACAGTCACTGCTCCCGGCTACCATTAGTTATAAGAATTTTTTTTTCTTTTTTATACTTATATTTGTTAACATTTTTTAATATTTTTTAAAAATTAAAAAAATTATAATATTATTAAAAAATACTTCTCTAATTACTAAATTAAAAAAATTTAAAATGACAGAATGGAGCGATAAAAGTAGTATTATCCTTTGAGACAACATTATTCATGCTTAAAACCCGAAGCTCCAAAAACCCTGAGAAGCTGCCAGACGAATACAGGTGAGATAAGCTACCGGGCTGTCTGAAATTACTGCTCGTCTTGCCCATTGACGTTGAAAAAAACCAAATGCAAAAGCCCATCGCTCGTCCCGTCCCCGAGTATTTGGTTCCAAACTAAGCGGCCGAGCTGTTGAAACCCTAGGTTCTGTGATTCCGTCCAAGCAGCCAGACGTCGGACGAAGCCACCGGCGATACTTCCGTCCAAGCGTTATTGGCGTCCCGAGCATAACTTGAATTCCCTCTTTCTTTCTTTACAAAGACCTCGCTCTCTCTCCTCTGCTTTCTTGCTCCGTGTTCAGAGTTTTGGGAGGGGTTACTTGCACGTAAACACTTTTGGTATCCGATTCTGTTTTTTGTTCAATCGGATTCGCTTTTGAAATAGAACCCAGATTCCAGTATCGGTATTTTTTTATTCTTTGACCAGATTTTGGATTCGGTGTTTGTGATTTTTGTATTTGGGATATCTCTTCGTTTGATTCGGATAGGAGTTTGTTCTGATATCTATATTAGCTTTTTTGACCCATCTCGAATTCTCTTCAATCACTGAGAGACTTTGGAGCCAAATAAGGAAGCGAAAGCAGGGGAGCTATACAAGGTTTGTATTGTGAAAGGTAGAAGAGAGACAGGGGAGAGGGATGGGCTTTTGGTATCTGTTTTTGTTTTTTTTGTTTTTCCTAAATAAATATGTGGCTGCCATGTAACAGGATCACGTCAAGGAGGCAAAGCTAGCGGGACATCAGGCGGTCGGTATCTTTACTCAATACAAATTTTAAAGTGAGAGTTTCTTTAGCCTTTTGAAAAGAACTTAAATTTAATAGCAAATATGGATGTTGTCTAAAGTCATGCTCAAGTCACACACAAATTTTACCAGTGACTTGCCAATTTATAACAAAACGTCTTTCTTCATTTAATCAGCTGTTTAGTGGCTGTAAGATTGTTTACGTTAATAAATTTCACGTGGGTATTTCATCAGAGTGGAGTTTGTTTGGCGCTAGGTGCATTTATGGAACTCACTTTAAACTTTTAAAATTACCCTTTTTGATCCTTCAATTACTGACTTTATTCACAAAATGAGAATTGATTAGAGCTAAGATATATCATGAACCTATTGAATTAAATAGCCCAAATCACTTTATTGTGTAATTTAATAGTTATGAGTGTACTTAGCAAAAAGAAAAGATAATAGTTATGAGTTAGTCAACAATCAGGATAATTTTGTTATTGTGATTGATATAAATCGATAAGCATCTTCTACCCCATCATCTAACAACAGAATGTGTTGTTTGCAGAGACTAGATTGTTAAAGAAACAAAGATGGCCAAGATTCATTTCACGAATTACTCTATCGAGTTTATCATGCCGCCTTCTTCTAATAATGTCAGAGATATTTCCATCAAAACCATCCCTTCTGCAACAAAGGTACTTTATAAGGCACCGTTCTGTTTCCTCAGTTATTCACATTATGTTTCTAGTTAACTCTCAGGTTTCTATTTTTCTTGTATAACCGATTTTTCTTTTTTCTATTATCAAAGAAGAAAATGATTTTTCTCTATGCTTCTAATGGACAGCCTGAGATCAAGAGGATTTTAGAACTAGTACACGGATGTGAAGTTGAAAAGGTACGGACGCTAAATATGAAAGGAAAGAAGAAGATGCTAGGGGGGCGCTTGGTTGCTGGACCAGATTACAAGAAGGCCTATGTAACTCTAAAGAATCCTTTATCTTTCTCACATTCCTATCCAGTCAATTTAGTTGAAGATGAGAGGAAGAGCATAAATGTGAAGTCAAAACTAAGCATCATTAAGGAGAGTGAGAAATCTCCCTCACTTTGACAGCAGGAGAGGTGCGCTGTGGCGCCTGAGAAGCAATCAAGTTAGAGAGGCTGCAGTGGCATGCATGCTGATCTACACAGTTGGGTTTCTGAGTTTTCATACAGCTCAAAGCATTTTCAGAGGTAGTTAGGCTCTTAAGGAAGATGTTTCTTCGGTTTTGTAGGGTAGATTACCCTTTTTACATTTTGGAAAAGGATAAATATCCATTATTTCTGCTTGATTACGCATGTGGAAGACAATAACGTCATTGCTCTAGACAATTATGATTTTCGGGAAAAAGATTTGCTTGTGTTGTCTACTTGAGACATCTCTTTCTATTAGAGTTATTCATGCTTGATTACTGTTATCAAAGAGACTGCGATTATTGCTTTGGCTGACAAGGATGGTTCTCGACTTTTTGTTTACACTTAAAATTTGAGTATGAAATTCATATGAAGTTTTCATTTATAATAATGATATATGAGTGTTTTATCATAAGAAGAGTGTGTTGATGTTCCCGTGGAAGTGGACGGAGAAGAATTTGGTTTCAAATATGAAAAATACATGTACGGACAAATAAAACTGGCATGCGCTAGAAGGAGGGCTCGAACCTCCGACCTTGTGGTTAACAGCCACACGCTCTAGCCAACTGAGCTATTCCAGCTATGGTTAGACAGAACGGAATGTATTTAGATAGCTCTTAAAAAGTTAGCAACCACTAAATTGGCTACAGAGTCTTTCTAATTTTCCTCGGCGCTGGGGTGGTACCAGCCTCATTGATCAACGCTTGGGAGCACCGTAGCAGTTTATTTTGGAGGACGGGTGGCGAGTCTCTCTAGGCCATGCCCGTCACAATCCTGACAGTGCGTAATACGCATTACAAAATGATGGTCTGATTGGAAGACGAGGCTTTGAGTCCAATTTCGACTCGAACTTAATCAAAGCCATACTCAGGATCAAAGAACTCACCAATCCATTCTACCGCCAGACATAAAGTTCGAATATGTTCGGATATACTCCTCCAGTTTCTTTTCTATCGTGTTGGGTGGTTTGAGTACTATCATATTTGTAAGAAGTGAGAACAATTGCAAGCATCTCGGGTTTCATTCTTGCAGTGGATCTCGGTTTTTGCCTAGAAATGAAGATCGACTATGGTAAATTCACTTCAGGTTAACATATCTCTTTCACGGTCAGTCAATGCAACTTTAAAGCTCCCCAAAGACTCCACATTTTCATTTACTCGTGATAAAATAAGACTCGACTCCGAAGGGAATGGAGTCGTAAAAGAGAGCACAAGGAAATGATTGCAACCATCCATCACTCACCGCGCTAAACCCAACAATATCTCCAATAAATATTCGTTCTATATGTTAATTGTATGAAATGGACATGCATTCGAATGAACTTATAAAAATGAACGACATGCTTGACAGACCCAACTGAAACATGGAATTGCAGATACCCATATGCTAGAAAAGCTGCAACAAAATTCAACCAAATTTCAATTTGAAATCCACATATATCATTATCTCATATATATCTAAGAGTGCTCCTGTACACACAAATCCTCATAATATTCAGTAGCTGATAATGTTGACAAATTATATATTAAGTTGCTAAATTATCTATTTGAATCTTCAATAAAATACATCTTAATGATAACCAAGTGGGGCTGGTGCCTCTCTCAATTCCTTTCCCTGAAAGTGAACATCCTGCAAAAAAATCCGCGGTCAAAATCCAAATACAATTAGTAGAATAAAAGACAAGCATCGAGATTAATTTTCTAAAAACAAATGAGAGCATGGTTAAAAGATAATAAATAAGTTACCACGAGACAACAACCCCACCCCAGACCGAACCTGCAATTTTTAAGTGAGCACTCAGAGCAGTTCAGCTAGCTAGTTACCTTTCCCTCTTTTAGCTATTTGTAGGTCAATTGAACTTGCTTTCAGTCAAACCTAGGTCAAGAAATCAGCGATGATTCGATATGCATCCAGGTCACAGGCTTTACATACGTTTCATTCCATATTTGTCATTTCTATTTGCTCATCTTATACGTGGAATATTATAAAATTACAGAGAAAGAGAGGTCCACTATATAAAATGTAGGTTATAGTAAAAAAATTAAGCGAGAAACAAAAATAAATATAAAAATAAAACAAAACAAAACAAAGAAACTAATTGAGAAACATCATTTTTGCCTCATTGACTGCGTGCCAATCCTATTACTTCAGAATAATTGCTGAGAGGCCTCAACTGAAAGATGCCACTAGATTTCCTAACTCCTAGAATGTTAGAGATGCTAATCAGAGTTGTGTGCAATTCAGTTCATAGAGTACAGGGGTTTTTGTTCCCTTAGAGACATGCTAAATGTGTGCACCAATGGCGTCCAGTCAAAAAAACTTTAAATAATCATAATCGTTTCTCAAAAATTAAAAAAAAAAAAAAACAGTTGAAAACATGCAGATAGTCAACCAGAGACAAGAAAAAAAATTTAACATTTAATGATGACCCGATAAAGGGCCGTTTATTATTAAAGTTCTAAATGCTGTATGAAATATATCCAGCAAAGAAAAGAACTGATATATAGGCACTATATAATGATGATTGTAATGACAAACTCAAAATTTGTGAGGTACAGAATTTTCTCGTAGTCCAAGTAGCAGCTACTAGTTATAATAATTCAAAAGAAAAAAAAAAGGTGGAAGTAAAGATGTGAAACACAATGCTACGACAATATGACTAGATCGAAAGTTTTACTTGTAGACATATTTGGATGCAAAAAAATATGTTCCAAAAGAAACTCTTTTAAGTAATATTAGAGTATGACTAGATTTTGGAACAGATTAAATTTGCATCAATAAAATTTCATCGTAATTTTTTTTAATAAGTACATTTCCTCGTCATTTTATCACTGAAACAGTGATTGATTTCCAAAAGTGCTATGTAACATCAAGTAATGGACATGTATAGACTGGAAAATTAAACGTTATGACATTTTAGGTAACTAGATACATTCAGAAAGATAAATATGAGTATGCAATGTTGTTAACAAGTAAAGAGCATGATCAAGGAAAAGGCAACCAGTACTCACAGCAGCAAAATGGTTAACATCCCGATGGTGAGCTTCATCAGCACGGATGACAGTTATAACATCTTTTAGAGTTGAATCCTTGGGCAGCCTCCAGTAGTCTATAGCAATAGCAGGAGCTGGAACATTTTCAATATTACCATCCTCAATATCCTTCAGATACTCTGTATACGAGTGTATAGCCTCCTCCTCCAGGTAACCAACAATTCTATGGGCTAGTTTTGGTGAGAGTATATAAACAACAAAGAAGGAATTGAAGAAAACTCCCTGCACAGTAAGGACCAGCAGCCTTTCATACCATTTGGGTTTAACAAGTTCCACCATGGTCATTAGGTGCATCCTCTCGTTCTCTGCTTCTTCAAGCAGAGCTTTGACCCAACCACCACTATGCTGGAACTTGCGGAGAGACCTTAGGTGCAGCAGCATTCCTCCAACCATACCAGGAACAGCTGCCACCGTTTCCAGCATCATTGCACGGCACCCATATCGTCTCTGCAAAAAATATTACAAACCGAAATCAAATTCACATATATTTTGGCAGCAACATCAAGAACCAATAAAGGTTGCCAGCAGATGCTGTCAGCATAAAAGAGCAGTTGAACTTCTTCATATTGGCATATTTATTGAAAAGTAGAGATATCTGACACAAAATTAGTTCTTTCAACAATTTTTTTTAAAAATTTAGTTTTTAAATATATTCTTTATTTTAGAAGGAATAGAATTGAGTGAATATTATTGTTAATTATTGAGTAATATGCTATTCCCAGCAGGAAAAGAATTTTTGGAGAAATTATTCTTCACCTTTGAGGATAAGTACAGATAAAGTAATCAAGCGAATAGAATGGCTATTTGACAGTAGAGATATAAATGAGCACCTAAAGTTAATGAGAACAAGCAACTAAAAGAAACCTTAACGAACTTTCATGACAAAATGAACAGCTCAAACTGAAGAGTGAAGAGTGCAAGCAAAAGTTTATAATATAATAAAAAAAATAGAGGTCTATCATCGTTTACACAATTTTCTAAAGTTATGTGACTGCAAGAAGAAGGTACAGGGTGAGACATTTTCTTCATATATAAACATCCAGCCACTTAATTAAGAAAAATATCCAGCTCTATTGATGACCAGAACCAACAAATGAAAAGGCCGACTTACCTGGAAAAATATATCCGTTGGAATTCTAAGAATTTTCACCGTCCTGTAAGCAAATTTGTCCAAAAAAGCCTTTGGCACGTGGTGTTTTTTCAAATCTATTGACAAGTCTGCCTCATAAGAGTCCCATGGCTACAACAAAAATGAAGTAACAATTAGTACGTAGACACTAAAGAAAACTTTCCGAGAGTTTTGTCACATAAACTCACGAGATAGGCACTGGTAAAATAATACACAAAGTGGTTGATGAGTATCCTTTAGTTCTTACTCAGACTAAAGTGTACTGATACACCTACAAGTGAGTTGATCGTTTTCCGTTCTAATATCTCATGGCAATTGGAGTAGGAGAGACAAATAAAAAACAGAACAAGTGTCCGTGATAATTCACCGGAATTCAATACCAAAAGCGCATAAAACCATCTAACAGTCGCACATACACAACAAGAATATAGAGCAGCAAATGAACACCGAAACTTATCATAAATTTAACTTAGGACAAGAACGACTGAAATAGTAAGAGGTATACACTGAAAACATCGATTCAATCTTTAAAGATCGATGAGAATGCCGTTACCATGAAACAATTCCAAGGCCAGTCAGTCCCATCCTCTCTCTTGATTTTCTGCCGCGACGTCCCCCAGTAGCTCGACACCACCGCGGCCTTGTCGCTCTTCTCCGATTCCACTCCTTCCTCTCTGTCTATCTCCTTCTTCTCCGCCAAAGTGGTGGTCGTGGGACCCGGCGTCACCGAGCTTATCATTCTGGTCCGGTAAAGGCCACCAAGTGCACTCGCACTCTGGTGGTTCCTCGCCAGTCCCACGGTCTCCAACGGATTCACCCTCGAGGCCGTCGAAATGCCACGGCGGCTGTGGTTACAGCCGTCGATGAGGCCTCGCATCAAACTCCTCGCCACGAACCGGTTCATCTTTGGCCAACAAGGAAACGGAAGGTTCCGGAAAACGATATTTCTGCGAGAGACGGTTTTTCTCGTTTTGCAATTTTTTGGTGTACGATTGCGTTGAGAGATCGGGTTTTGTCGTGGGAGAAGGGTTGGCGTTTGCGAGAAGACTTGAGTAAGAGCGGGGAAGTCGGAGAGAAAGATGAGGGGTTATGATCCTGTGTTCCGCGATCTGTAGGTGTGATTCTAGTGATGTGCTTTATTGGCCGTTACTTGAGATTCAAGGAAGATTTGGACGGCCAGGATAATGGGTAACTTGGAGGGAAATTGTATGGTAAAATTAAGAAGTTTAGAATAAAAGCGTTGCCAGGGACTCGGGGCGGTTACAACCGAGAAAGATTCTCCGAGGAAGCTAAAATGTACCTTCGTTCTCCTTTGGTCGTATTTTGACCGTAATGTGTCGCTATGCATCGGACACGAGGATTAGGCAGGTTTGGGGCATAAAATAAAACACAAAATTCTCATCTCATCTCATCTCATCATTACACATTTTTCAAATTCTCATACAAAATATAATAAACAATTCAACTTTTTCAAATCCCAATACACCTTTTTCAAATCCCAAAACAATAATAATATTAAAACTTAATATTTTAAACTTTAAAACAAAACACAAAATTCTCATCCCACCCCCAAACCTATCCTAAAAAGAAGAGTATTGATATTCACATAATATATTTTATAATAATATTGAGAGAAAAAAAGATATTTATAATTGTGAATTGTATAACTGCTACGTAATCATTTTGAAAAAAGTGAATAAAACATGAGATCTACATGAAAAAAATTATTTTTTTAATAGTGGATTCTTCTTTTTTTCAAAGTGATTATGCGACAGTTATATACTTTATGGTTGTATGTAGAATTACTTATATTTATATAATATATTTTATAAAAAAAAGATTTTAATAATTGATATTATTTTTATAAGTTAATTTATAAAATAATATTTTTTTAAAAATATTTGAAAAACGCTGGAGCTCCCGCTGGGGGCTCCTGCTGGGAGCTCCCGCTGGAGCTCTAGTGTATTTTTTTATGTGTATTTTTTAATTTTTTTTTATGTAGATGTTTTTAATGATTTTAAATATTTTTAAAAAATAAAAAAAATTATAATATTATTAAATAATACTTGCTTAATCACAAAGTAAAATATAACTTCATGATTTTTTATTTTACTTCATGATTAATAAAGTATTTTTTAATAATTTTTTTTACTTCTTAATTAAAAAAGTGTTTTTAATAATGTTCTAAATTTATTTTATTTTTTAAAAAATATTAAAAACAATAACTTTAAAAATAACTTTAAAAAAAACACATATAAAAATATACTACAGCCTCAGCGGAGCCCCAGCGGGGTGTAGCACGATCCAAAATATTTTTGTGTAAACGTTATAAAAAATATTTATATTTATTATTTTTGTAAGAAGAGGAAATCGCTTACGCGTCAAAGCCGTCGTGGACTTGGCAATACACTTTTAGTTCCCGCGGTCACGCGTCGTGGTCGGCCCGTAAGGTGTAATAAATGAAAAGTCAAACCAACCATTCAATGGAATTGACATTTTGCACTCATCATTAAAATCTAACAGGAGATTGTACAAGTTACGTAGCTTCGTTTGTTTTCGAGATAAAATCAACTGAGATTTTTTAAGATATACGTAAATAATATTAAGATATATGAAGTGAGATGAGATGATATTATTCTATTAAAATGTGTTTGTTTATAAAGATAAGATAAAAATATATTGATTTTTTTTTATAATATTTGATAAAGAAGAAAAGCTGAGCCCACTCTTTTTGTTTTAGTAAATATTTTATGAATCAGTATTTGAAAAACTAGAATCCACTAATATCAACTCTCAAGTACGAGACAAATGGTATTTGAATAATTAAGGATACGAGCTAGGGGTGGGCAACGGGGTCTCGCTCCCACATGGGTGGGCGGGCTAACTCGCTCCGTCCATGCAGGGGCGAGGTCCCCCGCCCCGCATAAAGAGGGCCTAGCGGGGCCGAGAGGCGGAATGATTCCAGCGAGATCCCGCCCCCGCTCATATCCTTAATACGAGACAAGCAAACAACATATAGCTAAAAGCACATTTTCCACTGGCAAGTTTTGTTGCCAAAAGATGAACACGAGAAATAAAGGAAAGGCTTTATTGGCAGCTTTTTGTGTATAGTACAGTTAATGAACAATGATAAAATAATTAGAGATGAACTGAGATTAAAAAATATGAGATAAAAAATGAGTGTTTGTTTCCAGAGAATGTATGATCGTACAAAACTTGAGTAAATATTTTTAAAGTTTTGTATTTCATCTCTAAAAGTAAACGAGGTGTTAAAT
Source organism: Juglans mandshurica (assembly GCA_022457165.1). Classification (NCBI taxonomy): domain Eukaryota; kingdom Viridiplantae; phylum Streptophyta; class Magnoliopsida; order Fagales; family Juglandaceae; genus Juglans; species Juglans mandshurica. The sequence goes on along the minus strand of CM039621.1, from coordinate 3,385,610 downwards.
GTTAATTTTTTGTAATTTGGGCATGCAATGAATAAAAAATATAATTTTTCTTTATTAATTACCTTATAAGTGAAGGTGGAAGCCAAGGAAATAAATAAAAAATAAGAACAATAACCATATAGTGAGGCTTCTTTAGTAGGAAATAAATAAAATAAAAATTATATTTATAAGTTGGTCTTAATAACATACATTCTATGTTGTTTATATAACATGATTTTATTTATAATTAAATATAATTTTAAAAAATCTTCATAAATAAAATATTATTATATCAACAATATGAAAAATATATACGTCGCACTTTGAAACTATAATAATTTCAAATAAAACTGGTTTAAACATATAGGACGAGCAACAACTTAAAAGAACATACAAGTGGCCATGATGCATTTTAGTACGCAGGTAGGAAAATTAAATGAATTTGTCAAAACTCATTGCTGGTTTGATTATACAAAACAAACTATCTCATCTCCTAATCTAATATAATAATTACAAAATTTTCAAACTCTCACACAAAATATAATAAATAATTTAATTTTTCAAATCTAAAAATAAAAATTATATTATAATAATATTTTATTCAACTTTTAATTTTTTTTCTCATCTCACTTGTGTAATCAAACGATACATAAATAAATAAAAACTATCAACTATGTACGGATGAAAAATATATTAAAAAATATTTTTTTAATAAGGGAGGTGGGGGTTCGAATCTAGATTTTTCATTTGAAGAACCGGGCTATATTTCATCAGAGCATCGTACTCTTGGTAAAAAAATGTTTGTTTTGAACAGGCTTAGGCTGCGTTTGAATGTTGAACTGAGTTGAGTTGAGATGATAAAATATTGTTATAATATTATAATTATTTTATAATTTGAAAAATTTGAATTATTTCTTATATCTTGTATTGACATTTGAAAAAATTGTAATAATGAATTAAGATGAATTGATATGAGTTTGGTAACTAAACGTACTCTAAATTGGTGTTATCTACAACCCATTTAAATTAATTAAAAGTAGACTTTTACCTATAAAATTTCAAAATTTAAATCCTCCAACCTTAGGATTCAACAAATCATATGTCATATTCACCGTGTGCATTGGAATGTGGATGTAAATTTATCTTTAAGGAACTTAGCCGAGTCCAATGTGTAAAACTTAGATGTTGAGATTAATCTAAATTGATCTGTGAATAGTAATATTTTGCGAATCTCATTAAGATGTGTTTGAATGTAAATACTAATAAGTTGAAATACATATTTAAATGTATGAAATAGATTAAGATATATTTAACTTTTTTATAAAATATTAAAATAATAATAAATATCATAAATAATTAGTTTGAGATAAATTGAGTTACACGTGCTTATACTTTAATATCAAATCTAGCATGAAGATATACTAATATATTTAAAACGTCAAAATTGCCAGCAACGTGTTTGAATTTACTACTAAACAACTTTCAGCAGTGTCATAACGTTTGAGCTTACAGTTGGGCTTCCCATCCCGATGTTTTCGGCCCACGATTCGACCTTCACCATGCACCAAGTCTGAACTCCACCAGCTCATCTGCGTTTCGGTTCCTACCTTTTTTATTTTAAGTCGGGACTGCTTTGATTCGAGGTGAGATAGTTTTAAATGAATTAAATATAATATTATTTTTAATATTATTATTATTTTAAAATTTTAAAAATAGTTAGATTATTTATTATTTAGAAGGATAATACTATTTAATCCTGTGATTTTGTCCCTTCAATTTCATCTCTCGGGTATTTGTTTTTTTTAATGGTTAAAGAAATGGTTACTAGTAGATAATACTTTATATTTTCTTTATATTTTATTATCTCATTGTAACATTTAATTCATAAATTTTAGAATTTTCTTATCCAATACTTGCCTCATCTATTTATTATTATAAAGGGAGGAAGATGGGATTGAACAATTGTTGTATGTCTAATTTGAATCGAGATCTTCTGTACTTAATACACAATTAATATAAGTAGATTTCATCAAATCTCAATAAACGATAAAGATTTTATCAAATCAAGCTCAAGGTTTTGAAATTGAGTTACGCTACTACGTCCGAAGCATTTGACCAATAGTATTTTACTTATTTATTATTTTTGAGTAATGAAATCGACCTAATACATTTTACAATATATCTCATAACATTTATAAAAATATCTCTCATTTTTAAATATTACTTTATAAAATATTGTAAAAAGTGATATATATTTATTAATTTTCTATTATAAAATTTATGATATTAGATATTCAGTACATTGAATTCAGAGTCTAATCATTAAGTTCGATAATAAAAATATTTTATTTTATCTTATCATTATAATTTTTTTAAATTTTTATATAAAATATAATAAAAAATTTAACTTTTAAAAGATAATAATATTAAAAAATAATAATTTATTTAATTTTAACTTTCATTTTAACTCATCATCCAATCGGATCATCTCGTTTCAACTTACCCTCCAAACCGCGTATTTTCATACGAATCTTCGTCCGACGATCGTGGTTCTATGACATAAGCTGACGACGAGTCGACGACCAATAGTTTTGACGCCGATTCAACACGGTATAAAATAATAATAATAATGGTATAAACGGCAACGGTGTAGATCGCGGATGAGATACGGGGATTTCGTTGCACGGACGGTTAAGATCTTGTAGAATTAATTTTCACCAGGAAAAAGAATTGAAGAAAATAAAAAATTAAAAGAAAAAAGAAAAGAAAAAGAGCAGACCCACTTTCCTTCGACCTTCATTCGGCTGAACGAAGAAGTTCCATATGGCTCGGCCAGCAGTGCACATCCATTAGAATTGACTTCCGAATCTTCCATCCCGAGCAAACTTCATATTACCACCGGCACCGTGTCGTCCATTTTACTTCATCACGTCATTTGAAACGCTGACCTGAAAGAAGCCTCTCACAAATTTTTAGCATTTTCATCCGACTCCATGCTTTGTTACTCTGGTCTCTGATTCATCAACTCTTCCTCATGGCGGAGCGTGGATTGTACGGCCTTGCTCCTCAACTTGGTCAGATTCCTAACACAAACTCTCTCTCAGTTCTCTTTATTTATTTTTAATTAATTTTATTATTTCGGTAGTTTCTCATGTAGAATTTCGGGGAATTTTAGTCTATGCCTTTTTAGATTTCTAGGGTTTTATGTGTTATTTTCCAGCGGAAATAATTAATTATTTTATTTTGGTTGGAGCCACTGGAGGTTTGTTACGGTCTGTTTGAATACTTGGAAAAAGCCTGAAAAAACGACGGAATTATAATGAGAATTTTATTTATAATTTGATGTTTCGACTTTCGAGTCTTAAACACTCATTTTCTTGGCTCAGCTAAGCTGGTTGGTACCGGGAGAATAGTGTCTTCGGATTAGTTCGTCGAAGCTGGTTACTAATTTATTATAAAGTTATTTTGTCTATGTTTTATGTTTCCGCAGCCACAGAAATGTTCCAAACTCTCATTTGTAAAACAAAAGCTAGTGGAAGAGTTAAAAGTATGGAGGTGTACTGATGTATTTTCACTAAGCGTCTTGTTGGTATGAATTGACCGTTCGGTACTTATTTATACCATAAAGTCACTCTCAACGTTTCTTAACCTATTTGTATGCGTGAGCTAGGGAGCTTTCTTGCTCTCTGTTGCCTGCTCTTTGATGTACTTGGTCTTAGATACACGCACATATACTGCCAAAGGTTCTTATATAATTGACCTCTCTGTCAATAGATGACTATCCTTCGCATTTTCCTTTCATTACCAATTTACAATGTCCCATGGTTTGTTTCTCTCAACTTTAGCTCCAGAGTACATTTTTACTGATTTGACAGTCTGATTTTTTGTGTGCAGATATTCAACAAATACTAGCAGAAGCCCAGCATCGGTGGTTGCGGCCTGCTGAAATTTGTGAAATTCTTCGTAATTATAAGAAGTTTCAGATTGCACCAGAGCCTCCGAACAGGCCCCCAAGTATGATTCTAGCAGATATTACCAAAACGAAAAATAATTAAACCTAGTCATCAGATATTTACCAAAATACTACCGAACACCACACATTCATACATTACAATTGCATTTGGTGTCAAACCCAGTCCCCAGATACAATATTTTGCCCTATATATGCTCGAAAATGGAAAATATCAGAGAAATTATAAAAAAGAGGGGAGAGTAAGGTTTCTAAAATACTTGGACCCCAAACTTGGTAAATCCATAAGAAAGATGCTTAGCAAATTCTTTACACACGTAAAATGGGGGGACATTTGGGATGCTGCTTCCCTCCCCCACCATATGCAAGGCATTACAAGTTTTTTTTTTTTGTTTGAAAAAAGTGCTTCTAGGATTATTTAAATCCAATCCATGAAAGTGTTGCATCGATTATTTTACTGATAAAAACTGTGCTTCTTGAATTAATTTGAAGTTTCTCAGTTTCTGTGCTGTAACTGTTTTGACATTCGAAATATATATTTTTTTGGTTTTACCAAATGTCTTTCTTGCCATTAAAATTTGTTTTTAATGTTATTAGTCTTATACTGTCCCTGAAATCAGAATATATATTGTCTGAAATTCTCCAATCATGGGATGATTTGTTGTTCAGTTTTTTGGTTGGTATGTGACAATGTTGTCTCCTATCAAAAGAAGATCGTATCATCTTTTTGCTTCAATCTTAATTGGATAACTTGACACATATTCCACCATGCCAGGTGGTTCTCTTTTTCTCTTTGATAGGAAGGTGTTGAGATACTTTAGAAAGGATGGACATAATTGGAGGAAGAAAAAAGATGGAAAGACCGTGAAGGAGGCTCATGAGAAGCTGAAGGTAAGTTTGCAAAACAGTCATTATGGGTAGAGTGAGTTACTCATATCTCTTGTTCCGAGATTTGTTTGATGAAAATAATAGTTCTTCATGAATTATATTAAATTTTCCCAAGCGTCTGATAGGTAACATTCTTCAAGCACTTTTAGGTTGGTAGTGTTGATGTGCTACACTGCTATTACGCTCATGGGGAAGAGAACGAAAAGTTTCAAAGGCGCAGCTATTGGTTACTTGAACAGTAAGTATGAACCAACTTATTTCACCTTAAAAAAAACGATTCCTTTTAGAGTCATATACTTTTCACTTTTGAAAATACATATTTTCTCGTCATCAAGGCAAAACTTGCTAGTAATGTATTTTCTTCAGCTGTGAGGATGTCTTGCCCTTTTAGAGCCTTTACCTGGATAAGAGTGCTCCTTCTCCTTGGTACTTTTTTCTTATTCACCAAGGGCGGGAGATTAGTTGGAGGGCCTCATCAACATGTGCACATTAGAGCTATAGTAGTATCCATGTTCCATTAGAGCTATGGACTGCTCTTGTATGCTCCCTGCGTATTTGGGTTGTGTCTTTGCACTTATCGATAAATATTTCTTATAAAAAAAAAAAAAACTTTCTGGACTGATGGCCCTTACTGTAGGCTTTCGTAAAGGCTGCCTATGAAGTGTTGAAGGTGGGTGGTTTGAGGGCGAAGTTAGGTGTTCTTACTCATTCTACGTTGTGATATTTACTTTATGATAATGACATGGTTGTTTGTGAGATTGTTGCAAGGCCTGAATTAGCATGTGCTTAAGGATTGAATGACAAGGGTTGAGTTTTATCTTGTAATGCATAAGGAACTTGTGTTTCTGCTTTTACTTATTTACTGCTGCTTCTTACATTTTCTTATTTCAACATAATTTCTTCTTTCTTTCCCTTTCACCTTTGTCTCCCAGTTCCTCCTTTCAACATAGTTTTTATTAATGTGGAATTATTAGATGTGTGAAATTGGTATACTTGATAAACATTATGTTTTATGGAATGATTAAAATTCTACAATTTCGGGTTTGTTTTTCTTTTTGGTTCTCCTGAGCTTGCTGATTTCTTTTTTGATACGCAAAAATATTATTGATAGAGCTAGTCAAATGCCCAAGTACACAGGATCTTGAGCTTGTTGATTCTTGCAGGGATTTGATGCACATCGTTTTTGTCCACTACCTGGAAGTTAAGGTAATTCTTATCACTATTTGTTGTCATCCTTCCATTTTTTTTTGTTGCTGCTAGGGGGGGGGGGGGGGGGGGGGGGGGCAGTGGGCTGCTCCCACTCTCACGTGCTCTCATGATTTGAGTGCAGATCTGTGGATACATTTTGCTGGAATGCAGACCTGTCCACACTCTGCTCTACTTGGGTTATTTCCAGTCAAAATAAGTCAAAAACCTGTTTGGTGGGGTTTCAAGTCCAAGCACTCATCATTAGAAAGCCACATAGGCTAAATCAATTCAGTGATCTCATTAGATTTTAATGGCCTAAATTAAATGTACATGATTTTCTTGTTTCTTTTATAGCAAACTAGATAGGTTTTATCTCTAGTATACTACCTTGTGTACTTGGGCTTTGCCTATTCCTATTAGTACTACCGTTTACTTATCAAAAAAAATAAAATTCAGTGATCTCATTAGCTGCTAAATCTTACCATTTTATGCCACATACATTAAGTGTGTGCCGCTCATGCACATATTTGTGGACATTATTTCATGTTAACATATTACAAATATTAAAAACATTGCCTCGTCAAAAAACAAATATTAAAATAGGGACCATTGCCTGGTGCAACGGTAAAGTCCTTGGCCCCGTTTGGATTCGGAAAGTGTTTCATCTCATCTCATCTCATTATTACAACTTTCCCAAATTCTCACACAAAATATAATAAACAATTAAACTTTTTCAAATCCCAAAACAATAATAATATTAAAAATTATATTCTAACAATATTTTTTTCAACTTTCATATTTCATCTAAAACCATCTCATCTCATTTCTGAATTCAAACAAGCCCTTAGGCTACCAATCACAAGTGTGTAAATTCAAGTATTGAGAGTAGGCCTTCCACGTAGGGGGGAAAAAAAGAAAACAAATATTCTTGAGGATAGGATTATATCCTAGTCACCCCTCCCAAGAGTCGCACATAGGTGCGACCAGGACTGGATGTTGACCCTTTTATATTACACTTGTATATGTTTTAGCTATTTTTAACACTGCTTTAGAGGTTCTGCTTTTGAGACAATTTAAGAATCAACACTCCGTGGCAAGTATATTTAGGTATATGCAAAAATGCAAATACAAAGTTTAATAAACAGGCAAGTGTTTTTCTGTAGCTAGCTTTGAGCATGTAACTTTTCAAAAAACTTTTCATTTGTAAGAGGGCCCATATCCTAGCTCTTCATACTATGACAGTAGGATTCCAGTAGGTCTAGTTTTTTTTGTTCCTTGGCAAGGTATTACATTTCGAAGTTTTGTGGAAACAGTATCAGTATCATGTATATATTTTTGCTAAGGAATCTGTGCATTCTTGTCGTTTGGATTACTTTTCCCATCAGGGTAATAGGACAAATATTGGAGGCATTAGAGAAAGTGATGAGCTTGCATCAGATTTCCAAAAGGGCAGCCCTTTGAGTTCTGACTTTCCCACAAACCATAAAGGAGCACCTAGTGGAAATACTGATTCACCAAGCCCAAGCAGTTCTCTAACATCGCTATGTGAAGATGCTGATTCTGGTATTTTTTGCCTCTGATCTTGGTTCTAGAGGTCACCCTTTTGACCGAACCATGACATACTGAAAATCTACATACTCTATACCATGCATGTCAATGCCTGTTATAATTTTTGTGAGATTTAATGCAGAGGATAGTTACCAAGCAAGTTCAGGATCTCGCTCATTTCTTGAGTCACCGATGCAGAATGGTCCTCTGACGGATAGGATGGATGCTGGTGCCTTGAGTTCTTATTTTTTGTATCCCCCTGCAGGTAAATGTGTTGTTTCTGTGTCTTTCTTTCTTTACATGTTCATATCCATTCATACAATTTACTCATTCCACGAGCTTTTAAATGAAGTTAACCTGATTGTATACTCGAAACTTTCACCAGATAGTCGTGGTCTGTCATCAATTCCTGGTGGAAATTATAGTGGACCTAGTGATAGTGATAATGTTACTTGTGTGACTGGTTCTCAAGAGGCAATTGATTTGGCATCCTGGAAAGAAGTCTTGGAACACTCTACAAGAGGATTCCATTCTTCTGTATCTTCTCATGAATCATTGACTGCCCTCCAATCTGCCTCAACTGGAATTGTTCTTGGCGAAGAAGATTTGACTCAAGGTCAATATTTAACAGGTGGGAGTGTTCTGAAGGAAGAGGTTCAAAATCTTGAGCCAATGCACTCAAATTGGCAGGTAATGACTATCCTAATCCCTTACCCCTTTGTTCACACCCATGTTAATCTACTGCTGCTTTACATGTCCTTGGATGTGTTGGCTGCTGAACCGAACTTTCCAATGGGTTCATGGTTTAGACTGAGGGATGTTGATTCAGTCATTGAATGATAACTAAGGCCAAAAGCAGCTCTTTTAAGATCACCCGTACTTGGTTTTAGTGACCACTAATGCAAACCTGTTAGATATAGATATTTTGTCCTAGTATTTAAAGCATTAGTTTGCTCACTATCTTAGTCATTGTTTTGTTTGATTTTCTTTTGTTTTTTTTTCTACGGGGAGGATGAGGGAACTTTTTTTGCTTTCATTTTAATTCTGCATGCATGACATATGTAGAAAATCTTTTGTTCCTCTGTTTTAATGCTTCTTAAGTTCATTTCTTTATTCTCATGTTCTGATCTTAGATTCTTTTATGCAGACTTCTTTTGGCATTAATTCAGTACAGTTGCCCACATGGCCTATGGACCAGTCATCAAATCTGGACTTGGCATATGATCTTGGAATGACAATATTTGAGCCTAAAATTCATGATATGGATGTGAGAAATGCTTCGGAGCTGTTTACTACTCATCCAATTCTGCAAAGTGAACAGAATAAACAGTTTACAAATTATGAACCTCAGTTTCCAATAAATTCAAATTCCAAAACTGATATGCCCATTGAAGGAAATAGTAACTATGCTTTGACTCTAAAGAAATCATTATTAGATGGAGAAGAGAGCTTGAAGAAAGTTGATAGCTTTTCTCGATGGGCTACAAAAGAACTTGGAGATGTTGATGATTTGCATTTGCAGAGCTCGTCTGGTATATCATGGAGCACCGACGAATGTGGAAATGTAGTGGATGATTCCTCATTGAGTCCCTCTATTTCTCAAGACCAGCTTTTTAGTATTTTAGATTTTTCACCGAAATGGGCTTACACAGACTCAGAAACTGAGGTAATGAATATATATTAAGATATTATCCCTGCAAATTAAAGAGAAAAAGAAGAAGAAGAAGAAGAAAGGCCATCAACCCAAATTCTAAAATACTGTTTTTGCACTGTGATCTTACCTGCCTTACTGTTTGTGTGTTTTGTGTGTAGATTCTATATATATATGTTCGGTCCTCCTTTCTGACTAAGTGGTAAACAACTTTCTAGTTTTAACGAAAGAAAAGAAAGAAAATGTAAACAATCTGCTAGATAAGGCTGAATCGTACAGGGCAGTCTGTAACTTCATATAGCTCATGTATTTTTATGTTCTTATTGTTTTGCTAATCTGTGCATTCTTCTTATTCTGCTTTTTCCTGCTCAAGTAAATTGCTTTTGTAATTTTCCAATTAGTTCTACCGCTTTTCTTCCTGACTTTTTCACAAGTCAAGTTTATTGTGCAGTGTTACTTTTTTCCAAGTTCTGAATTTGTGTATTTTACCATCTTTATTGAATTATGCCAGTGTACTGTTAAAGCAAAATACTGATCTGCTTCTTATTTCTTCTCAATTTGTGTATCAAAACAGGTTCTGATAATTGGAACATTCTTTAAGAGTCTACCTGAGGTTACAAAATGTGATTGGTCTTGCATGTTTGGCGAACTGGAGGTTGCTGCAGAAGTTTTAGCCAATGGGGTTCTTTGCTGCCGAGCTCCACCTCACTCTGTTGGACAAGTCCCTTTTTATGTAACTTGTTCCAACAGGTTAGCTTGTAGTGAAGTGCGAGAATTTGACTATCGAGTGGGATCTGTTAAAGGTATAGACATTGCTGTTATCTACAGCGGTGCTGCAAATGAAATGCGTCTTCATTTGCAACTTGAGAGGTTACTGTCTCTGTCTGTCACTCCTCCAAGTCACTTAGAAAGTGTTACTGTGAAACGAGAGTTAATCAGTAAGATTATTTCATTGAAGGAGGAAGAGGAATATTACCAGATGGTAGAGCCAGTCTTGCAGAAGGATTTATCCCAGCATGAAATGAAGGAGCTTTTCCTTAAAATGTTGGTAAAAGAGAAGTTGTACTCATGGCTCCTTCGTAAAGTATCTGAAGCTGGTAAAGGGCCAAGTATATTGGATGATGACGGGCAAGGTGTGATACATTTAGCAGCTGCCCTTGGTTATGATTGGGCCATAAAACCAATTTTGACAGCAGAAGTCAGTATCAATTTCCGGGACGTAAATGGATGGACAGCTCTTCATTGGGCTGCATTTTGTGGCAGGCAAGATCCTCGGAACTTGATATCTTATTTTTATATTCTTCTAAATTTTACTGAGCCTAGGTTATATTCTCTATTACTAAATTCAACCTAGGGATTTTGAGTTAGAGCCTAGCCTTCCCTACCCTGAGCCATTTTAGACTTGGGAAATGCAACTCCACAAAGTTTTTTCGCATATATAGTCTGCATTACAGATGTAGAGGCCATCTAAGAGCTTGTAGCTTGTGCAAGATGTCTATTAAAGATTCTCCCTCTCTTGCCCTTTGTGTAATCCCATTATGTAACTAAAATGCCCTACCATACATATGGTTAGGAAAGCCTTGTTTACTTTTATATTCGACCTTTCAAGCTTTAAGTTTCTCATTAGTTTTTACTTGCTAAAAATAGTCTCTCATTGGTTTTCTTCGTTCATGTGCGGATAACCTGCACACAAATTTTTACTAATTTTGTTTTTGTTGCTTGTGTTGGGTTGAATTGCAATTTGTATCAGCTACTGTGAAATCTGTATCATGTACAAAGCAACTAATATTTCACTTATTTTTTCCATACTCGTGTCCTTGTTAAATTCAGAGAGCAGACAGTAGCATTCCTTGTCTCTCTGGGTGCAGTTCCTGGAGCATTGACAGATCCATCGCCCGAATTCCCATTGGGTAGAACACCTGCAGACCTGGCATCTGGAAAAGGACACAAAGGAATCTCTGGTTTTCTTGCCGAGTCTTCCTTGACAAGCTACCTCAAGTCCCTAACGGTGAATGATAAAAAAGAAGATGGAACAGTAGAAGTTTCTGGAATGAAAGCTGTGCAAACAGTTTCAGAACGGACAGCAACGCCTGTGAATTATAGCGATGCGGCAGATGCACTGTCACTGAAGGATTCACTTAATGCCATCTGCAATGCCACACAAGCTGCTGATCGCATACATCAAATGTTCAGGATGCATTCATTTGAGAGAAGAAAGATAACAGAGTATGATGATGATGATGGTAGACTATCAGATGGGCGTGCCCTTTCAATTGTATCTGCCAAGTCACGCAAGCCTAAACAAAGTGATGGGCTAGCCCATGATGCTGCAACACAAATACAGAAGAAGTTCCGTGGCTGGAAGAAAAGAAAAGAATTCTTAATAACCCGTCAAAGAATTGTCAAAATTCAGGTTTTCTTTCTCCTTTTCCCTTGTTACCTTCTTGAGGATCTTAAAAATGTCATTGTTCTCTCTCCTCCCCCGCCCCCCCCCCCCCCCCTTCCCTTCCCAAACACGAAATGAAGATGATACTTGTCACAGTAAGCAGATGAATTTTTATTATCGAACAACCTGCAAGACATCCTTTGGGAAATAGATTTAATTAATTAAGAAAAGAGGAGTGCTAAATCTACAAAGGAATTACACAAAAGTAATTTCACAAACTGACGTGGCTTCATCTGATCTGTTAGATCTCTTTTACAGTAAAAATAACTTTACAATCTGGCGAATCATATCAAACCACATCAATTTGTGTGATTGCTTTTGTATAATCAATTTGTGGCTAAAGTATTTCCCTTTATATTTTAGAACATGTTTTAGGATTTGGGTTATGTTCCATCTTTGGCTGAGTTGACTATTTGTTTCCCATCGGGCCATAATGACTTCTGCTTTTTTCACCAATGATTTATGAAATCATATATTTTATTAATTGTTCTTTAACACAAACTTATAAGCTGTCAATTATGAAAACGGCACTGATTGTTAATTTTATGGTGCAAAGGCCCATGTAAGGGGACACCAGGTGAGAAAAAAATATAGAACGATCATCTGGTCTGTAGGTATTTTGGAGAAGGTTATATTGCGCTGGAGACGTAAAAAGATCGGTTTGCGGGGCTTCCGACAAGATGCACATAAGGACACCAATCCACAAAGTGCACCCTCAAAAGAGGATGATTACGATTTTCTCAAGGAAGGAAGGAAACAGACAGAAGAAAGGTTGCAAAAAGCTCTATCTAGGGTGAAGTCTATGGTACAGTATCCAGAGGCACGGGCTCAATACCGTAGGCTGCTAACAGTTGTTGAAGGGTTCCGAGAGACTAAGGTATATATATACATGTTTTAGAAGTTCCTTTATTTGTTTATTTAAGAATGCAAAATCTTAAATGTGTAATCATCTAAGAAAAATGTCATTTTCTTAAATGATTATCCATATATGGTGTCCCCGCTCATTTTTGTCATACTTTGTGTTTGAAAGGTCTTGTCTTATTTTGGCATGGATCTATTCATGCCTCCCAAACGATCTCCTTTTCTACTCCCTACCACACGGTCATAAATTCTGACTGGTTCTTTCCACTATAACTTTTGGGCAGGCGTGCAATATGGTTTTGAGTAGTTCTGAAGAAACAGTTGATGGGGATGAGGATGTGATTAAAATTGGTACGCTGTTGGATGATGAGATGCTGTTGGATGATGACACTTTTATGTCTATAGCATTTGAATAAACCTTCAATCGTCTCCGATTTGTCCAGTCTGTCTTCAAGATCTCTGGCTATATTGCTGCACCATGAAGATCACCATCCTGTAAATATGATGTCTGATATATCATGTCATCCATGATTTTCTAGCAGGTTTACAGCTACATTCAAGTTTTCTGCACAGCTGGTTTGGTAAAATACCTTGTTGTATGTTTGTAGAAGACAGTATTGGCTTACAGCTGGATTGTATTAACAAGCACATTTCTAATATGACCCGTATGGTTTTTTCTTTCTAAAGGGAATGGTGGTCTTTATCAGTTATTAGGTGGTTATATAGCACAGAATTTTTGGATTTATTTTTGAAATCCGGAGAGACACTAAGGTTTCGTTTGTTTTCACAACACATCTCATCTCATCTAATCTAATATAATCATTACAATTTTCTCAAATTTTCACACAAAATAAAATAAACAATTCAACTTTTTGAAATTTTCAAACAATAATAATATTAAAAAAAAAAATTTAATAAAATTTTATTCAATTTTTAATTTTTATCTCAACTCATCGCATCTCTTCTCATCAGCAAAAACTAACGAAGCCTAAAATTATTACAGAAATGTTCATCCAGAATCCTACAGCCACATATTATAGAATGGAGAGGAATAGTGTTAAATTTATTATATACCATTTCATACGACTTCTTTATTTGTAGTTTCGGGCGGGCACATAAATATTACCAAGATATAGGCAACAAGAGCAAAATATAATCTTACAAGTTCGAGTAGATGTCAATTTGGTTCTTGAAGTCCAAACCTACAGAGAATGATTATATAGAGCCTTCCTGCTCCTAAACCCAGAAGCTTATAGCCATAAAGAAACTGGACTCTTCTATCAAGCCTTGAGAACCATTTGAAATTCCAATCTTTAATAAAACCAATGATGTGGATAGTCTCTAATCTTTTGGGCAGTGTCAGGACAAACCTTCAATCCCAGGGCAAATAAATATTTTCAAAGTGGATGCAAGTTTCGGGGCAAATTTTGAGTACGATTACAAAGGAAACAACATAAACAAAGATGTAATTCTCAACGCAGCCATTTTCCCATGATGGTTCATGGAAGAAGCATTATTAATCTGACTTCTAGAAGACTTGAAAGGTGTACTCATATTATCACACCATTACTCATAAAAGATGATTTTCATTCTAATAAGAAATTAGAAGGAATTTACAGGAGGAGAGAGAGAGAGAGAGCATGCATGGGAAACTAAACAGTAGCTCAAAGTGGATCACAGAACGTTCCAAAGAATTTAAGCACAGTATTACCATATTAAAATTAAATAGATAGCTTCAACTGATGGGCTGATAATGATCCGAGACACGCTTGGGGGGCAACTTTCGCAGGATGAAGAGCACCAAAGCAGATGGAACAATCTCTACCAACTGTACCCAAAAACAAAAGGCATAGACGGTGAAAACTAATTACAGTAAAATAAGAAAGACACAATTAGCTCTACCAATTGTCAATGCCAGTCCAGTACATAATGAATATTTTACTATACTACTCTCCTGTATGATGAGAAAAGTTGAAGTTCTGGTGGAAGCAACATCCACCATTGTCGCAGGGGAGGAAGACAACAGGAAAGCTGGTAGCAATAGCATTTGAAGTCATTCTTTTCCTTTTTTTCATGAAGATGAAGGGAGAGGATATTCATGTCCCCCAAATGTAGCCTTTGGATGAGAATTGCATTGTGTGGTTCCCGAAAATGGAAAGTATTATGTGGCTCGAGTATTTTTTTTACTTAATGCAAGTAATCATAACTCATAAGCATACAACCCAATTATAAAACTCCAGCCAAAAGAAACCTAATGTGGAGGCTGACACAAGAATTATGGAAACAATCTACTGGTGCAATATGGCCACACGAGGAATATGCAGCATTCCTAAAGATGAAAGAAAATTCCCCTAAACTATTCTATGAATACAAACATTAGATTACGTTTCTGAAACTTGCCATGTAATATATTAGGTTCAAGATGGGGTGATCCAGGACATCAATATCTGCATCCTTGTCCACTGTGGCAAGAGCAAGCTACAACAGAAACCAAAACAGATGTCCTTGTCACGAATTCAAAACTTTTGGGTTTTTTTCATAAATCTCAGTATCAAAAGGAACTCACCACAAAACATCTTATCAAGAAGCAAGCACAACAAATTCCTGTGACACAGCCAACCTGCCAGTGAAAACAGGTTAGGCACCAAATGCTTTTAGCAATGCAAGGTCAGTTTGCCTGCTTTTTTCTCATTATGGTCCACACACTCCTAGACATTTTCGTGGTTCCTTTTCATTCATCATTTTTTTTTTTCTGATTTTGGAATGTGTCAATGATCATGCTTCTCTACCATACAAGTATAAAAAGTATCAGAGTTCTTTCCAACTTGTAGGCAATAAATACATTGGTAAAGTAAAAGCAGCTAGCTAGGAAAAATAATTCTCCTAAACTCCACCTAAAGAGAATATCCAACAGAAATAATTGAGGGAAAATAACACCAACTTCCTTTTTATTAGTAAAACAGCCCTACTTTTTGACAAATTTTCATAGTGCACTTCAAGTTGAATGCCAGTAACCAGGATATAGTTTCTCTCCTCAATTTAAACCAATTAAACAACTCGAACAGGCACCTTATTGACAAACCTCGTATAGCTTTTTCTGACGACCTCTTGACTCGATGGGGAAGCGTCTCAGCATGAAAAATAACCTAGAAGGCATAAACATTTTGAATGAGTGCACATTTTATGGCATGGAACAAGGGTACTGTGTTCGTGCTTAGATCAAGCAGTTACCTCCCACCATATATCAGGAATCCCAGAGCAACAGAGAATGACATGACTGAAAAAAAAGATTGAAACTATTATTTTTACATAGAAGAGGCTTTTCACATATAACTCTGCCCAGCGTTACAACTGATTTGGTCAAAGAAGACAACTTGAGACAAAAATTATTGTTAATGAATTTGCATGAGAATGCAGTTGAAGGGGAGGGATCAGCGATTTAAAGTTTGATGGCTTGTATGAGAATGTGGTGTAGTCTGGGGTGTGAAATATAGCTGCCCTTTTTTTTATTTTTTTATTTGGTCGTTGTTACATTGTACAGTTCCAACACCAAGTTTTTAGGATGATGTATGAAAATGATGTGATTCTTAATAAGGCATTCATGAAGTTGATGGGACAAATTATTCACCCCAAGCAACGGAGCCTGTCACCATCTCTCGGAATTTCTTTGTACAACTGATTTTTTTATATAATAAATTGTACAAAATTTGCACATTATGGATGATTTGGACTTTTCATATGCATTTCCATCCGATTTAATGGCTGGTTTGGACAGGGGACAAATCAAAACTAAGACTTCAAATTTGGGGGAACCATGACGACTTAAATTAGGTGGTATTTTTTGAATGAGATGATAGTTTTTCAATGGAGATGGCACCGGGACGTGGGACACCCTGGCCGATTAAAGAAGAAGAAAAAAGAAGGCATGGAGTTCTGTCACTTGTTCACTAATGCCCCTTCCAAATCTAGCTTCCAGCCCTCCAAAAAACAAAAAAAATTCCAGACTCACCTCTGTTTGTGGAGGTAAAGTGCATTTACTCATAAGAACTAAATACATATAAATGGCATAGGAAAATTTGGTCTTAACAATATTAACCTGAAAAGAAGAGTTTAGCGGCTTTCACTGAAACAGGACTTCGGCTTAATCTTATGAATATCCAGATGAACACCTATTGTTGTAAAAGAACAATTGAGAAACAGACACACCAAACATAATTAGCATAGTTGAATCTTTGTCATTTCTTCAGGGCCTCGTTACAAGAAGTAGATTTTTCTCCCTTACCTGTGTAAAATACATAAATCCATTTGATGCAAAATAAGTAGGCCTAAGCTTATCAATTGGTAGGCTTCTTGCCTGTTAACAACGACCAAACATATCCGTGTGTATATATATCAATTATAGCTTGGTTGCTACTAATTGACTCAAATCATGATTTATGGCAAATAAGTATGCACACCTGGTGATATATCTCGGCCCAGAACAAAACAAGTAATGTGTAAGTCGAAAAGAATAGAAGACCAGGAAGGTCCATAAGCACCATTTCAAGTACCTGTACCAGGATGATAGTTTAAGGCAGTGCAGTCAAAATAGATGATGATACGGTCATAATACAGTGCTCCAGAAAAAACTTGCAATAAAGAAGATGAATTTATAATAAAGCAGAGTTTGCCTTTCTTTTCTTCTTCTTCTTTTTTTTTTTAATCTTTTTTCTTTTCATAAAGCACATACACAAACCATTACACCAGGAAGGCTAAAACAATAAAATTTCAAACTAAATGTCTTTCTTTCGTGTATTTCTGTACTTCAACTCCTGTCCCACTTCCTACCTCATGTAATGGGGCCTAAATTTATTTGAATTTTCCACGGTTAAAGAGCCATATAAACAGCATAAATGTAAGTTAACTCTTAGAATTTGCCTGCAGTACCGAAGAGATATGTTCCTCACCAATTCCATTGATGCAAAAGGGTGAAGCAGGTCATCAGTTTCTTATGTGACGAAGATGATATAATAAAAGCTTGCCATACCAGACAGCAGTCAGCCAGTGATTACCTAAAATCGGAAACTAGCGGTTGGAAATTGGGAATTAGATTAGTAGTTAGCTGTGCTATAGTTACAATAATCATTTATAACAATATTTAGAATCTTGAATTGGCTTGATAAGAACAAATACTAAAATATAGCCATTCCAGGAGTAATCTGAAGTCCTATCTCTCTCTCTCTCTCTCTCATATACTCGCACCCACTGGTTGGCTTTGGAAGATCCTTCTAGTGATAATTGTACCCATTTAAGACATTTCAGAAAATTTTACTTTTTTTTTTCGCATTTTACTCATCTATAACAGGTATAATCTTATGGTCCAATCAGCCCTTTTGCATCCTGCGTACATATATGTTTCAGTTGAAAATTTCTTTTAACAGTTTTACAGAGAAAATAAGCAGGATGATTATCGCACAAAAGCAAGATTTATTTTTCAGGTATGTTGAACAAGGTGCTATATTTAGTTCCTAAAAGTAGAAACAAATAGCACCAAATATTGGACTCCAGATTACCAGAATTCAGAATTAACACATACCTGTGGCTTAATAAGGAACACACTTTGGTAGAGAGCAAAGAGTAGAGCCCTCACTGTAAATGCAATTTTAATTTTAGCAAGCTTATAAAAATAGATATAGGAAAAACTATGAAAAATGAAACATGACCCATACATCCATTCACAATAAAATTCATCAAGTGAAAAAGCTTTTGTGTTGTCCACCCATATTCTGGCACTCTTAACTGAATGCGCACTAATTGTACCTGGAAATTAAACGAGAATTCCACCATAAAACTAAGTTTAGTATACTCATTTGGTGAGTGTCATGAAGGGCAATGGATATGACAATAAACAACAAGAAACAGAACATATTACTGAACAGATTGTGTGAAATTAGTAATGGTTTTATGCCTTTCTCCTATGTATGTGTAACAGTGTGCAATCCTTGAATTTTTTTTTTTTTTTTTTGATGAATAGGAGTATCCTTGACTTTAGAATATTATTGCTAACTCTAAAGAGTAACCGTTTTAATTCCGTTTAACTTCATTCTCAAGGATTAAGATTCCCATTTTGACTTCGAAAATCAAGTCGAGAAATTCCGTTGGGCTCCTTGCCACCCTTGTGCCATGCTCGTCTATAAAAATTCGAGGACTTTTACCCAATATTATTCCAGACATCCAACATTCAGAAGAAACAACACCAGTTTTGTCAATGATTCACGGAACACTGATGGAATAAAATAAAAAACAGATTTTTTTTTTCCATAAAGGACTGGCTAGCAATGCCACAGTTTTGACATCATCAAACATTTGCACCTTGTCAATGATCCGTCCTATTACACAGCATTATCCTCAGATATAGAGACGTAATCAACATGAAGGCTCGAAATTTATAGAAACGAACATGTCTTCCGGCGATCTTATGCATTGATATATATAACTCAAGAACTTTGAAAGAAAAAGCGAAAATGTGATTTTATCAGAGACCGAAAGTTAAAAAAAAAAAAAAACGCACCAGTGCAACAAGGGAAACTGAGGCATAACACACGCATAGCGTATAGTAAATGCCTCTTTGCCATTGTTCTGACTCGTCGATTTCATCCCACCAACTAAGCACGCCAAGAGCTGCCTGAATCTCTCCCTCTCTAAGCACAAAACTCTTTGTTCTCTGCATCCACGCCATTAGAGCTGCAAAACAATAATGTTAACGTGGAAGAAGAAGGAGGAGGAGGAGAACAATGGAGTTTTGCGCTGTTTAAAAAAAATAAAAAATAAAAATAAAGAGAATTGGACATGCACGTGTAGACTAGAGAGAGAATACACTTAGACGGAGGGTGAGCCACGTGGGAGAGAGTAACGGCCAGGGCGAGCTCGTGGTCGCGGAAGATATTCGTTGATTTCGCAACGGACATGCTTTACTTTTCTTTGTTTAGGAGGAGAGATTAGTTCCCTACGAAAATCATGTTTTTATTCTTTGACTTGACTTTCCGAAATTATTATTTTTTTCATTTTTTCGTGTCATATCAAATAATTAAAATTTAAAATTTTATTATTTTTAATCATATTTATTTATTTGATAATATTTTAAATAATTGTTCAATTAAGTGGGTACAAATTTAAAACTTATTCAAAATGTATCAAATTAGCCTATATAATCGAGAATAATAAAATAAGTAACATTACTCAAAATTTATTCAAAAGTCGATATTTAACTTAACATTAAGAGTTGACTTAGGTCGATTTTATTAAATTTTTTTAATATTTTCTTATTTATGATGAAAAACGAAACCGACCTACTCTATAAATTGTAATAATTTTACAATTATTTAATAATATTATTATTATTTAAAAGTCTTTATACTACATATTATATATAATTTAATTTATAAAATTTAAAATTTAAAATTTATCTTTAAAATTAAATTATACTTTAAAATTAGTGAATGGTGTCCAATTTATTCCACTTGCAAATTAGTGTATTTGCTGTTGAGATTATTTTGTGAGGAAAAATTTAATTATAAGCGATTATGCATACTAATACGCATATTTATTCAATATGATTGATCAGAAAGTAAATTTTATTAAAAATAATATTAATTTAAATTTAAAATATAAATATAATAATATTAATACACAGATTAATACGTAAATTTATTTATACATAACAAAACTCGCCTGTTATGGACAGCCAGCAAGCCGGGAGCATCCTTCTTACTTGCCAACTCCGTTTCATTCCAAGCTTAGCCCACTCCGCTGCTTTACTTCGGCCCAATTTTTTAGCCCATTTGATTTGGGCCAATTTGTCAATCCATCGAACCCATCTAAAAAGAAAATAGTATTTTCTACGTGCAAGTCGAACAATAGATGATATAAAATAGTTTAATTCTTAAATTTATGATTCAAATTGTTTATTAATTAAATGACGTACTAATTTATTAGAATAACCCAATAAGTTTTTTCCAGGGTTTGGCCTTCCAAGTTTCAAGCTCACATCATTTATCCATAAAAGTATAATAAACACATGACTCTACGAAATGATAAGAAGAAAGCGTGTTGAAATAAATGGTTGCTTGTCAAACTTACAAGACCTTTCAAACTAACTTAAAATTGAGTAATGCTACGAATAGTCATGGAATGCGAAAATACCGTGCAGTCGCTTTGATAAAAAGTAGGGTCCACCATTAAAAAATTAATTTATTTTCACGTAGATTTCATATTTATTCACTTTTTTCAAAGCGACTGCACGACGCTTGCACACTCACGACTGCAAATATCATTTCTCCTTAAAATTTGATAAGAAGTTTTAGAAATATGATTTAAATAAGATAAGTACTACAATTATAAATAGATTTCATAAAAATAAGTAAATAAACTAACGTAATTTCATATAATATATTATATTTATTTAATGATAAAAATAATTTTATAAATTAACTTATTATAGCTAATCAAATAACAAAATGTTCAAAGAGTACGCAAAAATGATTGTACATATAATTTTTGTATTATATTTAACATTTATATAAGGAAAAATATTTGCTACAGCCTATATCCTCAACACACCGTGTTGAGTTGAAGAAAAAAAAAAATTCTGAAGAGTGTGCTGCAGATGTAGGATAGTGCCCAACATTACTCTTTATATAAACATAATAATGAACAGAGAGGCTGAAAATTTAACACCAACGATGACCAAACACGAATGATAGAAATAATAACTTGCACCTTTAAATCCACAATTTCTTATAAAATGTCGATGAAGATCCCCGATCTACCACCCATGTAACAGTACTTCTACCTTTGACTGTGTGTTTGCTTGTAATATTGCCTTTGAATATGTTTGCTCAAGAGAAAGAGAGATGAAAAAAAAGTGGGAAGCGGGCGGATAGGGTCATAAAGATGTGAGATTTAACGGGGGAATATGAAAGAGATAAACGGTGATCGAACATGGCCGAATGAAAGAAAGTAGAAGTGATAGGGACGGGAATTGAACGGGTCTCTGTGGTGTTTCACGAAAAGGAAAGAAATTGAAGAAATAAAGATGAATTCTCATTGTCATAGCTCATAAATCTGGAAAAAAAAAAGACTGTTTTTTGAAGGATGGATAACTGATATTGAGATTTCGAGTCTTCGACGATAATCGATCAATCAGTCCCTTGCATTCCAGGTTCGACAATGACGTTTCCTCCTATTTTGTACCAGCGTACACTGCCTTTCCCTTCTTCCGCACTTTTCTTTTCTTGTTTTCCATTAAAAAAAGAGTGATGCAAGATGCAGTCTGATGAACAATAATCGCAGTCATATTTTTCTTGCTCAAATTTTGTATATTTCAATGAAACTGGTGCAGGAGTTTACTGAAATGATTAATTTTAAGAGATAATGTGATTCTTATAAAAAAAATATAGATTTCAATCAATAAACAATTTCATTGATTTCTACACTGAACAATTCAAGCAATCAAATTATCTATACTTTAAATAAAAATGAAACGAACATAACAAAATAACATATCATATCAAAAAATACCAAGAAAATGAAACTTATAAAAGAATAGATCAATATCATATATGAGAATTCTTAAATAAAATATTTGCTAAAGTTGATTTGTTCTTCAAAGCAAGTGGCGAATAAAAATTATAAGCAAGGACCAACTTATTATATTTTTTAGTATATTTTTTTACATTTTTTAACAATAACAATAACAATACTTATTATAACATTTGATTAGCTGGCATTTTATAATTTTAGAGTTATGCTAATAACTAACTAATTTTTATTTAGGTATTCCCAAGAAATGCATGAGCTTTTTCTATTGGATAGACTTTTATGAAATCATATTCTTCTTATTAATTAATAATTTAGTCATTATATATATTGGTAATGAAGAAGTTAAAAGTCTAATTGCATTAAAATATTGCTAAAAAATAAGTATTGGTAAAATAATTAATTGACTTAAAATATTCTCTCTTTTTTCCTTGATTCGTACTGCTTTCTTGGCCTTAGAGCAGGTTCATGCAAGTGCTTGATAAGGGCGGTCTTGAAGGAAAAAAGAAAGAAAGAAAGAAAGAAAAAACCAAGTTCGTAGTGTTGCTCTGTCTCGTAGATAAGTCTCGTAGATATACCATGCTTTAATGGCCAGCAAGTTTGCTCGCAATTCAAGAAAAACATCTCCCTATATGTAATGCTACAGTGAAGAAAGATGAGGATACTCTACAAGTTTGGCCACATTCGTGAACAATGATCGTACGATTTCAATCCAGAGTACACAAAATGATCATCACGATCTTGGGAATCCTACTGTATCTTCTCCTCAGACGCCAGCTGGTTTGCAACGCGATAATCACTCCTGCTTAAATCCTAGTGCCCATCAATCTCTTGTGTCGTTAATTTCAAAATCCTGGCCAACTTCATGATAATGTGGAGAATTTATTAGGGTGATATCATAATAGTATTCTTTGTTAATGGTCATGGTCATCTAGCTAGCTAGAATGTAAATCATCAGAAATTATATATAGACTTATATATGAGAAAGACCATAATGGCTTGCAACTTGCTTGCCAAAGATCAATATCATCATCTATTATTAATTATAAAATAAAAAAAACAATCAATTGTCATCAGTTGTGTTAGGCTAAGTGATAATTTGTCATTAATTGTGTCAGGCTAAGTGATTGATATAGGACACTTTGTTTGTATGCTCGACCGCCTCTGAATGTGAATGCATAGTAGCTGGCTAGAATTTTGGACGAGTTTTTCCTATTAATTGAGATAAGTTTTTTTTTTTTTTTGCTTTTTTCTTTTTTGTAGTAACAAAAAACAATCAAATTATAAATAAATAATAAATTTCATTAAAAAAAAGTATGATGAACCTTTCTTGTGCTCATTGGTCTGACCATGAATCCTGGGAAAAGATTTTTTTTTTTTATTTAAAAAAGAACAATTATGAAGCTAGATTGTATATCTACTCCATTATATATAAGCTAGAGTAAGATGATATTGGATTTGGCACAATGCAAGTCTTCTTTGTATTTTCATCAAATCCACCATCTTCTTGAAATATTATAGAGCAATATTAGGAAAAAAAATAAAAATAGCTGAACGATATTAAAGATGACAAAAAATGTGAGGGAGATGCTCATGGAAAGCTGGCCAGTGAGCATGCACCTGTACGGGCAGAGGTACCCAATCGTGAAGGACTGGTGGTAGATGACCCAGTAAGTTTCTTTCTCGTTTCATTTGTGTCTGCGCGCCCATGCAAATAACATGCAGAAGTGCATTTCTTTGCTGTTATTGTATTGAGATCTTCTGTTTCACACTTCACCCCTAGAAAATGAATATGCGTGAACCATTAGTTAAGATTAAGCCTTTCTTTGAGTTAACCTGAGTTGTATTTCAACTCAGACTATCTAATATCAAGTTTTAGAATGAGTGACTTGCCTTTAAATCAAGAAAGTGAATTAGATTCCAAACCCATAAGCATGCTCATTTTTATCTAACTGATGGTTATGATGTTTACTTGTTAAATAACTTCCAACTAAAAATAACAATAGCCTAGTTTCCACTCTTACTCAAAATGCAGTAAGCCTTCAGACTTTCAATGTAAGAGAAGCATTTAACATACAAATTTAGTTTAGTAATCTAGAAACTAATGAATGAGATGAAGGATGCACAAGGGCTACCTGTTAACTCCTCAAACCAAACAAATACTTCAAACGGAAAAATAACGATGCTGATGATAAAACAACACAAAAGGATATAACTCTAGACATGCTATAACATTTTTGCAAAATAGCCACAACTCAGGAAAATAATATATATGTTATAAACCAATCAGTTCAAACACTATACATTCTCAAATGCAACAATCAAATTATCCCTTGCGGTTGAAGATGGACTATCTACTTCTAAAATATCGATACACAACCACCAGCTCATCCCCCGAATATGAAGCCAAGATAGCAAGCTGTCACAAAGATCAGAGAATGTCACAGTAAAAGATCAAGATCACAATAAAACATACAAATACGGCCTAAACTGGGAATATATTAGGATCAAAAGTTTTTTTACAAGATATACCGAAAAAAAAATAGTTCTTTTACAAGATAGATAAATTTTACTAATAAGAAGGGAGTTATCACTGTATACAAGGAGCATATATTATTCACTCAGCTAACAAAAGAGAAAAGTGTTATAAAGTCCTGCAAAATGCAATTAGGGTAAATAGTAGCAAGGTGGGGAAAATCTGATAATGGGGATTCCCACTTGATGGCCAAAGAGATGCAGCTTGCAAGTAGTACCTTGATGCTGCTGTATACTCCCTGCTTTTGGAGTCACACTCCCCATATAATCCTTTATAACGAGCACGGTCACCCAGGGTAGTCCTGCCCAGCCACCTGAAAGTGACGCAGCGTCGTGCTCCCTCGCCCATATCTGTCGCTGTGATCAGCTAAGGAGCACCGAAGTCGCCTGACAACCCCTCGCCTAATCCCTGTCTTCTCGATCTCCTCCCTCAACATGCAAATAAAAAACAAAAAATCCAAAATCAGATCTTGGATCATCTTCAACAACATGAAAAAAGATCTATTTTTTCATAAAAAAAAAGTTACAACTCCGGATAGAGAGAGGGGAAGAGGGAAGACGCCCAGGGTAGTCCAGCCTAGCCACCTGAAAGCGATGCAGCATCGTGCTCCCCCGCCCAGATCCGTCGTTGTGATCTGCCACTGAGAGGCGCACTAAAGTCGTCTGGCAACCCCTTGCCTAATCCCTCTCTCCCTGATCTCCTCTCTCAACATGCAAATAAAAAACAAAAAATTCAAAATCAGATCTTGGATCATCTTCAACAACATGAAAAAAAAGATCTAATTTTTCGTAAATTTGTAAATCACACAACTAAAAAAAAGACAACTCCGGATAGAGAGAGGGGAAGAGGAAAAAAATGAGGAAGGATAAGATCACAAAAATCCATCTACAATATTCAAACTAGTTCAACGGTATGGAAAAAAAAAAAAAACTCAATGATGCAGAAAACAAACCTGAAGAGAGAACACATACTTGAAAAGAGAAGATGCTGATAAGAGAGAGATAGAGAGAAGAAGAAGAAGAAAAGAGAAGAAGGTCACTTCGGTGAGAAGAAAGAAACAGAAAATGAAGAAACAGAAAATGAAGAGGAAATAGAAAAACAGGAAAGTAAAAATGCTGAAAGATTAAAATGATGCACTGTCACTTTTGATCCACATAAATCGGAAAGAAAAAAAAACTCAAAACACATTAAGGAATAAAAATGATACAATACAACATACAAAACTTTTATACGAATGAATAAGAATTTACTGTGTAGCGACATGATAAAGGACAAAACACACAATCTGCAGAGAAAAAGTATTTACTGACATAATCGACAATACATAAAGGATAAAGATAATAAACTCAAAATATCCTATCACTCAACGGATAAAAATGTAAAAAAAGTAAAATTTGACTTAAAAGACAATAAAGTTACTATTTTCAAAGCTGCTACAGTGATCTAACGTTGATTTAACGGGAAGATAACAGAAAATAAAAATTTCCGTTTAGTGGAGGTTTCATAGCCACTTATATAATAGTAAAGATATTTGCCGACTCTGTCACTTTAGTACCAGTTTAAGGTTAAACCTTAAAAAAGAAACAGAAGAAACTCCTTAATTTACACTTATTCTTCCCTCTCACAATCTTACCTATTTTTTCAGGAAAAAGATGGAGACCTTGACCTACTTTCCTCATATTTTTTTCCCCTCTTCTCATGATATATCGAAGAAATTTTAAAAAAATATTTTCCTCTAAGATGTTTGGTGTAGGGGAGAACCTAAAACAAGAAAAAATATAGAGACAAAAGATGGGTGAAGTCTCCGAGTTTGAATAAGCATTAAGCAAGCATTGGCTGACTTCCAAGGAGAGGTCCCCACACATATGGTGACCAAACCAAAGCGGCAAAAGACCCATTTACAAAGTACTAATGCATGTCTATGCAACAGCTGTAATAATCAAAACAAACAATAGTGCAATAAATCCAACAAACGCAAACACGACTGCTGAAAGTCAATAAGGGCAAGCCTTGTCATTCGGTAGCCATTTCTTTGCTCATCTAAACGATTGATTACTCCTTCAACGATTCTTTCCTTATCCTACATCCCCACATGATATATCTTTCTGTACCAATCTCCTGTTTCTCGGTGGTTTCGCGTTATTCTCTCTCTAGAAAATTACTTACCGATTGAGAATTCAAGTCCTGTGCAGTTTGTTTTCTCTCGTTCTGTTGGGAAATTGGGCATTTCTTGGATCGGTAAGGGAAATTCTATGATACCCAATTGCTGATTTGTATGTTGGTTTGTTTTTTTCGTTTCTCGGACTGTTATGAGGGGTTTTGGATGGTTGGGGTTGTTGTTTGGATCATCAAAATTCTTGATTTTGATGTTGCAGGTTGTGATCTTCTCGGAAAGTTGCGGTTTTTTCTGAGGTGGGGTTTTGGTTTTGGAAATTGGCATAAGAAATATATGTTGAGTTGAAGAGGAAGGAGGTGAGCTGGGGCCGAATTATATGGATAATTTTTGTTGCTTCAATTCGGTGTCTCAGGTATGGATATCTGCATCTTTTCAATTTCCTTTCCAAACATAATTTTCTATTATTTACAAATATGCTTATATTATAGATGTAATTGCTGTTTTGGGATTTAGACTCGGAAAAGGGATATGATCTATCTTTTCATTTAACGACTTTGTAAATTGTACTTGACTTGGTGATTGTAGGTGGACTATAAATTTAATGGAATGTTTGGTTTGTTTAGTAACAGGGCAAGGAAAAGTTACACCTTTACATTCTCAGGGCGGGTTACAGTAGCGTGTTTTTTGGCAGTTTTTAATGTTCACGAAATTTCAAAATTAAGAATTATAAAAGTTTTAGCAAAATATCTGTCCCCCCTCCCAAGCTGTTTGTTTTTCAAGAAAATATGAGCGTAAGAGGAGAAAGATTCTTAAAGATTTATAATGTACTAATAATTTTTTTTTTATCATGTTTCTTTGTGTTTACTTGTACTTTTGTTACCGACTAAGTGAAATTAAAATGATAATGCCAAAAACCTTTCTACGTTTCAGGTAAAAGGGCCATAATTAGACAAGTGTTTGAAAACAATGTGACAAGCATAGTGTCAAACGCACTTTGCCTGTATCCTCTTTTATATAATCAGATACTAATTATGGAAGCTGTTTTTTGTGGAATTTATACCAAACACGTCCTTTGTTTTTAAAAATAAAATCTCATGCTATGCTTCATGTTTTGGGGCTTCTTGTTGAGATGAATGTCTGAGGGGTTTGCAGTGATGAGTTGTATATTTCTCATGTTTTGTGGAAAACCTTCTCTGATCTTGGAATTTTGGATTCTGATGGTGGTTGGATTAATGCCAGCAGTTTTTTTATGGCATCCGTGAACATACATGAAATTGTTCAATATTATGCATTTCCTTTTAAATAGTTGTAAGTAGTTTCCTCTCTTCATTCGGGAATGCCACTTGTCATAGAGTAAAGTGGGGAACTTCGCCTTATGCTTCCCATGCTATGTCTTCTCAGATGTGGCTCATTAGTGATGCTGCAAACAATGATACGGATCCATGAAAGGTGGGTAAAATGCTTTCATACACATACATACACATACAGCCACAATCTTGGTTTGAAGATCATTTTCGTGTTTTTTGTCAGTAGATTTTTTGCAGAATACTGATACTGATTTTCTAGTTGATGCCCATGGCTTGACAAGTTTTATCATGCTGAAAATGTGGCAAATCCCTGCTAAAAATAAAATTTAATATGGATTATATGGTGTTGGGTTAATTTTCAGAGTACATTTTGTGGAATATTATTTTTACCTTCTGCTTAGATATATATGTTCTGCTTTTGAAATTTATATTTTGTCCCCTTCTGCTTTCCCCGCATGAATTGTGCTAGAGTTATTTGATGCTGACATTTTCCTCATGTTTAGGTTGGAGGGCGTTCTTCATGTAGCTCTGGCAAGGGCAGGAGCCATCAGAGCCCAGTCAAGTATGGCTTTAGCCTAGTTAAAGGGAAAGCAAATCATCCCATGGAGGATTACCATGTTTCAAAGTTTGTTCACCTTCAGGGACGTGAGCTTGGACTTTTTGCTATATATGATGGACATTTGGGAGATAGTGTACCATCCTATCTACAAAAGCATCTGTTTCCTAATATCTTAAAGGATGTGAGTATTAGATTTAAAGTGAGGCATTATGTGTTTGTGTTTAAACAGGACAAAGAATGAGTTTGTGTGTTCATGGGAAATATATTTTTGGGATTATGGGCTCAAGGGAAAATGTTTTTTGAATGTTGCACTTAAAGGCACTTACTCCTTCTGTAAGAACTGGACATAGAAAGAGTTCGTGTGTTTAAACTAAGCAAATAGAAAAAAAAGAGTAACATTATAAATTGTTTTAAAAAGATCATTGTTACGGCAATCTTATACTTCTAGATGGATTGAACTTCTAGTGAGATCCGGGTGCCCTTTTACATGCGCTGATTTGCGAAAGGTACTTAACATTATGTTGTATGATCTATTCCAGGAGGAGTTTTGGACAGATACCAACAGGTCCATTTCTAAAGCCTATGAGAGAACAGACCAGGCAATTCTCTCTCACAATCCTGACTTGGGGCGAGGTGGATCCACTGCAGTAACTGCAATTCTAATAGATGGTCAGAAGTTATGGATAGCAAATGTTGGAGATTCACGAGCAGTTCTTTCAAAGAGAGGGAAGGCAATACAGATGAGTACCGATCACGAGCCCAACACTGAGCGGGGAAGCATTGAGAACAGAGGCGGCTTTGTCTCCAACATGCCAGGTTGTTTTACACATCCTTAGGCCTATGGTGTGAGGCTTTTTTTTTTTTTTTGGTTTTTTTTTGCATGCATCTCTGTCCTATTTGATGTTCCAACCGTTTTAGTCTCCATTGATTGCATTTTCGGAGAGATTTTATGTGATGATTGTGACTTATGTGTAATACTTGCACGGCTCCTTTGTATAGCTGTGGGTTGTCTAGGGATAGTCCGTTATTATACTGTGGTGATACTTGGACTGTTGGTTCAATAATACATTATTTGCTGTTGATGTTTTAAGCTAATGTTACCATGGATGATACCTTGTTATGTCAGGGCAAAGTAACTTGATATGATTTCCTTACTCAAATGCACATATAACTTCGTCAGTGTCACATACAATGCTAGCTCTGACCATAACATTGCGGAGACAAAAGCCACTCCTGTATGATTAAATCCCAATGAAATCTCGTGGTTCTTGAATGCAAATTGATCTAGAACAACATTTGGTTCTGTAACTGCATCTTGGTGCATTCTTCTTTCTTTCCTTGGTCTTTCTTTCTGTCACATTCCCATGTTCAGCTTATTTTTGCTATAACATCTCCATTTACCTACGTCCAGTTCATTGTTAACTTTTATCCAGTTCAATTCAAGACAATCCTAACTTATCTCATGCAAATGTCCAATCCGTGTCATATTTATACTCATGTAAAATTTTGTTTTCCCTGTCATACCATATTGAGTATTGTTTTAGTATTTTAGTACAAGTATGAATAAATTTTAATACTGAAGAATTGTTATTAAAGAGCTATTATTTTCACGAGATCTTAACTCTCAATGCCATTCAGTTAATTTTTTGGTCTTATGAACTTAAACAATACAAAAGTTATCCGCATTGTTTTCATAAACATTAACAAGTGCGAAAACATATATGATCATGTTGTTCTCCAATTTCCTGTTTATAAATGAAACATTTACCTAGTGAAGAATGGGGGAGGGGAGAGGGGGGTTGTGGAGAAATATACTGATTCGAACCGCTCTCTCTAATTTGTCTACATATTACTTATCTCTTTTCTCTCTTGTCGCCGAGTGTAGTCAACAGATTGGAGAAGCCACACCAAGAGTTTCTTTGGGAGGTATAGGGTTAGGAGAAAATCTCTCAGTTATTGTTTATTATTGTTCTCATTTTCTGATTAGGTGTTTATCCTCTGTACTCTCGATATGTGCACTGATAACACTCTCTATTATCAATAAAATCTTGACTTATCAAAAAAATTGATTGGAGGATTTCTTGCTCACGTATATGGACATGATGCCTGAATATTAGAAAATGGATTACTTTCAATCACTTTGTTCAGGAATGGTTATGGCAGTATGTTCTGGAGGATGATCATATATGGAAAACCTCTTGTGGTAATTAAATAAGGGGAGGAATGGGCTGTTGGATATCAAATTACACATGAACTGGGGATGAATAAAAAATATTTTTACTTGTTCAAAAAATAATCAGTCAGTTTTGGTAGGTTGAAGTGTGTGAGGGGGCATTCATTGTTGGATTGGCTGCAAATGAGATATGGTGTGGTGCGGGTTTCACAAATATATTCCATGTGCCTACCTACACATTTGAACCAGTGGAGTTGAATGCAATCAATGATCAGATAGAGAGATTAACACAATTTCTTGATGAAGCAAAATGCCTTTCAGAATAATTTTGTCTCGAGTGAGAAAGGCCAGTCAAATGACTGTAAAGACGAGTAATTTTTTTATAAGCAAAAGACAAGTAATTTGTCACGTGGGAATCTAGAATGGGAAGATGTGAATTGGATGATCTACTAAAGGCTGGGATGGTTAAACCCTGGAGGCAGAAAATGGAGCATGTTTTGATTGCATTAGGTCTCTTCCTCTTGTGTTATTTTTGCATCAAAAGGTTATGGTATATTAATAAGCCTGTGAGTTGGTGCTTGCACTGTGGGACTGCTGCTCTTCTTCTTTATTAGTCATTTTCTGTTCTACCACTTCTTATACTTCTATGCAGTTGCCATGTTGAATAAAGTCTATTTGTTTCCCCTGTGAATTCAATCTGAATGCGAAACGATTTCTGTGTTATCTACTTTGATCCTAGGTTTTATGGTCATAATAACTGATGCATGTGTTGCTTACTATATTAGGAGATGTTGCTCGAGTGAATGGCCAGCTAGCAGTTTCTAGAGCTTTTGGAGACAAGAACCTCAAATTACATTTGCGATCTGATCCAGATGTACAAAATGCTATGGTTGGCCCAGATACTGATCTTCTCATACTCGCGAGTGATGGTTTATGGAAGGTGATCCACCTATCTCCCTCACTCTCCATCTCTATGATGTATCGCATTATCTTAATCGATCGTTTTCAATCAATCCAGGTCGTGGCTAATCAAGAGGCAGTTGATATTGCAAAAAGGACAAAGGACCCGCAGAAGGCAGCCAAGCAACTAGTCGCTGAGGCATTGAAGAGAGAGAGCAAGGATGACATCTCCTGCATTGTAGTCCGTTTCAAGGGGTAAAACAGAATAAAAATTCTCCTCAGATTCCAGAATTTATATATATATATATATATATATATATATATATTAAGTGTTTCTAAGCATGGATGCAATACGGGAGGCTAACACCCGCTCCGAAATCTCATGAAATCCCTGGCATAAGTTCGGAATTCTCTTCAAAATAGGTTTATCATCCCCCTCTCTGTGTGTAAATTTGTTGCGTTTAGGTGGTGTGATTTGATATTGCTTCATTTCTTTTGATGTGTAGAGTAATACACTTATTTTTCCCTGTAAGTTGCGTTGTGATTTCGAAGCAGTGTGATGTCTGACTTCCATAAATTTATACAGAACGAAGTGCATGGTTTGTAAGCAATTGTTGCAATGGATAAAAGAATGTATCATTACCTTGAGGGTTTTTGTCAGCTTTCAATTTCTTCAACTTCTGGATCATCATCTTATTCTTATTTTTTTATATAAAATTATTCTGTAGCCTGTTTGCCAAGTGCAGTCATTTTATATGGCCTGGCCTTGCAAAACAAATCAAATCAAATCTTGGTTTCTTGGCGGTTCTTGCAATTTCGATGAACTCGGTCGCCATTCTCAGCATATACAGTGATGAGAGATGTCTGGTTTCAAGTTTGAGATTTGCTAAACGAAACTACTACAGGCTCTGTTTGGATGCAGAAATTGTTTCATTCCATCTCATCATTACAATTTTATTAAATTTCGACATAAAATATAATAAACAATTCAAATTTATCAAATCTCAAAATAATAATAATATTAAAAATTAATATTTTATTCAATTTTTAATTTTTATATAAAATTATTTCATCTCATCTCATTTTATTATCTAAATAGCGAACAAATTTCCAAGTCTGTAATTATTGGCTACTTGACATTCCTAGCAAATAAAACTTATGGGTGTCAAATTCCACAATATACATGTGTAATAATGTTCATCACCCTTTTTAATTGTTGTTGTATTTTTTTTTTTCAATATAATTATTCGATGTATTGAGTGTTTATATAATTCTTTTCACGTGATTTATAATTTATATAAAGGAAATTATTATTTTGAGGCCAAAATATTTTTGAGAAGTATCACAATTATAAAAAGATTTCGTTAAAATAAATTCATAAATTAATATTATTTATGTGATACGTTATATTTATTTTAAAATAAAAATAATTTTATAATTTAACATATTACATCAATTTATATAATTTACTTTTATAAAATTTCGTTATGGGTAAAAGATTATTCAAACGTGTAATCCTTCAAAGTCTAAATGCGAAGTCACGTAGAAGGTATCGAGAACGTTCATCGATGAATCACGAGGACTTCGGAAGAGGTTTGGGATGTAAAAAAATTAAGATTACACCAAAAAAATAAAAATCGTGGACTGGACTGGAATTTGAGAGAAAAAATACAAGAAAAGAAAAAAAGAAAAAAAAGAAGAATATTCGCGCGTTTCCTGACCAGCTGCAACCCTTCGCGCATTAGGCGCACGGTAGCACAGATCCATTCATATAACTAGTAACTATCCCTCAAATACCCCCTTATAACTTTCCTTCCCTGCCAAAGTAAAACCCTCCCAAAACCCCCTCGCCATCTCTCTCTAAAACCCTCGAAGCTTCTTCCATTTCCTCATGTCGAAGCCACTCAAGCTGATCAAGGCCAATGCTTCCAACCCTAAGCTCTGGATCGTGGTCGGGATCGGCGTGGTCGGGGTCGTGATCATGGCGGAAACGCGGAGGCGGAGGCGGAGATTGAAGGCGGCTGGAGTTAAGGATTTTGGTGCCTTTGTGGAGCGATTCGAGATTCTCCCATTCCCTCAGCCGCCTCCTCCCGCTGCTAGGCAGTCGCTCGCCGGTCTCACCTTCGCCATCAAGGACATGTTCGTTTTCTCAGCCTCACTATGTTCGTGTTTTCGAAATTCGTGTCCTTTTTAATTTTTTTTTTATGTGTTGTTTTAGGAGTTTGCATTTATATTCATTTGATTGGGAAAATGTTTTACTTTCCTAAATGGGTTCGAGAAAGTTGCCTTTCTCCATCTAAGTGCAGAGCTAGGGAGCGCTACGTTCTAGTATTATTTAGATTTTAAAGTCGTCCAATTTTGATTTTATTTACTCTTTTTAGTTGTTTTATTGGATGCATCAGATTTTAGTTCGTTGTTCACATACGTGTGCAGATTTGATTTGAAGGATCATGTGACCGGGTTTGGGAATCGCGATTGGGAGAGAGCGCACAAGCCTGCAGGGAAGACAGCCGTGGCAGTGACTGCTCTGTTGAAGAATGGGGCTGCTTGTGTTGGCAAGACTGTTATGGATGAATTGGCCTTCGGGTGAGCCTTTACGTTCCCCGCTACCTTTTCTCTTTATTAAGATATGCAGCTTTGTTACGGCGCTTGTGCCTTATTGCCATCTCAGGATAACCGGGGAGAACATGCATTATGGAACCCCTACCAATCCACAAATGCCATTATGTATTCCAGGAGGTTCTTCTAGTGGTTCTGCTGTGGCTGTTGCAGTTGAAATTGTTGACTTTGCTCTTGGTATGTTGGTTGGTTATTTTTCGTGTTGCAAGTGCTGAATCTTCCCTCTCTCCTCCTTGGAAGTTGGTGAATATACAATTTGGTTGAACAATGTATGGTTCAGTTCTTTCATTTTGAGGGTTCTGGGGAAATCTTCTCTTGGAAAACTTTTTTTCTTTTATTACTTTCAAGGTTTATTCTTCTGGGAGCAGAGTCTGGACTGTGGTTCACAGAACCTGGTTCACTCTCGTCTATCTATTTTATTTTTCCAAGATCTAGTTGCCAATTACTACTCTTTGAGCATTATTTGGAGTTCAAATTAATTTAGGATTGTATCTATGGTTTCTTTGTTGCTGAGAGAAGGATAGAAAGGAAATTTAAAACCACTTAAAACCCCAAATAGTTGTAATGTCTTTTTATCTTTATCTCTGTTGGACTGATTTTTTTTTACATGTTACAACCATTTCTTGAAACGAAAAATTTTGCATAAAGGTTTTGATATGTTAAATATCTTAGACATTGAATTAAGTTACATTTGAAAAGATATTTGTTGCAAGTTCTTTTTGATTGGCACCGGGTGTCCGGAACAAAGTGCTGACTTATCCCGGACTGCACAGGTTCGGCCCTTGGCAAGGAGTTTCCTATAAGTGCACATCGGGTAATTCAAGGGGAAATTCCCCTGGTCTGATGACCCCAAGAAATTGTTTGGACCAAGGGTTCAAACCTTAAACTTGGAGGGAGTATACCACCAAGACCAAGGCTCTTACCACTTGAGCCATTCCCTAGGGGTTATATGTTGTAAGTTGTATTGCTGTTAGGATGATATGTATAATTTTTTTTTTTTCATTTTGGGTGTTTTGTTATGACATCTCACCATTCACATAAGGATTATCTCAACTTTATTACAACCAAAAATCAATTATTTTGTCGTGTGACCTTTTTGTGAAACGAAAGTAAGGGCAATGAGGATAGTTACTGCAGAAGAAGTGCTTGTTATGTATACTTGATGTGGCTATTTTTGCTTATTGACCTCTTTTCTTTTTTTTTTTTTTTTTTTTTTTTTTTTTTTTTCTGTGATAGGTTGCTTATTGACCTTCTTTACTTACTGTTTATGATGGTCAATGAAAAATTGTATTCAGAATTTTGCTTCCTAATAATACCTCCTGATCATTTAAGGTTCCTTTATTTGCAGGTACTGATACGATTGGAGGGGTGAGAATTCCAGCATCATTTTGTGGTATCATTGGATATCGACCATCTCATGGGGCTGTATCAACAATTGGAGTTATACCAAACTCACAAAGTTTAGACACTGTTGGTATGGAAGATAATTACATAGTACTGTAAAAAGTTGTTCTATGAAATGGCCTTGAATTTCAGTGTTTTTAATTTACTTTTTAAGATGTGGAACCTCATCAAGGTAGTGCCCTTTGGCTCACCCCTAAGGATTAAATCTTAGAAACACGACCCCACCCGCCATAATCCTATATCAAGTATTTAGTGGAACACTTGGTGCGGAATCGAACCCAGGATGTTTGAGTCTACAACTGGTTCCAAGCTCACCTTTGACCACTTGACTGCACCTTGACAGGTTAGGGTGTTTAGGTTTATAATGAATAGTCATGTAGACACGTGGGTACCCATACTAAAAAACTCTTTCATGATTAGAATACCTCATACCTGTTTTTCCTTTTTTTTATTGTCCCACTAAAAACCTGGTGCAGCAGGATGCCAGTTCGTACTTTTGCAAATGAGTCATATTTTTCAGAATTTTAAATACGCGGATGGTAGTGTTCCTTATACAAAGAATGATGTCTGCACGTATAGACATAAAAAAAAACGTATAGACAAATGCACTCTCAGTGGGCAACTCTATTGGAAGTGTGACCATCATAAATAATAATGGGTGTTTAAATGGTGGCAGTTGGCTATCTTTTCTGTGTATTGTGATCTTTGGGGACTTATTTCTGCCTTGTTTCTTTCTAAATTTTGTCTGTTAATTTTCCTGGTTTTCCCCCCTTCTCATATAATTATGTGACTATCTTTCAGGATGGTTTGCTCGTGATCCATCTGTTCTGCATCGTGTTGGACATGTTTTACTTCAATTGAATTCAGTGGAACCTAGAAGGGCAAGACGCCTCATTTTTGCTGATGACCTCTTTCAGTTCTCTAAGGTTCCCACACAAAAGACATTATACGTTGTTAGCAAAGCAATTGAAAATCTTTCTGGGTGTAAGTTGCAGACTTCATGGTAATGCGTAAATAGACAGAAAGCAAGATGCATGCATGCATACATACATACTACACTCATGTTCAGTTGAAATTCTTTATTTTTTATTGTCAATACCACAGAATACCTTTATTTTAATTTGTCAATGATATCTTGACCAAGCAATGTGGTAGTGATATTAAAGTTGCTACTTTATTTTGTTTGATTTGACAGACCAGCTTCCGAAGCATATGAATTTTGGTCAGTATATTGTTTCAAATGTACCCAGCTTAAAAGGTTTTCGAGAACCATCAACAAACGTGCAAAATGGGACATCAGCTTTAAAAGCTCTCTCTTCCGTAATGATTTCATTACAAAGGTATTCACAAAGGGTTAATTTTTTTCATCCCCTTTTGCATTTCTTTTGGTTCATTGTTCGATTTATATGTTTAAAATTGGTAATTCTTGATGACCAATGCATGCTTTAGAATCTCTCTCCACTTAATTCTTCATTAGGAGATTCATGTTTAACCTCTTGTTCTTGATTTCTGTCTTTTCGTTAAAAAGTCATACACACACACACACACACACACAAACACAAACTAACAGATACAGCCCTTGATTTTTTTGATAAGTAGGATGCAGCCTTCGATTATTGGTAATACTACTGTGGTCTAGTTGAGCCCTCGTTTTCCTTTTGGCTAATATCTATGACCTGGACATCTGCTTTCAGATATGAATTCAAAACAAATCACGAAGAATGGGTAAAATCAGTCAAACCCAAGTTAGGACCTGATGTGTCTGATCGTGTTCTTGCAGCAATTAACACCTCACATGAGAACATGAAAATTTTATATACAGTCAGGACTGAGATGCGGGCTGCCCTTCAAAATATCTTGAAGGTATTCCCAGCTTCTTATTAATTATTGTGTTTCATGAATATGGCAACTCTTAACTGTTGAGTTCATGTAATATTATTATTGTTTTATACTTTAAGTTGGGTACTTTTCTTTTGTGTCATATAGAGAGTAGTGTATTTACTTGTTTATACATTTTCCTCTTTGCTAGGGTTGTGAACCAATCCTCCCAGCACATTAAACCTGACTGAACGGGCTCAAACCAACGGAATTTGGTTGGTTTATATGCATGAGTAATGGGCTGTTTATATGGGTATTATGGGTTGGTTCAATTCCCTTTTAACAACCCAATGTCATCAGTTCAATTTACAGTCTCCATTTTCCCTTTTAATTATTAACTGAAACTGAACATTGATACATATCAATTGAACTGCACATTCCATGTGGAGAAATCTGAGTTTCCGGCCATGGTTACATCTGATCTTTTTGTGAGGCTTATAAATCAGAGTAAATTCATTACAATTGAAATTTCCAGCAGCAGATTGGTTAAAACATCCTAAGTTGATACCTCCATTTGAAATCGTTTTTTCTCTGCCTGTCTCCTTCACCATTCACCCAATCACTGCGTCCCTTTCCCTCATCTATCTCCATCATTGCCTCCAGAAATTCCATGGCCTGGCCTGCTCCATTGTCGTTGTTGTCACAGTGATGCGCAAATGATTCAACCGTTGTCTTGTGCTCGTTGGAATCGCTTCCGCTGCAACAATTCCAACGAGGCACATATTGACTTGTTCCTTTGCATCCTTGACAAGGTCTCTAAAGAGTACATTTTCAGGGCTCTAGATGCATATAAGTCCTGAAAATATAAATCGTTGGGTTTGGGAGTTGGTAATTTTTTTGGGTAGGAATATATGTAATGTCGTTAGTATATGTAAATTTACATTGTGATTGTGCAGTTCTTGGACTAGTTTTTCAGAAATGTTTGCAAAGTGAAACATTAGGGTTGAGTTTTGTCCTAGGAGTTATATGAATCTTGGCTGATCATGTGTTATTTGAGGGTGGTGGAACTTGATAATGTCAGATAGAAGGGAAAATAGCCGAAAGATTAAACCAAGCCTTTTGTTGTGGTGGTGCAAAGCTTTTTGTTGGTTTGAGTCAATCAGTTTGATTGGTTTTGAATGTTTATTCTCTCTTTTTTTGTTAGTAGTTTTGAATGGTTTAATTGATTTTTTTTCTTTATTTATTTATTATTATTGTTGTTTTGCATCATATGATCCATTATCTGCAGGAATCTACATATTCCTATATTAGGATTTTTATTAGTATGCCTATCTTTATATCAATGAAATAATTTATTACTTATAAAAAAAAAGGATTCTTATTAGTATGTTCAAACATCTTGTGTTGCATACTAATCTGTTACACCATTCTTTTTATTTTTTCTCCAGGAGGATGGTATTTTAGTAATTCCCACAGTAGCCGATTCTCCATTAAAGCTCAATACAAAAAGAGGTATTTCTGCTGAGTTCCATGATCGTGCATTTGCACTATCAAGCATTGCTAGTATGTCTGGGTGCTGTCAGGTGAGTTGCTGTTTCTCACTTCAGTTTTTGTCTGTATGTTTTAGTTTCCATGGCCTGGTAGACTTGATATTTCTGTCTTGCATTCCATTGGCAGGTTACCATTCCAATAGGCAAGCACAACGATTGTCCAATTTCTGTTTCATTTATCACATTCCATGGTGCTGATAAATTTCTTCTTGATACGGTCTTGGATATATATTCATCCCTCCAAGCGCAAGCCAGCATTGCGTCTAATTCGGTGCCACTACCAGATACCAATGGTAACATGGATGCTTCTGAACTCCTGAAAGAAAAGGTACGTTTATCCCTAACATTTTCTCTGAAATATTGACACCTAATTTGCGAAATTTTTTTGGTGCGGACTTCTGTGATCTAGTGATTGATCATTCGATGCATCTTTTGACATTGTGAATTTGGGATCTTGCTCAAATGATACCAGCACTTACAATAAAGAAATCGGCCAGACTTGTTTCATATTCAATACAAGCAACCTAATACACAATTATTATCCTACAGATGCATATACAACACACTTGTGCAGGCAACAATAACAGCTTTTTCATATTGCTCTTGGAATGTTGTTGCAGGGAAATGCTGCATTTAAGGGAAGGCAGTGGAATAAGGCTGTCAATTACTACACTGAAGCTATCAAATTGAATGAGACAAATGCGACTTTTTATTGCAACCGTGCAGCTGCTTACTTAGAGTTGGGATGGTATATGCTTGTTTAATTTCTAATTGCATATTATTCATTACTCTGTATTGTATTCATAGGCTGGAGTTGGGATGATATATTCTTGTTTAATTTCATTGCTCTGTATTGTACTCATAGGCTTTATATATGTTGTTCTCATTATATTCAGTTTTCAACAAGCTGAAGAGGACTGCAGTAAGGCAATATTACATGATAAGAAGGTGAGCGGATGAGCTTATTTTCAGGACATTTTCATTATATCTACATATTTTTATTTAACTTTTTTAGCCACTGGCCGTAGTATCAGGAATTGGGTCCTATTATGTTAGATAATTGTCCCGTAGTTATCTTTATCTTCTCTACTGTATTGTTTGGGTGCATGTGGAGGTTTAAATATGCATGAAGATGCTGACTTCTGAGTAACTAAAAATATGAAGCATTGCATGGGATTTTTGCATAATGTCCTGCATGGTAGCACAAGGGAATGTGAGATGTGCATGCATATAGAACATGCGTAACGTTTTATTGTTTCTGTGCAGAATGTGAAGGCATATCTAA
Source organism: Juglans mandshurica (assembly GCA_022457165.1). Lineage (NCBI taxonomy): Eukaryota > Viridiplantae > Streptophyta > Magnoliopsida > Fagales > Juglandaceae > Juglans > Juglans mandshurica. The sequence continues at coordinate 3,345,236 of CM039621.1, read as the reverse complement.
GGCGTGGAACAGCTAGAGAATTGCTTTTCCGTTACAAAGAGGCTGCTAAAGGTAAGAATCCTGATTTTATGCTGTATAAATAAATGTTCATTTTGTTTGCAATAAGCTGCAGCTTTTCTAGGTCTAGGAATGCTACGGTGATTTTGTATGTATCCTGTTGAGCATCTTCCTTTCAAGGATTGAAAACTCAATTACTGATCAAAATGAGCTTCAATCTGCACGGTCATCGAAAATTGCAAGAAAAGGTTATCTTGGATAGTGCTCACTAATCTTATCTCAATATAGGTGCCCAAAGATTCATAGTGAATTTTGATAGGAGCTTCTCTTGAAATAATAATGCATTGATCAAGTTGCCTCCGCCACAAAAGATTATCTAAAGATTCTTTTCTAATTATAAGCTCCAATTGCATCATGGGAATTACCAAACAAAAACCATCGTTTTTCCCCTTCATATTTTAATAGCTATTGTTACTTTTTTAAAAGAAAGAAATTTGAAAATTTCTGTAATTACATGAATTTCACCTATTTTCTCAAATACTTTGGTGTTTCCCGCTCATTACAGACATAGAGCCTAGCAGTCTTATATGCATGTTGTTTCCAAAACACCCATATAATTAACCAAAGGAGTTTGTTGAACTTGAAATAGGGATATGGTTTGCTTTCTTTATCAATCACACCTATCAAATTGTGTTCTTCCATGTTGTAGTTACATATTCCATGCCTTGTTGCCATGACATATTATGGGACCTAATTAATTAACGTTGTTGCTTTGATCTAATAATGCACAAGTTGGGGACACACAAATATACAGTGTACATGGTTCGTTCACTCTAATTATATGCTACATTCGCAAAACATTAGATTTGGTTATTTTTGAGTCTTCAACCTGCTTATATAATACTTTTTCTGTGTATATGCAGATTTCAAGCATGCTCTTGTTCTAGAACCACAGAATAAGGTTGCTAGCCTTGCTGAAAAAAGACTTGGGAAGCTGATGAGTTGATACATGCTCTCCTTTCCTCTCTACCCTCCTCTCCCCTCTCCAATCAGAAACAAAATCAGGAGAGAACACTTCTTTCTAACGGTCAGGAAATAACACTTATGGAAGTTGATTGTGGGTTTCTGAGAATATAGACCCTTCTTCCTTAACAGGCGGAAAGAAAGATAAAAAAAAAGATTTTTTGGTTCCTGCCCTGTGCATATTGTTTAATTGTAAGTAATCTCGATCTAAATTATCAGGAAAGACATTCTTGTAATGTTGGCTACTTGCAGGCATTACTGTGCAAGCAATGCTTTTTTCTCATCTACTCTATAAGCTATTTTCCCTCATCAATTCTTATTGTGAACAATATGAGGATTCTACAGTCGATTTACAATTCTATAAGCAAACGCCTAGAACGGGTCCAAGTTAAAATTTTCTCCGCAGTTCTTTGTTCTATGTAGTATAACATATGGGATATTTGTGAAATGATTAAAAATTTCATTTAATATTGTCCCTTTCGAAATGATCATCGGTATCGATTGGTGCCCCAGCTCGGTTGCAAGTATGAGGAATGACGTTGTTCTAATTTGAGAAGGCAACCACAACAGTCTGCGATTCTGTCCCATCGAAGCCCTTCATCTAAGTTTCCATTGAAACCCTTTGTCTTCTCGCCATCGAAACCCTCATCCCCATGATGTTAGAAGCCATCGTCTACGTCTTCTCCATTAAAGTCACCACCTCACAAAGCTACAGCCCATGAAGCCCCTATTGACTTCTCCACAGTTAGCTTTTGTCTTCTCCACGAACGCTCGAACATCCATGAATCGTGATAACTTTGAATCCCATGGTTTAAATCTTAGTTCAGATGCTTACCCAAATTTCTCAGAATCTAAATGGAATAGAGCATAACGAACCCACCCAACCCAAATGCACAAATTGTATAAATTACACAAATTCCCTTGCTGATTTATACCAAATACTTAAAAATAACCCACAATTGAAAGAACACAAAAACCAACAATGACAATGAGAAACTTCTTCAAATCTTTTCTAGTCACAATATCACGCAAGACTACAAAACCTCAGTTAATTTCAATTCTTAGAGCAACAACAACTTGCAAGAATGACTCCTTGGAAATATGAACTTCTGGGATTTGGGGTGGAGTCTTTTTGATAAAGATATGAGCATTGAACCACAGGAACAACATTGCAAGAGCTAGAATCAGTACATGATATACAAGAATAAGCATGTGATATTCAAGCAATTCAAAAAAGAACCAAATTGCAGTAGCTCCACCGAGGAACTTTGCAAGCATCTCCATGAGAGATCATGAGCTTTTCTCTCAAGCAAAAATAATTGAGAAATGGGAAATGAGAATTCTTGGGAATTAAGGATCCGAACCCTTGAACATTTTTTAGGGTCTAGTTGAATCTCGAGTCTAAGCTCATTTCAGTGCTCTCTTTCTTCTGCTAATTTTTTTCACCTATTTTGTTTTTTTTTTAATAATATAGGTGGTCAGCCGATGCCACTGGGATTACCCACAGCGGTTGTCTATAGAAGAACTATTTGTCAATAGAAGAACTGTTTGTCAATTTAAATGTAAGGAAATAACAAGCGATAATTTCCTTACATTTAAACTGACAAAAAGATTCGACTTGTTTTTAAAAGGCCGTCAAATACATCTTAGATCTTATTTTATCTTAATCTAGAGTGGTGTAGAAGCTTTTAAATACATCTTATCTTAATCGAGAGTCTAAATTGAAATCTACAATTTTAAATGTTTTTTTAATTTTTATAATCTTCCAATAAATGATATTTAACAAGTTGTAAATAGAATTTACTTGAGGAGGGGCTTGCGTTCGATTATCTAGTTGGTGAGTCAATAGCTTACCAAGGTGATGATCAGTAGCTAATTCGAGAGGATGATCAGCCACAATGGGATTGAGATATAACCCAGACTCCTACAAGAGGCAGCATTGGAGAATTTTCTACAATGGGCGAAAGTCATAATTAATAATTAATAATTAATTTGAGAAAGTAATATTAAGTACAAATTTAAAGAATTAAAAGTTCGTACAATTTCCAAAAAAATCACCCAATAAGGCCTCGTTTATATGGTGGTCTCATATCATCTCATCTCAATATCCAACTATCACTAAAGTACAAATACTTTTTGATGCACACCCAAATTGATACGAAGTATCCAGGCTCAAATTTTACATTGATTGCACTGAACTACCTTTAGAAGGTGAATCTGTGCAAATATGACATAAAAATCTTAATCTTCCTTGGATTGGTGCAATTTCAATTTTTTTTTTTCCCCAAATCTTCTATTTACGTTCATTGTTGTCTTCTTAGGAAATATTTCGTTTCAAGTTATGGAAGTGATTATGATTTCGATTTTTCCCAAATTTTTGGCTGGATTCTTATTTACTTACGTAATTAATTTTCATGCAATAATATAGATTTTCCCTTTTTGCAAAAATCTTCATAATTTCTTGTTCGGTGTCACTTTTCAATTTCAGATCTTAACTTTTTCATCTAATTATTACATAATTATTACAACTTTTTCAAACTTTCAAACAAAACTTAAAAAAATAATTTAGTTTTTTCAAATCTCAAAATAAAAATTATATTAAAAAACTATATTTTAATTTTATAATATTTTTATTCAACTTTTTCTTTCTCATAATTTGAAATATCATGAAATATCTTAACTCAAACTATTTTACTACTATTTACAAATTATTTCACTACTATTTATAAATTTTTCATCTTATCTTATCTGAATATGATGCAAATTATGAGACTTAAGTGTTCAACACACGTGTCTCTGCATAAAGAGCCCTGAAATCTATGGTCCAAAAAGACCTCACCGCAATCCACAACATTTTAAAGATCCCTGAAATCTCCACTTCACCCAAACCGGTCCAAGGACCATACCAAAACATTGGTATGACATGACGATGGTATGACTTGCAATAAAGCTCATCGTTCTGTTCTCTTCTCTCCTCGTTGGTTGTTTAACTACTTCTCATTGATAAATGCACAGATCATCCGAGAAACAATTAGGGGATAATCTTATAAGCTGGCAAATTGAAATTACACGTACAGTACTAAACAAAAAAATGTGATCATTAATTCGTTGGGATCCATATATATATATATATATTATTTCCTATATATATATGTATATATATATATGGTGGTATCTGAACTCCTTTGAATGGATGTGTATATTAGTGCACAAAATCGCTTACAATTAGATTTTTCCTTTTTAATATCTACTATATATATATGGCCGTTGTTTCGTGAGCATTAATCCTTAAAAAGAAAAGGTAGCTAGTTTTTAAATTCTAATTCCCTTTTACATGATTTGAGGCGAATGATCATCTCAAACTTGTTTTTGATCTGTTTCTTAATTTTCTTTATAAATGAATTATATATCATATTAAGTAATTTCAAGCTGTCATTATCAAACTATTAAGTTTAAATTATCTACTTAAACTGCAGCATATATTCTTGCTCAAGCAAACCAAGGATATATATGCATGGGAGTACTGGACGAAAAAAAAGAAAGCAAGAAAGAGCAGGAAATTAGGCAGACAAACATGAATTTGCTGATGTCGTGGCTGCCGCGTGCTGCCGTGCAGTGCAAGCAACGGTACAGATACGTCGGTTCTGAGCTGCATCCGAGAAAGAGCTGAGCTGGACTAGAGTGCATTGGAGGAGATCAGCATAGAGGTTTTGGAGCATGCAGGACTAGGAGCAGGTTTCCTCACCCTGGGTCCATCACTTCACACATTGCCCCACCTAGCTCCTGCATGCCTCTTATACTCGCTGGTGCAACACCTGATCTCCTTCATGGGTTCCTTCTCATCCATGATCCATTGATAAACCATATATATGCTTGAAAATATCATATTATATTAATTGTTGAAGATAATTATGTGCAGGACTATGTATTTACTTGGCTGTCAATGTCTTCAACGTCCTATAAACCAACGTGTATATATATATGCCAATACAAAACCTTTCACAATATATATATATTTATATATAGCTAGTTGTTTGTCGCTCGATCGGAGTCCCGGCCAGAGAAATTTGTGGAGAAACGTACGTACGTACGTACGTTGTTTTAATTTGGACACAGATGAATATCAATAAAGCTGCCAAATTACATGATCTAACTAATAATTTATTACTTTTCAGCGAGAAGTTGCGGGTAATATTAGTACATTTTACAATATATTTCACAACATATATTGTGAAATATGTCATGACTTTTATATCATAGTAGAGTAATGATATTATAGTACAAACTGTTGCTTAGAAACGTCAAACCTCTCCGATGACGATAACTGTGGTTCCTGCATGCAAATAAAAATAATAATTCATGTAATATGTCATGACTTTTATTATATCCAGAAATGATCGATTGAGAAATTAGAAAGAAAAATATTTTGTACAAAGTACTAATTAATTAATTACTCAGATGATCACGAAATATCAAAACTTGTTGGGACTGTTGCTTAATTAATTTTATTTACCCAATGCTTTGGGTTGTGGCAGGATGGATTCCCGATTCAGGTTGTGTTTGCATAATATATAATAATGGTAGTAATTAGTTAATTTGCGGCTATTTAATTGCAGGAATGTTTAATTAGGCTCTGTTTAGCCTTGGTTAAGCAGGCTGTGCGATGTGTTGCTTTGGTGGGTATTTTTTGTGTTTCGATCTAGTAATTAATTCTAATCTTTTCATGAGCTAGCTAGCTTATAAATAATTAGGATATTGTTGTATCTATCATGCGTATAGAAGTTTTTCTTTAGGATAATGCTATATAAAGTTCTGGAGCAATGTTCAGTCTCTGCGTATTCCATTTTAAAAAAGGTAGCGATCATCATTAAAAAAATAATTTTTTCACGTGAGTTATAAATTTATCGACTTTTTTCGGTGCATAATTTCAATGATCAACTATTTATCCTCTTAATCCCATTAGTTTTGTAAAGCTAGCGCTTAATTATATATAAATACCATTAATACTAGTTAGCTATATTAATTATTGTAATGGTCACTTGAATTAATTAATGACATTACTACGTACGTACCTGTGAAAACGGCGCGCGTAATTTATTTACGAAAGATGAAATTGAGCCTGCATTTTGATGCATTCCATTTCTAGCCTCACGAATTGCATTGCGCATGGAATGAATCAAGCGGCCATAGGTTATTCTGGGTTCTTTTTCAACGGCTTGGATGAGGTTATAAGTCAAGGCACCTGTCGGAACGTTCCCTGTGAAAGCCTGCATGCAAAACAGAAATTGGGTGCATGCACGTTTACGTATGAGTTATAGTCGACACATCAAATACACTGTTCATATGAATTAATTAATATGAGTTCGATCCGTACGTCATATCATTAATTAATATGAAAAAATATTTATAATTTTTTTTATATTCATATATATAAGGAATTCCACAAATTTACACACTAATTAAATTATTAGCAACAGAAATCAACATACGAAAAATAAGCTAGATCGATCGATCGATCAGAATATGCATGTGGAGAATTTTATAACATCATGCAAATATATAGTACAATTTTAAAAAGTTCGATGTAGCGGCGGGATGCCTGTCATAACCCCCTAATTAATAATGCAATTATATATATATATATATATATAAAAGAAGAAAAATGCTAAATGTACTTAAGAAAAACTTATTTCTCTACATGTGATCAGTTATTGATACGTTAAAAATCATAAAATTCGAAACTCAAAATTTGAATTTCATCAAAAGAAAATTAACAAAATAAGTCTTGTAAATAAAAATGTAAGTAAAACTGTAAGTACATGGAGAACTACTACTCATATAAGAAAGATATATGAGATCATTATATATATGCAGCATATAAAGTTATATAATATAATATTTGCTAGAAAAACCTACATAATTTTAATTTGCGCGTGTTAATTTTTGATCTGATACCATAAATATATATATATATATAATTATTCATATTAATATTTCTATTACTACACATTAATATGAGAATTAATATATAGACGAAAATTATTAAGCTGATTCAAGTAGTAGTATGTTACTCACAGTTGTGTCCACAGAGGTCTGCGAATCACTACAGGCACTGATGGAGATAGCCAGCCCACCGCTGGTGCCTTTATATACACCTGACCTACATTCTTGAAATTCCCATTCCCCGTCTTTTCCTTCCCTAGTTGATCAACATGACAAGAATGGATATATAGATCGATCGTACTTCTCATGATCATCATCATGTTTAATTTTACTCATGCATGTGGTCGATCGATCGACACGATCATATTGTATATATATATTATAAGTTGGGTCGAAGTACTTGAAGTTCATAAACCAAAATAAAATAGAGTTTTCTGATCAATAGAAAACATGATTCAAGTATCAGACGTACATATATACGTACGTACGTACCAGCTGCTATGATCTTGTGACGGCCTGTACACATGTTGTAGGTCAAGTATAGTGCCACTGTGGCAGGCATCCACAATGGCGTGAAGGTAGGCACCTTTGGGTAGTGGCCGAACGATGGTGGCATTGATTTCATCATCAATAATCATCCCAGCGGTTTCGAAATCAACAGGACACAATGTTTCGTTATACCCGTCTTCCTCATCATTGGAATAGTCAGGCACATATGAACCATGGCCGGAGAAGTAGAACACCAACGAGTCACCTCTCTGAACCCCCTTGACCAACCATATCATGGCCATTCGGATGTTTTTTATCGTTGGGATCCTAAATGGGTCCTTCTCTTCCTCTGTATACAATCAATTAATTAATTAATTGTTCAGAATTTTTAGCACATGCAGGCCAGAGGAATGAAATAAAAATACTTTCTAACACCTTAATTCTACGTATATACTTAATTAATTACGTCCCCGAGTTATTATATTAATATATGATCCGTTAATGTGTAATATAACATGCATCTAAATTAATAATTTTGGCACTTGATCACATGATTTCAATTTGTAACTCAAATTCTAGTATTAATGTGTACGTATACTATTTAATTTAGTTGATTTTTTTAATATAAAAAATCTGATTTTAAAATTTTTGTAATGTTTAAAAGGTACGTACTATTCTTTCATCAAAAGTAGTTATGAACAAGATTAACGTGTCGGCCTTCATCTTCCTTTTAAAAAAAATGTTGTACTAGAATTAAAATTGATTCGTTATTTAAAAAGATTATTTTCCCCTAAATTGTTTATGTTCTGAAATGACATTCCTTTAAAAGTGAAAAGAAAAAATAGAGCAATTTTCAATATTTCAGTCGATGATCAGTACTGGTTTATTTATATATGCATGGTACCTGTGAGGATGAGTATGGAATCCTTGGGGAAACGAAACTTCACAGCTAGTAAGTATTGCATGCACTTAACATCATTCACACTTCCTTTGAGCGGCCTATTGCTGGTTTTATAGGTCACTCCACAGAGCACTGCTCGCTTCCTCCCTGCAATTGCCCGAAGCCCTGGCGCCGCTGTTTCCACGACATTTCTGAACCGAACTCCTGGGTTATAAACTGAGTCGTGGACTTTAAGCCAATGGTCATTATCTTTTTTCGGAAGCTGAATGATGGCTCGGCACTCACCACACTTAAAGATTTGAGTCTCATACGGCACCCATTGTTGAGTTCCACACCGATTACACTTTTCTACTCTTCTTCTACCTGCCATTATTATTTGCACTTTCATGCCCACAGCTAGCGCTATCTAGCTAGCTTGCTTGCTATACCCAATTTAATTACTGACAAGCTAGATAGGATCGATATCGATGATCTTGTACGTAGCTAATTAAATACAGCCTAGCAGCCAGTCGCATCCTTTTTTTTTTTTGGTAGTATCTTGGCGGCATGATCCGTACAGTACTTAGGGTTAGGGGAAAAGGTGGAGAATCACATTCGGTCTTTTTTCCTTAATGCGTGGACGATGATATTGGAGTTTATCTGATCTTCTGTGATAATTAATTAGAAGCGAGTTCGGATAGGGTTTTGAACGAAGACCCACGAACAGCAACAGATTTTATTTGTAGCATCTTAAAATATATATATAAAACTTCACGTATATATTATTCATGAGAATCTTGCTATAAATCTAGCCACATTGACACGCTAACAATAGCTAGCTTTTTAACAGATTGACATGCAATATCTCAATCTGCCTAATCAACATATATAAAAGCATCTTATATATTATATACATGGGCAGTCGAGTATTGGAAAAGACGTAAAGTTTATGATTTGGAGCAGTCAAAGATCCCCTTTCCTAACGTGCATGCATGTGGAAAAAGAATATATATATATATATATATATATATATATATATATATATATGTAGGAAAAAGTTAGTTTGCCCACTAAATGTGACCACTCAACTTGACCGCTGTGGTGAAAAAAAAAAAAATTCACTTAATAATTAAGGAAGTGATTTTAAGTGTATTAATGTATTTTTTTTATTTTTTAAAAATATTTAAAAATATTAAAAATATGTGAATAGAAAAATAAAAAATGTAAAATAAACTATCGGTAAAGTGGAACGGACTACACTCAGATGCCTCATATATGTATCATATATGAGGGATAGATGTAGCCCGACTCATATATGTATCATATCCGCATCTGAGAGATAGATGTACTAAACCTTCAGTTGCTCCTATCAAAAGTTACTATTAAATAATTAGATCCCTCAAAGATGTTGATTTAGGGCACTAGCTTTTGTTTTATCTTTTTCCCCCGAAAGTAGGCGCACTAGCTATTTTTATCCATTTCCTCCGGTCCATCATCCATGGCATCTAGCATCGTTTCAACTGCATGTGATACGTACTTTTTAATCCACTAGTCTTTGTGAAGGCCAACTCAACCACGTTTTGTTGTTCTTAGTGTCGGTTTTGGCGAAGTTGGGACGGAATCAACCTGGTTGGTTTTGGAAAACATGGCCGGCCTAGATTCGATCTGATCTGATGTGCATTGTTGCATGATGATGATCAATAGAATAGAACTTATCATCAGTTTGATACAAATCGGGAATATTCTCAAGTAAACTCAAACTTTTTGAAATGGGTACGTAGATTCGTCTCTGTCCACCATTGATTGATCCTTTTTGAAATGAAATGCATGGGTAGCTCTTGGTCTCCGACTCTCCCCCAGGGCCCCATAGATCCTCACAAAAAATGTGCGCAGATCAGGTCACTAGATTTTACTATTTAAACCATTCTGCAGTACTAGTTCTACTGGAAATTAAACAAAATGATCACGACAATTAGCTGTCAAGCTGACGTCGTACGGTACCAGTCCATGCTCGGCCGGGCAAGCTGCTATCGAGCTCGAAACAACAAGCAAATATATATATATATATATATATATATATATATATGTAGAATTATTAATTAATTCTGTTCGTCAGTTGATGAATATATATATATATATAGCTAGGAAAAGTGATCATCCACATGTTCAGAGAAGAATTAATCAAAATGTGGATGCGTTTGGATGTATATAATTATATAGTATATATTATCAAAATATTTAATGTCAAAGTAGGCGGACAGACCGATATTATATATATATATATATATATATATATATATATATATAAAACTTAATGTATCTACATATATATAAAGTACTATATTATTATTACGGATTAATTTAAAAACTTGCTAGCTAGCTAGTCTTTGTCAGAAAAGTTAAAACAAAAGAATTTTATGGTATCACTTCACAATAAATTAAGATCGGTGTAAATTATAAAGCCACTAATTATATATTATATATATTAATGATATTGAAAAGAAATGAAAATAGAAATCTTTACATATATATATATATATATATATATTTATATGAGATATGCTATTTATAATCATCCCACGGATCCACACACCAACATGTGAATTATATTTTTGTTATTCTATTTAAACATACATATTTATGTGATTAGGAGATGATAAGTAGAATTTATATATATATATATATATATATTAATTATGAGTGACATACAAACTGGCTTTTTTTAGTTTGTATATATATGTACTGATCTAGATCGAGAATGGTTTCGCCAAATAATTAATTACATGCATCGACAATTGCATCTAGCTAGTCAAAACCCGATCTTGAGCGGCCGAAAAATGGTGGGATTTATCACGTATGTTATTCACGGCCGGATCGTGCGGCGCGGCCAGCAGCTCCCTCCAAATCAATTGGGAAACTAGCTAATTCGTCAAACCGATCTTATTGCTCGTTTTGATTGAAATCATATATATACTCGTTGGCATGTTTCGTCAGAGAAGTACAACTCGAATTGAGCATCCGGACTCCAAACCCTTCACAAGAAGTCTTAAAGGATTGTTGAAAATTTCTTATTATATATTGTTGCATGGGCTAAAGTGATCATCAGTACGCTCTTCTTGTTGCTAAGAGGAACGAATAATATGCATGGATTAATTAATTTGCCAGAAAATCCTGCTGCCTGATATCAGTATGTATGCAGTGCAAGTACGGATCATCGAGGCACCCAATGGCCATGCATGTCCCCTAGCTAGCTAGTTCAAGCCAACCAGAGGTCTTCCTTGGTTTCGTCTTGGCTAGTACTGTACATGCATATATAGCAATAATTTAAAAAATAAAAAATAAAAAGTTTTGAAACCTTTTTTTTGTACGTACAGAAAAAATAATCACGAGTAATTAGTAGTAGTTAATTAGATTCAATTTGCAATATCATTATATATAATATTCTTGTGCAAAGGGTATATCGAATGTAAAGGTAGTTTGATCGATGTTCTCATATATAGAGAAAACTAATTACTCTGTTAATTAAATATATATATATATATATATATATATTTGTAAGGAATATTCATCTTAAAACATTAATAAATAAACAAAGACGTCGTAGCTTTTTCCTACGTGACAAATAAAAAACTGATAATATATATTTTGCGTATGCTCAATTATGATCATAAGACAAGAGTGATGAAATGATCATCATCGATCCATCACAAGTGGTATATATGTAAATTACCTGTGAGGACGCGAATACACGCCGGCCGGATGACAACCATGCAAAAGGCCGGTCTGAACCAACAGATTTTCATGTTGATCTTCTGATGATATATCACCATCATGACGTCGTCGTTAATATATAATATTTCTTTGAGGTTGTATTGATATCTTGTTCTTGTAAGTAACCCCACACCCACGAATTAAGATCAAGTACTGCATGCATGTATATATGCATGCGCGCCTCGATATATCCCTCTTCCGCGCGCGCAGTAGCTCCACTGCCCATTCTTGTAGTACTGGCTGTCCATATATATGTGCAATATGCATGCTAAGGCCGCTAAGCAACGAATTAATGTCACCTAGCCGGCCTGCAGCTAGCTTAATTTGCTACTTGTTTGTGCGTTGCATCTACTGCATATAACTACTCTAATTCCCTCCTTTTTTTGTGTAATAATTTCGGTCCAGATCAATGCGCTCTCTCTCTCTCTCTCTCTATATATATATATATAGTTATATACACACACATTAAGGACACAACTTTATATACATGCAGTACTATGCGCGCGCGCGCACATATATTGAGCATTCAGGCATTGAATTTGCATCAAATTACCAACGGCGGAGAAGAGCTAGCTGACGTTTTGAGTGGGATCGCGCGCGGAGTCACTTTTCACCTTTTTGGCTTATTATATTATAAATATTAATATCGATAATTAATTTGCACCGTTCAAATTAAATACTAATATACTTGGTTTTGACTTAATAAATGGCGGGCGGAGCGGCCGAGCATTTCACCTAGACTCCTTTTAACTAATATTTATATAGATTATTTGTAGAAGCCTTGTGCAGGGCAGCCAGATCCGCCCCGTGCGGGTTGATTTTACGTATCCGCTAGCTCGCACGAGGCGGCCAAACCATCCACCCCTTGTTTTTTCTTTTTCTAATTTTTAATTTTATTTTTAGTAAATTTAAATAATATGGTACTGCAGCTGATCAATCTATTTTGGTATACCATAAATTTCTATAAGTGTCAATTTTTTATTGGGGTTAATGTAAAAATCAAGAGTTTTAACCCACGTCCTGATGAAATATGGTAGGTACTAGATTTCTATTAAGAATCCTTTTCACTTTGTCTAGTTAAAACCGTGTATATGTTGAAGTCCTAATTAATTTGTTGCATTCCGACCTGATCAAAGAAAAGAAGATGCAAATAAACACATGAAAATTAATTAAGACTGATCAGCCTCAATTGGAAGAAAAATGTATATATGACGTACGTGATGAATCTTATTATATTAGTTGCTGTTTATTGGGATTTTTTAGACAACAGTACTAAATGCTTAACAAATTCTATATGAGTCATTTTACGTGTTTATCTTCCTCTCCCTTTATATTTTTAAGCTTAGCCAAAAACTCCTGGGAAGTTTTTAATGACGCCAAAAGCTACGTTAATTTATTATCTCCTCAGGGACTGATTGTAAATGCTGTATTTTTTTTTTCATTTTTATTCCTTCGTAAATTGGATTTCTATAATCTTATAGCTCGTAATATATATATATATATATAACCAATGGCCGGCGCAAGGAAAATGCTAAGCGTCCCGCTCAGTAGGGGCTACCGCTTGCATTAGTGTATGTTTTTTTATGTATTTTTTTTAATTAGATTTTGTTAATAATTTTAAATATTTAAAAAAAAATAAAAAAATCATAATATTATTAAAAAATATTTTCTTAATCATAAAGTAAATAAAAAAATAATTTCTTATTTTACTTCGTGATTAAAAAATTATTTTTTAATGATATTTTTTACTTTCTAATTAAAGAAATATTTTTTAATAATATTCTAAATTTATTTTATTTTTTTAAAATATGTAAAAATGTTAAAAAATCTATATAATAAATAACTTTAAAAAAACACTTGAAATGCTAAACCCAAGCGTGAGCTCCCAGCGGAGCTGTAGCATTGTCCGGGGCGCAAACCTTGTAAGCGCGCGTCCCATCAAACAGTACCATCGATCGCTTGTTTTTCTTCCTTTTTTTCGTTTATTCTCTCGGTACTTTTATCATTAAAGCAAGAACTTTATTCCCTATATTTCCCTTTCTTTATTTAGAGGCGGAAAAAAATATCAGCTTAAATGCTTTTTCTTTATTGTGGTGATCTCCTTAAATATTCTCATTTATGCAGTGGCTAAACCATGCAATTATCCTCAGAAAAACTAATTAAAATATGAATGCTACGTATAGTTATAAAATGCGTAAACGTCGTATAATTGTTTTGAAAAAGAGTGAGATCTACTATTAAAAAATTAATTTCTTTTTATATGAGTCTCATATTTATTTACTTTTTTCAAAACAATTGTATAATATTTATACACTCAACTGTAAATATGATTTCTCTTAACATATTCTCATTCGCGATTTAACGGTGGAAAGCGTGCATGCAAGTTATATTCTCATGCAAGAAAGGCTCTCGAAGGATTAGAGCAGTGAGATTTCCAGTACCGCAGTACTACGTATGCATGACCGAGAGAGAGATCACAGAGAGAGATCAGAGAGGTATAGTAACAAGATATATATCACGTATATTTTATACACGTGTCATATATATAGTTAATTGATTATTTTGTACATAATATAAATACTCTATTTTGTACATAATATAAATACTCTATATTTTACTTTTACTTTTTGACATTGTACAGTTTTATTCAGATCAATAATATCATTTTCCTAATTTCTCTCAATACTCGAGAACCTTCCTAGTTCTAGGGTTTTATCTTGTTATGCTATCTAAGTAGGGGCGGAATTATGTTGTAGGTTGGGGCTACTGCCCTCTAAAAATTTTAAAAATTAATCTTATATATTATATAATTATTATTTTAAGTGTAAATATTTTTAAAATATTTAAGATTGTCCCCAACACTCAAACATAAAAGTATATCACTCAAATATCTTTAAGTTCATTAACATAATAGTCTTGATTTGACATATCTATCTCTCTTTATTTGTCTTTGATGTGCATTGTTCAGTTTGTTTAGTTTCATATCAATGATATCATATAAGTTTTTCTTATCTTTCTGAGCTTACATATATAGTTACACGATTTTTTTTATTTTTTATTTTCATTTGGGTCATTCTCAACTTCATTAAATTTCTTGCCTATCACTTGTACATAATCTTCCTTTACAACATTTGAGATGCTTTTAACCACATATTAATTAGTTAACTAGTTAGAAGTTTGAAGAGAGTTTATCTAATAGTTAAAATAAATCTGGAAGATTCTTACATATGAGAGGTAGCAAATTTATCTAGCTAAATGATTGATGAACCGTTTCTAGAGAGATAGAGAGTATGTAAAGAATTTATTTTCTTTTGTGAAGAACTTATTAGTTATTCACATGCTTTTTTTTGTTCACTTATTAATAGTAATACAATTATACAATAAAAAATCTAACGACTTTTATATTTTTAGATACTTTTTCAGATTTATTCTTAATCTATAAATTTTTCTTAAAACTTAGAAAAATATGAGTAAATCGAAAAAAATTGTATAATTTTATGACGTATGATTTTTTTTTATATAGTCACGTGGAAAAAGTACATATTACTTATGCTGACACATACCGCACACTTTGCCGATTGCCCCCCAGACACCAAATCCTAGTTCCGCCCCTGTATCTAAGGGTGCAAATCGGTCGACCCGGTCTGGTTCGGTCTGGTCCGGCAATAGACTGAACATTTTCGGTCCATCATTTTTTTCATACCAGACCAGACCGAACACTCTTAGGGATCGGACCGGACCGATAGATATCGGTCCAGTCTACTGGTCCGGTCAGTCCATTTGGTCCGGCCTAATTATTTTTTTCTTTTTTTAAATCAATTAATAATTTTTTTTTATTTACAATACTAAATTAAACTAAGTGACTTATTAATGTGGATTATGTAACAAACTCAATAAAAATATTTTATAAGGTCAATGATAATAAATTAGATGAAAATTTTATTAATTTATATAATTACTATATAATTAACTAATTGATATTATATATTAGTTAATTGATAGAATATTAACAAGTGGTAATAACATATTTAAAATTTTATATTGTCAATAGTGATAGGTTAGATGAAGATATATACATATATAATATTGTTAATTTATAAAATATTAACAAGTATCAATAACATATTTAAAATTTTATATTGTTAATTGTACAATTATTATATAAATAATATATATAAAATATTTTTTTTTTTTCATTCAGTCCGGTCCGGGGTGGAAAAATCCTGGACCGTGAATTGGACCGAAACCTTTCGGTCCTCTAAAACATGGACCGAGATCAACCGGTCTCAGTCTCGGTTTTGTTCGGTCCAGACGAAAACGGTCGATCCATTCAGTTCGGATCGACCGTCTATCACCCCTAATGGTATCAGACGTATTTTTCCATGGCGCCAACACCCAAATCTGTCTCTGAAGATGCTACGAGTTCGTTCTTTCTTCATCCCAGTGACAATCCTGGTGTTCTTGTTCCTCAGCCTCTCAACGGCGATAACTACCATACGGTCCATACCTGGTCTCGCTCCATGACTATGTCTCTTTCGGCGAAGAACAAGTTAGGTTTTGTCAATAGTTCTATCCTCAAACCTTCGGTTTCAAACGATCATCTTCTCTCCCATGGCTTCGCTGCAACAATATGGTGCTCTCTTAGCTTTTAAACTTCGCTTCCTCTTATATCTCTACTAGCATTTTATATATCACTATTGCGCATGAGATTTGGTTAGATCTTAAGGAACATTTCTCTCATAAGAACGGTCCTTGTATATTTCAACTACATAATTCTATTTTTGCGCTCTCTCAATGGCAGCTTTAGGTGAGTACCTATTTTACTTGCCTGAAGGCTCTTTGGGATGAGTTAGCGAATTACAAGCCTGTTCCCGCTTGTTCTTGTGGAGTTGTACATATGTTGAACTCTTATGTTCAACATGAGCACATTTTACAGTTTTTAATGAGCCTTAATGAGTCTTTTTCTTCTGCCCATGCTCAGATCTTGCTTATGGAGCCCTTGCCTCCTCTTGACAAAGTATTCTCTCTTGTTTTACAAGTAGAACAACAAAGATAAATTTATGTTGTTCCTCTTCCATCTGTTGATTTACATGTGTTTGTTTCTAAGAGTGATGGATCCAGATCTGTTAAACCCTTCTCCAAGAAGAAAAGACCAGTGTCTAAACATTGTGGAATCACTGGTCATGTTGTTGAAAAATATTATAAGCTGCATGGATTTCCAACGGTTTATAAACCAAAGCCGAAGTAACAGTCTGTGGCCAATCTGATTGTTCTTAATGACAATCATTCCTCGACTGCTTCTCATTTCTCTTTAACTGAGGCTTAGTATTAACAACTTTTGTCCATGCTTCATCCTACAAACACTTCTGATGAATCTTCTCATGCTGTTAATGCAGTAACTTCGAATTCATCATTTTTTGGTATATTTTTCCTCACAATAGATGTGATAATAGTCACTTTGTTTTTTCTTCCACTACATATGATTCATTTGATTCTATTTGTTGGATTTTTTATACGGGAGCCACAAATCATATGGTCCATTCTATCGATTGTTTTTCCTTAATTACTAATATTGTACATTCTTTTGTTGAGCTTCCTAATGGTCGATCTATGTCTGTTACACATTTGGGCTCTATTCGTATCTCTGAACATCTTGTTTTACATAGTGTTCTATGTGTACCTTCATTCAATTAAAATTAATCTCTATTAGCAAGCTTACTTAGTCTATCACTTGTTGTTTTTTATTTTCATATGATCTTTGTTTCATTCAAGACCTGATTTATTGGAAACTGATTGGAGTGGATAGACAACAAGGAGGAACTTATATACTGCAGCAACCAGGCTCTTCTCTTTCTAAAGCTTAGTTTTTTCCTGCTTCATATAATGCTTGTTCTTTTAATAGTCTGTTTTCACATGCTTGTTCTGTATCATCCAAATGCTCACTGTTTGAGCTTTGGCATAATAGACTGGGTCATCCTTCTACTTCGAGGATGCTGTTTATGAATAATTTTTTTTCCCAAATTGACTGTACCAAGCAACCCTTGTATCATTTGCCCATTAGCCAAACAAAAAAAAAAAAAATACATTTTCCTAATAATGTTAACTATTTGCCTTTTGATCTTATTCATTGTAATGTTTGGAGGCCATATTCTGTTTCTATTGTTGAAGGTTACAGATATTTTTTTACTATTGTTGATGATTTAACTCGTGCCACATTAGTTTATCTTTATAAATGTAAATTTGATGTGTTTTACATCAACACAGTTGTGTTGAAACTCCACAATAGAATTCTGTTGTGGAGAGAAAGCATCAACACATACTTAATATAGCTAGAGCCTTGATGTTTCAGTCTCACTTACCTATTAAATTCACGAGTGATGCTGTTTTAATAGCTACCTACACTATTAATAGGTTACTTGCTTCTCTCTTGAAACACAAGTCTCCCTTTGAACTTTTGTTTAAATCTTCTCTTTCATATGATCACTTAAGGACATTTGGTTGCTTATGCTTTGCCTCCACTCTACAAAGATCTCATACCAAGTTTGATCCTAAAACTCGTACCTGTGTTTTCCTTGGATATACTTTTGGAATCAAGGATATAAACTTCTTGATCTTAAAACAAATCAATGTTTTGTTTCTAGACATGTTGTTTTTCATGAACATATTTTCCCTTTTACTTCTCAAACTTTTTCCTCTCCTTCATCTCTTCCTTCTAACACATGTCTTCCCTTTCCTTACGTATCTTCAACATTAGATTTCTTGCATGTGCCTTCAATAGTGTCTCCTTTTGATAATTCATCTCTTCACAGTCATAATATTTCTTCATCTAATGATCATTCATCATTAGATCATTAGATCATTCATCTCCTAATCATTCTTCATTAGATCATTCCTCTAATGTTCACCCTGATATTCATCTTGCCACCTCACCACTATATATGAAATTCCTCGAAGATCCACTAGAATCAGAGGAGCACTTGGTTATTTGCAAAATTTTTATTACAATTCTTCTTCTTCTACACACTCTACATCAGATCCTACAACAGGTTTCTCTTCTTCTCCTTTCTCACACAGCTAGTATGATATTTCCAATTTTTTCTCTTATGCTCGTCTATCTTCTGCTCATGAATCTTTTGCTTTGACTGTTAATATTAAACCTGAGTTATATCATCAAGCAGTCAAGCAGTCTCATTGGAGAGATGCATTGAATGCTGAGATTATAGCCTTGGAAAATAATAATACATGGATTGCTACTTCCTTACCTCCTGGAAAAAAAATCATAGGCTGTAAATGAGTTTACAAAATTAAGTATTGTGCTAATGGATCTATAGAGCATTATAAGGCATGGTTGGTTGCCAAGGGTTATACCAAACATGAAGGTTTGGATTCTTCTGAGACTTTTTCTCCAGTAGCTAAAATAACTACTATTAGAACATTGCTAACTATTGCTATTGTCAAAGGTTGGCATCTTATACAATTTGATGTTAATAATGTATTTTTACATGGGGATTTATCTAAAGAGATGTATATGAAATTGCCTCTTAAACTCCATGTTAAAGTGGGGTCCAAGGTTTGTAAGTTGAACAAATCACTTTATGGTCTGAAACAAGCTTCCCACCAATGGTTTTCTAAGTTTTCAGCTTTTATTCTTGACTTGGGGTTTATGCAATCCAAAACTGATTATTCACTTTTTACCAAGTCCTATGGTTTCTCTTTCATTACACTTCTCCTTTTTGTTGATGATATTCTCATAGCTAATAATGATTTAAAATTTGTTAAGCACTTGAAGTCCTTGCTTGATGATAAGTTCAAGCTTAAGGACCTTGGTCAGGTTAAATATATTCTTGGATTGGAGATGACTTGGTCTCCAGATGGCATTTCTCTATGCCAAAGAAAGTATTATTTAAAATTCTTCAAGATGCTGATTTTCTTGCATCTAAACCTGTCTCTTTTCCCATGGAGCAAAATGTGAAGTTGAGTAAAGAAGAAAGAGATTTACTGTCTGATCCTACTGTCTACCGTAGACTCATTGGTAGACTTATACCTTACATTCACACAGTCATACTTGTCTTACTCTGTGCATAGGCTCAGTCACTATATGACTCATCCAAGATAGCCCCATCTAACAGCAGCTTATAGAATTTTACAGTATATAAAGAGTACTACTGGTCATGGTCTCTTATTTCGAGCTTCTAACTCTAGCCATTAAGGCTTTTGTAGATTCAAATTGAGCTTCTTGTCCTGACAATCGTCGCTCTACAAGTAGTTATTGTGTTTTTCTTAGGGATTCTTTGGTTTCCTGCTATATCTGTGAAATTATCTAGTTTCTTACTCTTCTATCTGATTTTGGTATATCACATTCTAATAGTGCTCAATTGTTATGTGATAGTCAAGCTGCTTTGAACATAGCTGTCAATTCAGTTTTTCATGAAAGGATAAAGCATATTAAGTTGGACTGTCATTTCATCCGTGACAAAATTCAGGCTAGGGTCATCAAGACTTTTCATTTGGCTTCTTATCACCAACTTGATGATGTTTTCACCAAGCCTCTTAGTCATCAACAATTTCACCACTTAATCATCAAGATGGGAGTACATTCTATTTACTCACCATCTTAAAGGGGGTATCACATGGTATATTTTATACATGTGTCATATGTACATTTAATTGATTATTTTGTACATAATATAAATACTATGTATTTTACTTTACTTGTACTTTTTGACATTATACGGTTTTATTCAGATCAATAATATCATTTTTCCAATTTCTCTCAACACTCGAGAACCTTCCTCCCCTAGAGTTTCATCTTGTTATATAGCATTGGAAATTGGTAATTATAGGTACATGCGGGGCATTTAATTTACATATACTGGAATCTGGATACACACCGCGAGGTGACTATATAATCTAATTTCTACTATTTTATTGCAAAGTAGTAGAATAATTGTGAGCCGGTTGTTAGTGTATCAGTGCTCTTTTTGATATATTCCATTCATGTGAGTGCTTATAATTTATATGGGAAAAAAAGTGTTAATTAAATAGTGCATAAATAGTATACTATGAAAAATGCTAATTATATTTAAGAAAAATTTACAAAAGAATTTATTTCTCCATGTAATAGCTATTAATATGCTAAAAATTAATAAATTGAAATTTCAAAAGAAAACTAACAAATTAAATTTTGTACATAAAATTATAAATAAAATTATAAATACACGTAACACTACTCATAATATATATATATATTTTTGTCCCGTAGTGTACGTTTTATGATCTGCACACCAATCATTCTTTATAACTATATAGCCAAGCCATCCCAATTAATATTAATGAGACTTTAATTAATAGGTCATGATCGGTACTGTCCGTCTCTTTAGACGCTTACGTACGTTTATTTCTTGGGAAAATAGCAAGTCAAGGGGCCAATTAGGATATATAATCATATTATTCATATATAATTATATATAGTAGTACTACTCATGACATGATCAACAAGAAAATCAAAAGCAGGGATTTATTGCATAAATAATTATATCAATTACAACATGATGTATTCTTTGATGGATAGACCGATCCGCCCTCCAATCCGTTACGGCTTATTTTGATTATTCTTTCCCCATTCTGCACGAAAAACCGGTTGTAGAAGAACCTACTTATTGATCCAACTCGTGCATCGAGAAAATTCAGCAGAGATCATCTGACATGATCTGGGAATTAGAATTAAGAAAAGCTAAAAGTAGTAGTTTGTGCTCGATCAGGCCGCAATGAAGGCTGCATGCATGCATCCAGCTAGCTAGCTGATCTTCGCCCATCAGCACGTATATATGATTCACAGCAAAAATTTCTTCGAGTAAACCGGGAACTCTTGAGACGATGACAGCATAGGATTCTGCAGTACTCGTGATCCATACAACCCAGAATGAATATATAATTAACATGAAGGATTATAAATAATCAACTGTCTCCAATATGCAGTGATTATAATCTGACAATAAATGATATGTTAAACTGAGAAATACAGATATGATTTCTGGGTGAAGTTATAAGGTTTCCAGCGCTGGTCTCTCATGAAATTAATTAGTAGTACCTAAAGACTAATTAATTTGAAAACTATTTAGTTGTGGTTTTTGTACGAATAATTAATATTATGTTGACGTCAAGCAACTTAATTAATTTATTCAATTTGAAAAAACATCAAAATCAAAATGATGAAGCTAATTAATTTGAGTTGCATGCGGAATTATGAAGTACTACTTCTTAATATATATATATAGATATAGATATATATATATATATGTATGTACTACTCGATCGATCGATCTCCAAGTTCTTATATATACTAAAGAACATGCAATTACGTACTATTTAGAGCGAGCCAGCTAGCTAGGGATCGGAAGCTAACCTCTATTTTTCTGCGGCCGAAAAGTTTCCGTAAGCACGGCACCCTGAGACATCTTTTATTATTTACTTGTTCGATACACTCATGCATTTGGTTCAGCAGGCCTCCGTATGTTATTTCAGGTACATGCTCAACAATATGGATCAAGATATAAGTCATTGCACCAGTCATTTCCTTTCCGGTGAAAGCCTGCAAATATATATATATATATATATATATATATATATATATATATATATATATATGCATGCACAATTTTATAAGAAATTAATTAAAATGATCATAATTAAGTTACTACCTTTTGAGAACTTTAATTAGATTAACCATGACAATATAATTAATGGCTCAAGTTTCGGCCTTTAGGATAGACTAATATTAATCTTAATTTGTTAGAAATATAGAGAAATAATATTTTTAAAATTAAGAGTATGTGGCGCTTGCACAACTCATGACTGTATCTAGTATTATTCTAGCATATATATATAAGTCTAATATTATTGTGCATGGTAAATGAAGATTAATAACAGGAAATATTTAAGGATAGTAATTAAACAACACAATTTCATGATTAATTTTCATCACATTTAACGAGCTAATTATTAAGGCATTCTTTCATTTAGTACTTGATCATGCTTGAAAGATTTTATTTCACCATACTTACACAAGTCCATATTATATATATATATATATATATATGTATATATGAGAAATGATATTTACAATCATATCATAGAGTATAGAAGTCTCGTGTACTTCTTTCGAAAAAAGTAAGTAAATATGAGATTTACATAAAAAAATTATTTTTTTAATGACGGATATCATATTTTTTCAAAGGGTGCGTAAGGCTTGCATATCCTATGATCATGATATCTAGCTAGCATTAATACTATATATATATATATATATATATATATATATACGTGCATATAATATTGGAATATTTCTGGGAGGAAAAACATGAAAAGGTCAAGAATAATTAGAAGAAATTAAGAAAACAAATCTCTTACGTACTGAGGTATCGGAAGCCATCTCATCATCTCCACAAGCACTCAGGCAAATCGCCAATCCACCGCTTGTACTTTTGTCTGCTTTCGATGGAGGTTTGTTGTCAATCCAAATGTCCCTGTTGCAAGTATCGAGCAAAAATATTACGTACCAACATGCATGATTAATTTAAGATTATCTCTAATTAATAATTAGAAATCTAGAAAAATTTCACGTACGAAGTGTTCGATCTATTAAATTTTTTCCAAATAATGGCACTATATATATATATATATTAATAAATTAATAATATATGCGTACGTATGTACTCACTTGCGTGGGTCGTATATATACTCGAGATCAAGAACGGTTCCACTATGACAAGCATCGACAATTGCATGAAGAGTGATACCCTTCTTGAGAGGACGAACAATGGTGGAATTGATCTCGTTGTCAAGGATCATCCCTTCCTGCATAAAGTCAACCGGACAGATAGTTTCATCGAACCCATCTTGCTCATCGTCATTGAAATCAGGTTGACGTAAGCCATGTCCAGAGAAGTAGAACACCAATGAGTCTCCCGATTCCGAACCTTCCACAAGCCATTTCAACGAGTCTTGTATATTCTTCTTCGTCGGCATAAAATCACTATCAACTTGATCTTCTGCATTATTCCATCAAAATCTAATTAACTTTTGATGATCAATTCACGACTAGCTACTTGCGCTTTTTTAATAGTTATATATAAATACATGCACACATACGCTTGCATACGTGTGTCATGTGGTTAATTAACATATATATGCTCATGCTACGTCCATTCCTCCATAAGTCACGGTTTTCTGTGAATTTCAACGTTAACATTGTATATACTCGAAAAAAATCAACGAATTATTAATTAAGGAAGACGCGCGGTTTGATATATAATAAAGTAGAGCATACTATATAGTACTTGGGAAACATGCATGAACCAATTTAAGAAATTCACGAAGCACTCTATGGGACATCATCATGTTATATATGCTTTAGCTAGCAGATCAGTATACAGTACTATTATTCTAATTTGCCTGTGATATTTAGACTCTCATGCATGAAGCATGATCTGTTCAGATCAGAAATTCAACACAATGAAAGTTATTTTCTTTCTTTTCTGTTTTCTCTATTTGACCAAATAATAGAAGAATATAACTCCAATTAGCTAGGATATGATGTAAATAAGATTTTTAATTTACACCCTTCAGTAAAAATCTGGTACATAAGGTGGTAATTAATTAGATCCACACCCCAAGTAGGGTGAATGATCTCCACCCGCCTCAAGGGGTAGTTTCCATGCACCACCTTAATTAGATAACTCAATAATAAATACGTTTACTTTTTAAAAATTATTAATAATAATCCAATGTTGTGCATGTAATCATTTTGAAAGAGACTAGGAGTATTAAGTGGTTACTTGTGATTGGAAGTTGTAAAACTTAGCATTTCACTGCATCTTCACCCAATCGTCTAGTAGACTAATTATGTGATGTAGATCCTATATATATATATATATATATTTCAATGAGAAATTATGATATTTATAGTTTTAGAATGTATAAGTTTCGTCAACTTATGGTTCCTTTTTTTTTTTTTTTTTTTATGTACGTGTAGTTACACATATATCCTTCAACTATATATAACATTACTCTACTTTATTAGTCCATTGCATATATAAAAACTTAATCGTTGGAGTATCTTCTTATATGAATTCTCAACTACGTACTTAAATATGTATAAACAAATTACTTATCGTAAGATCTAAAATAGCTATAAAAAAAAGAGTTTAAATAATATAAGATATATTTTTATAATAATTAATGTGACAGATTTCAATAACGTTGTTTAAAAGTATATTTATTGTGTCATTGATCATGTCACAAAATCTTTGTTTCCACCATTTAATAATTGTCTCAAATTTTTATATACATTTTAGGGAACAGATCAAGAGTACGGGTGATTAATATTACGTACCTGTGAGGATACGAATGCAGTCCCGACGATAACCAAAGCGTTGCATCAACAAAAGTTTCATTCTCCTCACATCATTAACAGTTCCTTTGAGGCTGTATTTCTTGTTCTGGTAAGTAACCCCACAAAGAAGTGCGCGCTTTATTCCGTGTGCCTCAGTACCGGAATTACCTGTAGGGTATGGCGGCTTAGTATTCAGCGAAGAAACATTAGTACTACTGCTTGAGTGCCTAGTACTCTTCAACAATTTACCGCCATTTCCAAATGAGTACTGATGAAGATTACTCTTTGTCTTTGATAATGC
This sequence comes from Juglans mandshurica, assembly GCA_022457165.1. Classification (NCBI taxonomy): domain Eukaryota; kingdom Viridiplantae; phylum Streptophyta; class Magnoliopsida; order Fagales; family Juglandaceae; genus Juglans; species Juglans mandshurica. The sequence goes on along the minus strand of CM039621.1, from coordinate 3,319,439 downwards.
ATGTCGGATTTGATGTCCCAGCTCCACACTTGCCGGCCCGGGTATAATGGCTTTGCATTCTGTACAGCGAATAATTGCTGCGTACTTGGCCACCGAGTACCGTTTGTTGCACCTATTGCATATAACGACTGATTTTCCGTCCATTTTTGTGGTTAACAATATTTCAGTTCCAGAATGCTATATACAGCTATATATGTACACACACACACACACATATATATATAAGCAGATCACTGAAGTCTGAACTATATAGATTGAGCCTTCCTTCAATTAATCTGCATCAAAAACCAAGGGCTGAGAAAAGCTGACCTTTGGTGGCGGCGGGGATCATGGAATTACTTTTGCCCTTAATTAGCTTATAATATTAAATTAGAATCGTCGATTATTTGGCACCCTTCGTGAGGACATGCATGAAGAGACTTTGCAGAAATTATGCGCTCAAACCCTACTCCGTTTGACGGAAATTAAAGAAACGGCGGCCTCTACTTTTGATCTCCTATACCTATGTATATAGACAACTTCTTTACCGTTGGGTATGCCTGTCTGCATCATCAGCTCGCAACTTCTCATTTAAAAGACCATATGCTCAAAGTACTAGGCGGCAAGAAAGGTATGAATATTTGAAAATGGGTTTAGTGTTTTATCCGATTGTCAAAAATAAACTCTAGATCTACTTTGGCAGAAATGAAAGGAGAAGGAAGTCTAAACGCCAACAGGCGCCTTACTACATTTCCGTTGAAAGGAAAGCGAAAGGAAAGGTAGTAATTGGAATAGAGTACTGCTATATCTACATACAAACTATACAAAAGTAATTTCATAAATTAACGTGATTTCATCTGATCTATTAGATCTATTTTATAATAAAAGTAATTTTATAATCTGACGAACCATGTCAAACCAGATTATTTTTATGTAATTCTTTTATAATTAAAGTATTTCTCTCTGGACATGGTAGAAAACAACAAAACTTTGGGATGACCATTAGGAATACTTAAGAATCTAGGAACTTTCAATTAATGTCAAAATCTTTGAGCTTCTCTGTCGCCCACCTCTAAAAAAGAGAGGAGCGAGAAGCTAAACAGTAAAGCTAGCTAATACTTTGAACTTTGGGCGTATCTCCTCCGAGATACAGAGGCCAGGTAAATGCATGCAATAGTAGCTAGCTAGCGTGTTCCTACTTTTTATTTCTTTTTTTTTTTGGTCTTTTAAATCTCTTAGTAATATGACATAGCCAACCTGTAATTATGATATCTATACAGCGCATTTACAATATATTTCATAATATATATTATAAAATAAGAATATTTTTATAAAATAATATTAGTTTTATTAAGGTAAAAATACTCTTAATTATTTTAAAATATTATTACGTAAAGTATTGTAAAAAGTTACGTGTGTTTATCACGTATGATAGGCAAAGGGTGTGCATAAAATCCTTAGCGTCCAATTAAACACCACCGCTCTCTTTCCCTTTTTCCCCTTTATTCTCTCATTTACGAGGCCAAGAACTCGATGCCTAACCCTTTATTCAGTGGCGGGAAAAGGCTTAGCCACTTTTTCTTTATTTCCTTTATTGGGGTCTCCTCGATTCTCATTCATTATATATTGGGCAATGCTAGTGTGGACGTTTCCACTAGTATAAATTTTATTTTTTATTTATATTTTTTTATTATATTTAAATATTTAAAAAAAGATATATCAATATATTAATAATCACTTTCTTAATCAGTAAGTAAAAAAAAATTAAATATATGAACCGTCAAAATGAGGCGTCATTATTTATTGGCTAAACCAAAGACCCTAAAAAGATGATTAAAATTATGTCAAAAAAATATTTTCGTCGATATCAAGATCTATGCATTGATTTTTTGTCATATATTCGGGATTTTGGGGGTCGATATTGTAGTGTACAATAACATTTTCTCAACTTTCTGTTAGATCGATACGATTAGGCATCATAAAATACGCAGGAGTATATATGCATGCATGTTTGCTTTAAGCTTTAGCCATTAAAAAGATGCGTATCGGTATGTCTATATGTATAATTAATCGGGATTTCCCTATTAAGCCCAATTACGTTTCTTGAATATCTCGAGAAACGTAAACACTGGTTGAACGTTTAACCTTTATTCGAAAGAATATCATCAGATAGTTTATATATATATATATATATATATATATAAGTAATAAGAGAAAAGAATATCAGAAAGTTGCGACATGATTGTAATAGATGGGCAAGTTACCCGATTCCCAGAACTGGCCAGAACCCTGCCATTTCACACGTTCAACTAAAACCCACTTTTCAAATGGGGAGAGACGCTAAACTTAATTACAAAGACTTGTGCGCACATGCAATCAGACCGGATAATTGAATTGGGTGCAAGGCTATAAAGTTCCCCTCCTCCAAAGGAATCAGTGGAACAATTTCTTTTCTTTTTTTTTTGTTGAATTTCATTTCAGGGGATTAGATGCTATACCTTTCAACTCAAGGGAAACAACATTAATTACTGTCTTATGAATATAATAAAGTATTAGAATATTATGCAGGGTAAAAGACTTGAAAGATCTGCGTCCCCCAGGTCAACCAGCTTCACCGTGTTCAGAGAGTGATGCTCTATGTGAGATGCAGCTTGCCACCTACTAAACTCTTGTACGATTTGCCCATGACAATGAACTTGGGACTATTCTGTCCGATGAAATTGCAGCTGCCAAGTCTGGTTTTTAATTGTGTGGAAGATGAGGGGAGTTCAATGGTGAGCCACCGTCAAGTACATTAAGTTGCCCAGAGATTTTTGCCTTGCAGGTTGGACACATAAACCCAACAGAATCTGGCTGTATTTCAGCAACCGCAGCCTCATGGTTGAACTCCACTCCACACCATACACAGTTAGTTGTAACCTGATTTCCGTCGGCCATATTTAACACGGCTTCTTCCAAAGACCCAAACTGGACGGAGGAACCATATGCCCCATCCATCTCTTCATTATACGCCAAAATCACGGGTACCTCTTGCATGGAAAGAGATTCTTGTGCAGTTGCAGAACCATACTTGGGTTCTATTTCATCAAATCTCAGCTCCTCAAACCCAGTTCTATTGTCATGCCTTCGGTCACCCTGCAAATGTTCTTCTCCCTGTAACTAAAATAAGAAACAATACTTTAACAAGAGCAACTAAACATTTCTATCACAAACTTTGGGGAGGAGAAGAGAAAGCTGCCTTGAAAACCTTAAACTGTATCAGTCAGTCAATTTGGCACAAATTAGAAGTTGACTTTCACTTAATTTCTAATAAATTTGCATACAGAACACGAAATCATGGATGATCCACATCCTATAACCTTATTTACATTATGGAAATGTATGTTTCGAAATATATAGCAGTTTTGGCAAACCAGGAAACCACTAGTATCGAATGTCATGCTGACTCCAGCACAACGACTTAAAGAGGAATCCTTCTCTTCTCTCTTTCTTTTTGGCATAAACAAATAATCTCAAAACCACCAGAACACACAGGGAAAGCCATTAGACAAAACAGTCCCACGGGCATCAAGCTAACAGTTAAAAGGACAAACTAACTGAGCAACAACAATTATTAGACTAGCCACATTGGTCAATCACCCAGAACAATCTATTAAATCCCTGGAATTCCTCAAGACTGACACATCAATTGCATAACTGGACAACAATGACTCAACATATTCAACAAAAACCACAAAGGAAATGACAGTAGACTGTTAACGTAACAGAAAAGGTCAAAAGAAGCAATGTAAGACTTAGATATAGTTGAACGCCCAAATAGTAAGATCAAGAACATTGTCCCAATACCTTATCAGAGGTTGCATTGAATGTTGGAAAATGTTGCAAAGGTGGCTCTGGGGACATTAAGGGAGCACAAACACCACACTGGAGTGCATTTTCTTCAGAAGATTTCTGTACAGTTTCTGTAACAATATTATTGGCTGGCCCCTCGTTGTGGCCACCAAAGTCAACTTTTAGCTTGCTACTATTATTATCAACTTCACCAAGCGTTGGAGGATCCAAAGTGCTAGTACAAAAGAAATTTATGTTATCCTTAGCATCAGAAACAATCTGATTGTCAAATTGATCAAGTAAATGACCTTCAGGAACTTCCTCCTGCTCAACCTCAGGATTATCATTTTCATCATTGATAGCCACCAAGCCATCCTTTTCACATGAAGTTTTAGGTGTATTACCATTTTTCTCTTCTGCTGGTAAGAGAGTTGTGGCATCCAAACAAGAATCCATTTTAGAATCAACTGCTTCATTAGAATTATCAATCTCCATATTTTCTTCAATGATCATATGCTCACCATCTTGCTCATTTAAATCTTGATCCAGAGTTATGTCAGTCATACCATCATCCATTTCCTCTTCACTAAGAGAAGCAAGACTCATTTCATGATTGGAATTAGCAGCTGAAATTTCTTGAATGGAAACAAAATTTGGTTGATCAGAAGTGGAACCACCATTGGATTCATCATTAGGTCTGACAGTAGAAGTCTCTAGAATAGAATTCTGAGCAATTTCAATCAAAGCATCCATTTTGGAGATCCTTGAAGGCACATCATCCCTGTTTGGAGGCTCAATTCCCTTTTGAACAGTTGTTGGACCAGGCAATTCTTCAACCCTCCTCACATAATTCCTCACATGTATCCCAACATGACCATTATAGCGACGCCTTTCCAGAAATACCTTATGGCAGAACTGGCATTCATACTTGCCATCTTTGATTATCACTCCATCCCCAACGGAAGAACCAAGTCTATACCTTCTTGTGGTCCTTTGGTGATAGGACAACAAGTGCTGCAGATATGAATCCTTCTCGTCAAAGGTCATGCTGCACTTGTGACATTCAAATATATCATCTATCTGGACATCTGCAAGATTTTCCATTCCAAATAAGGTTGCTTCCCTCGCCTGTTCAGAAGATATAGGAATTCTGGTTGGAGCTGAACTAGAAATCACTCCTTGCTGTCGGTTTTCGTCCTTTTGGATGAAGCCTGCAAGCTGCTGCACATCCCATAGACCATATTCAACAACATTAAAACGCACCAAACAGCAGCACAAATATTTAATTGCTTACAGTTTCCGAAGTCAATCTGAAGTCCTGTTGAGTATTTTCACCCTTCTGACTACTGGCCCATCGTGCATCACCAAGGTCAAAAAAGGACAGCAGATATGAAGCAGCATCCTTGCAGGATATAAACTGTTGTCCGGTAGGGCTGGAACATATCAATTCAAGAGAACATGTAAGGCCCAGCAAGGGAAAGGAAGGGGGGGCATTTCTTTTAGTAACAAGAAAAAATTCAACAAGATAAACATTTACGAAAAATCTGTAGGATGCATTTGGATGCTGAGGTGATTTCAAAAAACATCTTTGAATAGTAGTGTTTTGTAGGTCCTATTGAGATGTGTTTGAATGTAAATAGATTGAGATATGTGTTTGAACGTATGAAGTAGGTTGAGATGGGTTTTAACTTTTTTATGGGAAGTTGAAAAAGTAGCGAGTCCCATCAATAATTGGTTTGAGATGGGCTGAGATCACTTTCACAACCAAACATACCCGAGTTTTGAATGAAGAGTCTAAAGACGCATGTTACAGATGACAAATAAATAGCAACACCAGAACCGAGATACCAACAATCATTGCTCAAGTCATTTCACCATCAAAAAGATCAAGAACTCCAAAATAAAGTATTCTAACTTTCAGTTCATATAGGATGCCCATCATTTCAAACCCCAATGAATACCATCACTATAATTCAGATTATTTGCCAGAAAATAAGCATCACTAATCTGATATGAATAATAACAAATTAAGATTAGTGCATGAGGTATTCATAGTTTTGCGTGCATAAACATTTTTATAGAAAGAGAGGGAAACAAAAAGAAGAACATGTAGCTTTAAGTACATTTTTAATGGATCTCATCTTTGTGAAGCTTTGGTTGAATAATCATCACCAATGCGCCTCTAAAAACAGTTGTACAATTATTTCTTTTATAAGAAACAAAGAGTTTATTAAAATAAGGGGAAAGTCATAGGGGAGAACATTATACCCCCACTAGAAGCTGCAATCAGAGCTTCAAAAGAGCACTAAGATCTGAAAATGAAGAATCGTTAAGCTTCATAGTCAAAAACTTAAACCCCATATATATCCAGCAACCAAACAGCCTATGAAAAAAAATGAAACAAAATAAGGAAGACCACCTTTTGTATTGACAAAATATATGAAGGTAATTAGGCCATCTGGCAGGCCCCTTGAGCCTTAACATAAGCCTCCATCCAACCATGGCAAAATTACATTACCATCCAAAATATATTATATGGTATTCTTCTAAATTAAGCATTCTGCCCACTAAGGTGCAGTTTGGATAGTGAGTTGAGATGAAAGTTACAAGTTGAATAAAATATTGTTAAAATATTAGTTTTTAATATTCTTATTATTTTGAAATTTGAAAAAGTTGAATTGTTTATTATATTTTGTGTGAGAATTTGAAAAAGTTGTAATGATAAGATGCGAGATGAGATGCCACGCTTCTTGTATCCAAACAGGGCCTAAATCACCACTCAGAAACCCAATCACAAGTAAATGTCCCTAAGCACAATTTGAATGAACCCCAACTTCCACAGCTTTACAATCAAAGCAGAAATACTGGTCTAAAACCGTCAACATCAATAATTAGCAGGCATTTTCCAGTTCATCTTCTTCCTAGATAAGTACTCATAAATTCATCGTGCAAACCATTTCAAGATCGAACTAATGTCACTACCTCAACATTATAAACTAATATTAAGCGAAGCTAAATAATTAGAGAATATTGCCAAATTAAGTATAGGAACACAGAAATCACATAACTCCACTAATTTCCCAGAAATCAAACGGACAGAGAAGCCAATTATAAAAAAAAAGGGGGGCAGAGAAGCCGAAAGTTGAAACAGAAACAGAAAAACCACCTTATATATCTGCGGCAGTAAATTGAGGCGCGCCCGTCTCTCCTCTTGATCCCCAGTAGTAGCTTCCATCCGACCGGCAAGGCATCACCGAACACGCCAGCCTCCACAATCTTCCTCTTCTTCCTCCTACTCCCCCATTGCCCACCCAATTCTCTCATAAACCCCAGCAACTCATCCTCCCTCTCCATCCCGAGAGTCCTCCTCCTCAATTCTTCTCCATACGGGTCTTCCAAATTTGCCAACGCCGCAAGATCCACCGCCACACCGTTCCTATTAACAACGTCCATCACACCCCTCCCATACCCCTCCTCCAACTGCAGCACCTTCATTTTCGGCTTCCTCCCCCTCTTCCTCTTCCTCTCCCCGCCGAAACCGACCGTTTTGTCTGGCTCCGCCTCTTCGTGATTCGTGCTAACGAAAAGGGACGATATAGACGGCAAGGTTAGGTCGAAGTGGTCGAAACGGGGATCTTGGTCAAGGAAATGCTTGAGGTGGCTGATGATGTGACGGTCCTCAACCCGTTCGGGATCATCAGAGAGGACGGTGGGGAGCTTGATCGTGGGGAGAAGCCCCGCGACTCTGCGACGGTGGCCGGCGGTGGGGGTGGAATTGGAGGGGCTGGAGTAGGTCTGGCGGCGGGACCCTGCGGATTCGTTGAAAATGGAGCGGTCAATTTTGGGGGGAAGGAATTGGGAAGGGTGGCGGAGATCGAAGGCGGAGGGGGAGCAGAGGGAGAGGGAGCGGAGCTCGGATTGGGAGAGTGTGGACATGTCTATGTGAACAAGGGAGTCGAAGTTAAGCAGTCCAAGCGGTGCTGGTGGCGGTGCGGTGGTAGCCACCGTCGCCATATTCCTAGCGGGCGAAGAGTGTGCTTGTACGAAGGGAAAAGAAAGAAGGTCAGCGAGCACTAGCAGGATCAGTGGTACTATTTGGTAACCCTTATCTTCAATTGTGCATCACTGCATTTAATAATAAGAAAATGCAATCGTGATCGTAAATGCTGGGGAATCGTTTTGCTAAAAAAAGATAAAAAAGATAAATTTATTTTGTATAGATTTTTTATTTATTATTTTTTTAAAATAATTATACGGTACTTAACTATCATTTCTAATAATAATAATAATAATAATAATAATAATAATAATAATAATAATCGGATCAAATTTACATGTTAAATCATTTTATTTATTTTTGTATGAATTGTTTAGATCCAAAAACATCCAAACAAAAATCACCCCATGTTTTCCTGTATCAGTGGTCAATGATCGAAGTTGGTCCCTCCAAATTTAGGCGGCCACGTCGGCTAGAGGCGAGTTGCGACACATTGGACACGAAACATGCCAGCCGTAACCACGAGTCGACGAACTTGAGATGAAAGAGATGATCGCAAGTCGAAAGAAGGTAATACATAGCATTGATATTAATTTTATCAAAGTTATTTTTAAAATATAATAAAAATTATAAATTACATATTTTTCATAATTTCATAATTTTATATTCATAACTTTGCATTAAATTAATTATTAGATTTATCAAAATAATAATATAATATTATTTTTTTAATAATAATTTTTTTAATTTTTTTTCATATTTTATAATTACACTATTTAAAAAATCTAACGATTAATAATAAAAAATTAAATAGAAGACATCCCAAATAATATCGGCAACTTTTTTACTAGCCTGAAATTAGATGGGAGCATCATATTTTTGAGCTAATAATATTATATTATATTATTATAACAAATAAATGTTACTATAGATATAACCTTATAGTATTAACCTTATACAAGTTTAATTGGGTTATTATTTAAAAAAACAAGCTATTATATTACTGTAATAAGTTTATGCAAGAAAGAAGTTGGCTTTAGTTTTTATAATAAAATATTACTTTTGATGATGAGCAATACATTTTCAAATTTGAAGATGTATATAAAATCACTGTAACTCAAAGTTCAAAGCTTTTACATTTTGATGAAGCCAAGATAGATAATTTAATATACATTTCTTCAAATTTTAAAGATGCCAATGCTCATGCTAGCATTGACATTGGCCTAGCTATTGCCAAGTCCAAATTTTGATTAAAACTAGAGCTTTTGGCTAAAGTCCAAACCAATAGAGATAGTGATTCACATTGGACTAGTCATCCCAAAATCAAAATAATAATATTATATTATATATTGTAATAATAATTTTTTAAAATTTTTTAATATTGCAAATACAACTTAACCCGACTGGGAATAATTAAAACTTCATTTCCACCAACAATTCATAAAACAGTACAGATTTCCACTATTTCCAGCTTCGTTTCCACCAACAATCCATAAAACAGTAGCAACGTGTTTCAGTAGCAGCATTGAAAGTCTATAACAGTTTCCACCAACTTCATCAAAACAGTTCATAAAAACAAAACATCTATACAGTTTCCAGTTTCACAATGAAGCAGATCTCTCTGTGGAGATAAAAGGCAAAATATAGACCATGACAATAGAAAGTCTTTTTTTCCAATAAGTTGACAACAAAAAGTTCTTATTAACTTTGTTATTCAAGAAACAGCTTACAATAAGTTAAAAACAATTAAAAAAAAAAGTGAGATTGGGAATTCTTCATTTTACCATACTTGAAATATACATAACGTATAAAGTAATGCAGCATATCTCTAACCATAAGTGGCTAAAGGATCATTGAATATAATTGAGAGAACTAGAAAGTGAAAACATGTAAATGATATAAAATATTAGGCTTTTAGATTTTTCACTATCTCATAATCACATAATCCTAATGAAATTGGAATAGAACTTTAGTACAAAAAAAAAAAACAAATTGCCATATACCTGCCAATTGTTTAGTCATCTATATTATTTGATAAATTGACATTGTCAATATTAGTTTATCGCGTGACTCTTGACTTTTGAGGCCTAAGTGATTGTGATTGCTAAATGGCCAAAAGAAGCAAAGATAACTACAAATCCACTGATGAATACCCATACCCTGTGACCCAAAACATAGCCAATTTTGTGTAACATTGGACATACCCCACTCATAGCCACTTTGTGGGGTTTCTCCAAAAGAATACATTCTAATCCCACCATGAGTTTTGGTTATCTTTATGGGGACATCAATAATCTCACTTTCCTTGCACGCATGATCACCAAACCAAAGGTTGCAGGCCATCTTTGGAAAAGTAGAAAAAGATGATATCAAACATTATAGAAGACCCATTATTTAAGACCCCACTCACAACCAAACATGATGCAGACTAAATCAAGCCAAAACCAAAAGTAAACAATAAAATTAAAAATCGAAAAAAAACAAAAGATGGGAGTTGATTACTTTATGTGAAGCACTATAGAACTCTAATGGAGGCATGGCCATTTGATTAAAATCGATTTTCTCTTACAAATCGACTGCTCCTTCTTCTAGTATTAGATTCCCTACTTCGACAACCTTAGGGTAACGAAAACAGCAAGAGAACTTGAAAAAATGGAGAGAAGGGGAGAGAGGGAGTGTCAAGCCAAAGAGACAATCGATGAGAAATAGAAGAGAAGAGATAAAGGGAGAAAAAATTAAGGGGGTGTTTGGCGAGGGAGAAAGGGAGAGAAAGTGAAGGGTTTTGGAAAAAACGGATTCACGAGAGAAATAAAATGTTTCGGTTGAGGAGACATGATTTTATAATAAAATAATGATTTGGTGATAAACAGTATCTCGCTATATATATACACGACTAATGCTACTCATCATTCTAACTTTCATCATCCTCTCATTATCCTATGATGTGTCATTAGATAATTGAAGATTATTTATTATATTTCATTTGTGAACGTATCATCTAATGTAACATTATGAGATTATGGGAGGATGATAGAAGTTAGGATAATGAACATATTTTTTCTATATATATATAAAGAAAAAAATATACACAACCTCCACACACCACACTTTTTTTAATTTTTATTATTTTATCAAATATTTAATATATGAATAATGAATAGAAGAATTGAATTAGTTTAAAAAGAATAAACTTAAAAAAAAATTAAAATTTTAAAATTTTTAAAAAATGTGGTGTGTGGAGGTTAAGAAAATTGTGTAACATTGCTCTTATATATATATATATATATATATATATATATATATACATATATACACATACTAGTAGAAGATGTTACGTGCCTAGGCACGTATGCCCAGTTGAATATTTTTTATGTTTTTTTCTTATTAACAAGACATCACTCTAATTTATAGAATTTTCACAAGTAGATGAAAACCAAAAACTCTAGTATTAGAGAAAGAAAACAAACCAACAACAAAATTAAATTAAATATTGAAATCCAGTAATCTACCATTCATGAATTTCCGTCTCCGTCAATTAGTCAGAGTCTCCCCCATTACTACTTCAAAAGTAGTCCCGAGCAAGGTGAGGCCTGAAATGCTTAGTGGACTTTTTGACTTCAATTACAATGAGTTCATCTCATGAAGAGTTCATTTCAACGTGGCCCATCGAACTACCTTGAGAAAAAGTAATTGGCCCATGGGTATATATGCATTGTACAGCCCAAACATCCCTTTCTTACAAGATAGGCGGTTTTAAATTTTATGCATGTCAAAAAATGAATAATAAAAAAAAAAAAACATTAATCATCATTACGACTAAGTTAAAGTGTCTAAATCTAAAGCTGGATTATGTCAACCAACAGCAAATTAGACTGGGCCACCCATGTTCTTCGTTTCCTATTTGATGGCCACCTTCAAAAAGAAAATACTCTACTTCAGCTAGCATGCATTTTTTTTTTTGTATCACAAGTGCATTATTGCATTATATATATATATATATATATATATGAGTAATGTTACATACAGTTCTAGAGTGTACAATTATCATACAGTCGCTTTAAAAAAGAGACTTACAAAGTGATTGCGCGACACTTACAAACTCAAGACAGCAACTATCATTTCTATATATATATATATATATATATATATATATATATATATATATATATATATATATATATATATATATCACATTTTTTCAAATGGAGTTGATTACTAATTCTATAAAGAGATAAAAAAAATATTTTAATTTTGTAGTAGTTATTAATTTTCCATTATTTGTTTCTTTAACTTTCCTACACATAAATTTTGCATAATTTTATTATTACTTTTCAAGTAAAGAAAAAATACGATTAATCTTATAGTAGCTCAATCGTATGATTACTCATATCTATTTAAAGTTTTAATTATTATAATTATAAAATAGATCTAATATATTATATTAAATTACCCATAAAAAAAGAAAATGAAATATATTGGGAGACTTGTGTTGGTAAGTCAGGAAAATCCGTTGGTTAGTCCATTTATGCTGGAAAGCTTTAAGGGTAGTCCCAGTGGTGTTCCCTCAAATTCTTAATCTACTTATTTCTTTTTTAATATAGGAAATCTTTGCTATAAAACCTGTCTCAATGAACTCTTTATTTAAATCAAATAAATTCATTACTAGTAGTCCTATAGAAACTAATAACATCAATCAAGAGGATTATAGTATAATAGATATAGAAAAAAATTTACAAGATTTGATAATTTCTAATGTTCCAAAAAATCAAATATATAAACATTCTACTTTTTCTTCTAAATTATCATTTTTTACTAATTATACTATTAAAACAGTAGAAAAACTATTAGCTTAAATAATGATTATGAATCATTATAACTATTAACAAAAAAAGCTATCAAACATTACAAAGAACATAAATATTCTTTTATACATATTGGATTAGTACAAGTAACTATTAAACCATTCCCTATAAATGGATTAAACACATCAGTATTACTCTGTTTAAGAGATGGAAGATACTATAATTTTCATGATTCATTACTTGGCATGGTAGAATCAAACTTGTTCCAAAGTCCAGTTTATTTTAATTGTTATTTTAATTATTCTATTTCATTATTCGATATTAATCTCTTACATGCTTTAACATTAAATATTAAAAGAAATGGTTATCATATAATGAACGGATCACATCCTTTAACAGTAATAAATATGATCTATTATAGATTAATGAAAACAATATTAGAACCACAAGCTTTTATTACTAGTCTAAAAGGATATACTTTATTATTACAATTTAGTACACAAAATTCTAGTGTACAAATTCCTAAACAAATTAATTGGAATCAAATTACCCTCCCTAATGAATGACAATTAGAAAATATTACTACATTACTTAAAATAGAAAATAATTCTAAAGATGATATCGAATATACAAATTAAAAAAATGAATGAAACAGTCAAAATTACATTTCAACATTTTAGAAGATCTTTATCACATTATTATTCTCCAGCACATTCTAGTTATAATACACCCAGATCTATTCTTACATCAATTTATAGAAATAAATCTCAAAATTTTGACAACAGATCACAGAATCTAGATACACAGATTCGAAAAATTATTCTTGAAAATATTATTAATACACCAGTATATATTGTTAATCATCCGGATAAGGCATCCACCTCTCATAACCCTAAAAAGAACATTTTTCTCCAACATATTCACAAGTACTTGGAGATGATGCCTACATATATACCCTAAGTAAAGAAGAATTTAAAATTAATAAAGAATATCTCAAATAAGAGTATATGAATGAAGAAAATATTCAGAAAAGAGTAGCATTTTTCTCAACTTTTAATAAAATAGAAAGATATTATATTCAAGAAAGATATTACGAATATTTAGAAGGAATACGAATTAATATACTTTTCTTTACATGGTTTGAAATTTATAAATCAAATCAATTATCAACTATAAATAGTACTAATCAATGAATTAAAGAATAAAATAATCAAATTGTTTATGAAGAATATCCTCCTTTTAAAGCTATTAAATACAATCAAATAAATACTCAAATATTTTCTCACCAATAAAAAAATATAATAAGTCAGTAGAAGTTAAAAACACTGATAATATAATCCAACAAAACAATTACACCAATTTATATCTAAAAATCATGAGTAAACAATTAGAAAGAATTGAAATACAAATATCTTCTATTAATCCTACTATTAAAGAAGTAAAAGAAACTCATTTATTTATTCTCCATGAAATCTCATCTCATCTAAAAATCATTTTTTCTAAAAACAAAAATGATTTATTAGAACAAATCTGTAATAAATTAGAAAAATTAAGTATTTTCAATACAGCATCTACCTCAAAACAATATCATATTAATGTATTAAGTAAAACAGATTCACCTATATTATCTGATTTTGAAATTAGTAATATTGAAACCAATTTAAAAATTTAGATTTACAAGTAAATAAGATTAGAGAAGATCATGTTAATATTTTTTAACCAGAGATTCTAAGCATCATGTTTCTATTACTCGTAATTGGTATCTGAGACCAGATCTTTAATTTTGTCTATTAATTCTAATATAATATATTCTTGTTTTGAAAGTACATTAACGGTTTTATTATAAATACAATTATTTTTATCTAGACAATTACAGACCTGTACCTTATGTTATTCAGATTCACAATCAGAAGATTGTTCTGAAAAGTTTGATTCTTTTAATTGATAGATTTCTTCTTCTTCTGAAGAGATTTCCTCTTCTTCATTTGAATGTATTATAAAAATATTTAATAATTTTTCTTTTAATGTTTCATATATATCTACTTCATTAATCTGTTGTTTGACCTTGTAATTTGATTTATAATGTCTAACTTTTCCACATTTATAACAAACAATTTATTTTTTCTTTCTATTAGTCTTTTTTGGATTTTTATTGGTTTATTATATATCTGTTTATCTTTTATCTTTTTATAAGTTTTTTATATTTTCTTTTTTTGTTAGAATAATTCTTATAAATTCTTTTTCCCTTTTAGTGTCTTCTTGAGGGAGCAACTAATGTAGTATGTCCAAACTGTTCACAAAATGTACTTAATTCATTTTTAGCAAATTTCTTTTATTTATCCATTTGTTTTTTTAATTTTAAATCATTACACATAATCAAACTAGTTCTATTAATAGTAGTTATTATATTACCATATATGAGATTTATAAAATTAATAGTACCGTCTGACTTTACTAACGATTCTTGTATGCTTTTGGATGAAGTAAAATGGAAGTCCGGCTGTGAATTTTTCGTTCCAGTGTGGTTGTTGACAGTCATTTCTGATCATAACTTTAGTTAGAAATACATCTTTATATCAATGAAAATCAGATAATTGAGGACATCTTAAATTAATTAGCAAATCACTGGTTCTTTCTTTAAATTGAACAAGATCACCGACGAAATGTTTAGTTAATACATATATTAAAGTATTTACAGCATCTTCTAATGGTAGACCATCTTCTGTTTTAATTATTTGCATATTTTTATCAAATTTATATGCAGTTAATATTTTTATTCTTTGTTCATGTGAAACATAATGATCTCACCAGTCTTTTAATTGGCCAGTAAAACCTGTAACTATAATATGGGCTACTTGGTGATTCGTTTTACTATTACTATTATAAACGTCAACAACCATAATCATTTCTTGGGAAATGTTTAATATTTCATGCTCAGATAATCCATTTATATTCTATTCATATTAGACATCTAGTGTAAAAGCAAGTCTTACTATATGTTCCATTTCTTCGAATTACATATCCAGTGGAGTAGGTCTCATATACCAATTATGAGTAATAGAAACATAATGTTTAGAAGAGAGGCATGTTAAACTGGTGATAATGCGGATTGTTGCAATGGAGATAATCTGACTGGATTCTGTGTGTTCGGATTCTGTGTGTCTTCTTTATCACTATCTGAGACTTATGACATTGACTCAACTAATTTTTTCAAGTCTTTTTTGCTGGTAATGGATGTTAATTGTGCTTGAAATCTACTCCGCTAGACTAAGACTTTGGGGGCTTTTGGTGATTTTAGAAAATATTTTTAGTACATGATCATAATTGTATTTTTTCCATAATTTGATCGAGACCTAGCAGGCTAGAAACTTAATGGTCTTGAGAGAGAGATGAGGTTTAAGAACATATTCTCATTTCATAATCTAATTTAATTTTGTTTTGAGAAAGAAAAGAAAAAGTGGTGAACAATGGTTTAATACTAGTGGACAATCATCTTGTGAAGAAAAGATCTGAAAACTTTTCTGGAGAGGGAGACGAATGACGTAAATTTTTATTTTTTTCAAAAATATTTTTATTCATGCCTGTTGATAATCATAATAATCATAATATGACGGATAATAAGGATGATAAAACTTTCTTGTTTTTCCCCATTGTTCCAAAGTGAGAACTTGTTTAATGGTAAATTTATGGAATGCAATAATTGTAGATGCAGGTGGAGAAGACTGAGTTTGAAGAGAACAAGGGATCTCAGAGAGAATAAATGAATCAGTATCTACTAATATGAATTCATAAAAGTGTTGGGTTTTCTTAATGTTTTGAGGGATATAATACCAATCTGGTAAAAGAAATGCATCAAGTAAATTTTGGGGGTCAGACAGGTGTTGAATTTCAGACTCGATGGGGAAGACTGGGTGCCAATGAGATTTAATGATAATAGGAGATGCAGGAGGCTAAGATAGTAATGGAGGATTAACAATTTGAGAATGAGAATGAGAAACAGTTTTGTGTATGTTGGTAATTTTGGAGAAATTAATGGTGCGAACGGATTATAAGATGCTCTAATATTTTGTGATAATGTCCCAAATACCATATATGACTTTGGAGTTGCAGAAGGATAAGATGAATGAAATGGGGGAGGTAGTGGTCGAGCATAAGATGATTTAGAGTTTACTTTTGAATTTGAGGATGCCATGATTTTTCCTGTAAGAATTCTCATGATAGATAATTAGGAAGATAATTAGATTATCATTTAATATGTTCAATATCAAAATAAAAAATATTTAATATAGCTTGCCATCTATCAAATATTTGTTTAGCAGCCAGGTTTTTCACATCTTTAATCAAAATTTCCTTTACTGATTTATAATCTATTCTAAATAAAAACTTTTGATTTAACAAATCATATTGAAATTTAGAAATACATAATACAATAGTTAAATTTTTTTTAATAGTACTATAATTATTTTGGGAAGGATTCCAACATCCTGAATGAAATCGAACAATCTGTACAAAATTGGTTGATAATTTTTGTTTCATAATTCCTTCATAACCAAGATTAGGTGCACTTGTTTCAACAATTTTAAAAGTATGAGGTGATGAAAGTCCTAAACATGGTAATTTCTTAACATGAGACTTAATCTGTTTTATAATATTTGTATGTTTTTCTGTCCATGGAGGTGGATTCTTTTTTAATTTTGAAATAATAGTTTGCATAATGGCCCGAGAGATTGATAAAAATCTGCAACATAGTTGAGACTTTCCAAAAATCTTTGTAATTGTTGCTTATATTTTATTTCATCCAAAAATTTATCAGCAAATTCTATTGCTCTATTAATTGGTGTAATAGTTCATTGGATATGATCATCTTGAAAAAGAATTATAGTACTATTAAAAAAGAAATTTTAGCTATTGTATTATGTATTTCTAAATTTTAAGATGATTTGTTAATCAAAAGTTTTTATTTAGAATAGATTGTAAATCGACCAAGGAAATTTTAATTAAAGATGTAAAAAATCTAGCTGCTAAACAGATATTTGCTAGATGACAAGTTATATTAAGTATTTTTTATTTCGAAATTGAACATATTAAAGGAGAATCTAATTATCTTCCTGATTTTCTATCCAAATCTAAATTCTCTTATGCTCGGCCACCATCTTCTCTCTATCCTTCACATTGTCCTTTCGCAACTCCAAAGCCATATACGGTATTGAGGACATTACCACAAAATATTAGACCATCTCACAATCCATTCTCACCATTAACTTATCCAAAATTACCAACATACTCCAAAGCTGTTTCTCCTTCTCCTTCTTCTCATTCTCAAATTGTTAATCTTCCATTATTATTTCAGCCTTCTGCATCTCCTATTATCATTAAATCTCACTGGCACCCAGTCTTCCCCATCGAGTTTGAAATTCAATACTTGTCTGACATCCAAAAATTACTTGATGCATTTCTTTTACCAGATTGACATTATATCCCTCAAAACATTAAGAAAACCCAACACTTTTACGAATTCTTATTAGTAGATACTGATTCAATTATTTTCTCTGAGATCCCTTGTTCCTTTCAAACTTAATCTTCTCTACCTGCATCTTTAATTATTACATTCCATAAAGTTACCATTAAATATGTTCTCACTTTGGAACAATGGAAAAAAATCCATATCTAAGAAGAAAAGTTTCTCATCTTTATGATCCGTCATATTATGATTATTATGATTATCAGCAGGCATGATCAAAAATATTTTTGAAACAAAACAAAAATTTGCGTTATTTGTGGTTTCTGCACTTTGACAAATTATAAGAAATCAGGACACTCCCAAAATGGTTTTTATTATGGTGGGACTATTATGGACTCGAACATTTTCTTCTTCCTCTCCCTCTACAGGAAAGTTTTCAGATTTTTTCTTCACAAGATGATTGTCCACCAGCATTAAACCATTGTTCACAACTTCTTCTTTTCTTTCTCAAAACAAAATTAAATTGGATTATGAAATGAGAATATGTTCTCGAACCTCATTCCTCTCTCAAGAACATCATGTTTTTAGCCAGTAGGTCTCTGTCAAATGGTGGAAAAAATACAATTATGATCATATACTAAAAATGTTTTCTAAAATCACCAAAGCCCCTGAAGTCTTAGTCAAGCGGAGTAGATTTCAAACACAATTAACATCCATTACCAGTAAAAAAGACTTGAAAAAATTAGCTAAGGCAATGTCACAAGTCTTAGACAGTGATGAAGAAGACGCACAGAATCCGGACATACAAAATCAAGTCAGATTATTTCCATTGCAACAATCCGCATTATCACCAGTTCAACAGGCCTCTTCTTCTCAACATGCCTCCCATTCTCAAGGCAACTTGATCTCTCATTCTCAAGGCTACTCACCCTACCATCTAGTACATCTAATAGATTCTCAAGATCCTTTTGATCTAGAATTAGCAAATTATGACCCTTAGATTATGTGATTCCAGAAGATTACTATTTTCCCAATTAGTCAGCATGACAAATGAAAGTTGTCAGAAATATTATCTCCTCAAAAGAATAAAAACAAAAGACATCGTCTATACTATTCACCTCAGATTATTGTCTACACTGTTCTTGTCAGATTATTGTCGCTGCTCGAGATTATTGTCCAAGAAAAACGACAAATAACTTTGTATATACTGCTCACCTTCACGTGTTGATATTGTTCATATATTATTAGAATTACTGTTTTGTACTGTTCTAGTGTCTATATAAAGGAGTCTGTAAAGAAGGAAGGACATTCAGAAACTCTCATCTGAAGCCTTTTCTTCTCTTGTCCAAATCCCTCAAGTCTCCTCACTCTCCAAAAATCTATCTTTTGTAAACCAACTTTCATTTCTTCGTTACTTCTGCTTCCAACTCTTATGAGAATTAATCTCATTGCAAGTTTTATATCTTTAATGAAGTTGATTTTGTATATATTTTCTATCTTATTTACTTTCTCATACATATGGTTGGTTATACCGCCTGTTTTATATGCTCTCATGCATATGACTGGTTATATCGCTTATTATTATTGTTAAACTATCATTAACTATTTATCACCTATATTCTTTTTTTTTAACATATCATACTATTAATAGAAGATAACATCTCCCATTTTTTTAGGGAAATTAATTGAGCAAAGCCTAATCACATCCGCTTAGCCGATGGCTAATAAAGCAATGTATCCAAAGAGCCTCACTCTATTCGTGAAATCCATTATCTAATAATATATTTTTATGTTAAATTGTTTTTTTACCTTTCATTTATGCTGTCTGTTAGAGGTGATAAACGGTCGGTCCAGATCAAGACTGAGACCGATCGATCTCGGTCTATGTTTTAGAGGATTAAAAAGTTTCGGTCCGATCCACAGTCTAGAATTTTTCCACCCCAGACCAGACCGAATGAAAAATAAAAATAAAAAATATATTATATATATTATTTATATAATAATTGTACAATTTATTATATAATTTTTATCTAACCTATCACTATTAACAATATAAAATTTTAAATATGTTATTAACATTTGTTAGTATTCTATCAATTAACTAATATAAAATATCAATTAGTTAATTATATAGTAATTATATAAATTAATAAAATAATTTTCATCTTATATATTATCATTGACTATATAAAATATTTTTTTTATTAAGTTAGTTACATAATCCACATTAATAAGTCATTTAATTTTAATTTAGTATTTTAAATAATTTTTTTTATTAATTGATTTAAAAAGGAAAAAATAATTAGGCTGAGGTACCGGTCTGGTCCGATTCTTATAAATGTTCGATTTGGTCTGATTGGAGAAAATGATAAACTGAAAATATCCGGTCTATCACTAGACCGGAACGGACTGACCGATTTAGTGTCTGTAGCCATTATTGGACAGTGCCTTGACCGGTTGACCCGCATATGACCGGTAATAATCTAGAGGACCGTCACGTTGCTTGTGGTGATTGGCGGAGCGAATGGTACAAAGTTTGGGTCTCTATCAAACTGACAATTCTGTCGGTCGGGATCGAGCAATCCTCTTTATTGATACGAAATCTATCCATTTTGAGTAAGCTGCCATAGTTGCATCACTATTATTTTCAAGTCATGATTCTTTATTTATTTAATATTTATCAATCAAAATTTTTTATTTTTGGAATGTAGCTTGATTGAATTTGTTTTTGTTTGAATAGCTTTTCAATGTCAAGACCCCACTATGGAAATAGGAATACCAAATTTATTTTTTCAAAAAGTTGAAAGGGAAATGCCTCCACTCTTAGGGGTGCTATTCTCATGGTGCGGGGCGGGGCACCCCCTCCCCGGCCCCCGCTCTCCGCCCCGCACCATGCGGGTGGAGGGATTTCATACCCCGCCCTCTGCCCCGCTACCGGGGGTAGAAACCGCACCCCGCCCTGCCTCCCGCTCAATCCATTGCCTAAAATTTTTTTTTTAGGCTAAAAATTTTTTTAGACTCAAATTATAATATAATTTATAGTATAAATTGAAATTTATACATTAAAAAAAATACAAACTCATTAGAGTTATATTTTGGATTGTCTTGGCCTAGGAGGCCAAGGTAATCAATTAACTTGAAGTTAAATTCAAATTTTTAACAAATTGTATATATTTATATACAATATATTTATATAAATTACTTATATAAATATTATAAATTATAAATTTTTACATTAAAAATGGGAAGAGTACAGAGCGGGGGGCGGGGCAGGGCCCTGCAGGGGTCAATCTGCCCCCCGCCCCCCGCCCCCGCATGGGCGGTGCCGCCCATGCGGGGGCGGGGCGATCGGGGGCGAGTAGCGAGGGGCAGGGCCCGCTGCCCACCCCTATCAACTCCCATATATTTCTTAGGCTTTTTAAATTGAGTAAAGTAATTTGATGAGATCGCCTTATTGAAAAGAGTAATGTTACATACAGTCGTGGAATACACAAACGTCGTATAGTCGCTTTGAAAAAGAGTGGGGTCCACTATTAAAAAATTAATTTCTTTTCATGTAGGTCCCATATTTATTCACTTTTTTCAAAGTGACTGCACAGCGTTTACACACTCACGACTGCAAATATCATTTCTCTATTGAAAAATATGATGATCCTTTCTCTCTTTAGCTGTGCCTAACCCTTTTATGAGTGGAGTGTAACCTTTTGGTCCCAATTAACATATAAGTATACAATTACTTTGGCTCTACGTTATTTTCTGAGTAATTATATTCCTTTTTTTGTTACTGGATATTTGATAAAAATAAATTATTTTAAATTTATTTTTTTAAAAAGTAATGATATTTATAGTTTTAAGTTGTGTAAATCTCGTACATTTTCTTTAAAAAAAAGTAAGCAAATTGGAGACTCATATAAAAAATTATTTTTTTAATATTGAATTTCACTTTTATTTAAAAAAAATGTTCAAAACTTACACACTCAAAATTATATCTAAAATCACTCTTTTAGAAAATCTCCACCGAAAGATAAGATCTATGATCTACATGTTCATAAAAGCAACTGGCTGCATGAAGATCGACTTTAATTTGTGCATGAAAAGAAAGTGGCAAAAAAAAAAAAAAAAGAAGGTTCAATACCACTCAGTCCACGTGCGTACGCACGCTTTCTACATGACCTAGAAAATAGAAAAGAAATTATGTGCATCCATATATGCCATAACATAGTGTTAGATGAGATTCCATTGCATAAAACCAATCATGCTTTAACATATCTAATCGATTCTTTAATATGATTTGATGTGGTGGGTATGCGATTGCATTGATAGTGTCACTTCATCACTTTAAACCATATATAGGCAACGGCATCACAGTAAAAACCATATAAAGGCAACAGTTTGAATTCAAATTCTTATCTACTCGTCTTAACTCAACTCATTATTAGAATTTTATCAAATTATCACATAAAATATAATAAATAATTAACAATTCAATTTTTTTAAATTTTAAAATAATAATAATATTAAAAAATAATATTTTAATAATATTTTATTTTACAATTCACAAACCATTTCAACTTATCTTTAAATTTTAACGACTATATATATATATATATATATATATATATATTGAAATCATAATCTAAGTCAAAAGTACCCCCACTCCCTTCTGGTCCATAATATAGTTCATAATAATACACTTGGATTTTTGTTCGTCGGTATAATCTATATTATGATTTGAACAAAAAAAAATAGTTATGTTACTTTCAGATGTCACTTAATTGCCATCACTTCCGAAAACCTTGTGTTTGGCAAAAGTAAGTTTAGTTGACAATAATTCAAGAGCATGATTGATCACAGGTCCACTTCTTGCTTTTCAGTTTGAGAAAATATATTTACAATCGTGAATTGTGTAATTACCGCATAATCGTTTTGAAAAAAATGAATAAAATATGGGATCTACATGAAAAAAATTATTTATTTAATAGTGGACTCCACTATTTTTCAAAACGATTACGCAGCGGTTACGCACTTCACGGTCGTATGTAGAATTACTCATTTAGTTTTCACTTTGCCCTTTTACTCATTCGGCCATATATCCCAATTCCTCGACGACTTTTCTGCTTTGCGTCTTTCATATCTCCGTCCGTGCCTGTTCTCTTCTCTCTTTCCGTCACTCTCTCGCCCTCTATCGGTCTCTCCAGACGGTTTCCTACAAGCAGAAAAAAGGAGAAAAAAAAATCAACACAGGTTTTGAATCGAAGAACAACAAGACGGGAAAGAATTTTCGAACGGCTCTTTAAATTCACATCCCACAAAGATAAGAGAAAGATGATCTACATTAAAAACTAAAACATACCTAGAAGAATGAACAAGAAACTCACATTCAAGTTGTTGAGGACGTGTTTCACTGCCACCACTTCACGATCACCTACAACAAAAGAATAGCCGGCTGAGGGGTTTGATGAAACGCCTCTGATGCCTAAGTCAGTGACTGGAATAATAATCGTATAATTCCCAAGAATCGTATAATCCCCAAGGTCAAATTACGAGCCTAGGTATAGGTTTCAAGTTGAGTGTCAAACAACTCCGTGAGCTTCTTCTTCGGGAACCCACAATGAATCTGCATACTCTTGAGTGGAAGTCTATTCGGACTAGTGAGGTTGCCCTTCATTTCTGTGACTCCTCTGACCGAGCCAAGATGCCTGACGCTTTCCCTCACCCATCCTAGCATTTGTACATTTTGAAGTTCTTGCACCCCGTGAGGAATTTGTTTTAACTTTTTATGAAGCTTTGTAAAAACTTTATAAGTCGCTTTGAGGCTATTGAACTTTGTTGATGGGTTATTAAGTATTTATTGCTATTTCTTAGTGATTTATATCAAGATATCAATGTATGTTATTTATACTTTAAGCATTAGGTTATGCTGTTCGCAACTTGAGGCTAGTGAGAGATCCCTCGACCACGTCGCCTTTTGGCGAGAAGGTATTAACGGGAGATCCCTAAATTGTTTTAACTTTTAAATTTTTTTTAGGCTAGTGGGAGATCCCTCGACCACGTCGTCTTTTGGCGAGAAGGTGTTAATGAGGGATCTCTCAACCGTTTTACCTTTAATTATTAGGCTAGTGGGAGATCCCTCAACCACATCGCCTTTTGGTGAGAAGGTGTCAGTGGGAGATCCCTAGACCACGTCATCTTTTGGCTAGAAGGTGTCAGTGGGAGATCCTTCGACCGTTTTAACCTTTAAGTTTTTAGGTTGGCGAGAATGTGTTAATTGGAGATCCCTCGACCATTTTAATCTTTAAGTTTTTAGGTTAGTGGGAGATCCCTCGACCATGTTGCCTTTGGCGAGAAGGTGTTAACGGGAGATCCCTCAACCGTCGAGAAGATGCTAACGAGAAATCCCTCAACTGTTTTAACCTTTAAGTATTAGGCTAGTAGGAGATCCCTCGACCACGTCTCCTTTTGGCGAGAAGGTGTTAACAGGAGATCTCTCGACCGTTTTAACCTTTAATTATTAGGCTAGTGGAAGATCACTCGACCACATCCCCTTTTGGCGAGAAAGTGTTAAAGAGAGATCTCTAGACCGTTTTAACCTTTAATTATTAGACTAGTGGAAGATCACTCGACCACATCCCCTTTTGGCGAGAAAGTGTTAACGGGAGATCTCTCGACCGTTTTAACCTTTTAATTATTAGGCTAGTGGGAGATCCCTCGACCACATCACCTTTTGGCGAGAAGGTGTTAACGGGAGATCCCTCGATCGTTTTACTATATTAAGATATTCATAAATATGGTAGACTCGTATTTCTATTAAATCTATTTATCTCCGATATGATCTTGAGATATGTTGTGTTTAGTTGTTGAACCAAACTTAACTCATCTTATCTCAAACCAATCATTGATGAGACTCACTATTTTTCTAACTTCTCATAAAAAAGTAAAACTCATATCAACCTATTTAATACATTTTAAAATAAAAAATTAAACTCATATTAATTAAAAAAAATTAAATTCATCTCAATAAAATTCATAAAATATTAATATTTGAAAGTAAAATAAAAAATCTAGATATCTGAGTCTGTCGTACTTCGGACACATATCAAAGAAAATATCGAGACCTGTGCCCACGCCTTCGTGAGGAGTATGGACCTAGGGCTGAGCAAAAATCCAACAATCCGACTCCGCTCCAGGTCCGCTCTGACTCCGACTTGTCGGAGTCGGAGTTTTTTCCCTATTGGAAATCGGAGTTGGAGTCATTGAAGAACCGACTCCGACTCCGCTCCAATCCGCCTCCGACTTGGTCTTCCGACTCCGCCTCCGATTTTATACATATTTTATAAAAATATATGTGTTTTTCTATATATTAATCATTTAAATTTTATACAACTATATCTTATATAGTTTGTTAAACTTAATAATATACTAGTTAAATAATATATTTATACTATAATATATAGACTAAATTGACTAATAAATAATAATAATTTAGTATATGACTATATGTAAATATCATACTATTATAAATTTGCAATATTACTACCATGTTACATGTAAGTTGTAGCACTAAATTACTAATGTATAAATATAATAACATGTAATACTAATGTATATATAATATACTATAAACACTAAGATGCATAATAACATCAACATGTAATACTAATGGATAAACACTAATTTATAAATTTAGAATAACATATCATACTAATATATAATAACTAAAGTATTATTCATATAAATTTTATATAATAATATCTTGTATTAATTATATTTTTTGACTTAATAAATTCTCAATATATTCATTTTGATAAATATATTAATAATACTAATATACATTAATATATTAATTAGATTTATGGTCTAATACTAATACTATTATTAATTCACTTTAAGTCTATATATAAATTACTATATAAATCACTATAGTATTAATTACTAATACTATGTTACTATATGATACTATTAACTATAGTGATATACTAGTATACTAATACTATCAGTGATATAGTTAGTATAATGATTTATATTAATAGCATATATAGTTATACTAAACTAAAAACACTATAGCAAATAATAATATATAGTTATGTTAATCACTATAACTAATACTAATATAGACTATAATTATAACTTATAGTATTATACCTATACTAAATCACTATAACTTATACTAATATAATTATACTAAATCACTATAACTAATACTAATATTTATATTAATACTATTATAGACTATAGTTATAACTTATAGTATTATACCTAACTAAATCACTATAACTTAAACTAATATAGTTATGCTAATCACTATAACTAATACTAATGTAGTTATACTAATCATTATAACTATATATAGTATTAATATCACTATTAATATAATATATAGTATTAATAATATTAATAATAACTAATACTAATATAACTATTAGTATAACTAATACTAATACTAATATATTAATACTAATAGTGTATTACTAATATTTATATATATTAATATATATATATATATATCAAGTATAAGAGATTAGAGATTTAATGATTAGTATTATATATTAATATATATATATATCAACTAATATTAAATCACTAACATACTAATAGTACGATACTATAGTATTAGTAATTATACCATAAGATATAGTAATAGACTAATAGTATAATATATTAATACTATATTATATATAAAATAGTAATACTATTTTTTGAATTTCATTTCATATACGGTGCCTTTTTTTTTAATATTCATATATATAATAATATATATCATATATATATATAATATAATTAAAAATAGATTCATAGTAATTATAATAGTATACTATAGTAACTATACAGTGCCTTTTTTTTTAATCTTCATTTCGTATGCGGTGTCTTTGTTTATTGTAGTGATTAGTTGGATGTGAATATGGAATCATGGATGATGGGAGTACATGTAAAAATAGGACTTTCTTTTTATTTTTAAATTTTGAATGTATGTTAGTATGTTACTTGTTTTATTTAGTTGTATTTTTTATTATAATCAAAAGTTTAATAAATTTGGATTGTAATTTTGAGAAAATTGAAATTTGAAAGCCCACAATTTTTTTTTTTTAAAAAGTGGGTCAAATATGAAGTTAAAAATAAAATAAAAAAAGTAAAAAAATCTGACTCTGCTCCGACAAGTCGGAGTCGGAGGTGGAGCGGATTCTCTATATGTCGGAATCGGAGGTCGGATTCGACCTCTGACAAAGTCGAAGTCAGAGGTTGGACACTCCGACTCCGAAACTGTCGGTGCTCAGTCCTATATGGACCACCAAAAATTTGACTATGATCATGTTTTGGGCCTATGAAGGTGAAAATACAAAAAGATATTACCTTCCGACCTGCCGGATTCGAACCAGCGACCTAAGGATTGCTGAGTAAACAACTACAGTCCTCCGCTCTACCAACTGAGCTAAGGTCGGTTTGGTAGTGATATTGTGTCTGTATTTATTAATTAATTATAGATCACTGCCACTACCAGAAATAATTGAAGTTGGTAAAACGATACGTTTCAATGCATAAACTTTAGCAGCTGATATAAATGCGTATATATTGTACTAATTAAGTAAGCATAATGTTGAAATAAAAATGACAATAATAGGAATAAAATTATATATTTATTTTTTATTTTTTGAAATTCGGAAAATTAAATTAAATTACTGAATGTTTTCAGTTTTAAGAATATTATATCACATTCTACATCCATCTATATTTAATGAAAAAAGAACAAAGAGATAAATCTATAACTATATGCTTGATATTTACAACGACTCTTAACGCATGTTTGCGATTGCGATGGAAAATATAATTTATAATTTTAAAATTTATTTAAGATTAAAAAATACTGCTTTAATATGAAATACCTAAACAACTTAATTTGTCTATTTAAGAGTTTTTAAGACTATTTAAACAATCTTAAACAGGTCCTAATTGGGAGGGTCGACATTCTCTAGTAGTCTACCCGTTTTTCAATTTTTAAATAAAAGAGCATTTCTAATTTTATATCTAAATTAGTAAAGGAAAAAATAAAAACTAAATGATCTAGTTTCTGAATTGACACGCGAACTATATATACATCACTTATGTGGTAGCTTGCCAGATCAGCATTCTTAAAAAATTATTAATATTTAATTAAACTCTTTATTTAGATATATTAAGAAAAATGATATTTGTAGTCCTAGAGTATATAAGTGTTGTGCAATTTTTTTTTTAAAAGTGAGTAAATACG
This sequence comes from Juglans mandshurica, assembly GCA_022457165.1. Taxonomy (NCBI): domain Eukaryota; kingdom Viridiplantae; phylum Streptophyta; class Magnoliopsida; order Fagales; family Juglandaceae; genus Juglans; species Juglans mandshurica. The sequence goes on along the minus strand of CM039621.1, from coordinate 3,291,126 downwards.
AAACCCATATATATATATTTTTTAATAATAGATCTAATTATTTTTCAAAACGATTGCACAACAATATTTATGCATTCCACGACTATAAATAACATTATTCATATATTAATAAGAATAATTATTATGCTGCATACTTAACTTATAAATAGCATATTATATAATTGAAATATGAAAGACGGTCCATCCCATGCAATTAAATCGCTCCAACTGAATCGTACTTATTTTGATATTATTTCTGCATAGAATATTATATAATAAGTATACAACAACCACTTCAACGTACAGTAGTAGGAGCCATGCATGATCTGGGATATTGGCCTGTGACATGCATGCATGCTGATATTGATGCTGCTAGCTAGGGTGGAATCAAAACTACAACTTAGGGGCAAATTAATGTAAGAAAAAATAAAATAAGAGGCCGGAATTAGTTAATTATTGTAAAATTAATTATCAACCTTAAACTAAAGTTTGAGATTTTTAAAATTTTTGGGTGGCCGGGGCAGCTAGCTTAAAGAATATGGAAAATTTTATATACAGTATATAACATATTTATTTATTTTTCACGCGCGAGTGTTTTTCTCAAGATTTACATTAACAACAAATCAATTTCATAAAAAAAATAATTAATTTTTTAAAGCGAGATCACGTCCGGAGACTTTAGTTAAGCGTTCGAGGAAATACGTACGGAACCTCATGCCCTTTATAAGGTGCTCCAGGCCGATACCATCGCGTGCTGGGGCCGGGTTGCACCTGTAAATTTTAGCGCCAGCATGCTTGGTACGTAGGCCTTTTTATATATGTGAATTTGTTAAAGAAAAAATATTAACTATGCATGATATATACAAATGGTCGACTTTCTAATTTCAGCAAAAAGAGCTCCTCGATCTCTGAGAGAGGGCTATTAATATTAGCAATTAAATAAGGAAAAAAGTGGTAGAGCTTCGTTAATTTGTTGAGTAAATTGCAGTCTAAAAAACATTGGAACCCATGCATGATCAGGCCGGTATGTAAGGTCTTTCTATATACAATAAAATCATGATGATGAACGTTATACGCACATGTAAGAGATTAGTTAAAAGTTAAATCTATTGAGTATTTAGCCATTAGAGAGTAAAATATGTTCACAACGGATTAGCTAGAATTTAGGTACAGTGACTTTAAAATTTTTTTTTAAAATTTGAAAGTTACTGTACATACATCAAATACATATTTTATTAATTATTTCTCTCTCATTTTCTTTCTATCACATATTTTATCACAATTAATATATTAATTTGAGTTAGTGATATATTAATTTAATAAAAATATGATTATTAATTAATATATAATAGGTAAAATAGTAAAATATGATAAGATAAAATAAAATAATAATTAAAAAAATTAAATATTTTTGAAATGATTAGTTATTCATTATTATATATAATGAATAAATATATAATCTAATGTGGAGATTTGTGACTTGAATAATCAAAATCAAATTTATCTTATATTATTTTATTGTTATATAATGAAAAAATAACTATTTAAATATGGAGATTTATGTGAATGAAATAATTAAAAATTTAATTTTTCTTATATTTATAAAAAATATTATTTAAGTTTAACTAATCCAACAATAATTAGGAGGAAAAAGCCGGATAAGGATCGAGCTTCCGGGCTTCCTCTATATACATTATAAATTTCTGTCGGTGTATCACTGCATGCAGGAGCCCTCGCTATACATATACATGATTAATATATTGTTCTGCCTACTGATTGAGAGAGAGAGAGAGAGAGAGAGAGATGGGTTCTGTGGAGGAGAAGCCTCACGCTGTTTGCATCCCACACCCAGCTCAAGGCCATGTTAATCCGATGCTCAAACTAGCAAAAGTCCTTCACCACAGAGGCTTCCACATAACTTTTATCAACACCGAGTTCGTTCACAGACGCTTGCTCAATGCCAGAGGTCCCGATTCCTTGGACGGCTTGCCGGACTTTTGCTTTGAAACCATCCCCGATGGTTTGCCTCCCTCCGATGCTGACGCAAACCAAGACATCCCATCACTGTGTGACTCTATCACAAAGAATTTCATGGTCCTCTTTCGCAATCTACTTGCGACACTTAATGATACTGTCTCCTCGAATGTTCCCCCGGTGAGCTGCATAGTTAGTGATTTTAGCATGCATTTCGCCAATAACGTTGCTGAAGAACTGGGAATCCCTGTCCTTCTGTTGTGGCCTGCGAGTGCCTGTGCCTTTTTAGGCTTTGCACATACCCGCCGTCTAGTCGAAAGTGGTCTACTTATACCACTCAAAGGTACGATCGATATATTCCTTGGTCCTATTAATTGTTACTTCTTCACGATCTTCCTTTTATCCAACATCTTCATATGCAGTTCTGTTTACGATCGAATCTCAAAATCATGGACGGGAGATTTAACGCAACGTCCTCAATTTAAATGGGTTAAAGATATATAATAAATAATAAAAATTTATTTTTTCTTATCATTTTAAATTTTTAGGATAAGTAATGATTTCATATGGTATCCGATTAGAAGTTTTGAGTTCGAACTCTAATTTTACACTCTATCCCATTTAATTAAATATTCTACATGACCCATTGAGAGAGATCAGTCAGACCCCAGATGTAAGGGGAGTTGTGATTTCACAAAATGGAAAGCCGACAATCAAGTTTATTGGAAATTATATTATTATGAAAAGTGTTTTAAGTCTTTAAAAAAATTATTAAAGAAAGTTTAATAACTGACTTGGAAAATTATACTACATCATATCTATTTTATAATAAAAAAAAATATGTATAATCCAACTTACAATATAAAATCATCACAATTTATAAGTTTTCTTTTATAAAATATTTTTTAGACCAAATATTTCTCATATGTTACAAGACATTCTCACAATGTTACAGACATAAAAATGTTCAAAGCCATCATAAATTGTACAATATTAATGAAGTCATTACCTTTTACTTTTCATAAAATAGAAATATTAACCTCACTTAAAAACATTAGCGGGGTTTCTTGTTTACCATCATGAATACATTGTTAGAAAAAATAAAAGTTCTATATGGAATTAAGCCTTACACCATACATTCATCTAATCAACAAGTGATTTGTTATTTTTGTCCTTTTATCTTAATGCTTAAATATGTGTATATTTAAATAAAAAGATAAAAATAACAAATCACATATTGATTAGATTGAGGTGTGTGGTGTAAGGTTTAATTCTTTGTAGCATTTCTCTATTAAAAAGTTAAAATTGCAACATTTTTCTTGTAGATAAGATGTTTCCACTTAGGCCATTAGGCGTTCTTTATACGAATGTTCCGTATACGCTAGATGAGATGTTCAAATTTCGTAAAATGTTTTAATTAATTACACGTGATTAATCTTCAACGAACTATATCTTAAAATTTTTGAATGAAAATCATGCAGATGAGATCCATCTTCCAAATGAGTATATGGACACTACAATTGATTGGATTCCTGGGATGAAAAATATTCGCATCAAGGATCTCCACAGCTTTCTATTCGCATCAGATCCGAAAGGTATCATTCTGAACTTTATTTTGGAGATGGTAGAGAAAGCTTCAAAAGCTTCCGCCATAGTTGTGAACACTTTTGATGCATTGGAGCATGAAGGATTGGATGCTCTTTCCTCCTTGTTTCCTCCTGTTTACTCCGTTGGCCCTCTTCATTTGCTTCTCAGTCAGATTCCACAAAACAATCCAAAGTTGAATAATATCGGTTCCAATCTTTGGAAAAATGAAGTTGATTGTCTCGAATGGCTCAATTCCAAAGAACCCAACTCGGTTATTTACGTGAATTTCGGCAGTACCACAGTCCTAACCCCACCACAAATGGTCGAGTTTGCTTGCGGACTTGCTAACAGTAAGAAAGCCTTCCTGTGGGTGATAAGGCCTGACATGGTGAAGGGTGACTCAGTGATTGCACCCCACGATTTTTTAAGTGAAACCAAAGACAGAGGTATTGTGGTAAGTTGGTGCCCACAAGAGCATGTGCTAAGCCACCCATCAATCGGAGGATTCTTGACCCATTGTGGATGGAACTCGATGATTGAAAGCATGTGCACAGGAGTGCCTGTGCTCTGCTGGCCGTTCTTTGCCGACCAGCAGACAAACTGTAGGTTCGCGTGCATTGAATGGGGCATTGGCATGGAGATCGATTGTAATGTGAAAAGAGATGAAGTGGAGAAGCTTGTGAGAGAGTTGATGGAGGGAGAGAAGGGTAAGGAGATGAGGAAACATGCCATGAAGTGGAAGAAAATGGCAGAGGAAGCCGTTGGTACAAATGGCTCTTCAAACTTAAATCTCGACAAAGTGGTCAAGGAGGTGTTACTGCAGTTGAATCCGTAGATTTAGATTTATATTTATTGAATATTTTCTTTAAGATTATCTTTACTCTATCTACGTACGTACAATTAATGCCCTTGGAGATATTGATCAACTACTACCAAAAAGACTATCCCAAGATTGGGCTTAATTGATTGTTAATTAAGACCCGAGTCAATTGGGCATTGAAAAGCACCCGTCTTTGAATATTGTATCCACAATGTCTATGTATGAGATTTAATAATGTGATACGTTATTAAGGCAACTTATAAAGTAAAAATTATACACATGAGACGACGCATGCATGCACATACACATACACATGCATGTTCAGCATTACTCATTATACATGCATCTACGGCCACTTCAACAGTACTGGTAGGTTTGCCATTTAATAATATTTTGCTTATTATATATATAGCTAATTACTTAGTAAAAGTGTAAACCAGACGGAATATATATATATATATATATATATATATATATATTTATACCGGCCATGTGTTATATTTATCTATATTGCAAGCAATATAGATAAATATAACACATGGTATTTAATTGATTCGGCTAATGGTCTATATATGTGCATGTCTAGCAAGCTTGATAATAAATATATATAGTTCCTTTAATGGTCAATCAAAATGGTGGCTTCTCAGGCATTAAAACGTATTCAGTAAAACCATAATATATAACAGGTTACTAGCTAGCTACTTAGACATGGAAAAAAGATTGAAATTATTAAAAGTAGCCCAATATTATTTATATACTTAGTACACTACTTTTATGGGAACTTATTAAAATATTAAAATTGACGTTGTTCGATATGCTACATCATTAAAGTGTAAAATTATTTTTATTATAAAATAAATTTAACGTATCTTATATATAAAATAATGTTAGTTTATAAATTTACTTTTATGTAAACTTTTTGTGACAGTAACACTTCTCAAATATTAATCATAATATATATAAATTAGAGTAGTGCTACAGTGTAGCACGAGAAGGCCAAATCCTCTTTTGTTTTTTGATATTTTTTCATAAATTTTTTTATATCCTTAAATATCTTTTAAAAAAAATTATAATATCATTAAAAAAAATACAATCTTAATCATTAAATAAAAATAAATAAAAATATCGGAATCTATATCAGGACCAACTCTCGGTAGTTATATCATTTTCCTACAAATTAATCGTGACCGACTTTCTATGTTCGAAAGAGGAGCTTCTCGAACTCTGAGAGGCGGCCAATATTAGCAAAAAATAAGGAAAAAAAAGTAGAGCTTCATTAACATGGTGAGTAAGTTACCAGCCTAGAAAACGTTGGACCCGTGCTTGATCAGGGTATATAGGGTTTTGTTTTACTATTCATCATTCTTACATAACACATACTATTACACTTATTTTTATTTTTATTTTGTTTTATTATTGTTAAATTAATTGAATTCTTCTACTTATCATCCATATACCACATGATATTTAGTAAGAGAAAAAATAAAAAATAAAAAATTATGCATAATGTGTGGTGTATAATTTGAAAATAATAAATATAATTTTTCTATAATAAAATCATAATCATGATAAAGGTTACGTAAGTAGGGAGAGGCGGGTTAGGAGCGATCGAGTACACGAGTGTGCATCAACCGTACATGAAGCCCCTCGCTATAAATAGACATTTATATCATGTGTTGCATATTGAGAGAGAGTGGGTTCTGTGGAGAAGAAGCCTCTGAAGGCTCATGCTGTTTGCATCTTGTGAAGGGAGTTATTCCTTGGGCCAGACAAGGAGAAAGGCCCAAGTCGAAGCCCAGATTAGGCATGGTTGAGTGTGCTAGGAGGACTTGGGTCGAAACCCGGGCATGAGATCTGGGTCGGGTCGTGCACATGTCGGAAGCCCAACTAGAAGACATGATAAAGACTAAGGAAGAATGGATGATGCATTCAATACAACCCAAAAATGTGAAGGGCGGTGCACCCCTGCATTAATGTGGCACTGATAGTCCGAGTGCTGCCAGTGTGGAGTTGTCCAGGCCCGCGAAACTGACATCTGTGGGATCTTCTGTTTCCCATAAATAGCGTGTCCATCGTATGCTGGTGACAACGCGCTCTCAGGACTCACGACGCGAAGAAGCAAGATTCGAAGCAATGGAAGGAAGACTCACTGAACAGGCTGAGACAATATAGAAACTCATGGACGAAATGAAGACCCTTCGTCGAGAGAATGCTATCCTGTGAAGGGGCGACGGGGAACCATAAGAAGATCAACAGAGCCATCACTCCGAGATCTGCCAACCCCCCAATGCAATAGCGTCGGAGGAAGAACGACGTATGGTGGACCTCCAGATCTAGAAGCTCCATAATAAGAACAATGAGGTGGCAAAGCAGATAGGCCTACCATCAACTGTGGATCAACTTCTCAAGCCATACAACGCCGAGGTTATGGCGGTACCTCTACCTCCGAGATTCAAAGTTCCACAGATAGACGCATATGACGGGTCAAAAGATCGTTTAGAACATTTATAAACTTTCAAGGCCCATATGACCTTGCACGGCTTCCCTAATGAGGTCCCATGTTAAGCATTCCCCCTTACTTGAGGGAGCGTGGTTTGGGTCCCTACGGCCTAGGACTATTGTCAATTTCATCGAGCTGGCCCGTCTCTTCTTAACATAGTTCATGGCTAGCCGGAAAAGGAGAAGACCAGCAACCTACCTCCTGACTGTGAAGCAAAGAGATGATGAGAGTCTCAAGTCATACCTTTCTCGCTTTAACAAAGAACATATGACGACGAATGACCAAGATGAGAAAATCACCTTACTAGCGTTATTAGGGGGTCTAGCCTCGCAACCCCTTCATGACGAAAATTGCTCGAAAAACCCCGACTTTACTAAGAGAGTTCATGGACCGGGCAAACGGTTTTATAAACGCGGAAGACACGCTTCGAGCACTAACTGCCCCTAGGCAAACCGAGATGGAAAGGGTGGACAAGAGGACAGTTGACCAAAGCAGAGGGTCGAACCGGGACAACAACAAGAAAAGGACCTATGAAACAAAGAGCAAGGGAGAGCAGATCTCGCGAGGGAAGCCCAAGCAACGCATCCACTCCAACCTAACGGTAGAAACTGAGGGAGAACCTAACTCCCAAGATGAACGAAGGCGGGATTCATCACATCCCAAGTATTGTACCTACCACAAGACCAGTGAACATAGAACTGAAGATTGCTTCACTAAGAAGCGAAAACTGGAGGAAATGGAGGCCCAAATAGATCAATGTGGTAATGAGAGAAGCGGACAACAAGTGACGATCGTCCCTACTCTCGGAGAAGCCAAAGTCCTCCTCAGAGAAATCGAAGTCCCACTTGCAGGAATCACAGTCCTGCTCGGAGGAATCAAGATTCCACTCGGCGGAATCAAAGTTCTGCTCGGAGAAGCCAGAGTCCTACCCAAAGAAATATAAGTCCTAACAAAAGAAGAACCATAGGCCAACATAGAGTAAGTCCGCATCGGAGGAGTCCAAATAAAAGAGAACCCCCAATAGGCGAAAAATAAAAATGATAATAATAGAAATGAAAAATTAAATTAAATTACAGAATGCTTTCAGTTTTAAGAATATTATATCACATTCTACATCCATCTATATTTATTGAAAAAAAAAAAGAGATAGATAAATCTATAACTATATGCTTGATATTTACAGCGACTCTTAAGGCATGTTTGAGATTGCGGTGAAAAATATAATTTATAGTTTTAGGATTTATTTGAGATTAAAAAGTACTGCTTTAATATGTAATGCCTAAACAACCTAATTTGTTCATTAAAGAGCTTTCAAGACTATTTAAACAACCCCAATCAGGTCCTAATTAGGAGGGTCGAGACTCTAGTATACTGGTTACTCCCAAACTAGTACGTGGTCTTATAGTATAGTTCAGGGTGTCGATCCACAAGGAGTCGGAAGAAAGACAACAAGATGCAAGCTTAAAAGAAAAGATTAAATTATAATATGGCAAGAATCTGAAAATTCTACCTAAAGCACGTAATTAAAATGAGATTAGGGCACGGATAAGAAGACAAGTAAAACTTTAGGCTTTCATCAACCGGAAAAAATATTCTGACTTTTTCAATCCAAACGATATACACAATTAAGAATTATAGTACCAAATTCCTAATTGAAAGATATGACATTATATTCATCTACTTTATCAAATTTAATTCTAGAATCTATTCCCCATTTACAAACTACGGTTTTTATATATAAAAATGAATATCAGATCTAGAGACAACACTATGTTTACAAATAATAATGCAGCAAAAGATCACATCAATGACATAAAAGTCTTTTTAAGTCACAATCATATATTCATAATCGTATATCTCAACAAACTCAAACCATAGCAAGATTTAATATAATTGTCTCAAATTTATAATATCGAAAACAAATAGAAAATTGAATCCTAAAATCTTAAATAATAAAACTTAATCTATGAATTGAAATATAGTCAAAGTATTTTTACCAATCAATTTCCGCCCTAGGCTTTACCCAAGATTTAGTTCTCCATAGAAGAACTAAATAATAAAAATAGAAATTTTCTTTTCTCTAGAACTGTGCCTCCTCTTCTTCAGAAACTCCACAATTTCGTGCTAATGATATTCTTAAATAGGGTAGGAAATAAACCCTAATATCTTCATGATTCCAGCATAAAAAATGCCTAAATTTTAGGATTCAACTTGGTAGCCATGTACACGCTTCAGCAGTTCTAATTTAGAAATCCTTATTAGAGACAAATTTATAGCCCTTTAAGATATCTTTCCAACGCATCAAGAATCAAATCAATCCAATATGGAAGTGGAAAGTTACGATCAAATTACTAAAGTATGTCCATGGTGTCTCCTAGTGTGTTTTGGACTCTGATCTAAATTACTCTCAAACCTCATCATTATCCTTATTTGCAGAGTCCTACACTCGTTGAAAATTCTTAAGTTGTTCCAACGCCTTGCCTACTTGAAAATCCTTCTTTGAATTTGACTGGGCTTTGACTTACTCTTTTATAAACCCTGAAATTAAATATAAAAATATGCTTAGGAGTATCTCAAAGTAAATAGACACTTAATTCAAGAATACACATTAATTCTTATGATTTCTATTCACATTTTAGCATTTTAATCTAATAATAAGGTATTAAGAGTGCACTTTCGTACACTCATCATACCCCCCAACTTGCTTATTGCTAGTCCCTAACAATTTATATACTGAAGAGATGAAAGAGATGAGAATTACTAAAATAGGCCACCAATTCACATTTTCCAGATTCACATATCAAAACAAACTAAGGAATCCAATAAACCATCAATATCAATATACCTGTAGCAATTCACAAAGTGTGTGTGTGTTCTCCAAGCCATCTTACCATTAGCCTTGACACATGCAACATCAAGAATATCTTAAGCAAAAGGTTCAACTCTATAACTCACAGGTATAATAATGTTTCGTGTAAGGGCTCTCTCTATGGAGTTGACAAGTGGTGTACACACAATCACATGGAGATTTAGGTAATTATGAATAAACAACAAACAAGCATTGATCTTATGATAGGAAAAGTAACAAATGAGAATTCAACTATTCTTTCCACAAGCTTACTTAGAATCAGAACGGTCAAAACAAAATGTTGTAATGTGGCTTAATAAGCTATATGACAAGAAAAAGAAAAATATTTAAAAACTTCCAAATACATACCTAAGGAATCTTATTGAACATCTCAATAAACCACATATATCACCTGATGTACTCTTCAGCCTTTCAAATCATCGAATAATGCATCTTCTTCTTCATTTTTTTTTTTCTTTTTGTTCTTTTTTTTTTCATTTTTTTTTATAATTTGGTGACCAATTATATCACCCTAGTATTTTGCTATTTCTATCTAGCCTTAGTATTTTTGCCTTTGAAACTCACTCACTTGAACACTTTGTAACTCACGTTCTTCCATTCTCTCTCTCTCTCTCTTTTTATTTTTTTTATTCCGTGCAAAAAAAAAAGAATTCCACATCTACTACACACCTGAAAGTAAAAAGGGTAAGAAAAATCAGTTTTTAGGTTATACTCCAATGTGGAGAGGTATGAATAATGTAGGTATATGAAGAAAAAAGTAGGGATGTTTATTCGGGTTCCGGATTGGGTACCCGGGTATACCTGACCTGGAATCTGGACTTCAAACCCGGGCCGAGTTCCGGCCCTACCCGGGTTAAGACCTGGGCCAAAACTCGGATTCATTCGGGATTTTACAACCCGGAAATCCGTTTTATTTTATATTATTTTTTATTATTATTTTTTTTCAAAAGCGGAAGGCCTATATTATTAAAAAAAAAAATAGAAAAAAGGTAATGCTGGTAAGCATAATTTTTTTTTGTATCTAAAAGCCTATATTCTATTACAATTTTTTCAAGAAAAAATGTTGAAAAGCATTTTTTTTTATATATATAAAACTAATTACATTTTTAACTAAATGCATCTAAAAAAAGAAATTCAATATTTATAAAGCAAAATGAATGCAACACGTAATGCAATTTATTACATATTACATTATTCAGTTTTTATACATTACATTACAAAATATAAAATTACAATATATGAAAATTACAAGAACATTGAAAATAGCATCAACTTCATCTGTGTTGAGTGATGACCTGAAATCTCCTTTCCTATCAAGTAGGCCTACAACAGAGACAACCTTGAGTAGGTGCTTCATGCATGATCAAGGGACATAACAAAATATGATATTCAGCTAATTTAAAACAAGATATCAAATGGGAAATCATCAATTAAGTATGATATGAACCACATGCAGCATCTGAGATGAAAATGAATACAGGCAATAGAGGAAATGGACAAGGAGTTTAGTGATTTAAGTAATTTTCTACTTGCAGTTTGGAAACTGAAAACTAAATAATCTGAATGATAACTTGGCCTATTGAAAACTAATTAAATCATAAACAGCTACTGAATGTATTAAGAACTAATGCCCAAATGTAATACTAACAACACAGACATTCAATCAAGAAAACAAATGACAACCATAGCATACAATCCTGAAAAATGACAATTATTTGATATCGTTAAAGAAAAACAACTCCATTGCCAAAATTAAAAAAGAATGCAGAAATATCTTACCTCCATTGAATATGAACATATTCTCTCATAAACAGCTAACAAAAAATCACAAACCTTGGCTATGCACACACCAACACAAAATCAGTCCAACAACAGACCTATGTGAAAACTGAAAAAAAAAAAAATTTCTCATTTATATAAAATTAGATCGAGTCTTGAAAGCAACAACATAGAAACCCAAAATGTTCAACAATATAAAAATATGCGAATTCTTCAAATCTCCCTCCATATGAGTACGCAGGCATTATCAAAGATATGTTGAAAGACTTGAAGTAAATAATAAAAAGTCAATATTGTTCTGCAAATACATTATGAGAGCATATAAAGAAGTAGTAGGAGTTCCAGACAGAAAGAAGGGGAAGAGGATTTCTCTGTTCTAGTCTTTGATATGTTTAAGCTTTGAAGGTAGTACAACTTGCCTATTGCAGTACTGTATTATTGTCTTTAATTAATCTTTAATGCATCAATATAATCATCAGTACTGAGTTCCATTGAATTACAAGCATAAAGCGCGCAACTTTGGTCAACTGCAACATGTATGTTCAACAATTACCCACAATCCAAGCACACAAATGGATTCTCATTTTTCTAAGACATGAAACCCCTTCACCATAAATGTGTTGCTCTTATTTACACTCCACCCAGAAACACAACTGATTTTTTTAAAAAAAAATATAGAAAAATCAAATATACAACATCCTAAAAACCAATTCTTCCAAATGGCAAATACTAACAAATCTCTCTGCATCAAAACAAAACCCTTTGTTTGTGGGTCTAGAGCTTAACAAAACTAGAGTGCCGATTCTTATCAATACACGATAAAAGCATAGAGTGAAAACTGAAAAACACAGAGTTATTGAACTTTGGGAAAATACCGATCTTCTTTGGAAATATCTAAGTACCTCAAAAAGATTTTTTTTCCAAAAAAAGAAAAACTGCCTCAGAAACTCGAAGGCTATGGCTTTGGAGAGAGAGAGAGAGAGGACGGCGGCCACTCTGAAGGCTAGGGTTTCGGTTTAGGAGCGAGAGAGAGCAGCAGATCGAGAGCTAGGGTTTCAGAGAGAGACATCGAGAGGTTTTGGTTTGGACTCTGGGTTTGGACTGGAGAACGAGAAGAATGGAGAGAAGGAGGAGAAAGATGACAGTTTCGACTGGAGTAGGGGCAGTGTTTAGACGAGAGAGAGAGAGAGAGAGAGAGAGAGAGAGAGAGAGAGGCAAAAACGAAAGCGGCGGTAGGGTACCGAGAGTTGGGAAATTTTTTTTTTAAAATGGAAACAGGGTACCGGGTTTAAATTCGGTACCCGGATTTCAAACCCTACCCGGACCAGACAGGTCCGAGTTTTGACAACCCAGTGGCGGATTTGATCGAGTTGAACCCAGAACCGGAATCCAATTTTTTGGGTTCCAGTCCAGGCCAGGAAAAAATCCGGCTCAGATGAACAGTCTTAAAAAAAAGGCTATATATGTTTCTTGGCTCAAAGTTGGCTACTAGGGATCTATAATTCAAATGGTTGGCTTCAAAGGCTCAAACGTTAATCCTAAATTGACCTTTATCATATCCAAAATATATTCACCATCATACCACAAACCATACAATGATATTCTCAAAAGAAGTGCTCAATTCAAAAAAATCATTGAACGCTTATCACAATTTCTAGCATTTGTTGGCTCTTAATCCTCTCCAAAACTCACAAATAAAGAGTTAAGCAAAAGAGTTCTCTACATACATGTGTCAAACCACCATCTTACCACAAAACTTAGATGAGTGCATTAGAAATCCTATGAGTACCTCAGGATTTGTTTAAGTCAATGGCATGAAAAGCCTGTTTAAGTCACAATTCTATATTCATAATCCTATAGCTCAACAAAATCAAACCATAACAAAATTTAATATAATTGTCTCAAACTTATAATATCGAAAACAAATAGAGAATTGAATCCTAGAATCTTAAACAATAAAACTTAATCTATGAATTGAAATATAGTCAAAATATTTTTCCCAATCAATTTCTGCCCTAGGCTTTACCCAAGATTTAGTTCTCCATAGAAGAACTAAATAATAAAAATGGAATTTTTCTCTTCTCTAGAACTGTGTCTCATCCTCTTCAAAAACTCCACAATTTCATGTTAATGATATGCTTAAATAGGGTAGGAAATAAACTCTAATATCTTCATAATTCATACATAAAAAATAGCCTAAATTTTAGGACTCATCTTGGCAGCCATGTACACACTTCAGCAGTTCAAATTTAGAAAGCCTTATTAGAGATAAATTTGTAGCCCTTTAAAATATCTTTCCAACGCATCAAGAATTGCATCAAGCTAATATGTGAGTAGAAAGTTACGATCAAATTATTAAAATATGTCCAGGCTGTCTTTTAGCGCGTTTTGGACTCTAATCCAAATTACCCTCAAACCCCACCATTATCCTTATTTGCAGAGTCCTACACTCATTGAAAGTTCTTAGGTTGTTTCAACGTCTTGCCCATTTGAAAATCCTCCTTTAAATTTGACTTGGCTTTGACTTGCTCTTTTATAAACCCTGAAATTAAACATAAAAATCTGCTTAGGAGTATCTCAAAGTAAATAGAAACTCAATTCAAGAATACACATTAATTCTTATGATTTATATTCACATTTTAGCATTTTAGTATAATAATAGGGTATTTAGAGTGTACTTTCGTATACTCATCACTACCATTTTTTCAATTTTTAAATAAAAGAGATCATTTCTAATTTTATATCTAAATTAGTCAAGGAAAAAATAAATGATCTATTTGTAAGTTTCTGGATTGACACGCGAACTATATATACATCACTTATGTGGTAGCTTGCCAGATCAGCATACTTAAAAAATTATTAATATTTAATTAAATTATTTATTTAAATATATTAAGAGAAATGATATTTGTAGTCGTGGAGTGCGCAAGTACCCTGTAATCCCTTTAAAAAAGTGAGTAAATACGATACTCACATGAAAGAAAAATTAATTTTTTAATAATAAATCTCACTATTTTTCAAACGATTGTGCAGAATTTACACATTTCATGACTATAAATAGCATTACTCATATATTAATAAGTCCTACAATAATTATTATGTGCATACCTAACTAATAAATAACATATATAATTGATTAGAAAAAAGATAGCATGTATAATTGAAATATGAAACACGGTCCATCCTATGCAATTCAATCGTATCCCTAGTACCCCAAGTAATAAATATACAACAACCACTTCAACAGTAGTAGGTTTGCCATTTAATATTATATATCTTTTTTTTTTTTTTTTTTCTAAACAAGCAAATTTCATTAGAAAAATAAAATATGATATATGAGGAGGGGTGAGGCTCCCTAACAAATACCTCTGTACAATAATTATAGTGCAAAAGTGATGGAAAAAAGAAAATAAAAATTAATTTTGGGACCAATTTCTTGTTCTCCACTCATGCCATACAAAGAGGGCGCCATCTTAAAAAATGGTTTTTAAGTAAACCATCGCTAGAGGTGGTGTAAACTGTGGATTCACTATAGTTTTGTCTAGATATATTTTTTGGAGAGATCCTTAGTCACTTTTCCAAGATCATCAGTTAGGAAAAGCAATAACATAATAGTCCCTTTTACAATACCAGCATCAGATGGACTGGTCTGCGGCCTGCCCCCTGTGGCGGTGCGTGGAGCCCATGCGCCAATGGTTGAGAGGTGAGATGGGGCAGATCCGAAGGATCTCGAGGTGGGCAATCTGCTGGTGTGGCGTGTGTAACTGGCGGACGAGTCGAGGTGCGGCGGCGCGTGAGTGCCACGCGCGGAAGCAAGTTGCGCATGCGGCTCACGCGCCGACATATTCGCCTCGATTTCGCCAACTTCCAATAGATCGGTGACTGTAGTGTTACGTGGTGGGGTGCTAGAGAGTGGTAGATCTGACCAAAATCAAACTGGTAGAGGGGAGGAGAAAAAAAGACACTTCCATAAAAGTATATAAAAAGGGAAATGAGAGGACACCTTCCTCTCCGGCGAGAACACTCAAGAAGGATTGAGGTTTCTAGAAAAAAGAAAGACTTTCTCTTTCTAAAAGCCAAACCGCCTTGTAATATTTAATATTATATATCTACTTAGACGTTAGAGTGTAAGCCAGGCCGAATAGATGAATCATCCATCATAAATATTTTAGTTATAAAACGATTTTATAAAAATAAACTCATAAATTAATGTAATTTAATGTCAGTACGTTAAATTCTAAAATTAAATATTAATGTTTATGTTTAATTTTTTTGTTAAGAATTTTTTTTTTATTAATAAGGACATAATGTTTTAGATTAATTAAATAACGATGTAATGTTTATGTAATTTATAAATAATTACACGTTGCGATATATTATAAAAAAATAGCATTAATAGAAGCTTTAACATGATCCTATAAATAAACATCACAAACAAAATAGATCATTGCATACCAAAATATCTATCTCTACAGCATTTCTGGAATATGCAGGAAAAAACAGAAAAAAAGGTGGTGCAGCCAGTAAGACCAAATGTGCATTATTTTGAAATTAAACTTGAGAGAGAAAACATTTTTGTACTTTCTCTAAACAAAATTGAAATATTGTTTCCAAGTAACAAATAATTAGAACATAAATTATTTGTGGAAACATCAAATGATTCATATTTTGAACTAACGTTTTTATTAGATTTGTATTAATCTTATTGCAGACAACTTTGTTAAAACATTATGCTCAAATATTTGCTGGAAGAAAATAAACCCAGCAGTTCATTTAATAAACCAATAAACCAAACAAGATTAAGTGAAAAAAATAAACCAATAAACACTTACTTAATTATTAACTGAAAAAAAATTAAAAAAATACAATTCGATTAAAATTTTAGGTAAGAAATTTCTGTAGGAATAGTATTTTACTTTTTTTTTTTTTTCAAATAATCATTAAGTAAACACTTACTTAATCATTAAGTAAAAAAAAATTAAAAAAAATGCAATCCGGTGGAAATTCACGATCTTGGGGATAATCAGATGCCTTACGTCAAGTTTATCTTCTTCTATTTTTTTTTTTCTTTTCGGTTGTTTTGGGGGATATGCATGCGTCATCTCTGAAATCTAAAGTTAATCACAACATTTATGACAAAATAAAAGTCCCCAAAATTGACTATTTATGAATAGAAAATAGAATATTTTCATAAGAAATAATTAATAGTAAATTAACATATTTTTTTATAAAAAAATTTGTTTCTTAATTGATCAACACATGGCTCCACAAATTTTTCGATTTAATAATAGAGTTAATAATATTGTAATAAAAAGATACGTGCACTATAAATTTATATAATATGAACCATATTTTTATTGTTAAAAAACACATGTACTGTTTTTGCTTTTCGATTTTCGATCCTCAAAATAATTAATAATTTCATTGTTCTGCCTCTATTCCTACCTTTTACCATTCTATATATATTCCCAATATATATCTTAAAAGCTGTTGAAAGATAGGCTATTTGTAAATTATTATAATGCTTTCCTATTATAATGAATATGAAAAGATAAATCTACATAAATCTGTTTTCCTATTATAACGTATTTTCAAATTGGAAATTGAATCTATGATTTATTATTATAATAAATCTGCTTTATTAGCATATTTAAAGATATTAATAGTGGAATAGAAACCAACAGAAACTATAAAAGTAGCCACAAATAGAATGTAAAGGAAAATACAATTATATCCCTATGTTCTGTAATTATTACAAATGGATGGAAAGTTAATGAAAATCAGCATATTCCGTTAAAACAAGAAATTTCCGTTTCATAGGCTCTTTATATATATAGAGAGATATTATGCTTAATTTGTGAAAAAACTCAGTACAGTCGGTCAATCAAATTTGGCTTCTAGCTAAGGCATCAAAACGTTTTTTTTTTTTTTTTTTTTCTTAAGCAAGCAAGTGAACTTTATTAAAATTGAAAAAGATGATACATGATGAGGGGGTGGAGATCCCAACAAATACCTCATTACAATAACCACAGTATAAAAGTGGTGAAAAAAAGGAAAAAAAAAAAAAAAAGGATTTTGGTATCAATTTCTTGGTTCCTACCCTTACCCTACAAAGAGGGTTCCGTCTTAAAAGATGGTCTGTTGATAAGCCACCCCTGGAGGCAGTGTAAACGGGTACACTGCAATTAGTTGTCTTGAGATATTTTTTAGAGAGATTCGTAGTTCATTTTTCAAGATCATTGGTTAGGAAAAGCGATAACTTAGTAGGAAAATCGATATCGAAATGACAGATCTACGGCTAAATAAAAGTCTTCCCTTGCCTCTGTAGTGGCGCATGTGGGCCATGCGCCGGTGGTTTGGACGTGAGGTGAAGCCGATTTGAAAGATTGGGAGGTGGAGAATCTGCTGGTACGACGCGTGTAGCCGACGGAAGTGTCGGGGTAAGGTGGCGCGTGAAACCCGCGCGCAAAAACAAGCCACGTGTGAGGACCACATGCAGACTTTTTTGGTATGGTTGCGCGTCGTCCCAATAGATCAGTGGCTGAGGAGTGGCGTGGTGGGGCGCATGTCGACTGATGGTGGCCAGAGAGCAATAGATATGAGAAAAAACCAAAACGGTAGAAGGAAAAGGAAAAAAATACCACCATGAAAGTATATTCACACCTAGATAGCAGAAAGGAAAAGAAAAAAGAGAAGGAAATTGAGAGAGCCCTCCTCTCCAGCAAAGGCTATCACGAGTATAAGAAGAAAAAATCTGCAGCCCCAGCACACTTAACGTGCTGGGGTGAAAAAAAAAAAAAAAAAAAATTATACTGGGATGGTGCGACTTCCGGCTGTTCCCCAGAATGGCTTGTATAAGAATGAGTTTTTTCTATAGAGAAGTCAGACCTTCCCTTTCCAGAGAAAAAAGGAATGATAAATGACATTAAAACGTATTTATTAAAACCATAACAACAGGTTATTACTGGATAGGGGCCGGGTTGCACCTGTAAATTTTAGCGCCAGCATGCTTGGTACGTACGCTTTTTATATATGTGAATTTATTAAAATATGAACCATGATATATACAAATTAATTGAAGTACTACTGGTCGACTTTCTAAGTTCAGCAAGAAGAGCTCCTCGATCTCTGAGAGAGGACCATTAATATTAGCAAAAAAATAAGGAAAAAAGAGGTAGAGCTTCATTAATTTGTTGAGTAAATTACCAATCTAGAAAACATTGGACCCCATGCTTGATCAGGCCAGTATGTAAGATTTTTCTATATGGACCGTCCAACGTCCACCGCTCCCTACTGTAGCTGGAGCTACTGTTATGCTTAATTGTTCTTTTTTTTTTTTTTTTGTCTTTTTTATATGTATTTTTTTACACTTTTAAATATTTTTTAAAACATTAAAAAAATCACAATATTATTAAAAAATACTTTTTTAATCATTAAATAAAAAATAAAATAAAAAAATTCAACAATAAGGTTTTTCTATATACAATAAATTGTTTGCATTCAAAACCTACCTCAACTCATATCATCTCATCATTACAATTTTCTCAAATTTTCACACAAAATATAATAAACAATTCAACTTTTTCAAATCTCAAAATAACTTTTCTAAATTCTTACATAAAATATAATAAATAATTCAACTTTTATTCTACTATTCGTAAATCATCTCAACTCATTTCTGAATCCGAACCGCTCAAATCATGATGACGAAGGATGAAGGTTGCGCACATGTAAGGGAGAGGCGGGTTAGGAGCGATCGCGTACGAGTCATGTGCATGGAGAAAAAAGTACGTCCAGGCTTACTTGATTTGACAAGTAGAATGTGACATAAAATTCTCATCTCATCTCTATAATTTTTTTAAATTCTCACATAAAATATAATAAACAATTTAACTTTTTCAAATTTTAAAACAATAATAATATTAAAAAATAATATTTTAAATTTTCGCCTAAAACAAAAAATTCTCATATCACTATCCAAATTCTTCTTATCAGTTATTATTTATCATTTCACACCACAATCCTTATGACAAATATCTATATATTCTATAAAAAACATCTCTATACTCTTATGAAAAATTATAAATGCAGAATGTATGATGTAAACGGTTGTTAATTTGTAGAAAAACTCCTACAATAATTCATGTCGGTGTATCACTGTATGCATCATTGTATGCAGGAGCCCCCGCTATAAATATACATTAAAGACAATGCTATAGCCCCCGCTGGGTCTACCATGTTTCTTGTTTTTTTTTAAATTATTTATTATATAAATTTTTTAACACTTTTACATATTTTAAAAAAATAAAATAAATTTAAAACATTATTAAAAAACATTTTTTAAATCAGAAAATAAAAAGAAAATATTAAAAAATACTTTCTAAATCATGAAATAAAATAAAAAATTATTTTTTTTACTTCATGATTAAGAAAATACTTTTTAATAATATTATAATTTTTTTATTTTTTTAAATATTTAAAATTATTAACAAAATCTATATAAAAAAACAAATAAAAAAAACACATAAAAAAATATACACTAATGCAAGCGGCTCCCAGCTGGGACGCTTAGCATTTTCAATACATTAACATCTTGTTCTGCCTATTCGGAGAGATGGGTTCTGTGGAGGAGAAGCCTCATGCTGTTTGCATCCCATACCCGGCTCAAGGCCATGTTAATCCGATGCTCAAACTAGCAAAAGTCCTTCATCACAGAGGCTTCCACATAACTTTTATCAACACCGAGTTCAATCACAGACGCTTGCTCAAGGCCAGAGGTCCCGATTCCTTGGAAGGCTTGCCGGACTTTTGCTTTGAAACCATCCCCGATGGTTTGCCTCCCTCCGATGCCGACGCAACCCAAGACATCCCATCACTGTGTGACTCTATCGCAAAGAATTTCATGGTCCCCTTTCGAAATCTACTTGCGAAACTTAATGATACTGTCTCCTCGAATGTTCCCCCGGTGAGCTGCATAGTTAGTGATTTCAGCATGCATTTCTCCAATGACGTTGCTGAAGAACTGGGAATCCCTATCCTTCTGTTGTCCACTGCGAGTGCCTGTGCCTTTTTAGGCTTTGCACATACCCGCCGTCTAGTCGAAAGTGGTACACTTATACCACCCAAAGGTACGATATTTTCCTTGGTCCTATTAATTGTTACTTCTTCACGATCTTCTTTTATCAAACATCTTCATATGCACTTCTATTTACGATCGAATCTCAAATGAGTGATTTGGATTCAGAGATAAATTGAGATGATTTGTGAATAGTAAAATAAAAGTTAAATTATTTATTATATTTTGTATGGAAATTTGAGAAAGTTGTTTGAAGATTTAAAAAAGTTGAATTGTTTATTATATTTTGTGTGGAAATTTGATAAAGTTGTAATGATGAGATGAGATGAGATGGGTTGAGATAAGTTGAGATGTATTTTAAATGCAAATGAAGCCTAATCTTGGACGGGAGATTTAACGCAACCTCAGCGTTAACGCTCAAAAGCAGTGTAGTCCGGAAGAGAAGAAATATTTATTTCCATAACACTGAGGAGGGTTGGGTCTTGATCGGTGAGGTGAGGAGCCCGTCGGTGATCCCGTGTGGCTGATTAGTGCGTACATCCATAGCAGTAAACAATATTTAAATGTCGAGAAAATAAAGAGAAATATATACACAAATTTACGTAGTTCGGCACTAGGTCTACGTCCACGGGGTTTGAGAATGAGATATTCTACTGTAATATACTTGTTTACAGTCTCTTATAGCCTCACATTTTTCACTGTACAATAGGAGCTGGAGATTTACTTGCTAGAGAAGATGTTTTCTCTGGAGCTCTCTCCCTAGAGATCGAAGAAGAAACCTCCTCAAAAACCCTACTCAGTGTCCAAAGTGAAAAGTCATTGAAACCGTAGGCATCCAGTCTCTTTTATCTGACCATCTTCTTGTGTGCGTCTCGGTAGTGGTGATGGATGTTTGTTTTGCGTGTCTAACCGTCTCTCCATTTCTCACTTTCTCATGACACCTCATTGCCTCCTGATCCCTATCTCTTCTTGTCCCCTCTCCCTGTCTCTTACTTTTTCTTCTAGTGATGACCCTTTGATGGACTGAGCCTTTAGAACCGTTTTGGACTTGGTGTATTTTACCCCACATGAATGGAAGACCCACAATCAAATTTGTTGGAAATTATATATTATGAAAAGTGTTTTCAAAGTCTTTAAAAAAATTATGAAAGAAAGTTTACAATCTGACTTACAATATTAAATCATCTATACATGTTACAAAACATTCTCACAATATGTTACAGACATAAAAATGTTCAAAGCCATCATGAATTGTACAATATTAATGAAGTCATTACCTTTTACTTATCATAAAATAGAAATATTAACCTCACTTAAAAATATTAGCGGGGGTTTCTTGTTTAACTTTACCATCATGAATATATTGTGAACTATATTAAAAATAAAAAATAAAAGTTCTATATGGAATTAAGCCTTACATCATACATCCACTAATCAACAAGTGATTTGTCATTTTTATCATTCTATCTTAATGTTTAAATATGTATGTGTTTAAATAAAAAGATAAAAATGACAAATCACATATTGGTTAGGTTGAGGTGTGGTGGAAGACTTCTTTGTAGCATTTCTCTATTAAAAAGTTAAAATTGCAACATTTTTTTGCAGATAAAATGTTTCCACCTAGGCCGTTAGGCGTTCTTTATACGAATGTTCCACTTAGGTTCGAACGTATAGGCTAGACAAGATGTTTAAATTTTGTAAAAAGTTTTAATTAATTATACGTGATTAATCTTCAATGAACTATATTTTGATTTTTTTTTTAATGAAAATCATGCAGATGAGAGCCATC
The DNA here is from genome assembly GCA_022457165.1 of Juglans mandshurica. Taxonomy (NCBI): domain Eukaryota; kingdom Viridiplantae; phylum Streptophyta; class Magnoliopsida; order Fagales; family Juglandaceae; genus Juglans; species Juglans mandshurica. The sequence continues at coordinate 3,268,753 of CM039621.1, read as the reverse complement.
TTCCAAACGGGTACATGGAGACTACAATTGATTGGATTCCTGGGATGAAAAATATTCGCATCAAGGATCTCCCCAGCTTTTTATTCGCATCAGATCCGAAAGGTATCATGCGGAACTTTTTTTTGGAGATGGTAGAGAAAGCTTTGAAAGCTTCCGCCATAGTTGTGAACACTTTTGATGCATTGGAGCATGAAGGATTGGATGCTCTTTCCTCCTTGTTTCCTCCTGTTTACTCCATTGGCCCTCTTAATTTGCTTCTCAGTCAGATTCAACAAAACAATTCAAAGTTGAATAATATCGATTCCAATCTTTGGAAAAATGAAGCTGATTGTCTCGAATGGCTCAATTCCAAGGAACCAAACTCGGTTATTTACGTGAATTTCGGCAGCATCACAGTCCTAACCCCATCACAAATGGTCGAGTTTGCTTGCGGACTCGCTAACAGCAAGAAAGCCTTCTTGTGGGTAATTAGGCCTGACATGGTGAAGGGTGACTCAGTGATTGTACCCCACGAGTTTTTAAGTGAAACCAAAGACAGAGGTATTGTGCAGGTAAGTTGGTGCCCACAAGAGGATGTGCTAAGCCACCCATCAATCGGAGGATTCTTGACCCATTGCGGATGGAACTCGATGATTGAAAGCATGTGCGCAGGAGTGCCTGTGCTCTGTTGGCCATTCTTTGCCGACCAGCAGACAAACTGTAGGCTCGCGTGCGTTGAATGGGGCGTTGGCATGGAGATCGATTGTAATGTGAAAAGCGATGAAGTGGAGAAGCTTGTGAGAGAGTTGATGGAGGGAGAAAAGGGTAAGGAGATGAGGAAACATGCCATGAAGTGGAAGAAAATGGCACAGGAAGCAGTTGGTACAGATGGTTCTTCAAACTTAAATCTCGACAAAGTGGTCAAGGAAGTGCTGTTGAAGTTGAATCCGTAGATTTTTATTTATGAAAAATTTGTTGAATCTTTTCTTTAAGATTATCTTTATCTATCTACGTACGTACAATTAATGCCCTTGGAGATATTGATCAACTACTACCAAAAAGACTATCCCGAGATTGGGCTTAATTGGTTGTTAACTAAGGAGTGCAAGGACATTGAAAAGCACCCGTCTTTGAATATTGAATCCACTATATCAATGTGATACGTAATTAAGGCAACTTATAAAGTAAAAATTATACACATGAGACGCAAACATGCATACACATGCAAATACAGACAAATAAAGCAGTCTCGCATATTATTGTCGCAATCATCTCCTCCTTTACAGCCTTACAATAGTTATTGTGTTGGCAGACACCAAACTTGTAGGATGGCATTAACTAACTGACAAATAAAACAGCCTCCCATATTAATTGTAAGAGCATTTTTGGGGGACAGCCGGAAGCAGCATCATCTCCCAGTAAATTTTTTTTTTTTTTTTTTTTTACCCCAACTTGTTAAGTGTGTTGGGGCTTCTTCTCACAGTAGTGTGAGAAGAAGAAGAAATTTTCTAATTGTAATTCCTCCACGTACTGAATCTTACATATATGTGTTGTTATTATGTCTGCACGGAATAATATTATATATACATCCACGGCTACTTCAACAGTGGTAGGTTTGCCATTTAATAATATTTTTCTTATTATATATATATATATAGTTAATTACTTAGTAAAAGAGTAAACCAGACCGAATATATAGATATTGCAAGCGAATATAGATAAATATAACACATGGTATTTAATTGATTCGGCTAATGGTCTATATATGTGCATGTCTAGCAAGCTTGATAATAAATATATATAGTTCCTTTAATGGTCAATCAAAATGGTGGCTTCTCAAGTTACAGGTTACTAAACCATAATATATAACAGGTTACTAGCTACTTATACATTCTCATTGGAATAGCTCAAGGTTAAAAAAAAAAAAAATGCTTCAAATAGCGATTAGCACCAAAAAACCGGTGGCAATGGATTAGATAAAGGGTAGCTACAGTTAGTTTTAGCTACAGTATTTTAAAATAAAAGTCATATATATTGTTTTTTTTTAAATAGACTTTATTTATTTCATTCAATGAATCTAAAGTTACAGCTGTGACTAATTAATACAGGAAAAACCCAGATTACCAGCCAAACTACTCATCTGTTAGGGGCTCCCCCGCCCACAAATTTCTTTGTGGCGGACATTGTCTTAATTTCTATAAACTTTCTCCAGACAAACGTCAGAGAGAAAAACGCTCAGTAAAAACAGAACAAACCAAACCCTCTCCTCCAAAGGAGATAAGGTACTCTTCTGCTATGGATATCAAGTTCAATAACCTATTTCTTTTTATTTGTAACTAATAACAAAAGACAGAACAGAAAATACATAGGAAAAAACTAAAAAATAAAACAGATCTTCAACCAGAAACACTAGACTGAACAAAAACACTGTGCAAAAACTCTAGGAGTTAGCCCCACTGTTGATCTTGAAAACTTGATGTCGCTGGCCCCAGAAACGGCGCGCATGGCATCGACATAAAGCTTCTTGCGATGGCGCATGGAAGCCACGCACGCACCTTCAACCCCCGCGTGCGTGCTACGCGCCACTCCTTTTGTTGCTACGTTTGGTAGACTGAAAGATCGACGGTTGAGGAACACCATAGTGGGGCACGTGTAGTCTTTTGGTCGCCGGGAAATCCCAGATCGACATTTCTCCCTTATTTGACCTGAAAAAACACACAAAACAAAAACAAAACACAGGAAAACAACATCTGGGCAGGGAGGGAGGAGTTGAAGCTCCCACCCCCCTCAAACTGGTTTCGATTTTGGGTGAGGTTTTAGAGAGAAGGGAGAGGTTCTCTCTCTAGGGCCGGCTGAAAAAATTTCATATGACAAGATTTCTTAGAGTTAAATAAAAGTCATATTTGATGTATATTGTAGATGAACCAAATCTTTATTTTATTATTTCTTTTGTAACACTCTCTCTCTTCTCTCGACATTTTCTCACAAACTACAGTCGGTTTCTTTCCCTTTCAATTTTTTCATTCACGTTTCTGCTTCTTTCTTCCGCCCTGGTGAAAAATCGTAGATGTTGGTAAAATCACAGCTTCAGACTCACACCCCGCGATAGCTGAAAGTCTTGTCGGCAACAACGCCACTGCACCACCCTCTCCCCTCTCTCTCTCTCTCTCTCTCTCTGATCTCGCATTTCTCTTCCTCTCAACCAGGTATTTTGTCTTCCCCATTTCTTGAATCCTTTGCAATAATAACGTCACTTCTCATTATGATAACAATCTTAAATTCTCCAACAAAACCCCCCACGAAATACACGATCTTTAATTCCAAACCTAAAACCCTAACTTTATCAGTTCGGAGCTCTAGGAAGCAATGTTCATTAATTTATCATTTATTATATAAAGAGAAGTTTGGGACTGAGGAATTTGGGGCTTACCATTTGTGAATATCTTTTTGAGGTCTATTGCAGGTTTCTAGGGTCTGATTTGTCAATAATTTTGGTTGGTTTCTGAGAAATTGTGAGAGCAAAGTTTTGGGGCCTTTTATGTCATGGTTTTGGAAATTAAAACTATTATTAACCTTGTTCTTCTTTAACCATAAAGGAAATCACAATCTGTCAATTGCATTTTTTTGTACAACTCATGGTAAAATGCCTTTACTTGATTGATGATGTTCATTCTTACCACTTGAAGATAGTCGCTTATCTACAAGTTTGCTTTCTCATTTTTTTTTCTATAACAACAGAGAACCGGTTGGCCATTGGCCTCATTTCTGAAAAAGAAATTTCTGTTAAATAACTTACTCATGGAAATTAGCTAATTCATTCCAAAAAGCTTTTATGCGAGTAAAATAATTATTCACGGAAAGCTGGCCATGAAAGAGCAAAAATCGATTTCTACAATTGAAAAATGTGAGGACCATTCTTTTGTGAAAAATGTTCCTTAAGATTTATCCATATTTTATGCACAGTAGTGATGTACAAAATACTAGCAGAGATATCAAGAGAAACAAAGTTTAAGAGCCAAGATATGACCATATTATTACATCGAAGCCATGGAGAAAGAAGAGGATCTGTAGATCCCGAAGGCATGGTGAGAGATCCATCGACAAAACCGAGTTTGTTCTTCGCCGAAAGCGCCATGGACATCGATTGAGACCAAGTATGGTACGTAGTTGTCGCTGACAAGGGGCTGAGTGACGAGGAGAACACTAGGGTTGTTACTAGGATGAAGAAAGAAAGGAGATGTAGCATCCTCAAAGACGACTATGTGAGAGGGTGCCATGGAAGGAAAAAACGTCTGATACTATGTAAAGTTCAAACCCTAGAGGAAAAGAGAAGAAACCCTAGAGAGGAAGGGTTTGGAAGATTGGAAATGAGTTACAAAAATAAAATAAAGAACAATATTTATAGTATGTACAAAATAATCAAATAGAGACACATGTATTTACAAATAATTCGTGATAATTTACGTGAATTTCGGCGGCATTACAGTCCTAACCCACAAATGGTCGAGTTTGCTTGCGAACTCACTAACAGCAAGAAAGCCTTCCTGTGGGTGATTAGGCCTGACATGGTGAAGGGTGACTCGATGACCCCATGAATTTTTAAGTGAAACCAAAGACAAAGGTATTGTGGTAAGTTGGTGCCCACAAGAGCATGTGCTAAGCCACCCATCAATCGGAGGATTCGTGACCCATTGCGTATGGAACTCGATGATTGAAAGCATGTGCGCTGGAGTGCTTGTGCTCTGCTGGCCATTCTTTGCCGAGCAGCAGACAAACTGTAGGTTCGCGTGCGTTGAATGGGGCATTGGCATGGAGATTGATTGTAATGTGAAAAGAGATGAAGTGGAGAAGCTTGTGAGAGAGTTGATGGAGGGAGAGAAGGATAAGGAGATAAGGACACGTGCCATGAAGTGGAAGAAAATGACAAAGGAAGCAGTTCGTCCAGATGGCTCTTCAAACTCAAATCTGGACAAAGTGGTCAAGGAGGTGCTGCTGCAGTTGCATCCGTAGATTTTTTTTGTTGAATCTCTACTTTGAAAGATTATCTTTACTCTATCTAGGTACAATACCGTGGGACATATTCAACAACTACCAAAAAGACTATCCCAAGATCACAAATTATTTTTGCAACAGAGAGAGATTGCTCTCTCTTAATTAGCTTTCCGAGCATTGGGCTTGATTGTTAAGGACATTGAAAAGCACCTATCTTCGAATATTGTATCAACAATATCCGCGTATGGGACTTAATAATTTGATGTGATTAAGGCAACTTATAAAGTAAAAATTATACATGAGACGCAAACATGCATGCACGTGCACAGACAGACATCCATTCCATATGAGCGGTGAATTGCCCCAAGCATCATCTCCTCTTTTACAGTCTCTCGAGACGGTACAAATTCAGATTTTGTCGTCACTGTACCCCAATTTGCAAAATCAACAACATTTAAATGCCACCAAATTTTTGTTGGATCAGATGCTGAGACCCTTCAACCAGTCTTTCGACAACTTCACCTGCTGGTAAAATTTCCTTGATAAGGCCTACACCTTGGCCAGCATACATAGCCATGCTTTCAATGTCGCCTGTGGTTGTCGCATTCGGAACAGTACCTGCAAACTGGAGAATTTCCTTCTCCTGATGAAACAGAAAGTGTCAGCTCATAGATATGGGCTCCAACTTGAACTAGAAACCATACTTTGAAATAAATCGATAAGAACGAGCTTCGGTACACTCGCCGGCTTATCAACAAAAAAGATTTGTCAAAGTACTAAAAGAATGGCAAAAATGGCATATTTACACCTAACATTTTTTATAATATTTTATATAACTATATTTTAAATTAGGAGTATTTTTATAAAACATCTCATAAAAGTAACATCATTTTATAAAAATATCCTTATTTTATAACATTGTTGTGCAATGTGTTGTGTGTATATCATTACTTTTTACTATGCATCAGCCGCAATTCACTCTCACACTCCATATCCATAGCTTATTCATAGGGTGTTGGATGTTTTTCATAGAGTATGAGATATTTTTCATAGAATATGGGATATTTTTCATATGGTGTGAGGTATTTTTCATATATGCTATCTCACACTCCATACCCATTGTGCAACGCTTATGCATTCAATTACTATAAATAGCATTACTCATATATTAATAAGCCCTACAATAATTATTATGCTGCATACCTAACTTATAAATAGCATATATATTTGAAATATGAAACACGGTCCATCCCTTGCAATTCAATCGTATCCCTAGTACTCCAAGTGAATCGTACTTGTGTTGATATTATGTCAGCACAAAATATATAATAAATATGCAACAGCCACTTCAACAGTAGTAGGTTTGCCATTTAATATTGTGAGATTTATTATGCATCAGGCGGTTATTTACTCTTACACTCTATATTTATAGTTTTTTCATAGTGTGAGGGTGTTTTTCATAGAGTGTTAAATGTGAGATGATGAATAATGACCGATGAGAATAGTTTTTTTAATATTATATATCTACTTAGACTACTTAGACATTAAAGTGTAAGCCAGGCCGAATAGACGGAATCATCTATCATAAATATTTTAGTTATAAAAATATTTTATAAAAATAAACTTATAAATTAATGTGATTTAATATGAGTATATTAGACTGTAAAATTATTTTTATTATAAAATAAATTTAATATATTATATAAAATCACGTTAATTTATGAATTTATTTTTATAAAATCCATTTGTAATACAATGGTATTTAATTGATTCGGCTAATGGTCTTCGTGCATGCAGCCTTGATGATTAATAATAGTCCCTTTAATTTTAGTATATATATTATGCTTAATTTGTGAAAAAGCTCTGTACAGTCGGTCAATCAAATTTGGCTTCTAGCTAAGGCATTAAAACGTATTAATCTTTTAAAACCATAATAACATGTTGGAAAAAACTACTTGCCTCCCAATTTAACCGCTCAAGTGACCGTTAGATAAAATATTTTTCTTTTTTACTTAATGATTAAGAAAATAATTTTAAGTATATTGGTGTATTTTTTTTATTTTTTAAAAGTATTCAAATATATTTAAAAAATGTGAATAAAAATTAAAATTATAAAAAAATTATAAAAATAACTAGCGGTCAAAGTGAGCGAATTTCTCTGGATGAGCCGCCCGACTCTAACAGGTTACTACTGGCTACATAGACATGAAAAAAAAAAGATTAAAATAAATAAAAGTAGCCCAAAATATATCCCTAAAAAAAAATTCAAAGACACATGACAACATGATATATACAAATTAATTGAAGTACTGGTCGACTTTCTAATTTCAGCAAGAAGAGCTCCTCGATCTCTAATTAGAGAGGGCCATTTATATTAGCAAAAAAATTAGGAAAAAAGAGGTAGAGCTTCATTAATTTGTTGAGAAAATTACCAGTCTAGAAAACATTGGACCCCATGCTTGATCAGGGTATGTATATTCCAGAAATGAAATACATGAATAAAATGTACAACATCAGCCAAGCCCAGACTTATGATTGTAGATAAACGACCTGCAGTTGGGAGATCTTTATTGTGTAATAATGTAAGGTTTTTCTATATACAATAAAATCATGATGATGAAGGTTACGCTCCTGTAAGGGAGAGGCGGCTTAGGAGCGATCGAGTAGACGAGTCATGTGGCTGGAGAAAAAAGTACGTCCAGGCTTTATCTATATGCATTATAAATTCCTGTCGCTGTATCACCGTATGCAGGAGCCCTCGCTATAAATATATACATTAATATCTCCTTCTGCCTATTGTGAGAGAGAGAGAGAGAGATGGGTTCTGTGGAGGAGAAGCGTCATGCTGTTTGCATCCCATACCCAGCTCAAGGCCATGTCAATCCGATGCTCAAACTAGCAAAAGTCCTTCACCACAGAGGCTTCCACATAACTTTTATCTACACCGAGTTCAATCACAGACGCTTGCTCAAGGCCAGAGGTCCCGATTCCTTGGACGGCTTGCCGGACTTTTGCTTTGAAACCATCCCCGATGGTTTGCCTCCCTCCGATGCCGACGCAACCCAAGACATCCCATCACTGTGTGAATCTATCGCAAAGAATTTCATCGTCCCCTTTCGAAATCTACTTGCGAAACTTAATGATACTGTCTCCTCGAATGTTCCCCCGGTGAGCTGCATAGTTAGTGATTTCAGCATGCCTTTCTCCAATAACGTCGCTGAAGAACTGGGAATCCCTGTCCTTCTGTTGTGGACTGCGAATGCCTGTGCCTTTTTAGGCCTTGCACATACCCGTCGTCTAGTCGAAAGTGGTCTACTTATACCACCCAAAGGTACGATATATTCCTTGGTCTATTAATTGTTACTTCTTCAGGATCTTCCTTTCATCAAACATCTTCGTATGCACTTCTATTTACGATCGAATCTCAAAATCTTGGACGGGAGATTTAATCGCAACCTCAGTGTTAACGTATAATTAAAAAGGGTGCAGCCCGAAAGGGAAGAAATATCCATTCTCGATTGCGCTGAGGTGGGCTGGGCGTTGATCGGTGAGGTAAGCAGCTCCCGGCGATGATCTGGTATGGCTGTACGGTGTCGGTGTGTATGTCTATAGTGGTAAACAGTATTTAAATGCAGAAAAAATAAGGAGAGATAGACACATAGATTTACGTGGTATAGATTTACGTGGTTCAGTAGTAAGCCTACATTCACGAGAGTTTGGAGATGGGAGATTCCACTTAGGTCGTTAAACGTTTTTTATACGAATGTTCCACTTAGGTTCGAACGTATAGGCTAGACGAGATGTTTAAATTTCGTATAAAGTTTTAATTAATTACACGTGATTAATCTTCAATGAACTATATTTTAAAATATTTGAATGAAAGTCATGCAGATGAGAGCCATGATCTTCCAAACGGGTACATGGAGACTACAATTGATTGGATTCCTGGGATGAAAAATATTCGCATCAAGGATCTCCACAGCTTTCTATTCGCATCAGATCATCCAAAAGGTATCATGCTGATCAACTTTATTTTGGAGATGGTAGAGAAAGCTTCGAAAGCTTCCGCCATAGTTGTGAACACTTTTGATGCACTGGAGCATGAAGGATTGGATGCTCTTTCCTCCTTGTTTCCTCCTGTTTACTCCATTGGCCCTCTTCATTTGCTTCTCAGTCAGATTCTACAAAACAATTCAAAGTTGAATAATATCGGTTCCAATCTTTGGAAAGATGAAGCTGATTGTCTCGAATGGCTCAATTCCAAGGAACCCAACTCAGTTATTTACGTGAATTTCGGCAGCATCACAGTCCTAACCCCACCACAAATGGTCGAGTTTGCTTGTGGACTCGCTAACAGCAAGAAAGCCTTCTTGTGGGTGATTAGGCCTGACATGGTGAAGAGTGACTCAGTGATTGTACCCCACGAGTTTTTAAGTGAAACCAAAGACAGAGGCATTGTGGTAAGTTGGTGCCCACAAGAGGATGTGCTCAGCCACCCATCAATTGGAGGATTCTTGACCCATTGCGGATGGAACTCGTTGATTGAAAGCATGTGTGCAGGAGTGCCTGTGCTCTGCTGGCCGTTCTTTGCCGACCAGCAGACAAACTGTAGGCTCGCATGCGTTGAATGGGGCATTGGCATGGAGATCGATTGTAATGTGAAAAGAGATGAAGTGGAGAAGCTTGTGAGAGAGTTGATGGAGGGAAAGAAGGGTAAGGAGATGAGGAAACATGCCATGAAGTGGAAGAAAATGGCAGAGGAAGCAGTTGGTGTAGATGGCTCTTCAAACTTAAATCTCGACAAAGTGGTCAAGGAGGTGCTGCTGCAGTTGAATCCGTAGATTTTTATTTGAATAATGCTATATACAGTCATGGAATGCGTAAACGCCGTACAGTCGCTTTGAAAAAAAGTAAGGTCCACAATTAAAAAATTAATTTCTTTTCATGTGGGTCTCATATTTATTCACTTTTTTCAAAGCGACTACACGGCGCTTGCACATTCACGACTACAAGTATCATTTTCCTTTTTATTTATATTTGTTGAATCTTTTCTTTTAAGATTATCTTTACTCTATCTACGTACGTACAATTAATGCCCTTGGAGATATTGATCAACTACTACCAAATAGACTATCCCAAGATTGGGTTTAATTAATCATTGTTAATTAAGGAGTCAAGGACATTGAAAAGCACCCGGCTTTGAATATTGTATCCACAATGTCTATGCATGAGATTTAATAATTTGATACGTAATTAAGGCAACTTATTAAGTAAAAATTATACACATGAGACGCAAACATGCACATGCACATGCACATGCACATGCACATGCACAGACAGACATCCATTCCATATGAGCGGTGAATTGCCCCAAGCATCATCTCCTCTTTTACAGTCTCTCAAGACGGTACAAATTCAGATTTTGTCGTCCACTGTACCCCAATTTGCACAATCAACAATATTTAAATGCCACCAAATTTTTGTTGGATCAGATGCTGAGCCCCTTCAACCAGTCTTTCGACAACTTCACCTGCTGGTAAAATTTCCTTGATAAGGCCTACACCTTGGCCAGCATACATAGCCATGCTTTCAATGTCGCCTGTGGTTGTCGCATTCGGAACAGTACCTGCAAACTGGCGAATTTCCTTCTCCTGATGAAACAGAAAGTGTCAGCTCATGGATATGGGCTCCAACTTGAACTAGAAACCATACTTTGAAATAAATCCATAAGAACGAGCTTCGGTACACTCGCCATTGGGCTTATCAACAAAAAAGATTTGTCAAAGTACTTAAAGAATGGCAAAAATGGCATCCTCAAATCCTCAAATGCTATGTTCCTCAATTAAAAAAGATACGAAACATACTTTTCCACGGGTGGGGAAACAACAGTAAGTTTCTAGTTATCATGATGACAAGATTTGGTTCTCACCATGCCATGTATTGTTGCACGACCAATAACAGGCTTGTCGAGTTCATTCACGTTAAAAGGAAGTGATTTATGATCACTGAAGAAAGGTGTTTGCAGGACACGTTGCGGTGCACCGGGCCACCTTGCCCGGCCAAATATATCAGTATACCCAGTTTTGTCAAGTTGAATTAACTTCCTCTTGTATGTAGGGTGAGCATAGCTTTCCACAGTTGCAACGAACCTGCAACATAATTGTAACCACTATGTAAATTTTGTTAAGAAGCTACCCGGGACTGGCCAGATCGCATTTCCTTGGCTTTTGCATAAATAACAAAAGAAATAAACCCATACTCAACTTTTTCAGAAAACAAATATGGTTTGTCCCATGTTAAAATCATAGAAATAATTAAAAGGATTTGCTTCTAACTTTGAAGCAAAAAACAAGAGCAGAGTCCAAGAATTGGACACCACGTGAACACAAAACTAATCCACTTCATTTGCAAACTAAAAATTCCATCGAGCTTGCACTGCAAATAGCATCATCCCCAGAATAAAGACTATAATAATACCCAATTTCATCCTCTCTTTTTTCAGGCTCAAAAAGAGTTCAAAACCATGACTACCATGCAACACGTTGAAATCATTTATCCATTGTGAAACAAATGAGATAAACTCCTTTGCATCTGCAACTAGAAAACCCTCTATTTCATGGCAGCGTGACTCTAAATGCAAGCCATGTGTGCTGAAATACCACAGCATGATTAGACAAATGACTTCCCTAAATTTACTTTTATGTAAATCGAATTATTCCAAACCTGGTGCCTAAGCAAATGCCTTGTGCGCCAAGGGCCAAAGCAGCAACATACCCACGTGCATCAACAATGCCCCCAGAAGCAATTACCGGTATTTCTTGATCCCCAATAAGATCAACTACTCTGGGCAACAATGATATCAAACCATCCTACAAGTAATTGAATAAAACAAGGGGGTTCAAGACATACTCAATTATTCAATTTCATAAGTATCACGTTCAAATAGCATAGAAGCAAGAAGAAAAAATCAAAAACATGAAAATCATCAATGCATAATATCTATGAAATCACTTACTTTGTAAATTAGGGAAAGATACAACACAGCACGTATCAAAGACCACAATTCCAACACTTCAGTTCAATATGCTAATGAGCTAGAAGAAATCATTTCAATCTAAACTGCTTAGAGAAAAGGGATTTCAATCTGAATCTAATAAATAAATAGGTAACTATTCTATGAAGAGCACCAAGGACAATCTAGAAAGTTTTCAATGTGGAAAATGATTTTAAGCAGACATCATCCTCTATAACAACAGTTTAATCAAAACGACAAATTTTCTACATCTGTGACCACGACTTAGTTTTAAACTCATCAGTTCCGAAATGCAAGCTTATGGCTATGCCCTTATAGGCACATCTTTCTTGCTGTTAGTCGTTCTCTGTCTCTCTCTCTCCCTCACTCTCTCAAACACATACATTATTTCTTTTTCCTTCAATTGTAAATTTTGCTCAGCCTGTGGGCCTTGCTTTTAACTTTTATCTAATTTCCATTGGTCAAGGTCTTCCAGGACCCCCTGAATTTTATTTTATTTTATTTTTCCTTGTTCCAATTTGTTTATCTACAAAAGTTATTGCATATTATTGGATCTCAACAGAAAGCCATAACAGATTCATAACTGCACAAGTATACAGCAATTCTTCCAGAAACAAGGAGCATGGATACCTGGCCAATTACATGCCCTCCCGCTTCACGTCCTTGAACAATGATTGCGTCTACACCTGCATTAACTGCTTTTTTTGCTTCTTCTAAACTCCCAACCTCCAATGCAATCATATGTTACACATGATAAGCACAAAAAAACTAAACAAAAGAAAAGGAACGAATAAATATCATACTACTATGTAACTTGTGGGTTGGAGAGAATGGATTCACATTCAACATGAAGATAGTAAATGAATCCTTTATGACATATGGAATGGCGACTATTTTCCCTATTGCACAATTTTTTGCACATGATCAATGGTCAATAGTCAAATTTTCTACGGAGCTGTATTCTGCATGATAGATCAAATAAGACACAAATTGCTAAACCAAAACCACTAGAAAACATGATACCACGATGGTAAGGACTTCATGCTTTTATGTTGTGAAATGGTTTTCTTGAGCGCCACCATTGAAAGTAATCCACTTTTGATAGTTACTGATTGATTCAACTCTAAAACATTTTCTCTTACACACATGGAATTGTAGTGGGTCCCCTATTTTCAAGTAGGCATTACTTATGGTGCCTAATATAGGTGTAATATGTCAAGATAAATTATCTTCATGAAAATATGACCTTTAAAAGCCTCATGCACGTGAAAAGACTATTTAGGTAGAAAATACTCACTTGGGGAACAACCTTAACCCCAGCACAATGAGCTTCATGTACAAGCTCCTTGGAAAATTCACCCCATGAAAGTTGCAGGAACCCTACCTTCTCTTCCAATACAGCCTTTATATTTTCCTCATGGGGAAAGGCCAGAACAACACCGACCCCAAATGGTTTGTCAGTTAAGTTTCGTGTTTTTCGTATCAACTCCCGTAAGTAGTCCGGCGACTCCTGGTACCGATAATTTGAAAAGATAAAGACCGTATATTTCAATTAAATTTATAAAAATAATAAATTCATAAATATAGCAGGGATAAAATGGAAAAGATGTTCACTAATCTAAAAATATGAATAGCATGAAGGCAGCATCGCAAACTTGCCTGTTGATTCTATTGTAAGATGAAGATTAGCACAAACATAAAAAAAAGGTGGGAAAAAATAAGGAGTAATACCCAATCGGGGGCTCGGAGGAAACCAAGTCCACCGGCATTAGCAACTGCAGCAACAAGGTCTGGACCAGAAATATCAGGTCCCAATGGTCCCTGAACGACGCCATACTCAAAACCCAATATCCCTCTCCATCCCATCTCTCTGAGACTCTGTCTCTCGTTCTCTGCCTAAGGCCAGCCGGCTGGATTTTTGTTCGAGTACCGGAAGGATTTTGCTCTCTCTCGATGGTGGCTTTCGTTAAAACTGACACAGGCAAGCAAGGGTTTGGCTGCGTTTCGGTCGAGAAAACAAAATAAAAAACCAACACAAATCCAAGTTCAATATGGCTTGGTCGCCACTTGAAGATAAGCTGCGGTAATACGTGAAGCGGTAGGTGAACTCCATACAATAAGATCTAAATTTGATATAAATGAGTTTGAGTGAAATAGGTTGATTTATTAATATATTATTAATAAATAGATTAATAACGGGTTAATTCGATTAATTAGTAACAAATTGTTTAAATTTTATTTTAAAATTACAATTTTATTTTTATCGGGTTGTAATATTGATATTTGTTGATAAAAAATTCTATTTATTAGTCCTACACTACACATCTTTTTTTATTTTTTATTTTTTCCTTAATAGGTGTATAGTATAGGGCTACTGAGTGGAAGAACTATTTGTCAATATATTTATATTTTTATTGTTGAGATTAAAATTCTGGACCTATACTAATTTTTGTTATTGTTAGATTTGTAATATTGGTATTATCATATATTAAAATCTGAAGAATATTCATAGTTTTTTTCAGTAACTAATCTTTTTTTTTTATAGATATCGTGGTTACTAATAAATATAGATTATAGCTTTTATATAAAATTATGTTAATCAAGTTAAATGAGTTATACTGAGTAATTCAACCGATTTACATAAAACATATTAAAATGTTAACATATTTCTAATTAGTTATTAAACAGATGACTCAACCCGTTATTTAAATGGATCGTGTTAAAGTTTAAACGTCTGATCCATTTAACTTAACGAATCGTATACGAATTGACTTGTATAATCAAATGTCCGACCAAGAACATAAATTTCAATCCCACTTGAAAATAGTATTGTCACTTGTGAGTCTGTGACCTCCCCCATATCCGTCCTAATCTTGACGTTGGGCTGCGCAGGACCTTTTTTTTACAATCACTAGAAAGCAAAATGTGGTGTATTCTTTACTATTATAGATAAGAATAATGCATCGTAACGTAAGCGAGGACGTTCTTTTGATTCCATTTTGTATAGCTTTCTATATTTAATTTCAAGTGACGCCAAAAACTTCTTTTAAATATGGGTAGTACTAGTTTGCCACCAGCTGTTAAGTTGGAGGTGTCCACCAGAATAAATTTTACTTTTTATTTTTTTTATTTTACATTTTTTTACATATTTAAATATTTTTTTAAAAATATATTAATAGTCACTTCCTTAATTAATAAGTAAAAAAAATTAAAATTAAAAATTAAATACATAAACAGTCAAAATAAAGAAATAAAATAAGACGACATAATAACATTATTCTTTAAATATATTTCGGGCAAACTCTTTTTCTTTTTCATTTGGGCTGGACTTCAGCCCTTACAAGGCAACCTTCAATTCATGTGTTGAAACATCCTTTGGGCTCGAACTTTTCACATGTATTCGAGAAAAGAATACTTAATTTATATAACAAGAGGATTGGTGTATTTCGCATTCAGATTGTTTTTAAGGTCCATTGATCAGTGCTACCCAGCTTTGACAAATTACGAGTAAAACGACTCATGTGTGATGCAACGCCTCATGCTTTATGGCACCTTATAAGGTACTGCATGGGCTGTGCTGCTCACAGACAAAATCTAGTAAGCAAATACACACCAAGAAGACGAGGATTATTAACCCAACAGATATATGATGGGCTTCAAGTGAATGGTTAAACGCAGGACCAAACCCAATGAAGACGGCGGCCATTTATTTTATTTATTTTTAAAAAATATGTTTATAAACTGATTTATTGACATTCCCAACATGTTAGTAAATTATAGATGTTTTGGTATTTTTTATAATTATAAAGTGTGTTTAAACACCAACTTATAAATAACAGAGTTATTTATATAATTATCAACAAATAAAAGAGCAAAAAACCACGAAGTGCATGCTTTCCTCAGCTTGTATCCAAGTCATTGTTACTTGGCCTAAAAATCTAGACGGCCAAAGTGTTAGGTGGTCATGAATCTCTTTCAATTTCCAAAAGTTAGTTCAAAAAGTAAGACATTTTCTCACACTTATAAATTGATCGGTCTCTTCTGCTACCAATGTGGGACAACCAACACAAAAGTTGCTTGGCGGTGTTAGCTTGGTATCAAAGTTCGAACCTACAATAATTGCTTTCAAAGGCATCTTGTTGACCTTCTTTCATCAGTCTTTGGTTTTTACGAAGTTTTGGCCAAATATATATATATATATATATATATATATATAAAGAGTCTATGAAACAGAAATTTTCTTATTTTAACAGAAATTTCTTGTTTTAACAGAATATGTTGGTTTTTATTAACTTTTAATTCGTTTGTAATAATTACATAACACAGAAATACAATTATATTTTCATTTACATTCTATTTATGGCTACTTTTATAATTTTTGTTGGTTTTTATTCCACTATTAATATGTTTAAATATGCTAATAAAGCAAATTTATTATAATAATAATCATAGATTCAATTTTCAATTTGAAAATACGTTATAATAGGAAAACATATTTATGTAGATTTATCTTTTTGTATTCATTATAATAGGAAAACATTATAATAATTTACAAATAGCCTATTTTTCAATAGCTTTTAAGATATATATTAGTAATAAAATAATAAGATATATGTACTTTATTTTTATTTTAATAAAATATATTAGTGCTTTGAACTGCACATAAATCTATTAAATGTGCACTCAATGTATAAAGAACCTGCAAAAAAAATCCTGTATAAAGATTTACCAGAAGAGAAGAAGGAAGAGATTCGTAGAAAGCAAAGAGAAAGATATGCTAAACAAAGAGCATACAGAAGCAACTAATATACAACTCGATTCGTATTAATAATTCGACATCATTTGGTGATGATGATTCTAATAGATCTGTTGGTGATCAAACGACTACGTCGATTACTCGATATTCAAACAATGATATCTAATATACAGACAACATTCACGACTTTAGTCTTGTTCAAAGAGTATCAAAGAGACAACGAAATTCTGATATTCATATTGATATCACTGAAGAGGATTCGTCTCATGAATCATGTGTTCTTCATGGTGTTGATGTCTGTGTCATTAATTCAGAGACAAATTCATCCATAAACAATATCTCCGAATCTTCTAATCAACTCTTTATCCAGTAGGTTCTCCTCTAATAATTTTTCTAAATTTCTTATTCATCCATCATTCTGTTATTTTTTTCTGAGATTTTGAAAAATATTATACAAATAGGATCCATATGTTGTTCGAGAGGAGTCAAGCTACGGTCAGTCGCATCACGGTTCTACTGAATTCAGACAATTGTTGAAGGTAGTGCCATCTGAAGCATATTCTCTACCATTAGTACCCAACTGCATACACTGTAAAACAAATCGATTCTGCCATGAAACAACTGTTAAAACGAAATTTTCTTGTTTTAACAGTTTATATTATTTTTCCGTTAACTAAGTTAACGCCATTAGTCCGAATTATCATAATTAAATGTCATTAATTGCTGACCACGGATTATTCTCCTGTGACATGACGTTGACAGGGTTTTTAATTGGCATCTTGCCATGTAGTTCGACCAATTAAGTGCAATCATGGCCTCAATGTTAATATAATTAGTCAAACCGACAAAATAGTAGTTCCAAAGTGCATCGATGCAGAATATAGATCTTCAATACTTATTATCAATGAAAATTAATCGACAAAAGAGTTTATGAACTCATTGATACGGAACTGCTCCTCTGGATTCCTGGAATGAAAGAAGAGTGATTTAAAGAGTAAATAGTATATATTTAATGTTGAACAGTAAAAAAATATAAAAAACAAAAAGCCATTCATATTTCCCTTAGTTCATGCATTACTCATCAATTGTCATTATCTCAATCCGACGATAGGTAATCCCAACAAACACGTCGTTTGGAGAACAGAGGATGCTGCACATTGCACATTAAAAGGATCTGTTGATTAGTCCATTACGAGCCTCTTTCCGAAATTGAAATTCATTTCATCTTGTGTTCTGCACATTGTTCTTCGTTACAGGTGATTTTCTTGAAAAAAAAATAATTTCTTCTTAATTTTATTTGTCATCTTTTCTTTTTCATTTATTTATTTGATCATTCTGCGTGGGGAAATATTTGTTTGATCATTCTGTGTGTATATGGTTTTAAATATAGTTTTTTTTTTTTTTTTTGTTACTGTGTTTATTATTTTTTGTGGGATATTTTTATTGATTTGTTTTCAAGTCTTGTCGGTCAAAGACTTTTATAACTTGACATTTCTCTTTCATCTTTGCAACTTTATCGTAATATTGATTTTAAAAGTATTTTTCATATATATTATTTTCTGGATTTTTTTATTCATTGTTATTTATATAACATAATTTCAAAACTAAAAAATCTCAATTGTTTGTTACAGTCTTTTATGGCTTCCTCTATTTTTTTTAGGTGAATGGATATTAACTTCTGTTGGTTTTTTTTTTTTTTTGGTCGTTTGCTTTCATGTCTTTTGGTTGAGGGGTATGGACATTTCTTGTTATAATCTTTGTAAGTGTATCTTGTTATTTATTTTGTATTTTCATTTGTTATATAATTATTTCCCTATTTTATCGAATTGTGAATGTTTTGGAGAGGATTTTGTCACAAATTGTGTTTTGGAGAAGTTTGGCAGAACTGTTTTTTTTCATAAACTAAGCAAAACATACAATATATACAAATATTATAAGGTTGTTACTTAACTTGTCAAGATATATAAAAAAAGAATAAAAGGAATTTTTTAATAAGGTCATTACTTGTTCAAGTTTACAAATAACAACAATTTTTTTAAAAAAACTAGAAGATCAAAATCTAATATGTGAAAAATACACAAGAGAAAATAAATCTAGGTAAATAGATCGACTGATCTAAAGTACAACCTCTCGGATCTACGCACTAGCTAGCCCATTTCGATATGCCCGGCCCTTCATACAATCAAAACCAACAAAAAAAAACATAAATTCATAACATGGTTCAGATTCATGACTGGATGGGCAAGATCGTAATCATAAACTAAATTTCTCTTCTATCCAATATATGCGTAAGAACCTATGGCAAAAAATACAATTTAGTTAAAAAAAATCTAGGCAACCATTTGTGGAGGGTAGAGGGCAGCGGTGGGCTTACCTTGATTAGCAACGTGCGGCATCCAGTGAATGGGCAAGGCGGGACGGCACTGTGGAAGTGAGAAAGAGCGGAGAGAGAGAGAGAGAGAGAGAGAGAGCGAAAGCAGCGTGAACATGTTTGCGGTAGCTAGGCCAGGTTGCTTCCGGTGGAGGCTTGCGGTGGTGAAGGTCATGCAGGGGTTGATCAGGGGGTTGACAACGTAAAGGGCTAGGCTTCTAGGGAGACGATGGCGTGGAGGAGAGGAGGTTGTCCGTGATGCAACTGCTCTGTTTTGGACTCCTAAAAACAGAGGCTCTCTAAGTTTGGACATGGCCATGGTGTCTCAAGGGTCACGATGGTGGCAGTGAGGTTTTGGCAGGTTGGATTGGGCTTTTGTGGAGTGGCTCTCGGTGGGTGGGTCTCTTTCCGTGCGATCTGAGTGCTCGTGGTGGAGTTTGACCTCTGCTAGTTGCGGGTGGTGTAGTGGTGCACTGCAGATGTGCAAGGTGCGGGGCTTAGGACGGTGTAAAAAGGCAACTATGCGTGGTTTCCTGCGGCAGAGTATGGGTCAACGTCCATTTTGTCTTCGCTTCACTCTCTGGTTTCCTCTCTATCTCTCGTTTGGAAATGTATTAAAAATTTCGAATCGTAAGAGGTCAGGTTCTATACATAGCATGCGACTAGAGGATCGGACGGATAGAATTCACTATCCGTGTGTTTTCTCTGTATGAAACCGAACGATAGATGCGGCCATAACTTTTGTTTTCTCGGGTGGAGTGGACGACGAGGATTTGGTTGTGAAGTGGTGACGCAGATCGTGATGCCTTAATATTCTTTTTCTATTAATTGAAACAACTTCACGTTTTTTTGCCCTTTTAATGCGTTCTCCACACATGAGAGCCGGAAGGGGCATTGCCATATATTGAAAATTTTGTAAAAAATTCTAAAGAAAAAGAGTAGATGATTCAATTTTTTGTCAATTCTGACCTAATCAAGCAATAGAAATATAAGAATTTTAATTTCATCTCTACTAATGGCATACAAGATGACAAAATAAATGGATTACAATAGAATTATCAAGGAAATTAATTTTTAAACTAATGATTTTGTTAAAGTTGTATTAAACTTATCACAAATAACTTTACTAAAACTATTGATATCATAACTATCTATGGAACTATGTTACTGATTAAACTAATGTTTTAATCTTATAATCTATGCAGACATGTAATTATTATCCAATACTTATCAATTATTACACAAAAATATTTGTTAGGACTTATATTTTTTTATATATATGCATTAAATTATTGATTGAAATCTACATTGTTTTTCTATAAGAACCACATTATTTCTTAAAAATATTCATTTTGCTAAACTAGGGAAATGTGATTAGCACGTTGCTCTTGCACTAATATATATATATATATATATATATATATATATATATATATATATATATATACATGACCCCGATTCGACCAATGCCCATTACCTGTTTTGCTCTGATCAAACTTCAGAGCTACAATAATTGCTTTCAAAGGCAGGCATCGTTTCCGGCTATCACTCTCGTCTCTATCTTTTAATGTTATTTGGATAATGAAATGAGTTAAGATAATTTATAAATAATAATAATTAAATTATTAATTAAAATTAAATAAGATGATTGGTTTCATCAAATCTTTATATCTAAACGATCCTTCTTTTAAGAAGTTTTGGAAAATTACACATATATATATATATATGTATATAATATAATACCATAACTCAAATAATTAATTGACAAGACAATGAAGCCACAACCATACATATTTGACTCGGATTTTTCAAATTGGTCGAAAAGAGTACTTATTTGACGTGAGCCAGCCTCTTTGAATTTTCAGCCAATCACTCCCATAGATTATCCAGTGGGCCACTCTTTGATCTTGTCCTGATCAAATTAAAGTCTTAAACACACTACTGTCGTTTCCACACCAAGAAAATGCCACTTTGGTTTCTATTCCAATTCAATGACTGGCTCTCTAGCTATCTACTTATTTGGCTTCAAGCAATAATGCATCTACCAAATCCCCTTAAACCAATAATTACTTTCATATGATCTGCGATTAAAGACTAGAAAGAGCTAAGGCTTGAACATTCTCTGTACCTGTACATGACTAGTTCTATCCTAATATCAATGCATGGACAAAAACATGACTTGGATTTATCTTATTTTTCTTTCTCCAACGTTAATGACTTTGAATATTCATCAAATCAATTGAATACTTTTTTCGCATGCTGCCCAGCCCAGTACTCATGATTCCTTGTCACCCAACCTTCATCAGCAGTACTCCTCGTGCCGTCGTCGTGTGTTCTTTTTCTTGTGGGTAGCTAGCTAGCACCGTCCTAACTTCTTCTATATATGTATACTTTGACTGAAAAACTAAGACCTAGCTAGCTTGTTGTTGGACTATAATTTCGTAATAATTTGCTCAACCATGCAACCTTATTAATTATAGCTAGCTAGAGTTCTGATAATTATAATCATCAGCACCATCAACCTGCAGTCGAATAATGCAGATGAGTTTCCTGCCTAACTGTCGTCACATCAAATAATGGATCAATAGTTTCCTCTTAATTAAGAGGTATGGGTACCATCACTGCTAATCGCTTTCTGCTGAATCGCTGATTACCACGATCTACTACCCCTTCAATAATATGACTTTGGTTTCTACTCAAACTCGATGTACGTTAAGTCTTTTCAGAATTGACCTGTCTGTGAAGGCCGAATTTCTTGTCGCCTCCCATTTCCATTTATTTTCACGATAAAAAAGTTATATAGATTCGCAAGCTGCATACCAAGAGGAAGTAGCCAATTTCATAATTTCCACCCCACTTAGCCTTAAAATTCATGAGAAAGTTGAAATTTGTCATGAATATATACCTTGAACATGTACAACTTGCTAGTGGAAAGCATCAAGCAGACAGAATGAGATTAAAGTTAAAAACTTTTATTACTAGCCCAAGACGTATGTGAAGAAGCATTCAAGCATAGCAAATTGGAGTGTTGAAAAGTCTTATACGGCTTAGGAATAAATTCATCATAATCTTTATAATTAAGGAGTTATCCCACTCCTCCTATTAAGTCTTTTATGAGGAGAAATTAGTGTCTCTATATAGTATCAGAATTAGGTTAACCTATAATCGATGATGGATTCCTGCGACATACTCACGATAATGGTACAAGAAATACCAACCTACACGTGAGAGGGCATATTGAGAAGTCACACACGGCTTATAAATAAATTCATCCTGATTTTTATAAAGAATTATCTCACTCTTTCTATTAAGCCTTTTATAAAAAAAAAATGGTGTCTCTATACGGAGGAACATAAAAATTGCTGTTCGTGCGTTTTTACAGAAAAAGTAATTTGCTAGCTAGACTTCCCAAGTGTGTTCCTCGAAAATATATATGCATTCCTTTTCCACACTGTTATTCAAGTCCCAGAAAATGCACCGTCGATATGTCTGAGAATCTGCACTTTTCTCCAGTTTATTAGAATTACTAGTACATTTTTTTTAAAGAATATATGATGGCTTGGGCAATTGGGTGGTTCCAATTGGAAACACCGCTCGTCGGCTCCTACAACTTTGATTATAGAAAAAGTTTCATTGGTTAGTGTAATCATGTCTGCTAGACAAATAAGAAGCCAACTTGATCCTCAGCCGTCAGACTCGCCAGATTCCTGGATTATATTTAAATTAGTATGGGGAAAACCTTCTTTGCCCTTCACGTTTGACCTCTAGTTGACAGCCGGTTAAATATTTTTTTATATTTAATGGTTAAAGAAGTGATTTTAAATATATTGATATAGTAGTCTTATCCTATTACTATTAGGGTGTGTTTAGATGTTGAAGTGAGTTGAGTTGAGATGATAAAATATTGTTAGAATATAATTTTTTAATATTATTATTATTTTAGGATTTGAAAAAGTTGAATTGTTTATTATATTTTGTGTTGGGAATTGAAAAAATTGTAATGATGAGTTGAGATGAGTTTGTGATCCAAACTCACCCTTAGTGTTAATTTTCTACCGAGGTGCACATAAAGCATGTAATAATTATAAAGGGTAATGATACCTTTGCAACAGGTTTTTTTTTTTTCTCGACAAGTAAGTATTTATAGATAAATTAATGGATACAAGATACAAGTTCGGTGGGGTGAGAGTCCCTTACAATCTTTCCAAAGCCAACAGACATTACAACACGAAAGTAAAAAAACAAAGAGGATGATCAGAGCTAAAAAATTGACTCCCACCCAATTTTCACAAAGGGAGACCGTTTGGTGATAACTTTTAAATAGTCTGATGAACAGACTATTAAATAGCATCTAAAAGCCACAATACAAAGGAGTGTGCTATGACGTGTTGGTCTGGACTGGCTGGAAAGAACTATCACTTCCATTTTCACTCGATCATTGGTTAGGAAAAGCGGGAACATAGTGTAGCAACCAAAAGCTGAGACAAATTGCCAGCGAGGAGCCACCACTGGCTGTGGCGGCGCGTGCAGTATACGTGCCACACCTGGAGAGGGTTGAAATGATGGAACAAGAAAATCCGACGTCACTGATCCCGACTGTGCCGCACATGGCGACAAGAAGCTTCCGCAGGCGTGGCGGCGCGTGAAACTAGCGCACGACATAGATCGCGTGTGAGGTTTACGAGCCACTCAAATGGATAGATTTATTCTGCTGCCTTGAAGATCAGCGCCGGGGGAGGCTGATGGCGGGGTGCGTGTCGGACTTTGCTCGTCGGAAAGTAATAGATCAAACTAGTATCGATGCAATCGGTGAAAAACTAACATAAAAATCAGGGAAGAAAAAACCTAAACAAAGACTAAGGCTGGCGAGGGAGGGAGGTGGGTGAAGCTAAAGCTTCAACCCCCCTCCCCCAGCGAATGGATCAAACTCCTGGAGGCAGCGATTGGTTTTACGGAAATGAGAGAGGACTACCCTTGCAATGGGTTCATTACTCTTTTACTTTTTTTGAAAAGTACTCTTTTACTATTTATACTATATTTGAAATTTTTTATTTTTTTATTTATTTTAAATATTTTTTTAACATCTTTAGTCATTAAGAAAAAATAAAAATATATATATAATTTTATTAATAGCCACTTCCTTAACTATTAAGTAAATTTTAAATTTAAATAAATCAAATGAAAAATAATAATAAATAAGTAGTAGAATAATAATAATCCTATCATTTTTCAATTATAAATATATCGAGGAGTACTTCATTACATAGGAGTAGGTAGTCTTCGATCGGATGCTTTAGATACACGTCGTGACTCATGCCTAGCTCTTAGCATAAAGATTTAAAATTGATAATTATTATTGGAAATAGATAAACTGATAGGCAGGCAGCATTATTGGCAAAAGCTTAACGCCTAGTGAATTGGTTGAAGATATAAGATGAGATGGAAAATTTTTTTTACTATTATTTCTATTTTGATATTTAAAAAAATTGAATTATTTTTTATATTTTATTTAAAAGTTTGAAAAAGTTATAATGATTGGATAATGATTAAATAAAAAAATTGATGAAAATTTGAAATTAAAAAATATTTATATTTTGAATTATGTTTGTATATTGAGATGAGATGAGTTGAAACTATATGTGAAATCCAATGGACCTAAGTCTAGAAAAAGAAAAGCTAATTTCCATTTTAAGTTCATGGAATTATTTATTTTAAACTATTTTGGAGTATCCTATACTTGTTTATTGAATTGATGATCATGATCATGACATAAGGTAGAGTAGCATGGTTCCGATTTCAACTACGAGGCATCGTTAATTAATTATAACCAAACTACTAGATAAAAAATAAAAAACAAAAGAAATTTGTAATAAATTATACGATACAAAATTTACGTAATTTGACAACATGCTTATGTCTACGTAATTATAGAAGATCTTATTTAAATAATAATTAAATATATAGTGCAACAACCGTAGGGGGGTTTAATAAAATTATATATTAAGTCTTAATTACCGGCTGGTATGATAGAATTAAGAGTAAAAAGGGGTTAGAAATTTTTCATTAAAAATCTATAAAAATATTGCAATAAATCCTTTGTCAAGTCAGGTAATCGAACCGGGCCGCCACATGCAAACACAACCAGATTCTACACATAGAGGCCCAACACTAGAAATTAAAGGCAAAATCTTAAACTAATTAAAAATAAAATAAATTGACTTTGGTCAAAGAAAACCCAAGTAAACATTTAAAGACAATTCTATTACCAGTTTTTTTTTTTTTTTCCCCCTTTATCTGTCATTTTCCATTCAAGCGCGCTGGGTTCGTCGAGGTTCATGTACTGATAACCCTTTTCTCTGAGCTGTTGTAGTTGATCACTACAATGTGTTGGTCCCCGCTAATTAATATATGCAAACTCATACTGATCATGACCATGCAGGTAATGTGTACATGATGACAATGATGAATATGTATCTTAAACTCATACTCCAAACCGCCAATCCATCATCACTTTGATGGAGCCATGCATGCATGCACACGGCCTTAATTTGTATTATTAATGTTTGGAGTCGGCATGCATGCATGCATCTTGATCTTCTTGACCATCAACCTCAGAAACAGTACTACTACTGCAAATTGGTACACGGAAATTAAAATTATGGCAATTATTAAGTTGGTCGACTATATTTTCTATTGCCCGGCGTATTAATATGCGTCGACGTTCTTTCTAACTACAGCCTGTTACTAATTAACTATATATATATATATATAATCATGACCTGCATAATTAATGCAGATGGGATCGAGATCGATGTGGATGTGCTTAATTTTTTGGCTATTTGTTGCAACGCATGCATGCATGCATTGGTGAATGGCGTTGACAGCTTGGGATTTAAAGGCCACAAAACTTTGCTGTTGAAATAGATTTTCCGGCCATTTAATTTGTTGCTACACATGATTAGTACGTACTGGGTTCCATCGTTCATTACGACCCACTCATGGATCGAGACGGGTTGTAATTTTCATCCCACAAGTATATCGATTCTCTGCATTGATTCCTTGTGTTTTAAAATGGAGATCAGAGGCTTTTAAGGAAAAACACACACACACACACAATACTATCTACCCAGTGATCGAGCAACAAGTACTTATCCATGATCAAAATCTTCATTCCCAATATCTTCTTTTTCCTGGATGTCGACTCTGAGATATATAATTTAATTATAAGGCTGTGTTTAGATGTTGAGCTAAACACAGTCGAGTTCAATTTTTTATGAACAATAATAAGCTGAGTCTTGCAACCAAACGCAATCAATAAAATTTGTATATATACTCCTTGAATGATCATAAGAGTAAACGCCCTGACGAGAAAAAATTGTAGATCTCATGTGCAGAAAATTTGTTTATTTAGTGCGCTCTGCCAATAGAGATGGAGGCATGCATGCCTGCCGGGACATAATTGTATGGATGGATAGGGCCAAAACAAAACTATGGCAATCATATTAACTTCCGAATCATGATGTATAGTCAATTTTCTAGGGCTGTAACTCGTACAATGCACATCGTTGAAATTGAGTTAAGTGCGCGCATTTATGACACGTCAATTTAGGGTTTTGAAGGTTGCAGTACGAGTCCCCTACCAGCTTATAATTGAGGCATCTGCAATAATTTGGGTGAACTGATGATCTTGACTAAAGCTGCCTTTTGCAACTACGTACGTACAGATTAATAAGCAATTTACACGTACAGGACTTAATCCATATATCACATACATATATATATATAGAGAGAGAGAGAGAGAGAGAGAGAGAGAGAGAGAGAGAGAGAGAGAGAGAGAGAGAGGAATTAATCTATGGACCATCGGAGAAAGTATTTACACCAAAAAAAGGAAGGAAAGCATATTCATGAACGTGTTCTTTTGGACACCCCAAAGGAAAAAGCTCTGTTAGTTCTATTGTCTTTGTCAATCACATCTGGTCTGTTTAGTTTGCTCTTTCATGGTGATCTCTGTATCTCATATTCTCACTACCAAAAATTGAAAAGGAAAAGAAAATCCTAAAGATGATTTTGTCCCATGCATGTCGCATTCTCCGAATATCTTACGTCTCCCAATTCTTTTTTTTTTTTTAATTTTAATATATATAGTGGTTTTTGTTATTTTTCTTATATATATATATTGATCATGGCCCTCAATGATTACGAATTTATTTGAAATGGCATAAACAATCGCAAGTGAACACGTACGTACGCACCCACCCTCAATTCATTAGGTCGTCGCAAGGACAACATGACTACTTGTGTTTATTAAATTATTTAAAGATGAAATGGACGGTACTTTGAATTCTTAAATTTTAAGGATGAAAATATTCGAACTTAACCCTAATTTTAAGAAGTGCTAAAAACAATGCGTTTGTGCGAGTCTCGAGAATAGGAGAGAGAGACCCAAATAAATAAAATTATAAGAAATAAAACTTTTAATTAAATGATTCTAAATGAATGTCTAATTAAAGTAGTACCGATTCCTTCAGAGTTTAAATACCGTTTCGAAAAATGACTGTTATAGGGAAGGCATATTGTGTATTGTATCGGATCAAATACATCGTACCAGCTGTACGTTTCTGTTAATATCAGCCGGTTTTCGGTGTATCCGTCGGTTTTGATGTACCGGCTAAAATTAATGGATTTCTGTACTTTCAGTATATTTTTATAATTTTTATTTTAATTCTCACGTCTAAAGATGATTTTCTTAACTTTTTTTTAATCACATTTTTCTGAGAATTGAAAATTAAATCTCTATTTCCATTTTTGTGACGAAGATGAGTGATTTTTTTTAAATAGTTAGATTGAGAACTTATAAATATTAATATTGATCAGCTTTATAAATATGTATTTTAACTTTTCATTAATGTTATTTTGAAATATAATTTATAAAAACTGTTATAAATACAAAGAGATTATATAAAGTAAATCTATAAATTGATATGGTTTCATGAAATCTATTAGATGTACTTTGTAATAAAAGTAATTTTACAATCAAACGTACTACATCAAGTTACATCAGTTTGTAGGTTTATTTTTGTATAATCTCTTTGTGGTTAAAGTATTTTTCATAATTTATACATATATAATTAATTTATTTATATATAAACTATCTCAAAATAGTATCGGTATTGAAATATTTATTTTCAGTATCGTATCAGATACGGTTATCAAAACAGTATTTAAAACTTTGTTACGGATAGCTAATAAAGTAATAAAAACTAAAATAAATGTTGTCATGTAGACTACAAATTAATTAATGCCCACGCCATACAAATTTTTCGGATGTTTAATGGCTTCCAATTAAGGAGCAGCTGCCAGCTCATGTATTAACCCGAGTTAAAGTACTGAGGGCCAAACTTTTTGGGCAATCGTTGATCATTGAGAAGATGAGAAAGGAGCTGTGGTGGAGCTGGTGATTTAGCTTTGCCTGCGAGTGAGAATGGATCCAACCAAACCTCATGTGTTTATGACACGACTCAAACATGCATGCTTTGTCGTCTAAATCAGACGTTTAGGAGTAGGCAAAAGATGCGCATCCATCAATAATATTGTCTTCTCATAAATCGACCGAATCCTAACCTTCCCATGGGATCGAGGTAAATAAAAACAAATCTAAAACAAAATAAATCAAAACGTAAGGAAGATAGTATTATTTTTTTTTAGAAATATTATCGTGACAAAGAAATTTTATAAAATTAAATTTTTATATTGACGTGATTTCATATGATATATTGTATTTAATTTATGATAAAAATAGTTTTATAATCTGACATATTTCATCAAACTATATTATTTTATGAATTTATTTTTATAAAAAAAAATTATAACTAAATTATTTTTTATTTAGAATTTTACCATATTTTATTTATTTTAGTTATAATCTAAATATTTCTTTTGTCACAGTATGAGTTAACAAGTCGGTGTTAAACCCAAACCTCATCGAATTGGTTTGGTTTAATTTTATCGAATTGGTGTAGGTTATGTAGGAGAGAGATAGCTAGGTCGGTTTGAATAGTAAAAATATTTCATCTCCTCTCATTTTATATTTTCTCATTATTATAATTTTTTAAAATTTTTACACAAAATATAATAAAAAATTCAAAATTTTCAATTTTTAAAATAATAATAATAATAATATATAATATTCTAATAATATTTTATTCAACTTTAATTTTTACCTCAATTCATCTAATCTCAACTCACTATTCAAATTTTACCTTAGAGCTAATTTGGATAGTGAGATGAAATAAGATAATTTTAGATAAAAGTTAAAAGTTAAATAAAATATTGTTAGAATATTATTTTTTAATATTATTATTGTTTTGATATTGAAAAATGTTAAATTATTTATTATATTTTGTATGAAAATTTAAAAAAATTATAATAATTAGATAATGAGATAAAACAGTCTCTAATGTCTCGTTTGGATGCAAAACTTACCTCAACTCATATCAACTAATCTCATCATTATAACTTTATCAAATTTTTATACAAAATATAATAAATAATTCTATTTTTTAAAATTTTAAAATAATAATAAAATTAAAAATAATATTCTAACATATTTAAAATTATCTCAACTCAACTCAACTCAACTCAAGATTTAAACGGGACTAAATCGTCCTTAATCTGTTTATGGATACCAAATTTCCAATGCAGTGGGAGGGGGAGTGGACGCACTTGACCATAACTCCTCGTGAACGCACGTGTGAATGGTGGGGCCAATGTGAAACTTATCCGAAAGGCAAGAAGTCGAAACTCTATAAAAAGGCTTAAAAGCCTTCGGGATATATGCCTCGATTGGGCTCCACCAATACCCAAAATTTGACCAGAGACACCCCAGTTGCCGTATGTGCCGACACAGTCCATGGACAGTACTTTGAAACATTCGGCTTCTACATTCTGCCCATTCTTTCAAGTGCTAACAAAGCCTTACAGCTACATTTCGATGTACTTCGGCTCCTCCCTTCCTTGATGTCTCCTTTGGTTTGTATCAAGTTCAAATGTATAAATAAATAAATAAATAAATCTCATGATAAACATAAACAAACAAACAAAAAAAGAGATATGGAATTCGTTATTAATTAGTATCTTGAAGAGCCCTATGTACACACTCATATGGACCCCAAAAAAAACATCATGAGACCGGAATAAAAAGACAAGAGAAAGAGGAGAGGAACAGAAAACAAGATCATAAAACGTACGTCAAAATGTTGATCATGAAAAACCAGGTCACGTGCTGCGCGCAACTCACGAGAGCAGTCGGCACCGGCCCACAATTCCCACGTTTTCCCACTACCTTCTTTGTAATTTACATTACCCTTTAATAATCCTAATAATTAACAGGGAACAGTTAAAAGTGTTGGCGAAAACTTTATCAAAAGTTTGTCTTTTAGAAACTATTGAGTATCTGTAGACACTTGGTCCTAAATAAAACACAAAACAAAACCCCACCACTACCGCCAACCTAACCTCGGTGGTGGGTCCTAAATTGCTTTGCTCTTTTCTTATTTTATCATCGAGAAATAATTTGTATAAATTTTAAATAGATAAATCTCATACATATTTTTATAAAAAAATAAATCCTATATTAAAAAAGTATAAAAAAAATTATTTTTTATTAGTAAGATTCATTATTTTACAAAAAACTTATATGGTATTTGTCTATTTAAAATTTGTATCTAGCATTACTCTTTACAATCATGCCTAGTAACATACAATCAATAGCCTTGCTAGATATAAACAATTTGATGCATTAAATCGCGTATAGATATTAAAATGATTTTTTTTATTTAAAAAATTAAAAAAAATTTGATAAAAAAAAATCTGTCATCTCATAAAAATAATTTTTATTTTAATTCCTATCATTTCATTAATACTTTAGAACATCCATATACAGTTGATGCGAGAACTCGTTTGGAATAAAACTTTTCCTACAATAAAAGAGTATAAATACTAAGGTGGCCCACCCCACGTAGCTTAACAAAAGAAGCCGGCGAAACTTCGCCCACCTATCTCCCATAGGTCCAGACTCTAGTGAGGGCTGAGGTCCTCTAGGATATGAGTCAGTAGTATTTGTTCTTGATTTTAAAAAATGAAGTGCGTTCCATCACGCGTGACCATATTTAAAACTGTAATACCTCAAAATTAAAATAAGTACTACTGTTCAATCAACCCTATCTCCAAGTTATCACTCGTTTAGATCAAAATAATATTGTAAAATATTTATAAATAGTAATGAAGTAATTAGAATTTAAATATTTTATTTAATTTTAAAAATTGAGAAAAAAAATTAAATAAAAAAATTATAAACATATAGTTTTTTAATATAATTTTTATTTAAGAATTTCAAAAAATTGTATTGTTCGTTATGTTTTATTTGTAAGTTTTAAAAAAAATATAATTATTAGATAATTTTTATATTAAAAAGTTAAAATTTTAAAATAAAAAATATTTTATAAGTGAATGATGTTTAGAAATAAAATATTTAAAAATGGATTCCTAAACCATCCCTAACCTTGAGCTCACATCATTGTCCACAAAAACTCCGCATTGGGCCTCCCCTACTTATACTTTACTGCTTAGTGTAGCGGATTTTGTAGGATTTTCACATTTTCTATAAAAATTTCTTATAATTTAATTAAAAACTACAATCTTTAATATTTTTTTTTTTAATTTTACTCATCTTTAAAAAATTTCATATATTTCATTCTCTATCATTTTTTTATTATATTAAAATAATATTTATCTATTTCTTATTTATTACTTTTTTTTCTCACTTCTTAATTATTCAATATTTTTTTTTATGTTTTGAACTATTACTTTAGTGAATATTTTAAATAAAAATTTAAATTATTTTATTTTTTTGTAGGTATGATAATATTTTTAAAATTAAATTTTTTTGTTTTCTTAGTTATTTAATTTATTTTTAAAATTATTATTTTAAATTATAACAAATATGAGCATGAAAAAAATTATACATGATTGTAAAATGAATAAAATATTAATAAAATTGAATTAGAAAATGAATAGTAATTTTTATATTCGAAGAATTACTATTTATTTCTTAAATATTTTTCCTAAAATAGAGACTCGGATATATGGTGGCTTTAATTAAAAAAAATAGAGTTATAAATCACTGGATAAGAATGCTCTTGCCTAGTTGCCCACTGATCCTATCCACCTGTATCAATGCTCATGTTTTCTTTTTTTTCTCTCTTTCTACAGGGATTGTTATGCCCACCGTTTGAACAGAAATTACAGCCAATCCAAGTCCATACGATGATGAACCTATTGAACCACCCTCATTTCGAGTCAATGGCGTATTGTATAGAGAAAAATAAATAAATACATATCATTTTTTACAATATTTTATATTATTTTTATAAATTAATTTGTAAAAATAACATTATTTTATTAAAATACCTTTATTTTATAATATATATTATAAAATGTTTGTGTATTATTAATCTTATACAAAATCAACGAATATAATTGATGTCCGCGTCCACGTCTCGTCCTCATAATACAATCAATATCGGCTGCCGCATAAACTAGACCACCACGTCATCTCCCAGAACCTTGACAGCCTGGCAAACCTCCCCTTACAATTCAATGCCCAACCATGGATCTCCACGTGGCAATGTCTTGATGTTGACACCTCCGCTTCAAACAGCTGTCTTCCTACTTTAGAGCAATAGTATTTGTTCCATTAAAAATCTAGTTAAATATAAAATTTGCTGAATTTTATCATAATAGAGCTGTATTAGATTAGTAAAAAATATAAGTGAAACTTTAAGTTATAATAAATAGATAGGTTTCTTTAAATTTGAAGAGTTACTATTTACTCATTAAATTTATTTTTTATTTACTTTTAATCTCTAAAAATATTTTTTATTTACGTTTAATTTCTAATCGTAATGTAAGAATTAAATTAAATTATTAATTAATATATAATTAATGTAATTGTAAAATATATAAAAAATAAAAATATTTTTATTAAAAAAATAATATTATATTATTATTTTGATGAATTCAATAGTTAATTGAATATGAAATTATAGTTTAAAAAGTTTTAAATTTATAAAAGTTATATACTTTTCAATAAATTTTAAAGTTAATTTTGATGAAACAATTCTGTTAGTCGTCCCCAGCTATAAATACCAAACCCCGCTTTCTCTTCCTTTTCAAAACTTAAGCAGCCCTCCTTTCCAACTCAAACTCAGCCTCGAACGATTCGAAGCCTTTTGGCCCTCACTTCACCCACCATGGCTTTAGTTTGCCGTCTCGCCATTCTCTTTCTCTTCTGTTCCATCCGCCCCACTGTGGCCTCTTCCCGGAAGCTCACCGCTCTGGTGGAGCAACAGCCGCTCGTACTCAAATACCACAACGGAGCTCTCCTCAAGGGTAACATCGTCGTTAACCTCATATGGTACGGCCAGTTCACCCCCATCCAACGTTCCGTAATCGTGGACTTTATCCAGTCACTGAACTCGCCACGTGATCCGCTCCCCTCCGCGTCCTTGTGGTGGAAAACGACGGAGAAGTACAAGGGTGGTGCGTCCACCCTCGTCGTCGGGAAACAGATCCTCCATCCGCAATATTCTCTTGGGAAGTCACTCAAAACCACGCACTTGGTGGCCTTGGCCAACAAGGGCAACCAGCTGAACGCCATTAACGTCGTTCTGACCTCAAAGGATGTCGCTGTCGATGGATTTTGCATGAGTAGGTGCGGGACCCACGGGTCGACTCGTTCTCGTGATGGAAAGACTCGGTCGGCGTATATCTGGGTTGGTAACTCGGAGACTCAGTGCCCGGGTCAGTGCGCGTGGCCCTTTCACCAGCCCATTTACGGCCCACAGACCCCACCTTTGGTGGCGCCTAACGGAGATGTAGGAGTCGACGGGATACTCATTAACCTGGCCACGCTTCTCGCTGGCACCGTTACGAACCCGTTCAACAACGGTTACTTCCAGGGCCCGGCTACGGCTCCTTTGGAGGCTGTATCGGCATGCACGGGGATTTTCGGGTCTGGAGCGTACCCGGGATACCCGGGTGAGGTCCTGACGGACAAAAGCAGTGGAGCGAGCTACAACGCTAACGGGGTAAACGGACGGAAATATCTATTGCCGGCGATGTGGGACCCACAGACGTCAGCCTGCAAGACCCTCGTGTAAAAGAGCGAGATAGACAGAGATATATAAATGACGACGTGTCATGATATGTGTCAGGAAATGTGTGTTCGTATCGTATTGTAAATACGGATGTTGGGGGGGTCCGTGTTATGGGGGAAATGAAGAGGATAGGCTTTCCCATATTTTTGTCGACGTTCTAAGTTTGTCGTCTTTTGTGACGTGTAAATTTTTCTCTTTTTCAGAAAATTGCAAAAAAAGATGTTGAAATTGGGCAATAAATAAATATATTATAAAAAAAGGGGTTTCGGAGTTTGTGTGGATTGTGATAGGAACAAAGGGGGTTGAGATGAATGGGCGGTGGGGCCAGTGGAAATGATGAGCAGTGTGGGCTAAAGATAGACTCATAACGATTTATCCTTTGGTGTTTAGGCATATATCGAAATGGTAAGGGGTTTGGGGAGGTGTTGGCGGGGCAGTGGGGGGACCAAAACGAAGCGGCAGCCCATGAGAATCGTGGAGTAAAGAAGGGAACTGATTCTCTAAGGGAAACACGACGAAGAAAGAAATGCGTTTTGTGTTTTGGCTTATTACAAATGTCCTTCCCAAATGATGAAAGGATCTCCTTTTATCCCCCCTCATACTATAATCTCAATTTCCTTTTAATATTTTACCTTTTGGATTTACTTTATAGACTGTAAGATCGATTATTTGTGTTTACTTTGACACCTGTGAGTGAATTAAGATCCAAACTTGTAGTGAAGCTAAAGATCAATATTTAAGTAATTACATTTATGTATTTTGGACATTAACTCGCATCAAAAGCTACATTAAAGTGATTTTAAGCTTCATTAAAGTTTTCATACGTACTTTTTGAAAAAAGAGATCTTAAAAGTGATTTTATAAAAATAAATTCATATGATATGAAGTTACTTTTATTATAAAGTAAATCTAACGTATCATATAAAATTATATTATTTTATAAATTTACATTTGTAATATCTCTTTGTGACTCTATCAGTTCTTTTTCAAAAAATATGCTAATTATTGAAAAAATCACCTTAAATTTTGTCTAAAAAGAAAATAGAGATATAAAGTGGGTTAAATATTTTATAATTATTTGAATAAAATAGTTTAATTTATTTGTTTACTTTTCTATTATTTAACCACCATAATTCTTGAGGGAATGTTGTTATGGAGGCATTCTTTAACTTAATATGAACATAAGATAGAAATCGAACGATTTATTGACCCTATTACTTTTTTTTTTTTTTTTCTTTTTCCCTTTCGCTGCATTGCTTTAATGGGTTTTAGATAGAACGCCAAAGACAAAACACAAAAGAAAAATTATTATGGAAAGCAAAGCGACACAAAACAGAGAGATCGCACGTCAATCAATCTTCAGCATCTTCGAATTCTGAATTCGCTTGCACTCTCGACATAATTTAGGAGGTTCAAAACCAGGAAAGATGTTAACTTTGGAAAATCCGGCAAAACATGAGAAAAGCAGATTCAAAAGTACAAAAATATCGGTATCACTCTTTTCATAATTTGATCGCCTTCCGTGGAAGAGAGGTAATTCAGAGCATTTATTTTTAGATCCACATAACTGATGCAAGCCTTGCCTTTTCGTCGATCATAAAAGCACTAGTCCACTGTCCAAGTCCATATAATACATTACCATTACTGGTGGTTTCTTTAGTTCTCATTTTATTTATTTGCCCCCAATTGAATCCCCCTTTCACACCATCACTACAGAAATCACAGATACTCCACAAAACAACATCTAAGTTCATAAGAAGAAAACAAACACATCCTAAAGGTTATACCATTAAACAAACAAAAAGCCTACTAGAATCCAATTGAGGCCAGCGAATGACTTGATCCGATTCTTCTCCTTCGTAGCCGCTCTGCAATAATAAAGGCAAGCTCTAGAGATTGTGAAGCATTCAGCCTTGGGTCACAATGGGTATGGTACCGCGAGCTGAGATCATTATATGTTACAGTTAGTGAGCCTCCCACGCATTCTGTCACGTTCTGCCCCGTCATCTCCAAATGAACCCCGCCAGGATAGCTTCCTTCTTGATCATGTACATCAAAGAATGCTCTCACCTCAGCCTACCAACAACACAATAACATAATTGTTGTTATTATTTTTTATTTCCAAAGGAGTCCATAAATGTTTCGAAGTGAGTTTCTTCTACATCACAGAGGAAGAGAAAACCAAAACAGTAACTACAAAGGAGTGTTACAATGTGATGGCCCAAAAGAAGTCTCTATGAATTACAAAATATAAATGAGGTTTCGGACTTAACTAGAAAGGTTCCCAACTTCTTGTTTCTTTATGGGTTTATTCTTAAATGTCTACAACTAAATAAACTAAACTGTTAAGCAATTGACTAATATTTTATGTCAGAAGAACACGTCATCAATAAGGACACCTGTAAATGAGATATTGCTAAAAGAGTTCCAGTCATCTAGGGAGCCAAAGATTTCCAAATCAATCAACAGCTTCTTTTCAGAAACTATTTTGCATATGTTCAGTTCACAACCTTGAAATTTTTTTCTTTTAACAGTTCCATAGTATTGTACAAGTCAACATCTAACCTCTTCCAAAGTAAAGAAGTAGAGGAAAAGGAGTTTTCCTTCAAAGTATTCACCGCCTAAGTTATTTTTGAATTAGTTCTACCAGACATTCTAACAAATGTCTTTATGCCACCTGATGCAGAGTCCTCATATATCTGCAGTAAGCCTCATCAATAAGCAATTGTAGAAGTTCTGTGCCAACCAAATATGCCAGCAATAGAGGTAATCAAAATGGGCAATCACACTGGTTAAGGTGGCCGAAGATCACAACTATTAAGTTGAATGACCTATGAGGAAGTAATATAGAAACTTGATTCTAAGCTGTTCTGCAAGATATATTTGAATACCAACGGAAGTAAATCTAACCATCCAAATCCATGTGGCAGATAAAAGATTTAAATGAAGGCATAAACCATACCCTAATTGCATCGAAGGAGCGGGTTTTAAGTCCACAGGGAGCTTTAATGGTATTCCCATGCATGGGGTCACTGACCCAAGTGACAATTTGACCTGCTCTACGAACAGCTCTGATCAGATGAGGAAGCTTAACTCTCATGTTCTCAGCTCCCATTCTTACAATTATTGTTAATCTTCCTGGCTTGTTCTTGGGATTTAGAATATCTATGAGCCTAACAAGCTCATTCGGATCCATTTTGTCACTCACCTGCAGCACAATGAAATCTCTTATTGGCTCTCAGATTTTTCACATCAGAGCAAAATTAAGTCATCATCCACGGAAGTAAATTCATTAACACTGGAATAAAATAGGAGTACCAAATTTGCACGAGAAAAATGTTTTTTTGCTGGCTGCTGCCGTCCCCCGGGGGGGGCGGCGGGGAAGCAAGGAAATGACATTGCAATATAAAATATAAATAAAAGCAAAACATAATATATACCTTGATGCCAAGAGGATTGGCAACTCCACTCAAAAACTCAACATGTGCACCATCAAGTTGGCGGGTACGTTCCCCCACCCAAAGCATGTGAGCAGAGCAGTCATAGTACAGCCCAGAAGTAGAATCCTCTCTTGTAAGTGCTTGCTCATAAGGCAGAAGTAAGCATTCATGAGATGTCCAGAAATCTGTTGTGGTCATGATTGGATGTTCAGCAGTCAGTCCAGCAGCACCCATGAATCCAAGGGCCTCGTCCACTCGGTGAGCCAGTTCCCGGTACCTTTTGAGTCATAGAAAATGACCATTTAATTCTCCGAGAGGCAGGATAATAATAATAATTAAAAAAAGAAAGAAAAGAAGCTTAACAAAGGAAGCTTTTGCTTGGGGGAAGTGGCGGAAATGTTTCAGTGGATTTAAAGTCTAACTAAAATACATAGTAAAAGAAAAAATTGATACGATATATTTTGTACAGAAATTTTTTATTTTAGTAAAATATTAATTCCAACTGTCCTTGTAATATACCTATCTCCCCTTCTCTTTAGAAATTTAGGTATGAAGCTTTAAACGAAGGCAAAAACAAGACGGAATTGGTGGTAAATTAAACTCAGTGAGTCAGTAAGCAATATACCTATCTCCCTGCTCACAGTGCTCCACGAAATCTAGATTCCAGTGGGTGACTCTCTGCATAGCCGCGTACCCTCCAGTGGCAAACGCCCTTAAGAGGTTCAAAGTTGCGACGGATTGGCAATAGGCCCTAATCATCCTATCAGGGTCTGGATTTCTTGATTCTTTATCAAATGCATCGCCGTTGATGTTGTCACCTCTGTAACTTGGCAGCTTCACTCCATCCTTCTCTTCAAATGGATCCGATCGAGGCTTTGCAAACTGGCCCGCCATTCTCCCCACCTAAATAATTATACCCACAATCTTTCAAAATTATTCAATTTGTATGCGATCATTTCGTCTTTAAAATCATCATCAACTCAAATAACATCAATCAATTATCATAAATATATTCCGCCTTAATCTCAGCTTTCTGAATTTTCCATAATCTCATAAGAGCAATGCTCTTCTTCGTTTTGAATTTGTCATCTCGGGTTCTAAATGATAGAATCTAAAATTATCCAGCCCTTCAAACCTCAAGTCCGAATTGGATCGCGGATAAAGAAAAAGAAAAAAGAAAAAAACAGACTAATATAAATAAGCCGAAATGCAAGACCTTGATGACAGGCATTTGTCCTCCGAACATGAGAACGACGCCCATCTGGAGAATAACACGGAAGGTGTCACGAATGTTGTTGGCATTGAACTCCTTGAAGCTCTCAGCACAATCACCACCCTGAAGCAGGAAAGCCTTGCCCATAGAGGCCTCGGCCAGGCGGTCCTCGAGGCTCCTGGCCTCACCGGCGAAGACGATGGGAGGGAAAGACTCGAGGGTGTTGAGGACGGATTCTAGCTCATTTTGATCAGGGTATTCAGGGAGCTGGAGGGCCTTCTTGGCTTTCCAGCTTTCCAGGCTCCATTTGGTTGGAATTGAGGGGGTTACGGCCGCGGCAGATGATTTGGAGGACTTGGAGGGGTCAGCGGCGTGGACGGCTAAGATGGGTTTGTGAGAAGTGGGCAGATAGCGGTGATGGTGGCGGAGAAGGGGTTTTGAGGAGAGGGGAGAGACGGCGGTGAAAGCCATCGTGGGAGAGAGAGAGTCAACGGCGGAGTGCGAGGAAATATCTAGAAGGGAGATATCTGTGTCTAACGAAGATCCAATTCTAAAACAATTCTTCTGGGTGCAAGCGATGGTGCGTACCCATTGCGTAAAAAGGAATAATTGTAAAAATAGAGAAAAGGAATAATTTTATTTTTACGTATAATTGTAAAATATAAAATCGTAAAAAGAATGAGTTTAATTATTAAAAAATTATTATTATTATTTTTTTATGTAATTCACCTCACTTTTCTTCAGCGATATTTGTACGTAGCCGGACTGTCAGCCACCTCTGATTCAGGTTCCCACTGTCAGTATTTACTGGATTATATTAAGAATACTTATTTTAAAATAAAGATAGTTTTACGACGTTATTTATTTCAAAATATTTTAAATATTATATAAAAAGTACACCTTTCTAACGTGTAGTAATGTATGAGTCTAATATAGTTTACTAGATCAAAGATAACATATTTGTAATTAATAATTCTATTCATCCTCTTTACACAAAATATTTATTTTTTTTATTTTTAAATATGTGATGTAGGGATAATGAGAAGAAGAATTCAATTAGTTTAAAATAAATAAAACAAAATTAAACAAGTAGTAGTATTGTGCGATGTAGACAACTGGATATAAAGACTCATTTGTAATATGTTATATACTCATGTAGCTCAATGCTAGTTATAGCCATAAGTCCATATATATATATATATATATATGACAATTTTACACCATTTTAGTTCAAATTTAGCTACTTGATCCCTAACACTAAACCAAGATCAAGAAAAGATGTATTTTTTATGCTTCCAATTTACGCCGATTAAGAACCTTGCTAGCTAGCTAGCTAGGCTGGCAAATTGAATAATTTACTTTTGGAAAAAGGCTACTTTGCCGCCCCTAATATACCGCTCAAATGTACTGTTTAGTGAAAAATAAAAATTTAATTTTTTTTATTTAGTAATTAAAAAAGTAATTTTAAGTGTATTGATATATTTTATTATTTTTTAATAATATTTAAATCTATTAAAAAATATAAATAAAAAAATATAAATAAAAAGTTGAAAAGGTAAAGTGGCTAGCCCGACTCTTAGTTTTGATGCATTCTATATAAAAAAAAAACACACATACACACCCATATATTATAAATATGTTACATAACTTTTCAGGTAGTCCTGATCATCTACTGCAAGCTGTACTGTAGCATTATTATCAAACACAGGTTCAATCTTATAATTAGTTTTCGCAAGGATATGATGCTTGATTTTCAGTACATGATATTTAAACCTAATCTACTAGTAAAGCCTCTGATCTTCATGCAAGGGTGTAGAAGAAGGATTCACGGCAACCGGTACTGCAGCTTGTTTGGAAGGCCTAGACTTGAGAGCCTTGATCAGGGGCTTGAACTTTTCAGTACCCTTGATGATGACCAGAAACAAGAGTCGATAGCAAGCTATCATTCCTAGCAAAACAGCAAGATCACCCCACTTGGAGTAACCCATTTCAGCTTGCCATGTATCTCTCAAGATTTCATCCCCAGTGATGATCATGGGTACTGGCCGCCCTCCATCTAATTTCTGGTTATTCTGAAACACTGCTCCTTCAAACTCATTCTTGAACATTCCTTGGTAGGCATACTTGTGGAAAGCCATTTCATGTAATGGGTATTTCCACACGGGTTTAGGAAGATCATTTGGCAGTCTGAAGAATCCCCCAACTAAAATCATTAGCCCTTGAATTCCAGCACCAGTTATTATACCCATGAGATAATTGGGCACAATGCTTGCCACAAGCATCATTAGGCTCTCCACCAACATCATGCAAGCAAACAGAACCGAAACAAAGTAAAGAAAGTATTCTTGTCCTTTGCGTAGTCCAGGTAGGTAATAAGCTATTGCTCCAGGAATTATTGAAACCAGTAACAAGTAGGGCACGGCAGAGAGTGTGTTGCTAATGACAAATGCACCAGCACCGTAATGCCCATTTAATCTTTCTCGCTCAAATATCTGGATGATCATGGTGGAATGAGAATTTAGTAATTAATACTGATTATGCGCCTACTAACATGATGATGATATTCCAGCTAGCTAGCTAGTTGTATTCTTGGCCGGAGTATGCTATCCTTGGGATTAACTGACAAAAAAGTTCCAAAAAAAAAAAGGTCCAAGTACGTACCTTCATGTCCTCCACAAATGAAGGAAAACCACCGATGGCCATGAACGTTAGGAATGAAGCTATAAATGTGAGCAGTGAACCTCTAGCCTGAAACAAATCAAAAGCACAATGTTCAATTTAAATACTCATGTCACGTAATTTGCAAGAATGGAATCAAATTATGCTAGTATCAGCCTCTCTCTCTCTCTCTCTCTCTCTCTCTCTCTCTCTCTCTCTCTCTCTCTCTCTCTCTCACACACACACACACACACACACACGCACACACGCACGCACGCACCTGAATTGAAGCATAAGAATCCCCAATGTTGAAATACACAGTACCAAGGCCAATAGCCAATGCGATATAAATTGCCAGGCGCAACCAGTAGTAGCCTAGATCACGATACATATTCACAAAAGATCTTCTTGTTAGAACAAGACACTGAGTAAGGAAGCTGGCATGGCTTCTCTTCGTCTCCAAGTCTCCGTAGGCCTGAAAAACAAGTTAAAAATGCCGTTCATCGATTTTCTATTTTGGGCTGAAATGCCATTCATCGATTGGTATAGCTAGCATGCATGTTTGTCATGTGAACAACGTGATTATTCAATATGTTAGATGCGCGCGCTCACCTGTTTACATATTTCAGCTACCTGCTTTGGTACTTGTTGGTACCTTTCTGATGATTTATACGACTCTATAAGTAACTGAATTACTTCCTCTGTGGATAGCGCTCCAGCTAAACCCTCTTCAAAGTCCTATGATAATCAAAATACACTATATTAAATAACAGAAGAGAGAGGTTATATACTGCTAGGACAGGAGAACTTGTAGGAAAAATGGCTTACCTTTTCGAAATCCTTGTTTATGGTTTTTAGGAAGTGATCAGATGGATTTTGGAGGGTCGGGCAAGGGAAACCACTCAAAGAGAAAAACTACATTGAATTGAAGAAAGAGTAGTTAGTTACTTTACTCCAACTCTAATATGCTTAAAAAATATAGAAAAAGTTCCATTCATTTACCTCATTTGCTGCTGAAGCAGGACCAAAGTATACAGCTCTACCTGAAGACAGGAGACAAAGATTGTTGAAGAGCTGAAAGACTTCGCTGCTAGGCTGATGAATAGATGCAATAACGGTCCTTCCAATCCCATCTCTCTGACCTAGGCGTGCAATCCTGCTCATGACATAGTATGAAGCTGCACTATCAAGCCCACTTGTTGGCTCGTCTAGGAAGAGAAGCTTGGGGCGGGTTAGGATCTCTATGCAAATGCTTACTCTCCTCTTTTGTCCACCACTAATGCCTTTGACTCCCCAACCTCCAATTCTGGTATTCATGGCTTCTTGCAAACCCATCTCTCTTATTGTCATGTCTGCTCTCTCCTTCTTCTCTGATTTTGACATCGAGTCCGGTAATTGGAGCTGGGCTGAGTAGTACACTGCTTCTCTAACCGTCAAAGTCATCATTAAAGTGTCATCTTGTGTTACATATGCCTAGGTTCGACAGAATGTAAATGGGAATCTGTCAGAATTAATAGAATAACATCTTTTGTTATCCTCAATATATATTATGTTTTACTCCAATTATCAACTACTTCAAATCTCAAATTTATAGTATTAATCACTCTGATAAACTTGTGTCAATTAAATTAGAAAACCCGACAAGATCCAATCATTTTTATTTTTATTTTTATTTTTTGCCAAATAAATTTTCTGTTTGTAAATTGAAACTTGACAAAATTTTGAGAAATAGAAATGATAGTTGCAGTTGTGAGTGTGTAAGTGCTACGCAATCACTTTGAAAAAAGTGAATAAATACAAGATCCACATGAAAAGAAAATTAATTTTTAATGGTGGGCCCTATTTTTTTTCAAAGCTACTGCACGACTCTTATATACTTCACGACTGTACGTAGCATTATCTTTTGAGAAAACAAAGAAGAAGCACAGAAGGGTATTGGTTGGTTGTGTTTTGCATGGACCCGTGGCATTTTAAGTTGGGTGGACTAATGCTTTCTGACCCAATAAATAGTTGGGTCGAGTTCAAATGACTGAAACACCCACAAAGTAGTTGGAAACTTGGATCCGTGGTATTGTAGGTTAGGTAGAGTCTTTCTGACCCAAGTAAATAGTTGGGTCGAGTTCAAACACAGATGGATGGTTTTCCATTTGGGGGTCCAAATGACTTTTACCGTTTACTTGGACCGAAACACCCACAAAGTAATTAGTCCAAGCTAGCTTATCATGACCCGGTCCCCCATTACATACGTCGTCTTACGTCTTCCCACTGTTTAAATAGCGAAAAACAGAGTTGAATGGACTCTGGACTCTGGCCTATCGAACGACAACATTAATTGACTGACTTGATAATATAATATATCTATCGACTTTGCGTACCGATGTTCCATAAGCCAGGACCTGCTTACGACCGTTGATCAGAATCTCTCCAGTTTGCCTCGTGTTTGAACTCAACCTCCCTGCAATATCAGTAATCGAACAAGTTGGAGTTTTGCAGGTAAAAGTACTACGCACA
The DNA here is from genome assembly GCA_022457165.1 of Juglans mandshurica. Taxonomy (NCBI): domain Eukaryota; kingdom Viridiplantae; phylum Streptophyta; class Magnoliopsida; order Fagales; family Juglandaceae; genus Juglans; species Juglans mandshurica. The sequence goes on along the minus strand of CM039621.1, from coordinate 3,224,585 downwards.
TGAGTCATACACGGTATAAATGTATATCAAATTATAATAATTCTTCTCGTCAGTTACTATTTACTATCTTACATTTCAAATGTTAAAAAAAAAAACTAACAGATGTAAAGCGTAGGTATGAACCGTGGCTGATGAAGCAAAACCCATCAAATTATAATTTCCAATTGTCAAAGTCCAATGGAGGACCGATAAAAGAGACCAAAAAAGTCTTTTAGCAATCTTGGAAGGAAATAAATGGCATATATTGTCAAAGATGAACGTCCTCTCAAGTATACTTTTCTTTTTTATATTTAGATCTGAAAATGATTTTTATTTTAGTCAATCGTATTGGGTTTCCGATCAGTGCATGAACATGTGATCGGTGGAGATCACTGGAGTACGCACCGAGTAATTAATTAATATATATATATATATATATATATATATGCCTTTGGCGATGATGAGTCCTACTTCAGATTTTCTCGATGATCAGCATGCTAGCACTGAATTCATTGGCGATTAAATAAACCAAAATCTTGGATATTGCACAGTCCACTAGCTAGCTGCTAACTAGGACCGACGACCTTATTGTGCGTAGAACCCATGCATATATGATCCCCTTCATTGAATATGATGCATACTAAGGTTAAAAGGAAAAAAGAATGAAAAAATATATTTACAATCGTGAATTATACAATTGTCGTAGAATCGCTTTAAAAAAAATGAATAAAATATGGGATCCATATGAAAAAAAAATTTAATTTTTTAATAGTGAACCATATTCTTTTTCAAAGCGATTACGCGGCGTTTATATATTTCACGGTTGTATGTAGAATTACTCAGAAAGAATATGTATAACAGTATACGAATTAAGAAATAAAGGGAAAACAACAAGAATCCTGCAAATAGCAAACATGCAGATAGAGGCTGATCATACACTCCAAAGTTTTTGTGTGTGTGCTGTGTGCTCATGAGTCATGCATGTATTCTTAATTATTTGGCATTCAAGAATGAAGTACCCTAGCTATACTAGCTAATCAACATCTTAATTAATTCATCTATACCTAGCTTATACACGAAAATTCATAGACTAACATTTTTTTTTTTAAATACGTACGTAGTACGACCGGTTGAATCTATATAATAAATTTTTTATATACAAATTTTGAACAGATTTAGCTAATTCATTCAAGAAATAAAAAAGAACAATTGAAAAATAAATAAATTAGGGAAAATATGAAAATAATAATTGATTAGAAATTAGATTTTTCCACCACCCTCTCTTTTTTTCATGATAAGCGATCACTTCCTCCAACTTCTGGTATTCATTAACTAATTTTCGAAGACGACAAGGAAAAAGGAGGATAAAGAAGGCAGCTCACTTCAATAATATTAGCATATATATTATAAAGTATTAATTACGTATGATCCGAAAGAAAGCAAGAGTCGAGGCAATTAAGCATCCAATTTAGCAGAGATCTAAATATAGACTTATGTTTTCTTATATATTATATATTACAGTTAAGAATTAATGTCATTACCCGCTAATGCATCAAGAAGTGTAGACTTGCCACAACCGGAAGGACCCATTATGGCCAGAAGCTCCCCAGGTCGGGCATAACCAGTCAGACTCTGAAGGATCGGTTTTGTTCCACTTTTTCCATTGGGAACAGTTACGCATAGATCCTTCCATGTCAAGAAAACACCATCCAGATCATGATCATCTGCAGGCTCATGATGATCAATATCACGAGTCCGAGTTAGCTGCTTCATGTTAAGATCAGCATCTTCTTCTTGATCACTTTTGTTTTGCACTACGATATTGATCATGGCAGTACTTTCCATTTCGAATGCAGTCTTGATTTCTGGGTTTGTACTGTTGGGTTGGAGCGTTGAACGAGGTGGAAGAGAGGCCATGAGATCAGAGGCCGAGATCAGAGAGTTTTAGCTTAATTTTATGAAGTGATCATGATCAGGGGAAAACTTGCATATAAAGGCATCACGGGCATCTACTGCTTCTCCAGGACGCAAGATCAGATGGTGGAAGACAAGTTATTGATGGATTTTAACGTGTTCATATACAAGCATTGACCTGATGATCTTATTCTTTGAATTATTAGGTAAAAGCGATTTGATGCAGTAAATCACATATTAATATTCATATAATTTTTTTTATTACAATAAGAGTAATGTTACATATAATCGTGAAATGCGTAAACGTCGTGCTGCCATTTTGAAAAAAAGTTAGGTTCACTATTAAAAAATAAATTTCTTTTCATGTGAACCTCATATTTATTTATTTTTTTCACAGTTACTACACGGCACTTACATACTCCCAACTACAAGTATCATTTCTCTTACAATAAACAATAAAATAAAAATAAAATTTCAGAGAAAAATAAAATTTTCTGTTTTATAAAAATTATTTTTATCTTTAATTCGTATTATTTAATTTGTTTCATTAAACAAATATGTTGAAGTTTAATATTGATTAGCTATTTAATACACAAAATTACTTGCAAAAAGACTTTTGCCTTATTCTTACCCCATTCTGTCTAGTGGTAGGAAGCTTCCTAAAGTCATGATGTCACTAAGTTTACATCATTCTTTCATTTACGTACGTCTATATTACTTCACCTTTTTAATTATTAATTATTAGAATATTTCTATATATAACGAGAATGTTGGATGAAGAATATTTTCATCTAATATTTTCTTTTCCGATTTTGCCCCTGCTTGAACTTCACACTACCGTTGACCTATTGCTTTTTTTATTGTCTTAGAGCATTGGTAGTGATTTATGCATCTTCATATGCAAAATCATCATTTTTGCATATGAAAAAACTCCCACATTGGTTTATGCATCTTTGAACCAAATAATAATAAAATTTTATTATTTTTTATTTTTTTTCTAAAATTATTTTTTTATGAGTAATACTACATACAGTCGTGAAATGTGCAAACGTCGTGCAGTCGCTTTGAAAAAGAGTGGAGTCCACTATTAAATATAATAAACAATATTCTTAATTGATTGATAACTGGTCAGATCTATAACGAATGAAGAAGATTTATTCTTGAAGTTGACCGCTAGTCAAATTTTTATTATTATTTTTTTTTACTATTAAGTGATTTTAAGTGTATTTTTAAAAAATATATATATATATTTAAAGATATTAAAAAAAATGTGAAAAGAAAAAAGCAAAAAAATAAAAGAAAAAAAAGCATGGTGGGCACGCCCAGCGTTACATAGTAACCTTACCCATGAAAAAAAAAACCCGATAGGAAAGCACTGCAGAATTAGTGAAAGAAAAACAAAAAATAAAGATGAACCGAAAAGAAAAAAAAAAAAAAAACTAAGAACACTGATTCACTGAACACAATCTCTTTATAAAGATCTGTTTAGATTTATAAGAAAAAAAAAACAACAACAGAAACAAAACAAGTTAAAAAAAATGTACATCAACTCAGATCTGTAAATCGACGATGGAAGAAAAAATATAAACAGCCGTGAACAGCGAGTGTGACCAAATGTGAGAAACCGTGAAAAAACCCAACGAGAGAGGGTCAGTGTTGCGAAAAATTTACAGAGACAGAAATGAGAGCTTCAGATATGAAAAGTGAGGGTGAGTTTGGATCACAAACTCATCTCAACTCATTTCAACTCATCATTACAACTTTTTCAAATCCCAACATAAAATATAATAAACAATTTAATTTTTTCAAATCTCAATATAATAATAATATTAAAAAATAATATTCTAACAATATTTTATCATCTCAACTCAACTCAACTCAACTCAACTCAACTCACTTCAACATCCAAACACACCCTCAGTGAGTTTGAGGGAGGTAGATAGAGAGAGATATCATAAAGTGGGAGCGAGCTTCGAGATGAGAGAACATCGGAGAGAGAGAAGGAGAAGATGAAAATCATGAAATGAGGGAGAAGATTCTAGAAAAGAGAAAAAAGTTATTCCATTTAGAAGTTCGAGGATCTCGAAGACGTGTTTGTTTTACAAAAACATCTTATCTTATCTTACTTTATCATTATAACTTTTTCAAATTCTCACATAAAATAAAATAAACAATTTAATTTTTTCAAATCTCAAAACAACAATAATATTAAAAAATATATTCTAACAATATTTTATTTAATTTTTTAACTTTAGTCTCAACTCATTTCATTTCATTTTATATCATCTCATCTCATCTAAAACAAACGAACAGACCAATTTGCCGCGTGGTAAAAGAAGGTCATGTTCTGCTTGGGATAGAATGTATTGATCTGCATGAAAGTATACTTTAACAATGACTTATGTTTTTTGACTGTTTGATGACTTGAACGTTGAATTGAAAGTATATATATAATCAAATACTTGGGTAGTTAATTTAAATTTTGCATGCGTGGTAAATTAATTTTATCCTTAATTTCCCAGCCTATAAGAGTTTTTATCCTTAATTTCGTAAGTGTATAATTCACTTAATCCCCCCAATTAATTACAAGGGTTTTAATGAGGTCGATCTTCGTCCTCCTAATTGAATTTCTTATAAGCTAGGGTGGTGAGAATGATATCATACATAATTCATACCCTATATATATAGAAGTAATTAGAGAAACAAAATAAACCAATTAACCCATGATGCATGCCAACAAAGACTTGGAAAAAGATATTATGCAAGGTACTGCTTTTTCCCGTACGTGGGGACTCTATCATCATGACCGCATTTCTTCTGGCCGCCAGATAAAGGTCTCTTCTTAATAATTAAGAATATATAACTTTGGGACCAAGCTGGGTATTATATATAATATTCATGTATCTCTAGAAGCATATATATATATATATATATATATATATATATATATATATATATTATTCGTCATCGTCAACTATTCTTTCAATTTATTCCTTTCCACACCTACCTTATATATAAATTACGAAAGAACCATGCACGATCGAGAAATTCAATCAATGAATTATGAATTACCACTTAACTTTATATATATGACTCTCCAATAGTTTTGGGATATCGTTGATTTTTGTAAGGAAAAAACCCACCAAAGTTTAAACCACAATATTGTGTATATTTTATATATATAGATATATACAATGTATTGTACTTATCATCATGAGTTGATCATGAAGACCTCCGAGCACTGCCTGCGTGCATCTCATTTCTACCCTAATTATTAATTGTTATTTGGACTGCTAAACCGTCATGGACCACAAAAGTTGTATTGATGCACCGGCCTTCAACAAAAACGCAGGCGTTAATAATTATTAACGAAAACCAAAAAACAAAAAAGATTTTGATAAAAAAATCTATGTTGTATTACAAGAAAAACGAACATTTATAAAAGATTATTTGTGATGATAATAATTATTTGTGATGATAATAAACTCATCTTAACAAGAAAAAATCATTTTCATAAAAAATAACTAGTCACAAATAAATAATTTTTTTATTGGTGTCTGCATGGTCATTATCATGTAAGAGAGGGTGATATTTCCTTCTGGTTTGATAATTGGGAGGAGGGGAGCCCTCTGCAATCTGCATGGTCATTATCCCGTGATTGAGAACCCTTTGCGTAAGATTAAAGAGTGTTGCATTGAAAATGGGTGAAATAATCCTCTTTTGGAATGCCTAGTGGGTCCTAAAAAAACTTCTGATCTAGTTAATTTCTTGGCTAGTCGTAAGGGAGGATAGGACGTGTTAGTTTGGTTGAAGGATTCTCATGGTAAGTTTACTATGAAAAGTGTTTGGGATTGTATTAGGGTTCGAACACTACCTTTACTTTGGGCTTAGTGGATATAGCATAATAACCTTCCTAAGAAAATTTCTATTATGATGTGGAAGGCTTACAATAACTGTTTGAGTGTTGATGATAAGATTAAAATGGATGGTATTCTCATTGTCTCTAAATGTAATTATTGTGCTACAGGTCACATTGAATACCTTAATCATGTTATTTGTACAGGTGACTTTGCTCTTCAAATTTGGTGTCTAGTTGCGACTCAGTTAGGTATGCATATGGGTATCTTTCGCACTTGGCAGGAGTAAATAAATTTTTGGTTTCGTTGTGCTGGTAAGTTTTCTCAATTACTGACTGTTTTTGGTCTTCTCTCGTCGATAGTTTCTTAGAAGCTTTGGCAGAGGCGTTGCAAAGCTAGGTTTGGAGATAAGATTGAAACGGTTGAGTCTGTTTGGCATGCTATAAAATTATGGTTTCACTAAATTATGCAAATGATCATGAAAGTGTTGAGGTTACCTAATCAAGATGTGGCTATTTTAAATCGATTAGAGATCTTGGTTTTACTTCCCATTCATAAGAAGGTTCGTGTGGTGAGATGTCATAAGCCTCAACAGGGCTGGGTTAAACTTAGTACGGATGTTAGTAGTTTTCGTAATCCTAGATCGTCAGGAGCAGGTGGTATTATTCGAGATGAGAATGATATTAGAGCTCAAGTATTTGGGGTTTCACTAGGGTTAAAACCCTTTTTGGTTTGGCACAAAAATAAATACATAGATGGAATAGTGTTTGGCCTAGGTGGCATCACAATGCTTGATTCTCCTTCATTTCCTTCACATTTCCATCTCATAATTCCTCTTGGTGTCAAGTGTCCTATACTATTTACCAATTATGGTCAAGATCTTGCCAAGTGTCCAAATGAAACTTCTCTAGACTGATTTGGACATTCCACACTGCAATCTGAAAACAACTAGACTTTGTGCTAACACTGGTATTACTGTTCACTTTGAAAATGATGAAAATAACTTCGCACTATAAAATCCTACATAATCCTAAGAAACAAGGAGCGTACTTCGCTTAACGAAATCTCACTCCTACGTGCCTCAAACAAATCAAAACATGTTTTTGAATAGTTGTTGTCTGGAAAACAAAAACTCATTTTATTACTCCGTAAAATCCTAATTATTCATTTGAGACCAATGGCGTAGACCGTTTCTCATCCTCACATTCATAAGTATCTCAAATAAATAAAAAATGCATTAATGATACCTAAGTATCTCAAACGTATGCAATTGTTCAATTCGTGTTACCTTTTTGGAGGTTTCATGATGTTCCTAAAGCCTAAAGAAATTCATCCACTGAAATTCTGGTCGGCCGTTACAATAAATATGATACTTGACTTTAGTTAGTTAGTTAAAAACTTTAAGAGTGTAGCGTAAGCCAAAGATTGTTTAATCATTCCAAGACGAGTTCAAGTATCCTAGTACCATGCGATTACCCTATTTGACTCGGGTGCATCTCAATCATTCGTATCCACTACATTCACTAGGATGAGTGGTCTTCAGGCAGAACTAATGCAACAAAAGGTTTCAGTAGCGTTAACTAACGAGGAGATGGTGTTTTGCACCAAAATGATTGCAGAGTGTCCTTTGGAGATAAGCAATGTTACCTCGAAAGTGGATCTGTTAGTTTTTAAACTATTGGGTTTCGACGTTATCTTAGGCATGGATTAGTTATTTAGGCATTTTGCAAGTATAAATTGCCAGCAAAGGACAGTGACAACTCGAGTGCCTGGAATGGAAGATAATAGGATATCAATGCCGGGAATGATTACCTCACTACAAGCAAAGGAGTTGGCGAGCGGGTTTAAAGCCTATTTAGTACACTTAGTACATAAGGAGAAAGAGTCTACGAAGCTCCGATCAGAACCGGACTCCGACTTAGTTCGGAGTCGGAGTCGGAGTCGGAGTCGGAGGGGCAATTCGGCTCCGACTTTTGTCGAAATAGGAGGTCGGAAACGACAACTCCTACTCCGTCGGAGTCGGAGCCCACCCCTAGGTGAGATGAATAGTGATCTTTAACTCAAGATACAAAGCCTTACCATGGTTGGGAGAGAACCCTAGGGGCTTGTGGTTGAGCCTGGGTTAAATGGAAACCAATGGTATTGTAATGCCTCAGTCTCGCGTGGGTCCAGAGAGTTACTTCTTATCACTTAAAAATCAAATTTCAACCATACAGTCATAGACTTCAAACTCTCAACCACACATAGATCTCATTGTTTTAACTCAACTGCTCCAATATAATTATTCTAAACACCACAAAATCTCAAAATAAATATCAACCTTCTAAAATACCCAGTAAACAGAGCAAAACAAAACCACTGAATAAAATCCTCTAATAACCAAAGTACCATCTTTGTACTTAATCCACTATACTCATGTAGCCTTATACATGCTTATGATTCTTGATCCTCAGTTGAAACAATAAAATATTTGAAAATATTGTGGAGATAAGGGGTGAGTTATCAACAACTCAATAAGCAGATAACATATACTAGTATGCAAACATGAGCATTTACAGAATTTCGAATGCAGAACAAAACACTTTTTATTTTTAGAATGCAGAGTCAGAACATGTTATCAAAAATATCATAACGAAAGTTCAAAAATATTCTTATTCAAAATTCCTTTGGCTTAGCATAATTGAACACATCATATCAGAACAAAATTCCATGTTTAACCCCCGTGGTAGGATTGTGCAAACCCCGGCAGCCAACCGAGTAGAAATAAAATGTGAATCTTCCCCTTATTATTATTGGAGCCCCGAGTGTGCACATAGGAAAGACCATGCAGAAAATCACTTTGTTTCCAAAATAGGTGCATCAGAATATAACATAATCAAATCACAAAAATATAATTTATGCACAAACTTTTATATTCGCTCTCTTTTGCACAGTTCAGAAACAAAATGTCAAAATAACTCATGTTTATACCAATCATGATAGAAAATATTTTCTTCTTATACATAATTTCATGAGTAATGCAGAACAAATAACTGAAGTCGTTTTAAAATTTATTTTCATAACAAAACATGCATATTTTCCAAAATTAACCTCAGTCCATTTTATTTTTATGTAAAGTCTAGCATAAGAAGCCCGCTTACCTGAACTTCTTAGTTTTTCAGAATATCTTCACAACAGTTACAAACGAATATCAATCAATACCTATAGAAAATTCATGTAACTTGAATAAATCTCCAATTGAACAGTTACTTTGTAATTATACCTGAAATACCTATTTTAATACCTTGGAACCTAAAATTTTTCTTTACCCTAAAATACTATCACTTTCTGAATTAATCAATATTCACTTAATTTCTTCGACTACGAGAATAAATTCTGAATTATGTACTACTGAAATCTAACTATAAAAATTTAATACCAACTAATATAATTTAAAAATCTTAAATATTTTCTGTTAAACAAGTTTTTGGACTAGTTTAAATTGAACTGATGACCACTTAAAATAACAACAATTTTTTTATAGTGAAGCTTAGGCCCATCGTAAATCAACCCCAACAAAAAATATAACTAAAACACCTTATGATTTAGATTGAAACTTAGAGTGTAAAATCATAAAACAGTTTTCTCCCTTAAGCTTTACGTAACAATGCAAAAGAAAATCATGTTCACTTGCAAATAGAGACTCAGGGCTAGGGCTATAAATGAACCAGTCAGTTTGATAGCCCGCTTGGTACTCGCTCAATTAAACTTGAATCGAACTTGACTCGTGAAAAAAAAGCTCAATCGTGAAAGCAGATACCCGCTCGATTTGTAAACGACACATACCCGATAAAACTCAACTTGACTCGGTTAAAGCTCGTTAAGGCCCGCTTGTTTATGCTCGAGTCAACTCGTAAGCTCGACTCGATTAAAACTCATTCATATATTGATAAATATATCTATACACATATGTATATATACATATATATATATATGTTTTAGCTAATAATATAAGCATACCACTTTTACAATTAAATATATAATATGTAATCTAATTACTCATGTCTATATAGTGAATACACTTCATAGGTATACTTTATAATTTGTATAATAATTAGTCGATAAAATTTAATAATTTCATATACTAGTATGTGGGAACCATATATGAAATAGATATATGCTATCATATTAAGTGTATGTATTAATAATATATGTAGGCATAGAATATATTATTATTTTAGATAAATATCAACTAGTTAGATATTAATTATTTATAAATTTTTTAAAATTGTATAATTCAATAGAGGTTTCACTTGTAAGTTGTATAAATTCAATATTAGATCTTTTATTTTTTCTTTGTTTAATTTATTAATTATTAAATCTTATTCAAAAAATTAAAAAAAAAACAATTTGAGCTCGAGCTCGAGCTCGGCTCGACTCGACTCGAACTCGAGCTCGGCTCGACTCGACTCGAACTCGTTTGTGGGACGAGCTCGAGCTTGAGCTCAAGTTAAGAGTTTAGCTTATCGAGTTGAGCTCGAACAAAGAATATAAAAAAATCTCAAGCTCGAGTTTGAGTATTTTGAGTTGAGCTGAGCTCGGTAAGCCAAAGACCGGCTCGGCTCGGCTCGATTACAACCCTACTCAGGGCCGTGCAACGGAGACTCACCATGAGGGAAAGTGTCACAACCCCGCCCCAAAACCTAAGACGGCATCGCGACGCGTGACCTTTTCTTTCCTTATTAATAATAGTATGTATATATATATATTTTTTTTTTCTACAAGGGTAAAAGGGATAGGCGTGAACATGTCATGCATGTACACTGCATTTCTAGTTTAAAAGTGAGCACCTGATAGACAATATGTTCAACATACCCAAAGGACTCTTAGAGTCCAACATTCATTCATTTAAGACGTCGCTAGTTCCAATAAAAAGGGGACTCCGTCCCTACAACACACCCAAAACACGTTTAACCTTCTTATGTGGGGTTACCATCACCCCACTATAGAAGTTACACTATTACTATCATCCCCCCACAATATCTACATCATGCCCAAGGACATATTGTCTTAAAGTCAAACCAACAAAACGTCCCAACATGGGACCCATCATAAAACATGAAACATAACCATTATCTTCAAACCGAACCGACAGGAACTACTAAGCATCAGCCCTTCCTTCCTCAGCAGTGCCTAGCTCCACAGCCTCATCATTCATACCTGGACGTTTAAAACATAAACACAAAGTGAGTCTAATACTCAGTAAGCAGTACACCATGCCGTTAACTTATTAATCACATAACCTTTTCTTTTGAAAATATGCATACATAAACATTTGCTGATTCTTGACAATGCTTTCATGCGTAAAAATTTAAGAATAACTATATTTTTCATGCATAACTGTACTTTCCATGCATAACTGTACTTTTCATGCTTAACCATTCATTCATGCATAACCGTACATTCATGCTTAACTGTACTTTCATGTTTAATTGTACTTTCATGCTTACATGTACTTTTCATGCATAAACGTTACTTGCTTTCATGCATAACATTACTTAGAAATGATTTTGCTTTACGTTTCACTTTCTTGGGCCAGTACACACTATTACGCCCCGTGTGTTGGGGTTAACGGCCTTTTGGACCTAGATTCCCGCCTGCGACCGCAGGTTGGGAACCCCTTTCATGGGGGGTAGCACTGGGTGCACTTCCAGTACTACTTACCTGGCATTGCAATCTGCCCATTCATTTAGTATTGTTTTCATACATGTGGCCATTACGTACATTCATGCTTTCATTTCTTTTCCTTTCCTTTCTTTAGAAAAATAACGTTTTCATTATCTTCATTTAGTGCTAATGCGTATGCGTTTCTTTGAAAGGAATGTTTCATGTCATGCTACATATAGGTAAGGCATAATTATTTGAGAGAGAGCATGCATAAAATCTCATGATGCATTACCTTGCATACACACAATGGTAATTAATAAGATACTTAACAGGGGTTACCAAGAAAGGCTTATACATACTATACATGCATCTATTCTTTCATAAGAGAAATATTTGAAAGGAGAGAGAGAGACTTTTTCATAAGAGAGCTTTGTGTGTAAGGAGCATGGTCATAGCTACTTACCTCGTGGCTTTACAAGTAAGTTCCTTGAATCTTGAAAATAAACTCCTATCCAATGAAATGAAATAAACATATTAATATTCATTTCGCTTAAGACTTTACTATCCAATACCCATACGTGCTTACTTAAATTCTAAGTGGAATTAAGGCATCTTCCTTAACCCGTTTAGCTACATACATGGCACTAAATCAACTCTTAGTATCCTCATTACAATATTTAAGGAACCCATGGAAGTATGAGGCTTGTCTGCTGTCCCTTTTTTAAAGACTACTATTTTCTATACAAGGAATAGGTAGGAATCATTAGTTAAAATGAAGAGGTGCTATAAATCTGGAATTTTCATAAAGGAGGGCATTTTGACAGTTTGCATCATCATATGGAAGATAGATCCAACAAGAGGTAATGCTCATAAGAGAGTTGATTTTTGTCACTTATTCTTCAATGGTTTTTCATGCTAAAGTTTATTTTTGATTAAACAAAAAGGGGTAAAGTTAAGCAAAGGTAAAGTGTCTTTTTGTATTTAATACAATATGCTCATATAGCCTTACCCATAGCATGCATACTTGTTATATCTTCATATAAGAAACGCTCCAAGAAACATAATTTTTAACACGACGGTACAAGCTACGCTACGACGCTGGACTACGTTCGTCGTAAGCCTTATGTGTGAGGTTCTGCTCCCTGACTAGGGAGTGGCTTCACGGAAGCACATGGCTAAGGCAGGGGGTTCCCAATCCCCACCACGTCTTCCAGTCCGGCAGAGGACTTTTGTGGACTTATTGAAAACTCTGCCTCAAGCTATCCCGGAGGTCAGTGTTCCACTTCGGCAGCCTAAGCATGTTGAGGGAGAAGTATTTGTGCAGTTTACAAAGGAAGAGCTGGATCAATCTACGGTTACGTTTCGGTTTTCGTTAGTCTTGAAGTTCCTGCGGCAGAGGCCTTCTTTGGATCGTATTAGAGGTTTTATACATAACCGATGGGGTCTTTCGACGCAACCTGTGGTATCTGTGATGCGCCGACCAAGAAATGTTTTTGTACACTTCTCGAATGAAGAAGATTTCCTGAAAGCTCTATCAAGGGAAAGTTGTGATATTGAAGGGGCAGCATACCGGGCATTTCATTGGACAGTGGAGTTCCAAGAAGATGAGGAACCTGCGCAGGTGCCAGTGTGGCTTATGCTACCTGACCTTCCACCGAATCTTTATCAAGAATCATACCTCAGGAATATAGTGGCTCCGATAGGTACATTTTTACATAGGGATAATGCAACGAGGTGTGCAACAAGAACTGATGGTGCGCGAGTTTGAGTCCTTATGAATATTGATCAAGAGCCAATATCTTCCTTTTGGATTGGAACGCCAAGACAGCCTGCAAGTATATTCCAAGAAGTTGAATATGAAACTCTGCCAACCTATACATCTGGGAGATGGATGCACAAAATGCAGAAAACCTGGGGACCACGAGAAGCCGTTACGCAAAGAGAGAGACAATGAGAGAAGATTCCGAGTATAAAAGAGTTAGGGATTTTCAAGTGAAGGATCTGTCGAGTTTTTATTATTTCTCCATTTATTTTTCCTGTTTTGGTTTAGAGAAGCATTCTAGCATTTTAGGGTTTATTTTCTTTTGAGCATTCTATTGTTTTATGAGGATGATCGGCATAGTCTTATAACTTGGGTTGCGGTAAACACTTTCTTTTATCTGCATTTTTGCTAGACTTCTGTAGATTTCAAGTTTCTTACCTTGCTTTGTTTGAGACAAAATTTCGGGAAAATAATGTTGGATAGATTCTCTTGCTCTTGCTCTTATGCTTATTCTGTTGTTGACATGAGGCACAACAGAACCTTATATTAATCAAGGTTTCTATTAGCCAAATGTTATAGTGAGATTGGTTGATGCTTTAGTGAGGATATTTCGTGTCAAAACCGACACATATACTTTGGGTGTATACTGTTTTTAATCTGTGATTTGTTAATACATTGATTGGGTTAATAGAAGATAAGTAGTGCCCAAAATTCTTGTGGAGTGTAGAAACAAAGGAGGCCTAAAACCGTGACCCAAGTATTTGTTAAATCATTTCTTTGGAACTGTTATTTTCGGCTTATTATTAAAAATTTTGTTTGTTACTTGTAGGAATTGGAATTACAGTTCTTCATCGTTTAGAATATTAAATTTTCAGCAGCTATTTCTTTTATGATTTAATCCATCTTTCTAAGATTTACAAAACCGAGATCCACAAAGCACAACCATATATTCTGTTTTCATTAAATCTCTCTTTGTGAATATATTAATATCCATTTTGCTCATTTTTTATACGTACATAAAAAAAATACAAAAAGAAAGAATTTTATACTTCATTTTACTTCTTCACACTTCTCATACATCATCATACTTTCTAGTTTAATTTTACAAATGCTTTGATAATCCTTCATCCCTGTGGAATATGATCCTGGACTTATCCTTGATATAACTTGACACTTCTACACTTGGAAGTACATTTGAGGCCGAGTCAGCATCACGTGTATGTCTTAAAAGAATTAGAACATGTCGAATCACATACTTTCAAACTTCATGTCATTTGAACCAACAATTTTCAAGAAACATTTGAGCATAGCATGCATGTATACGATATGAGTCATATCATGTGAGAAGTAGCCATTCCATAATCCAATTTGAACAATAAAGATGCAAAGTTTTCACGTAAACATAAATACATTATTCAAGAGTAAGAGTTAGAGGCCAACTTACAAATTTCCAGACGTAAAGAAAAATACCAATAATCAAGCAAGTTGAAAGTGTATGTTTTCAAACCATTAGACTTTGGAATCAAACATTAAACCAAATATGGATGGCATGTACTAGGGTTTTATGCTCTTAACATTCTATTTTTTTGGGTTAGGACTCTAATAACTTTACTGAAATGAGGAGTTTATTGGAAGGGGTTCGAATGTGCTATAACTCGGCTTTCATAGGCTAGAAATTGAGATTGACTCCCAAATTCTTGTGAATTGGATCACTATGGGTAACTGAAATATTTGGTATTTAGAGAATTTATGGGATTAACTACTTGTTTACCTTGAGTCTATGAAGTACTGCGTGAAACATATTTTCGGGAAGGAAATACAGTGGCTGATTCTCTTACCAAGAGTGGAGTTATGGGTTTAGATATGGATTGGACATGTGATAGAGATAGATTGCCCATCAATTTAAGAGGCCTTCTTCGTATGGATAAACTTAGTCTTCCTTATTTGCGGATCTCGTAAGATGTTTCCTGATAAGATGCATTTGTTTTATCTGTTTTATTAACTTTATATGCATACGGATTCTTTGTTCTTGTTTTCTTGCATGTTTTTAGATTGGTTTTATATACATTTTATTAAGCATTTTCTTTTTTGGGTATATTGTATTCTGGTTGGGAGTCTTAGATTTTTTGATACCTGGGTTTGGAATTTTTTAAATGTTTGTACTCCCCAGGTATCTATGGATGTAACCATAGTTTTTCTCTATCATAAGTGAGAGCTATCAATAAAATTGAGGTACTCTTTTCTTTTTTGAAAAAAAAAAAAAATTGGTTTTTTTATTATGTGGCAGACCTTGATATACAGTGATATATCTTAATTACTTAAATTAAGAATCGTGCGTGGTAATTAGCAAACTTAATATATATAGATATATATATATATATAGTACATGAGCTAGTATAGCTTCATTAATTATTTTCTTAAAATTACTGATTACATGCTACACATGAGACTGAATCTGATCCCCATGTAAAGGTGTAGTAGAGGGAGTAGCAGAGGGATTCACCATCACCTGGGTTGATGTTTTCTTTGAAGGCACTGACAATAAAGCTCTCACAATAGGCTTCATCTTTTCATTGCACTTGATCATGCCCAAGAACACAAGTCGATACAAAACTACCATTCCGAACAATATAGCAAGATCTACCCACTTGGAATAATCACTTTCCACTTGCCATCTGTCTCTCAGAATTTGTTCACCACTGATGGTACTGGCTGCCCGGCCTCCGGCTTGAACGTTGTTCGGAAATGATAACCCTTCAAACTCGTTCTTGAACAATCCTTGGTACGCATACTTGTGGAAAGCGACGTAGTATAAAGGATATTTCCAAAATGGTCTTGGAAGATCACCTGGCAACCGAAAGAACCCGCCGCCTAAGATCATTAACGCTTGAATTCCCGAACCCACTATTATACCCATTAGAAAATTTGGCACAATGCTTGCAACAATCATCATCAGGCTCTCAACTAACATCATGCAAGCAAATAGGACGATGGCAAAGTATAAAAAGTGTTCAGCTCCCTTATGAAGACCAGGAAGGTAATAAGTTATTGCTCCGGGAATAAGTGATATCAGAACCAGGTATGGAACTGCAGCAACTGTGTTGCCAACTACAAAGGCTGCGGTACCATAGTGGCCATTTAATCTTTCTCGTTCAAATATCTGGATAAACGACACAACATTGGTATTAATTATAAACAGCTAGCTGGCAATTTATACAATATTAATTAGTTGCCTTTACTTTTTCATGAATATGTGTAAAATCTATTGATTAAAGTCGATCGTCAAAGCAAACCTTCATGTCCTCCACGAACGAAGGGAATCCACCGATGGTCATGAAAGTTAGGAATGAAGCGACAAACATGAGCAGTGCACCCCTTGCCTGAAAATAATTAAGATCGATCGATCACGTGTATAATAATTAATTAATGTTGGTTTTCAAGTAATAATATTCCTAATTAATTGCGTATCCTCCCTTTTAGTAGAAATATATATATAATTTACATAGTAATACTATAGCGACAAGTCCTAAATGTATAAATCTTACCTAAATTTTTATGTAATTTTTTTTTATAAAAAATAGGGTATTCCACTAAAAAAATTATTTTTATTTTCATTTTTTCATAATGAAATACACTTTTTTTTTAAAAAAAAAATGACTTGTATATATCACTATTTGATTTTTTTTTTTTTTTTTCAATCTCTCACACGATCTCACCTCTATTGATGATCCGCTGCTAAAGCCTATATTATAAAAGGCGGTTGCTAGGCCCAAACCCAAGGCAACATAGATAGCTAGGCGCAGCCAGTAGTAACCGAGGTCACGGTACATGTTCACGAAAGACCTTTTTGTAAGAACAAGACACTGAGTAACAAAGCCAGCGTGGCTTGATCTCTTCCTCTCAAATGCTCCACAATCCTGAAACCAATCATTAAATTTCAGTCATCCAGATTTTTTATATATATATATAATTTGGGAAAGATGCTTTATACTAGTGAAATTGGTTGAATGATCCTTACCTGTCTACATATTTCTGCTACCTGTCTTTGAACTTGTACGAAAATTTCAGATGATTTATATGCCTTTGTAAGAGTGTGAATTGCTTCCTCTGTAGGTACTGCTCCCCCCAAACCTTTCTCCAGATCCTACAAATGATTGAAGTCAAAATTAGATCGAAAGATATATTATTTTTTAGAGGAAATCAATATTATTTTCTAGATTTTGGTAAATAATTGTACGAATACGATTAAGATCAAAAGATCGATGCTCGTGCGGCCTATATACAGAAACATGTATGAAACCAAGTCCGCGTTAATTAAACCACCCATAGATCATTTCAACAAGATATATATATATATATATATATATATATATGTATATATATTCTCCTATAAGAAATATTATAAAAAAACTGTTTATTTGTGATCAACTATTTTATGTGAAAATGATTATTTCCTGTTAAAATGAATTTATTTTTATCATAAATAATCATTCTCATCATAAATAATCTATCATAAATACTAATTTTTCTTGCCATGAAATCATATACAAGCAAAAATGATCAGCTAATCCCCTTACCTTGTCAAAATCTTTGTTTATGGTTTTAAGGAAGTGATCAGATGGATTTTGTAGACTCGGGCAGGGAAAGCCATTTGAAGCGAAAAACTGCGTGGAAATGAAAGCGAGGACGTATAAGTTAATACACCTTACAACACCAAATAAATAAATACATTTCATGATAAACATGATAAGAAACATATATAAAGGTACCTACGTACCTCATTTGCTGCGGAAGCAGGACCGAAATATACTGTTTTCCCTGAAGACAGAAGGCAGAGATTGTTGAAAAGTTGGAAGACTTCAGTGCTGGGTTGATGGATGGATGCAATTATGGTCCTTCGAACTCCATCCATTTGATCCAGCCTTGCAATTCTGCTCATCACATAATATGATGCTGCACTATCAAGTCCACTTGTTGGCTCGTCAAGAAAAAGAAGCTTGGGGCGTGTTAGTATCTCTATGCAAATGCTGACTCTTCTCTTTTGCCCACCACTGATGCCTTTGGCTCCCCACCCACCGATTCTTGTGTTCACGGCATCCTGCAAGCCCATTTCTGTGATTGTCTCGTCTGCTCTCTCCTTCTTGTCTGACTTCGACATGGAGTCTGGTAATTGGAGCTGAGCTGAGTAGTACACGGCTTCTCTGACCGTTAAAGTTGTCATCAGAGTGTCATCTTGCGTTACGTATGCCTAAGTTAAGATCAGGTAAAGTTGAAGTAATATCAGTAAGCTTTACATTTTCTCATGAAATTTATCAGTCTTTGATGAAAGTTTCTCTTACGTACCGACGTTCCAAAAGCCAGCGCCTGTTTGTGGCCATTGATCAGAATATCTCCTGATTGCCTTGTGTTTGAACCTAATCTCCCTGCAACATAAAATACAAATTATACAGTATTTATGCATGGATTTTTCTGAGTTATACAATAAGTGACAAGCATCGATCTCAGTTACTAGTGAAGAGGGCCGGCTAGTTTGCAGCACAAGTCTTCAACTAGCATGCATGGTTAAAACACATAAATTAACATGATATTTAATTACCTGCTAATGTATCGAGGAGGGTAGACTTGCCACAACCAGAAGGACCCATTATGGCCAGGAGCTCGCCTGGTCGAGCATAACCAGTCACACCACCAAGGATTGATCTGCTACCGCTCTTGCCATTGGGAACAGTCACCCACAAGTCTTCCCATGTCAAGAAAACACCCTCCTTCGACGACGACATACTACTTGATCTCACAACACTGCCTCCTGATCTGTTACTTTGCATTGGAACAGTACTGACGGTTTCTACTTCAAAAGAAGTAGAGCGAGGAGTTGTTGAGTTTTGGTTAGGTACCGAGATATGACTGCCGTTTGGGTCATGAAGAAGGGAAGCCATGGCGAAATTTGCATGTATGTGTGGGAGGAGGCGGTTTGGTAATTTTTGGCCACTAGCTCAAAAGGCAGTGCTTGGAGAGTACCATAGAACTGCTCAGTACTTAAAGACTCAGAAGCCATGTGTTTCACGCGTAGAATTTAATTAATTAATTAATTAATTTTATTACACTTCTAAATTTTTTTTTTTTTTTTTATACATTGTGATTCTATTAATGTGATGGACCAATTAAATAGTTATTTTATATTAAAAATAATAACGCAACTAAGCACATTAATAAAATATGCAAAATGATTTCACATAAATTTTTTATTAATTAATTACGCAGCACGCGGCATGCAAGGGTACCATCCGATGCCAACGTTTCCTATCTATGTTCGTGCAAAACATTTTCTAGGGGTATATTTTTAAAAGAACAAAATTTCTTATAAAATAAATTATATAAATATTACGAAACGAATTGTGTATAAAATTAAGAGATACTTTAGTTATAAAATGATTACATAAAAGTAATTTCACAAATTGATTTAACTTGATGTGGTTTGTCAGATTGTAAAGTTATTTTTATTGTAAAACAGATCTGACGAATCACATGAAGCCACGTCAGTTTGTGAAATTACTTTTATGTAATCTTTTTGTGGCTGTAACACTCTTCTAAAATTAATATTACTTCTTCACGAACTGGAATACCACGGTAGAAGACTAGATGATCAGGATTCGGATGAGATAAGATGTCTTGAATAATAATAAGATTTTTTTAGTTAAGATGAGATGTTATAATTTATAAAAAAAAAATGTATATTTTGATAGTGAGATGAGATGAAATAGTCTTAATTTTTTGTGATTTGATAAATAGTTTTACCGTTCGTGTGAAATGTTTGAGATAAAGTTTAAAAATTTATAGATGAAATCTAACGGTTTACATATTCAAAACCCTCTCATCCGTGCAGATCAGATTCTGGCCATCCAAACAAACCCTGAATTATGCGATATTAATTCACTAAATTAAGGCTTGGTTAATTAGTTTTGTGGTTTTTCATAGGTCGTTATTTCCTGATAGGTCAGAGTACGTACTCAGGCCATTTATTACTACTCGCGGCACGAGATTGATCATAAATATTTCAACTGACTGCGTATACATATAAAATAATTATATATACACGACACATTATATAACATATTATATAATAAAATTATAAAATAAAGATATTTTTATAAAATTATATTATTTTTATAAAATATTGTTTATAAATATTCTTCATTTAAAATATTGTTATGTAAAATATTATATATAAATCATTTTACATATATCTGCCTATACTTAAAAGAGCGTATAATTGTTACTATTTATTACTGTTCATCGTGAACAGTATAATTGTTACTATTCATTACTGTTCATCGTGAACAGTAAATCTAAATCAGCCGTTTTTTTTTTACTGTTCATCGACAGTATGATGAACAGTAATAAACAGTATTTTTTTTTTTTTTTTAAATCCGTGTGAATGTCAATGTGCGACGTAATACTGCAATCGTGCGTTGGGAATGAGAGAGAGAAAGAAAGAAAAAGTGGAAAAAATATTAATTTTACTGTACATTTTTAAGAGAAAAAAACTATCTATTTAATTTGAATTTTTAATATAATTTAAATTTCATAATAAATGATGAACATAAATAAATAATAATTTTATTCTTATACATTAGACCATTTTAATATTTGAAATTACACTTTATTTTTTTCTTCAATTTGACAGATGTGGCAAACGTGCTTTTTTTTTATCAATTAGAAAATCTTACGCCATACAGGATTGCTCCTTCTTCTACAAGACAAAAGTTATTCCTCCCCCACAAAAAACATTAATATTTTTCATATATTTTTTTAGTCATCATAAATATTTTTAAAAAAAATAAGAAATTCACAATATCATTAAAAAAAACACTTCTTCAATCACTAGAGATTAAAAAAAAAAAAAAAATTGGCAAACGTCCCTCGGACGTTATCCTACTGCTAGTATATATATACACAAACATGATATTTCATAAATTTAGTACATGATTCACGTCAAACTCCACAAGTTCAGCTAAACATTGAATAGAAATATGTCCAAAATCTCAGTTGATATGACAGATCGGAAACTTGGCTGCCTGTGTAATATCATTTCAACTCAATTCTCATTCCTTCTCTCTAATTAGACCACATTAACGTTACATGTAATTATGAAGTGTATAAATATTATATAATTATTTAAAAAAATGAGATTAATTATCAAAAAATTATTTTTTTTATATAAATCTCATATTTAATTTTTTTTTAAATAATTGCATAATCCTTACATTGAAACTATCATTTGTATATATATATATATATGGACGATAAATTAAACGAATAAAATGTGTTTCGCGTGCACATTGGCCGGAAGTACGTAGTCAGCTAATCTGACAAGCAAACCATGTGAATGCTGTTATGGTAATTAATGCATGCATGCGCTTCACGGCTGAGACGGAGACAGCTAGCTAATCATAGGTAGCTGGCGTCAGACTAATTAATGGGATTTTGGACGATGCATGGTTGTGGTTGAATGGGTGCATGCATAATGCAATAATACTTCCAACAAACTATGAAGTGACAAAGTCGATTAGGACTATAAGTACCATATTATATATCGTCCACACGAACTTCTCGACAACATACGTACATCACCTAATTAGGTACCATTTTTGACTCATGATCCCTCGGTGAAGATCGAATATTAAATGCATGGATGGATACATGATGATATTTTTGCAATCCAACAAATAAATCTAGATAATCACATGTGGATTACCTTCCACGATGATGTACGTACGAGATTTTGAAAAGCTTAAGGTTCGTGAATTAATTACGTGCATGAGTTGCATTTGTTGGATTGCAAAAATATCATCATGTATCCATTAGATAATCACATGTGATTATCTTATACTAGTATTTATTGAATATTTAATATTCTCTTAAAAATCCGCTTAAATATATGAGTTCTGCTATAGTCCCGCTCTCTCTCCTGTTCTCGGTCCCGCTCAGTGTAAAATATAGTATTTTTTTATTTTACTTTTTTATATATGTATTGTTTTAACACTATAAAATATTTTTTTAAAAAATAAAAAAAATTATAATATCATTAAAAAACATTTACTTAATCATTAAGTAAAAAAAATATTAAAAAAAATGTAGTAGGATCAGGAGTGGGACCGGGAGTGGTGAGAGTAGCATTATTCTAAATATATATATATATATAGGAATTAGCTCAATAATGATGGAAGCAAAGTACACGGCACGTGCAGTGTTGTCTCAATCTTTCGGTGCGTGTAAAGTCTTGTTCTATGGATCAGTTTAAAATAATAGTACGGCCCAATTCAATTGAAGTGCAAACAAAATTGAGTTTTTCGTGTCATAAATGGGCCAGCCCAAATAAATAAAATCGGTGGCAGTGGGTGCGATATATAATAATATATGTAACAGAGAAGCCCACTATGTAATTTTTTAAAATTTTAGCCCCACCCAATTGCCCCTGGGTTCATTGCATCAGCACAACATAACGCATGACAGGATTGCCACCCCAAAAACACTCTCTGTGCAACCACAGCAATCAGTAAGTACTACATGCTGCAACTGCAAGTGAGTCTATATATCTACGAGTTTTGTGGAATTCATATTTTCAAAGATAAATAAATTAGTGTACAAAACATAAAATTTCAAATTAAATTGTGATAAATTGATCATTTTTCACCTAATTTTCATAAAACATAGATTCATATAATACTTGTTTAGTTTAAAGTCTCATTTGGATACATAGACGATTTCATTTCATTTCATCTCATTATTATAACTTTTTTAAATTTTAATACAAAATATAATAAATAATTCAACTTTTTCAAATTTCAAAACAATAATAATATTAAAAAATAATATTCTAACAATTTTTTTTAACTTTCTTCTTTAATTTAAAATCATCTCATTTCATTTCCTGGGACCTAATTAGTAATGATGAGATTTTAGTACTTTCATTAAACAAAAATAAATCTTAATTAGGTATTGTTTTTATGCCAATTTTTTTTTCCTAATAACATGTTAAACTACTAACTTAATTAGTTGATAATTTGATGGATTTATACTTCCCTTCTGCATTTGGTCAGCAAAGAAAGGGTCCGGAAGCAAAGATGCACGCGCCGTGAAGCATTGAGTTTCTGTTTCTGTGGGGCTGCATCAAAGATCAGGCGACGCAGGTCTCCCAACACTCTCCCTGCTTTTCTCTTGATACATGGTGAACCATGACTGCTCCGTCGAGGAGAAGAAATCTGAGAAAATCCAGTCTGTTCCTCCTATTATTTTCTATCAAAATTTGACGCCGATGAGATGAAGTCTCGTCAGAAATCAGAATTATGGCCGGGCGGAAGGCGGAGATTAATATCAGGCTGCCGCTGCGGTGGAGGCGAGAAGTCGGTATTTATTTTGTCATTCCGGTCCCTCTATTTACATTCCGGCTATGAATCAGATCGGAGGGAAATCTGAGAACCGGCCGATTACTATTAGGCAATGGACGCAAAATAGTTTAATAAAAAATAAGAAAAGATACTTACAAATTACGTAACCGCCGCGTAATCGTTTTGAAAAAAAGAATAAAATATGAAATTTACATTAAAAAAATTAATTTTTTAATAATAAAATCCACTATTTTTCAAAACGATTACGCGGCAGTTACGCACTTCACGATTATACGTAGAATTATCCGTAAAAAATTGTTACGGAAAGGTCCGTAAAATAAATGTTTTTAAGTAATAAACGACAGGTCGTCATGACCCACGGTTTATTCTGAACAGAAAGATGGGCGTATGTCTAGGTGGCGACAGTTGAATGGGTAGTAATTCATTTGATAGATTACAGTCTTGTAGATAGACAGGATGGGTGGAGTCATGAGTGGACGGGGAGCTGCGTAGTTTCAACTGCCCAGTCGTTTCCGGTTATAGTCTACTCTCCTTCCATATAGACCCCAGTAATACAATC
The DNA here is from genome assembly GCA_022457165.1 of Juglans mandshurica. Taxonomy (NCBI): domain Eukaryota; kingdom Viridiplantae; phylum Streptophyta; class Magnoliopsida; order Fagales; family Juglandaceae; genus Juglans; species Juglans mandshurica. The sequence continues at coordinate 3,200,459 of CM039621.1, read as the reverse complement.
GTAACAATACCCCTCCCCGTCTATGACTCTTATCTCATCTCCCATACGAACCAGAAGGAAGAGACTGAGACAAGGAGACTCTTCTCGGTGCCAGAGTAACAATGCAAGGTACCTCTCTTTCTTTTAGTTCCCCAGGTTTTGTACTTACTTCTATCGATGTTGCCGTTGATAAAATAAAACTATGTATGTCTATGGGAATCTTGTAGGTGTTTAAAACAGGATAATCCTGTAGATAAAAAAGAAAGAAATGCGTGTAGCATTTTAACTTTTAGCAAAGGTCTTGTTTGAGGATGCAGGTATCTATCAAGTTTAAGTTCATTATGAAGTGTTCTGGGAAGAAGAAGCACCTTGTGCTTAATACCCCCAGTGCCTTCGAGTTTCTTGGTATAAACTTATCTGCATTCCTGAGATGATGCAGTAATTGTGCGAAAGCTCAGTTCCAGAAACAGTTGGACTTTCTTTGTTATGTACTTATCTCTTCGATACAATCCCAGTTTCTGTTTATATCGATGAGTGACACAATCTTCTTTTCTTATGATTTGATCCGTTTAAAGAAATATAATAATTGTTCAAGATGCTAAATGACTACAATATTTGGAAGTGCTTCAATATCTTTATTTTCAATGGTGGTTGGGTACTCATGTCGATCTAAAATGTATGGATGAGGCCATTTGGACCTAAAAACCGGGCCTAATATAAAATTATGCTGTACTGTAATTATTGATATGATTTGTGTAACCGGACCCAATATGAACTTTGTCCAGCTTCAAGTTAACATTCGTCGTTTGAATGCAGAAAATCCTTATGTTATTTTTTTTTTTTTCTTTTGGTGTTTTTTAAACTGTTAGTGTCAGTGAAATGGCTGAATAGGACTAAAAGCATCTCTTCTTTTTTATATATCCTTGTCTCTGGACAGTAGTGAATGCATAGATGCGAATGGCTGCCGCATTCTGTAACCTAAACCCAGGGTCTGGTCTGAAGAAACTAAATGAATGCCTCCTGCATCAGAGTTACATGACAAGGCAAGTTTCATCTCTTTGTTTTACTCCCAGACATTGTGCAAGTCTTCTTACGAGACATGGCTTTGTGTAGCATGCACATTCTGATTAGTCCTTGGGCACTACATTTTCAATTGAAAAAGGTGTAATACTATATAAAGAAATGAAAATCTTCCCATTTCATTCTTACTGGGTTTGATAGATTCATTAATCATCATATTCTGCCCTTGTAAAGATAATGAATAATCATAAAAGAGAATATAGCGTTGTTCAAAAGAGAAGTATACAGAGCTAAAATAAAACATTTTTTTCCAGTTAATGAGAAAATACAACTGTATGAAAAATTGTCGGGCTAGAATTGCAAAGTAGTGCACTACATTGATCTTAAATGTGATTTGAAGGTACTAAATAGTTCAGTTTTGAAAGGTCATTTTAGAAGATTGAATTTTTTGTAGTTCTTCAAAACATTGAATATAATTTAAGCTCTGGGTATGTTTGAATTGTTCTAGAGCTCATTTAATTTGGTTTCTTGTACGATAAAAGTAGAGCTCTGTAACAAGCTGTAATGCTTATAATTTGGAACAGATAACTCCTTGGAAGGCATGCTTCACTTTTACTGATTATAATATGATATATATCTCCTTAAATTGTTTTGGCTCTAGAACACAAATTCATTTTGCTTTGGGGTAGAAGAGAGAGGAATAGGGCTCATTCCCAGTTTTTCAGCATTCACTTGGCATTGCTCATTTTGTAGGTATTATCTGGACTCCAAACGGTCATCATATTTCCTATGCAATGGGAGAAAACTTTTGCATAGCACTTATAGAAGGCAATTAGAAGTCAGAAAAGGACACCAATATCAATGGCTATGTTTGGTGAGTAAATCAGACTATTCTGGCACTACCAATGAAGAGGAAAAAGAAGACGGTGTGTCTAGGGCAACTTTGATATGGAGGGCGGTTAAATTACCAATGTACTCTGTTGCTTTGGTTCCTCTCACTGTGAGTTTTTTCTGAAAATTTTAGTTGCATTATTATTGCTTAAGAGCATGGGCCTTAGCATCATGAATTTATTTTTGATCGAGTGAATCTGTTAATTTTCCCTTCTTACTAAATAATTTCAAAGTATATGTAGTTTTTGCACTTGCTGAATAATATATTGCGAGTATATGTATATAATCAAGGCTTTTGCTGGCAGATGATAACTTTTAAAGGGCTTACTCAACGTTTTTGTCCTGTTTTGTGAAAAAGGAAGTTTCCTGTATTTATTCACCCCCTCACTTTTTATATGTGGAACCTTCACACGATGAAGATTGATTTCGTTGCTGCTGTTGGTAACAAAGCCTCAATGATGAACTCATCTGCATTAGTGTTTCCCCTGCATTTCAAGTCATACACCTTGTCTGCGTCTTACTCCAATTTTTTAGTATCCAAACAGGTGGGTAGCGCAGCTGCTTATTTTCAGACAGGCATATGCTCAGCTAGGCGTTTTTTTGTTCTCTTGGCTTCCTCTGTTCTTGTTATCACATGGCTCAATTTAAGGTGAGTCATGAATTGATAAAGAGCTACTACTTGTCTAGTAGGTAATAAAAATGACATATCCTTTTTTCCTCCCTTTTTTTTAATTATTACCTTGTTGTACATGCATACTTCTGTGGTACAAGGACACACACACATGGGAATGTATGACATTTTCTTGCAACCCAAGTTGGTCCATCAGTATTCATCTTCCCAAACCAACTTTTTTTCATACCCTGAATAGAACGGTGTTTACTAATTTCCTCTTGATCCCTTCAGCAATGATGTTTATGATTTCGACACTGGAGCAGATAAGAACAAAAAAGAATCAGTTGTAAACCTAGTTGGCATGTAAGTTTCTTTTTCTTTAAGAAGTTATGACTTTTCAGAATAGTAGAATCAGTTGTAAACCTAGTTGGATTCAGAGATGAGTTGAGATGGTTTGTGAATAGTAGAATAAAAGTTGAATTATTTATTATATTTTGTGTGGGAATTTGGGAAAGTTGTTTTGGGATTTGAAAAAGTTGAATTGTTTATTATATTTTGTGTGGAAATTTGAAAAAGTTGTAATGATGAGATGAGATGAGTTGAGATGAGTTGAGGTGGGTTGAGGTGGGTTTTGAATCCAAACCTCTCCTTAAATTAGTCCTTGTGGTTATGATGTGCCGTGTTAGTAGGACTAATGGAAGTGTGATGGAAGGACTAAAATGATCAATCTATCCAAAAACCAAACCATATGGACTATTTAATATTTGAATATTCTTTATTTAATTTTCATTTTATGTGTTGATTTACAATGGAATTTGCTAATTAAGCTCTGTAATGCATTTGGGAAGCCGTACAGGAACCCTAATTGCTGCTTATTCACTTCTTGCTCTTGGCTTTGTGGGGCTGACATGGGCATCTATGGAGGCTGGAAGTATACGTTCAATAATGTTACTAGCATGCTCAATTATTTGTGGTTATATTTATCAGGTATTGACAAGCATGTTGGATTTTTGGAAGTAAAATAATAATAATAATAATAATACTGCATAGATGGAAAGCCTTAATGCGAAAACCTTATCCTGCCTGGTACTAAAGCTAGCTCCTCCTCCCTCGGGGAGGAGATTGCGTCTCACTCATATGCGCTGCCTCTGAATTACGCCTCCCCCTCAGCTTTTGGGCAACGGGGGGTGGGTTATGGCAGGTTTTGGGTTCAAATTTTCCAGGACAGTTTTTCACACCTGTTCAATATTGTTTCTTTTGCAGAGCCCGCCATTTCGATTAAGCTACCAAGGATTGGGAGAGCCCCTGTGCTTTGCAGCATTTGGTCCATTTGCTAGTACTGCTTTCTACCTATTGCAAGGCAGCACAAGGTTATATGGCCTATATGATTACAGGGCAATATGTTTCGATTTCATTTTCCGTAGCTATAATATTGACTTCAAGTGGTATGGACAGGAAGATGAACCATCTTCCCATCAGTGGCACAATTCTTTCTGCATCAATCCTAGTTGGCATCACAACAACCCTAATCCTTTTTTGTAGTCACTTCCATCAGGTATTCTGCTTTTATAAACATTAACTCTGCATTCTGACTATCCTTGGTTGACTGTATGGTTGACAGTAATTACTTGTTATTCAGGTAGAAGGAGATAAGGCAGTTGGAAAAATGTCCCCTCTGGTGAACAATCTCATCTGACCTTAAATGTTTTAAGACATTGACATAGAAACAGTTATTTGGTTCTATTTTATCTGTATTTTATATTGCTTGCAGGTTAGGCTTGGTACCAGAAGAGGTTCAAAGGCAGTAAAGGTGGCTGTCATAGCACTTTATTGCCTTGCGTTTGCTCTTGGTCTAATCAAAGCTCTTCCTCTTACTTCCATTGTAAGTCCTTCAATCAGTGTAGTATATGACCCCACTTTGGAAATTTGGCACTTCATTTCTTTTTGTTTCCTCTTCCTTCACTTTCTGCGTGGTTGAAAATTCATTTTATACCATCTCCTCATCACTTCTCCTCATTCATGGTTTATTCCAGCTTCTCTGTGCTTTTACATTGCCCATGGGAAAAGTGTTTGTTACATATGTCGAAGATAACCACAAGGTCAGTGATAAACTTGTAAGATGCCTCAAACGTTAGGTTCCAAGCTTCTGTGTTTCTGATCTAACTGTTATATACGGTACCGCAATCATGGTGTTGGATAGGAACAGAACAAACTCATTGTTTAACCAAAGATGAAAATTTGCTCAAAAAATTGCGCTATTGACTGGGAAGTATATTGATAGTGAAATCTAAAAGCGGAGGAAACCCGGACCCTTATCTTCATCGTTCTACTTACCTCGATTTGGTTTTTAAATTAGCGTTGTAAAACTCACTCTTGCAGGACAACCAGAAGATCTTCATGGCCAAATACTATTGCGTGAGATTTCATGCTTTATTCGGAGCTGCATTGGCTGCTGGATTGGTGGTGGCTAGAATGATCGGTGAAAGATGCGTTCCAAGGCTTATACTCTTTTGAGTTTTTTCTTCATCTTCCATGTCTTCGGCTTTGAAAACACGATGATGAAGTAAAAGCTCGCATTGTAGATGGTGCGATATGAATGATTGTTATCGGATACAAGTCAGATGTATGCTCGCTGGATTGAGCAACAAATTCAGATAACGATCAAAACCTGTCACCAGCAAACGTGCTTCCTGGAGAAACGTTCTTGCTGTTATACTGTCTCTTACTGTCTCTTGAGGCAAGTCTGTCACCAACAAACGTGCGACCAAAATGTATTTATCCAAGTTTTGAGGAATTGTAATTTTAAATGGTTTTTTTTTTTTTTCCTGTTTTACATTCTATCCGTACATGTGAAATGTTTTTTTTTTTTTTGTTCACCGCACTTGTGATATGTTATTTATTAAGTTTTGGTCATCAATATTACATTCCTATAAGTGTACTTAACTGCATTGCAAGAATGACGTAGCCATAGAATATGGTTCGGCCACCCATCTCAAGCGTTTTGAGATATTCTATTCTCAAGTCGATGTATAGAACATTGAATATATCATCCACATCATTTAAATGGTAAAATTTAAATTTTTAAATTTATCTTTCAAATCAAATTATATTAAATAAGTATTTTACTATATGTGTAAACCAAATCGGCTTATAAATAGAATTTTTCTTTATTTTTTAGTAAGAAGTTTAAGTCAATTCTATTAATAGGTTGAGTTTCAATTTTTAAGAGATAAAATACAACTAGTACCCTTCACAAGTCTTTTATGTTGAACTTCAACTATTAAAATGACACATTATACTCTCACTAAAATTTTAAAAAAGTTGCAACATATATCCTAACTATAAGATTCAATCACTTAAGATTGTGATAATTTATCTACTTTTTTAAAATATGTATTGAGTAATGATATACACACAATACATTGTACAACACATTACACAACAATGTTATAAAATGAATGTATTTTTGTAAAATAATGTTATTTTTATAAGATATTTTACAAAAATACTCTTCATTTAAAATATAGTTGTGTAAAGTGTTGTGAAAAATGTTGTTTGTAAACCATTTTTTTTTTTTTTTATACATGGGGATGGGGATTCAAATATTGGTTCTCTTTCTGAAAAATCAAGATGTTGCCAATTGATCCAAATGACATTGGCAATAGTGCAATGTATTAGATTTGATAGTTTATGATGTGTAGAGTAAGAGCCTATAATTAGAGGGTGTAAAGTTAATTTTTCTCCTCTTTTATTTTGAAAATCACAATACCATAATGGTGTCCATCCTCCTCCCAGTCGTATTTCTCTATTTTGTTTATATTCACCCAAGTCAAATAGCACCACCATCAAATATTGTCCAGATCCCTCCAAATCTAGCAAGATTATCCACGATCAACTCATGCTTGACACTGCACCCCCAAGAGCACCCAAGGCTTCAGAAATCATCCGTCCCATCCAATTCAGTGATGGGCTTCAAGTTTTCCGATCAATATTAATGCCTCACGAAAGAAGGGGAGAAAAATGTTGCCTTATTTGGTTTAACAGATCATATATGATGAAAATTGAATAAAATATTATTAAAATATTTTTTTTTAATATTATTTTTATTTTGAAATTTAAAAAATTTTATTTATTATATTTTATGTAGAAATTTAAAAAATTATAATAATTAAATAGAATGAAATAAGATGAGATGGTTTGTGCAACTAAACGAGGCCATGTACTGTGTAATGGATCACATCAACAGAAAAAAAACGTAGTATCAATCTGACAAAAATTGAAAAACAAAAAACTAAAAATACAACTTCTGAAGTGCAAACAGTTAATGTATAGGTTCTAATTCTCTATAAAAAGAGAGAAATTATCCACTCAGTACTTTGACATCCAAGGAAGAACAAAGAATTGCAAAATTCAAAGTCCCTTATGAAATCAATCTTCCTATGATCTTTGTCACTACCATGGAATGAAAAAGTGATATGCCAGTAGACCAAGGAATGAAAATTAATATGCCAGTAGACCAAGGAATGAAAGACTGAGCGAACAGCTGCTTGCTTTTTAAATCTGAAGTCACCAGCAGTGATTGCTACAGCTCTTGGCTTTGATATAATCATCCAAACATGTGCATTACATATTCAGATGACTGCCAGAGTTCTTATGCCCTTTAGAGGCTGATAGATTATAGAAGCTTATGCAAGGAACAACTCTAGCAATGGCATCATCACATTAGGGATTTGCCATCTGATCAACCAGCACTTCACAACTCACCATAATATATCAGTATGTCAAATCACTATAATTCGTTTCTTTAATTTTCTTTTTATATCCATATACTGAATTCAGTCAAAAATAAATGAATCATAGACAATTTTATGAAAGTAATTGGACTGGTTTCAGGTCCTTAGTCCTAGATAAACCATATCATATATATTCCCAAGTATGTTTTCTCCCTGAATTATTAGCCTTTTGAGGCAATCCGAATATGCAGTAACTATCCGAGTATTAATTCCTTTGAATCATCAAAAGACTTATTTCTTCTAAAGTCATAAGCTACTGAAGTATAACTAAGGCGAAAATGTATGTCTTTCTATTGAAGTAGCTGAAAATGTTTTGTCTTTAACGACAATCAGAAACTGAAGTCAAGAAGCCCCAGCTCCCATTGAAGTAAACTTCTGAGAAACCTCAATTGTGCCATTTGAACCCAAGTGCAATCATTCAAAAGCTTTACCGGTCAAATCATTCCTCTACTATGGAAAGCCCCGTGCAATGCAAGTCCACCTAATATTTAAAGTAAATCAACTTCTTTGAGATTCCATCCATAATCCGGGTGTGTAAATGAAACTACGGCAAGAATGTAGATACCCGGAGAAATTACATGTATAGAAAACCCTTGGGAGATAACTCTCACAAAGTCGCCTGTCAATCTTCATTATCCACTTCAATTGTTATACTAACTTAAGACCATAAATTTGTTATCCATCACACGAAGGCATTCCATGAACCTTGTAATTGGAGTTCCAGAAAATATTCAAGACCAGAAACAATTTATAGCCAACTGTTTTATAACAAATTCTTACACACCAACTGGTGTAAACACCATAAAGAAGAATGAGTAGCATGAGCTTCAAATTGTACATCACGAGTCCATAATCCATCCCTTTCTACTACTAACCAAGTGCCAAACACAATTAATTTTCAAATTTCCACTAAATACTCTGTCACTGCAGATCTCATTCTCAAAGCTTCCTGTCTTAATACCAATTTCTCATTCAGTTAACTTCAGAGTAGATGATGAAATTGGACAAGTAAAAAAAACAAATTCTCCAAACTTCCAAAGGTCTTCAAGTAATGAGAAACCTCACCATTAACACCAAACTCATTCTCTTAAGGATAGAATGAGTCTCCAACAACTAAATCAACCTCCAAAGGAGCACTACAACTTCAGAGGCTGGCCTAAATATGCAAAATGTGCTATTTAATACAGTTATGCAGGGTCCTTTTCTTCTGGTGACTGAATAACGTTTATACAAGGCCTTGGGATAACCACAAGCGAACTCACCTTAATAATATGAGCCTGAACTTCTGCCACTGAAGTAGTCATCATTCAAGCGACGTGAGGGGTAATCAGGAGGATATGCCCCTTCATCTAGCTGCAAAAATGATTATTTTACCATATAAGAAAATTTCTTAACTAGATGTGGAAGATAAAAAGGAATATATTTTAAGAGCACAATATAACCATACATCTGATCGAGAAGGCTCATAATCCCTAGACATATAATCCCTTCCATATCTGGCATATGCCCTTTCTCTATCTCTTGTACTAATCTCATCTGTGAGAACTGAATCCATAAAACAGCATCCATATTTAATTTTCAAACAGAGGAAGAGTAACATATTTAACATATTGAAGAAAAAATATTTATATAGATACACGTGAGCTTGTGTGTTTCCAACTACCTCTTTTGTAACCCATAGTGGATGTTTTTGTGACATACACTCCATGAGAGTGCCCTGTAGATCTCCGACTACCTTCATTGTACCCAGGACGAGACCCACGCCCCAGCCTACCATAACAGCTAGAAAATCAGCCATAATTATTGCAAAAATAATGGCGCTGTTAAGGATTAGGATGAGGATTAGAAAATAGTAATTTTTGCTTTGCCCAAAATGAAAATCATGTTTTAAAATGTCTAAAATGAAGGAGACATAAACTACTGTTTTCACACTAATAATTTAGCCATTTTCTGGTCTAAGATATTTGTGAATAATTAAGGATTGAAAGTTAATTTTTTAGTGGAAAAAAAAGGCATCAATTCTTCTTTTGGGATTTGATGTGATAAACAGCAAGGAACAATTCAGATAAGTGAGATGAATATAGCATTGACTTTTCAAACTAGGTTAACCAATACTCCCTAGGGGAACCAACTAAAATACAAAGACACACAAGTTACTTGGGATCGAGGGAATAAAAAGGTAAAGCACCCAGGCAACAGGCAACCTTGTAAAGTTACTTCCATAAGACTTGTCACTGTAAGGCAAGTCAGAACTGCTTCCCCCATAATCAAAACAGGCACGTGATTGCCTAATTGAGGCTTCAGCATAATGAGAATGATCTTCCTCCTAAAAAAGAACCACTTAATTAGGACAAGGTGGGGAAAAACAGAAGCAGGTGTATAAAAAACTCCAATACATCACTGACAATTGCAGAATGGGGACGCTTTGAGCTGGTGGTAGAACTGTAATCACGGATATAACTGTCACGATAGTTTGAGGGTCGTTCCACATATCTTCCATAGCCATAATCATCGTAGGGAGGAGATGGTCTACGAGTAGCAGCCCGAGAAACCTTCCTTGGAGGACTTCCTGAGTACCCAGATCCACGTGAAGGGTAAGCATCCCTATAAGAAAGTCTATTGAAAGGAGCTCGACCAAAATCAGCTGGCCTGGACAATACTTCATCTTCCAGGACGTAGTCTCTCTTTGAGCCGGTCTTTCCATAAACTTGAACTGTCCCAATAGAGACAGGAATAAGCCAGGGGAAAAGGGGGGAAGGAAAATGGTAGAACCATTATTATTACAGAAACTAACAACATACCGGTGGACCTTCTACCATATGATCTCTCTGGTGAAGAATATTGCTGTCCACTCCCAAGACCATAGGATACTACATCTCTGTCCCTTGGACCATATGATCGGTTAGAAACACCATCGCCACGACTTTGAATACTTCTCCCACCATGATCTATAGACCTGCGATGATCAATGCGAGAAATACTAGAGCCCCAGGGACCCCTGTCACCCCAACCACTGCCATGTGCAACAACATAGCCTCCCCGAGCCTGTCTAGCTGACTTACCTCTCTGGCGTGGTCTAGACAACCTTGCCCTAACCTTTAACTGAGAAAAACATAATTATCTGTGAGCATACATTACTTGCATAAGCTCTAAAAAGAGTCTAGCTGTCCAAATAAATTTTGCTAGACTGCTGTAGAGAAATAAAATTGGATAAATATCACTGCAGTATCTTACTAATAATCGTGACTAATGACTGTGGGGGAATATTATAACATTGGGAAGTAGAATAAATGCATAAGATTAGAATGTAAAAGACTCAGTGTTACAGCCACATAACAGTGGAACCTGATGATCCTTTCTCTCATTTTTCTAAGCAGTTAAAATTGTTTATGGCGTTCTTATTCTGACCCACTTTACAGTTAGCACATGTGTTGCATGCTCTCCATCATTAACATCAAGGAAGATCCCAACTCATCTAACATTTCAAAGTTTTTTTTTTTTATATAAGTAATAGCATCACTGTAAATCTCAGAAGCAAATAAAAATCGACATGTTTATATTTTTTTTTCAAAGTTTATTGTTGTCCCCCTTAAATACTTGATCATATTTGATCAAATCGAAATGTTTATATTAGTACATTCTTTTCCCCACTTCAAACACCTTCTACATTTTATCACTGGACACTTAATTGTTCTCATTTTATGATACAATATAAAATAAAAGTATCGAAACTTTCTACATGACTGTAAATTAAAAAATAATAATAATTTCCACAAGGATGTTCAAAGATCATGTAACAAAAATAAGGTCGAACAAAAATAGAAGATTACCTTCCTATCTCCGTCACCAAGCTCAGCATTATTTACACCATCAACACAAGCCATAGCAGCAGCATGCGAGTCAAATGTTATAAAACCAAAATCAGTTCTTTTAGCAGCTGGCATATTCCTAGCAAGTTCCACCTTTTCAATCTTCCCAAACTTTTTGAGATAGTTCTTGACGTGATCCTCATCCCAAGCAGGAGGCAAACCATCCAGGAATACTGTCCTCACCTAGAAAAGGGCATGACAAGTTTTATATAACCGTTGTTGCTAAAAGCTTCAACAAAAATATATTAGTAACATTTCTAGTTTTGAATTAAAACAACAAAAAGCTGTCAAGTTATTGTTTCTCATCTAAGTGTGATCATTAACAAGAACATAAATGACATAAGAGCTGACATACAAACACACAAAACCAGACATATAAGCATACATTTATAAGTTTAAAAGGAGAATAAGATCCCAAATTTTGCAACTCTCTCTTACTGTCATGAGAACCAATAAACAAAAGATTAAGACAAGAAAAGAAGTGCATACATGTGACATAATTTCATCATCTGGTTCAATGAAGGTATCTGCAAAGGCAACCCTTGCCGTTCGGTCTGTACCAAACACAACGTCCCTCTTTTGCAATCTCTTGCAGGCTTCCAAGGCATCTGCCCTGCACGAGAAATCTAAAAAAGCAAAGCCTCGATTCATCCCCTCATTGTTCATATCCTCGACTAGAGTCAACTCCTCGTATTTACAGACTCCATAATGAGCAAGCTTTTCTTTCAACTGAAGTAAAAAAGACAAAATCCAAATAAGCTAAACCCATGTAACCTAACCGATCAGAGGAAACGGTCATTCTAAAGCCACAAACGCATACAAGAACTTAGAGCACTTACAATGTCCTTTTCCCATGCCTTGCATATGTTACCAACAAAGAGGGTGTCACTATCTTGACTTGGAGCCACCCCACATTGCTTCCCATTAACCTGATAAAACTTCAAAGTTATACATGACTGTGGATAATTAACCATCTCTCATTTATGGTGAAAATCGAGGAAAAACAGCAAATCACTGATATCATAACTACTTTTATCAATAAGAAACATTATACTAAAGTATTTTATAACATGCTAGATTTTCTCTAACTAATTATGTCCTTTATGACTGCTGTAACGGATGATTTAACACCTCACTCACCAGTACCACAACCCCCCACGAAATAAATTTTCAAGGATCATCTTAAGAGAGTTCTTTTAAAAAAAAAAAAAATTGAACAAAAAGAGTTCAAGTTCTTAAATTAGATTAGTGGGAGGAGCTTCCTAGAATCATTCAAGAACCTTTTTCCCCTCTTAATGAAGTAACCGTTCAAGAAACTTTCTATAGTATCTCAAGTAGAAGGAATAACTAGGAAGAACGAAAGAGAAGAGATCAATACCACTGGGTGCTTAAGTTCATAAATAGCCCGTCTAGCCTGCTCAACAGTCTCAAACCGCAAGAAAGCGAAGCCCTTGTTCTTATGAGTTACTGGATTCTTCAGAAGCCTGACTTCGGTGATCATACCCACCTGGCTAAAAACCTTTCTAAGATCTTCCTCAGTAGCATCCCTGTCCAACCCGCCTACAAATACTTCAAATTCCTTGCGCTTCCTCCTCTCTTTAACCACATCATGATGCTCTTCCTCATAGTCCTCTATTTCTCCATGCTCATCCCCAACATCCTCCTCAACCACTTCTTCCTCCTCCTCCACTTCCTCATCTTCTTCCACCTCAACTTCCACAATTTCTTCGATCATGTCATCCACATCAATTCTCTCTACCCCATCTTCCTCATTTCCACCATCCATCTCTACAAGCTCTTCCATGTCTAAGTTTCCACCACCATTCTCTTCTGCTTCAAACTGCCGATCATTATCTTCGAGCTCTAGTCTTTCTAATCCCTTTTCTTCTGACAAACAAGGTAATAAGCCTCCCGTTGTAGTTAAAATATATATATATATATATATATATATCTTTCTTATAACAAAATGTACAAAATATGATAACGATTCAAAACGCTATACCTGTTCCAGTCAATCCACGAAAGGGCAGCTAAATGTATACTTTCCCCAACAATCAATAAGTAAAGAGATTATCGAGGAACACTAATGTATTAATTGCTGGAACTTTGCACGTGTTGATATAAACTCGACTCTCTGGTCGCTAATATTTTGCATGAAATATTTTATAAGATACTTCAGTTAATATATCGAAGCTTTTATTCGGTGTTAACAAGCCAAGTTCAAGGCAAAACTGGACAGTAGAGATGTAACATTCAAAAACTGCAGTTCGATTTTTGTTTCTCCGGAGATGTCGAAGCAACTAAACAGAGGAAGAACAACGGGTCAATGGGACAAAAACAATTTTCAGAGGATAGGCTAAAAATTGAATTATCAAATTTCACTTTCTACATTTTCTAACCAATCAAGCAGAGCATGCGTTGTTGCTAATTCGACCTCCAAAAGAGGAAAAAAAAAACAGACACCTGTTCAACAATATACATCTTCTGTTCTAAGGTATTTGTAGGGTAAGTGAAGTACCTTCGATAGGAGGGGCGGAGGGTTCGCATGATACGGATACGCTTTGTCGGAGCCGAGGCCTCTTCTTAAGAGCAGCAGTGGAGGCCGTGTATAGCCGCTTAACAGCGCGTGGAGGCATTCTTTTTTTGGCTTTTAGCTTCTGCTTCGACGAAGCTATGGAAAGGGAAACTTTATTTTGGAGAGAAGGAGAAGACTCTGAGAAATTGCGATTTCTCGAAGTCAAGGTCAAAGGAGGAATGGCGTGGGGATGGGGTGGGGGTTGGGTTTAGATCGTTAGAAGAGAGTTACGTTGGTTGCGTTTAGATAGCGAGGGGACTGCAATTTCTCTATAAGATATTTTGTGAATAATTGTAAAAAAATAATAATAAAATATTAAATAATAGTGAATAATAATAATAAATTAATAATTAATAATTAAGTATTATGTGAATACTTCATTATCCAATCTAGCCTCTAGTTATTTTAAATTTTTAAACAGTCGTGGAGTTATTTCATCTTTATCTAATCTCATAATAGTTGTGAAATTTGCCAGCTCTCTATAATTATTTTGAAAAAAATATAATTTATTATTAAAAATTAATTTTTTAATATGAATTATGTATTTATTTAATTTTTTAAAAAAAAATATGTTTTATATAATTCACAACAATTTAGGATTGGTTTGGATTCAGATATGAGATGAGATAGTTTTAAATGAAAGATAAAAGTTAAAAAAATATTATTATAATATTATTTTTTAATATTATTATTATTTTAAAATTTGAAAAAATTGAATTGAAATTTTGAAAAAATTGAATTAAAATTTGAAAAAGTTGAATTGTTTATTATATTTTATGTGAAAATTTAAAAAAATTATAATAATGAAAAAAGATAAACTATTATTTTTCTTTTTTAAAGAAATTACACAAAGCTGGCTTATATAATGTAAATATCATTTCTTACCGGGGACGTACTGTTTGCTGTTTGTGACTTTTTGTTTTGGGTTTGGGTGGACTCTATTGCGTGAATCTTAAGGCATTCGGTCTGGTCTAGGACTCCAGTCTACTCTATACTCGGTATATAAGAAATAAAAATATTTTATTATCGAGATTATTTTTCGAAGACTATTTTACTCCGATTTAATAAAAGCACTTATCGCGGTGTAGTTAGAATGATTTGGTTATTATTCTCTTATTATTTTTTATTTTTTTTATATTTGATTTTTTATTTAATTATTAAAGAAGTGATTATTAATAAAATTAAATATTTTTTATTTTTTTAATGATTAAAGATGTTAAAAAATACTTAAAATAAAATGATAAAAAAATAAAAAAAACTCCAAATACACTGTAAGTAGTAAATGGATAATAAGAAGATAGTAATCCTATCACTACCCTAGTTGATAAGAATGTTTAGTTTTTTTTTTTTTCATTTTTAAAAAATATTTTTTTAACATTTTTAACTATAACAAAATTTAAAAAAATATACAATTTCACTAATAATCATTTTCTTAATTACTAAATAAAATTTAAAAAATTAAAATATTTTAGCAGTAATTTTGAACGATAATATTAAGGAGGCTAAACAGCACTTTCATTAATAAAATATATTTATAAGATTTATTTTTTCTACACCGTAGACATCGTTAATATAAAGTTTTTCTAAATTAATCATGTTAGTAATTTTATTTTTTTAAAATTATAATAGATCAAGCTATAAGTAGTTTATTGATATACCGACTTATATATAGCAAAACTTAAATGTATTGCTTTTCATATTTGAATAGAAATAAATCTAAATTTTAGTTTTAAACTATAACGTCTTGTTTGGATGCTAAGAGTATCACAGATAATCTGAGTTTATATGTAAATAATAGTGAGTTCAAATGTTTGAGTGAGTTTTGTAGGTTCCATTGAGATATATTTTGATGTATTTACATTTATAAAGTATATTTAACTTTTTTAGAATAAGTTGAACAAATAGTTTGTCCCATCAATTATTGGTTTGTTGTTGTAGTAATTGAATAATAATAATAAAAGTTCCATCAATGAACAATGTTTTTTTTCTATTGGCCCACCCCTTTTGTTGGACTAATTATAGACCGAACCGTTAGCTATTAGTCCAATTGATCTATTCAATCCGGACCATGTAAAATGGGCCAAATATACAAAAAAATCCAAAATCACTCTCATGTGTATTTTGACTATTTTCAATCAATTAATACAAAAAACACACAATGTTTGCACTTTTAAATATCAATTATTTTTATCTTTATTTACACATTTCGTACTTGAAAATAACTTTAAAAGGTTGTAAAATTATCAAAATTATCCATACTCTATCTATGAGAATTAACAATCAGCATAATAAAGTTAAAAACAAAAAATAAAGAAAAGTGAAATGAAAGACTACCATATATTCTAAGGTATATATGGATCAGACCAGATCGGTCTGGTTCGGATCGAATAACTTACATCCCTAAAGATGATATGAGATCGGCTTAGTATTAGCATTCAAACGGGCCAATCCCCTTCCTTAGTACATGATATATTAAAATTTACATTTGAGGACCAGATTTAAACTTCTTAATATTTCAAATGTCAAATTACATTAAAATAAAATAAAATTTGGTGTTTCAAAACTATTAACTTAAATTCTAAATTTTGTTTCTTAATCATAATCTAAATATGTTTATATTTTTTTTTATAAATATTAAGAGTTTTGTTATGTACAAGTAAGTTTGCGTATCAATTTGTGCACTAATGTTGTTGTCTTCATATTCTAAATTTAAATTAGCACTATTTTTAATAAAATCTATTTTTTGACTAATCATATTGAATTAATACGCATATTAGTGCGCATAATCGTTTGCGATTAGAAAATTTTAAAGTTTCCTCTTGACAGAATCCAAAGTATCCTGATGTTTGTTTTTGGAAAGGGTATATATAAAGTAGGATTTCCGTGCACTCAATGATCTGATCATAGGGACTCGGGAGAGCAGAAGGTAGAAAAGGAAAAAGTCCTTTTGATTTTTTATTTCGAAACATATAGTATCAATTTAATATGTATTAATCACTATTTACTCTCATACTACATCTCTATATTTATAGTTTTTTTTATAAAGTATGGATGTATTTTTTATAGGACGTGAGATGTGAAGTAGTAAATAGTAGCTGATGAGAATAATTTTTTTAACAAAAAAAATATAGAAATATATTACGGATTCTTTTTTTTTTTTTTTTTTTTATCTGTCTCCGAAATAATATTAAATAGTATATTCACTTTATGTACGTATTATTATAAATCTTATAATTATGACTTCTCTGTACAAGTAAGTTCCATCCCCTTGGCACCTTTAACAAGGGTCCTAGCATGTTATAATGTAGATATGAAGTTGAATATCATATATTGAATTCTTTAGTTTCAAGCCAGCATGCAACTCAATAAATAAATAATCTATACATCTCTAAAGTTGGGTGTACTTATATTTATTATTTAAATAAATAATTATATAATTCCCGTGCAACTTAATTATATACGTCTAGTGCAAAACTGCGACGCTTAGAGCGTTAGAGCATTGGTAGTGGTTTACGCATCTTCATATACAAAATCACATCTTTTGAATATTGATTTTGCATATAAAGAAAAACTCTCACATTAGATTATGCATATTTGAATCAAATAATAATTTTTTTTATAATTTTATTTCCTATAAATATGGATGGTCTATTCATATATCTAGATGGTCTATTGTTAATCTGGATGGTCCAATAAATTCAAATCAAATTCCAGCCGAAAATCCATAAATTCAATAGATCATCCAACTCAAATAAATTTAACTCCAAGTCCAATAAATTTCATACACATTTTTCAGGCCTTCCTCTAAAGGTATTGAGTTTGGAGTAATACCTGAACTTGACCCATATATTTTTTCTTTTTATGAGGCCCATGTGTGCTTGCTATTTCGGTTGGTGCCTCAATAGATTCCAATAATGATCCATGTTAAAGTTATGTTTTTAGGTCTCTCGGTACAATATTTTTGCCTTATCAATCTACAAAATAGTGGAATAATTAGGATTAATATCATTGTAAATACTTAATCATTAGAAGCCCAAAACATTAAAAAAAACATTATACATTGTCTTGCTCGGTTGCACCGCTTAGATGCATTCCTTCAACTTGGGTTACGCTACCACATAATTTATTGATGCATTTTTTAATAATTGACCACCGATTGATCAAAGAGGATATAGACCGTTCTTGACGATTAGGTTTTTTATATGTAGAGTAGTACTCATAATTCAAAAATTGTAATCCACATTGTGTATATAATTGGTCAATTCCCCATATGAAGTCCATACTAATGTTAAGCCAAACTGAAACGATAAGAGTATATTCCTCTGCAGTAAATGACACATCCCATTGAGATTTTTGTTTTTTTTTTTTTCCCGTTGGGGTTGTGTCGCTTGAACATTAACACTTGCACTGCCCATAGGGGGTTGTTAATATTACCTTCATTACTTTCTAACAGTGTGGTGAATAAGTGGTTCTCATAAATTAAACAGTTCATCTTTTAACAAAATATTGAAGGATGAAGTGTTATTAAAACAACACATAGGAAAAAGTATCTATGCAGTGCACATTGTAAAAACAAAATATATGGCTACTGCATGCTGAATATCTTTGGAGATTACATTTTATTTGGCAAGTGATGTGCATCTACCTATTCCATACCAAACAAAATATATGGCTACTGCATAATGAATACCTTCACCACTTTCCAGATTTTTATAAGTTATTGTGTTTCAGATTTCTTTTTATAAACTATTGTTCCATTCAAGCTTTTAATTATTTGGGTTCTAGATTTTTTTTTTATAAGCTATTGTGTTTCAGATGTGACCATGAAAGGAAAGGCTAGCACTACTTGGGAGAGACAATGAAATAAAGCCTGCATATAATCTTCAAAATGAAATAAATTGCCAATGTTTTGGCTGATTTTTGTAGGGAGCTTTGCTAGCCATGGACGAAAATTGCAGAGTTAAAGATGGAGAATGTCTGCCAACGATGAATCAGATTAAAAATTAACAATCTCCCAAGTAGTGCTAGCCTTTCTTTATAATCTCCAAAGAACCAAACCAGACTTAACAAAATTAACACTCTAAAAAACCTAAGAATCAAACCAGACTGCTCTATGTATCCCTATTATCAGTTCACTATTAGGAAAAATCACATAAAAAACTCATAAAAAACTCGGGGAAATAATAAAGGAAAATCACAAAAAAATTTGTGAAATCAAAAGAAATGGATTGTACGAAATCACATTTTATAGGATTTTCAAACAGTTACACAAAATGGAGTATCGGGCGAGAGAAGAGGCCGTCGTTGATAAAGGAACCGCCAACTAAACTTGTGGGTGGTGCAGTTGAGCCAAGCTTTGGGTAATAGTGCAGCAGAGCATATATACAAAGTGAAATAGTGAGATACAAGCTTTGGGTTGGTGTCGAGAAGAGAGCAATTTGGTGTCGAGAAGAGAGCAGAGAGAGCAAGGAGAGAAAACTTTGAGAGAGTTCTATTGGGAGAAATACAAGAGATACGTGTTCGGATAGAGAGAAAAAAAACATTAAAAATAATGTTTGAAGCATTATTCATAATTATGTAAAAATTTAGAGATGCATAAATCAATACAGATGAATTTAAAGACACGTTATTTAAATTTGAAGATGAAGATAAAGATGAATAAGCCATTATTAGTGCTCTTAGTATTGGTATAGCTAAAGTTCTAGGCAAATTTTGAATAAAATGTCACCTTTTGTCCTTTGTCTATCCATAATAATTTTATATCACTAGTCCTGATAATAAAATATTATTATGTTTTAAAATTTTTAATTTCTTTTTTATCGATGTATATATCTTTTATATTTTTTGACTTATTTATTTTATTTTTCATCATTTCTAATAATCTACGCATTAAAATACATAAATCCCATCAAGAGAAGAGAAAATAGAGTTTGAGTGTGAGAAAAAAAGATGAAAGTGAAAATAATATAAATTAATCAATTGAAGAGTGAACAGTAGCCATTTATATTTAGAGATTTACCGTAGCATCTAAGGCAAGAGTAAAGCAAAAGTAAACCATTTACCTCTTCTAATATAGACAATTTTAAAGAATTATTAGCCAAGTTTTAAGCCATTGCTCTTATACACCTAAACTTTTTTCTTAGTATAATTTTCTTTATATAATCACACACAACGATTAATTATAAAATAATTTTTTGATATAAGCATTATAAAATGAGAAAATATAAATATAAGTTTACTGTACATAACAGCCGCCGTATACTTAATACATTGAGTGAAAAAAAAAAAAATTATTTATAATGTGGTGCAGCTTCGGGCTGATGCGCAGCATAGCTCTTATAAAATAGCTTGCCCAAATTTTAGCCTAAAAATGTTGGATCTTAAAGTCGGTAACACAAAATAAAACACTTCAATCGGAACTTCTGAAAGCTTTACGTCGTCGTCTCATCCAGTTGTCGTGTCGTCGCATACGTTTCGCTTCCTGTAGAGGAAACACACACACCGCGAGCCAAGAGCCCTAGCTAGAGCAATGTCCGACGTCGGCGGCGCCAGCATGGTCCGTCCAAACGCGCGGCGCGTGAGTGTTCCGGAGGATGCGCTGGAGTTCGAGACGTCTCGGGAAGTACAGGTGGTTTCGAGCTTCGATCAGATGGGCATCAAGGACGACCTGCTCCGCGGCATCTATAATTATGGTTTCGAGAAGCCCTCGGCGATCCAGCAGAGGGCCGTGGTGCCCATACTCATTGGCCGAGACGTCATCGCCCAGGCCCAGTCCGGTACGGGCAAGACCTCTATGATCGCTCTCGCCGTTTGCCAGAAGGTTGATACTGCAACCAGAGAGTGCGTCCCTAAAATCCCTAAAATTCTTGTAAATCCTATAATACTGCTCCTTTTCTTGAATGTATGCACGTAGATGTGTTTCTCTTTATAGGCTCGGGTGATATGGTAAATTATTCTAGGGAAGCTTTGTTCTCATGGAAATTATTCACTGCAAATTTTTCCCCAGGATTCAATGTGTTACATTCTAATTAAGTTGTAGGGTTGTTCTTGGAAAATAATAGTATGCTTTAGCAGTAGAGCTATGAAACCCTAATTTTATAGTTTTGAAATTTTAGGTAATTTATTTTTGTTTTAGAAACCTAAGCTTTTCATGTTTCTCTTATTCCTTTTACTGGTAAACTGTACGGGTTTTTATTTAAGGTTTGCGAGGGTATGGAGAATTTGTCTTAGGGATTGTTTGTTTTCGTGGAATTTATCTTACCACGAGATAACGATACCTACTTGGTGTGTGATGACTATTTACTTCTCTAAACGTTTCTGAGAGCTAACGATACCTACTTGGTGTGTTATGATTATTCACTTTACTAAACGTATCTGAGAACCTAATGATACGTCGCTTCTTGTTTCATTTCTTTAAAAAAAAAAAAAATGAACAGGGTCCAGGCCTTAATCTTGTCACCAACAAGGGAATTGGCGGCACAGACAGAGAAGGTGATATTGGCAGTTGGTAATTACATAAATATTCAAGTACACGCATGCATTGGAGGCAAGAGTGTGGGTGAAGATATCAGAAAGCTAGAACATGGAGTTCATGTGGTGTCTGGAACTCCAGGCAGAGTCTGTGACATGATCAAGAGGAGGACACTTCGTACCAGACATATCAAATTATTAGTTCTTGTGAGTTCCTGACTGGCGCTCCCAATCTCACTCTTTCACAATTACGATTATGTTTTTAATGTTTTGCATATAGAAGCTTGGTGGGGATTAGGTTTGATCTTTTTGATGCTCCAACAGGATGAATCTGATGAGATGTTAAGCAGAGGTTTCAAGGATCAGATTTATGATCTGTACAGATATCTCCCACCAGAGCTTCAGGTTCTCTCTCTCTCTACCCCCCCCCCCCCCCCCCCAAAAAAAAAAAAAAAAAAAAAAAGGAAAAAAAAGAAAGAAAAAGGGTAAAGAGTTCACAATAATGTACAGTTTTACAAAGCAACCATCATAGTCTAGGTCTACCCGATTTTGAAGTGATTGGTGCCTAATTATTTAAAGGAGGTGCAAAGGTTGTCTTACTAGTACGTTTTTGTAATGGGTACCTTGCCATTTATGTTTTAAAACATTATTGTTGCTGTAAATCTCACGTACTCGCTTGTGTAGCATACTTGATTTCTGCCACCCTTCCGTGTGATGTTTATAAATCGAATGTTGCTTCCTGTTATAAATAGTATCTTTCAAGGTTTTGCAGACACTAGCCTTGGTACTGAAACTTGTAAGCTGTTATTGTAGGTTGTCTTAATTTCTGCTACCCTTCCTCATGAAATTCTGGAGATGACAAACAAGTTTATGACAGATCCTATACGGATACTGGTGAAACGTGATGAATTGACTCTGGAGGTAAGTAATATCAGTTGCTTTTGATTGCAGACCTCAAATGTCATTAAACTATTTCTTGCCTTGTACAAGTCTTTTGTTTAATATCCATTCTCTTGTCTTTTCACGATGACAGGGCATCAAGCAATTTTTTGTTGCAGTTGAGAGGGAAGAGTGGAAGTTTGATACTCTATGTGATCTTTATGACACCCTTACAATTACCCAAGCTGTTATATTCTGCAACACTAAGCGAAAGGTAATACTGTTATTGGTCAAATTTTGGATCCATGTTGCAAGAATGGAAATTTGTCTATTTCAATTGTATGGAGAAACAAAACTTAAGAGTGACTCTTGTTAGGTTTCTAGTTTACCCAGTGAAATTTTTGATGTTATCCTTGTTCATGGACTTGTGACTTTATACAAGCCTAAAGAGCTAACTTGCATGGTAACTAGCACATATCTGATTCATAACCGTCATGTTACACTGTACACACACACACACACACACACACACATAAAACAGAGAAGAAAATGTTTTTCTTCTCATTTGCTTTGTGCCCACTTTGAGAGTAAGATTCTTTATACGTTTAATTCCTCTTTCCCCTTCTTGCATGGTGAGTAAACTGAATTTGTGGAGTAATTAGTAATCAAAGTGCACTTGCGGGTAATAAGATTTCTTTCTATTTGCTGCTCTTGTTTTCATTGTTGTGTCTGGCTTGAAGCTTCTGTGTACTGGCAGATGAATATATTCTAAAACTTCTCCCACTATTGGAACAGGTGGATTGGCTAACTGAAAAGATGCGTAGCAATAACTTTACTGTTTCATCAATGCATGGAGACATGCCTCAAAAGGAGAGAGATGCAATTATGGCTGAATTCCGTTCTGGGCAAACCCGTGTCCTAATAACGACAGATGTTTGGGCTCGGGGGCTGGATGTTCAGCAGGCAAGTTGTTTGGCTCTTTTTTAATACATGCCGTTTTAATATCCTGCAACAAGAGTGGATCTTAAGTTGCCAAATTTAATAATACTTTCAATATACTTCAAATTTGATGAGTTGCTGAAGGATTACATGCTACCCACACTCCATGTGAATTGTTGAAAACATTTGATTAACACTAGTGGCCAGTAGTTCTTGTTATCAGGAGTATATAAACGTATGGGTCTTCTTGGCACCGTGACCAATGAACTCTAGACCCTTTGGTATTTGGGGTTAGAGCTTGCTCTATGCTGGTGGTAAAACTTGTGTATTTATTATTGTCTTGTATTGATATGCGCATGCACCTGAATGGAGACTAAATAGGGTATGATTTGGGAAATAATCCTCTAAGCAAGCCTATAAATTGTCTATTATGCATTTTATCCTCTGTAGACAGATTTTATTCTTGGCGGTCTGCTCATTAAGTCCTCTATTTCACTTAGAGATGGTAACATGCCCTTATGCATTTGAGCTTCTATAGCTATGGTGTATATAGCTTGTATATATTTGTCTTTCTTGTCGTAATGTAGTTGTATATGGAAGAATGACTTGTGGAGAACTGGTGGATATGCTTTTCTGTTTACATTCTCTTCATTCTTATCCCATCAGGTTTCGCTGGTGATCAATTATGACCTTCCAAACAATCGTGAGCTTTACATTCATCGAATTGGTCGTTCTGGTCGTTTTGGAAGAAAGGTATTTTATTCTGTTGTGCCTTGTGGATAAGTTCATATATTGGTGATCAATTATGATTCGTGTTTAATGGCGTTTGAGTTGTCTACTTTTGAGCTAAAATCTTTATTTCCAATAAAATTTCCGTTACTTGTTTAAGAAAAGGGTAAAGGGCTTACATTTGTTGCATATCGGAAGCATTCTTTCTACCTTGAAGTATTTTTGTATTCTGATCATTTCATAATTTTCTTGTTCCCATTTGCGTCATTCTTATTCATGTCTTGCAAACTACTCTGCTAGCTAATGTTCGTACTCCCTCTCTCCGTTTTCGGTGACCTGGAATTGTCATTGAATTGACTTTGATGTTTGCAGGGTGTTGCGATAAACTTTGTCAAAAGTGACGATATTAAAATCCTAAGAGACATAGAGCAATATTACAGTACTCAGATTGATGAAATGCCGATGAATGTTGCTGATCTGATATAAGACCCGCCAGGCATCTCGTATAGAGTTGTGGTTGACATAATTTTCTTTGTGATGATTTGTACACTATGGAAGGGTGTTAGGCAGACAACATTCTCTAGGTTGTGTTCTGTGGCAAGATTACATAGAAGTAGGATTGCATTCTCTCCGTTAAGATTATGTGATTGAGATTTTCTACACTAGTGCTTAGATTGAACGGGTGATTGTTTATATTTTTGGATTTTTAATTTTAGTAATTTGCTGGCCCTTGTGGGGGGGATTTTTTTCCCAGAGTCCCATTTTTTCAAAAAAAGCTTGCACAAAAGCTGTATGTCTATCTAGGGACTAGGATTGGTCTCCCTCAATGTTTTTAATTGTTGACACTTGACATCCTATCTATTACTCATTTTGGTGTGGTTGGCTTGGAGATCCTTCAACTACACCAGCTGTCTACGTCAAGCCGCAGGTAACTCATGCGCTAACAAACAGAAAGAAAAGGAACATAGCAAGCAAAATGGATAAATAAATAGATAAAATTGTGAAAATGACAATATTATTAAAAAAAAAATCTTCCTTATTTGGTTTAATATTTTCCTTACATTAATAGAAAAAATCACATATCTGATTTATATAATAAAAAAAAATTCTACTGGAAAATCTGTGTGTTTTGAAAACAGTCTTCAGTAGAAGAATAAATAATAGAATAATTTATAAATCTATTTCATCTTTGCATTTTACATTCAAAACCGTTGGATCACAATCGACGGTTGGATAACAGAGAATCTCTATAAAAGCCGAATTTCACAGAGCCCTCGTTCCCTAATCAAACAATCCCGGATCTGACCCAGTTTTCACCCAAATGGCAACTCCCCCATCCCGCGAGCAAATCGTGTACTTGGCGAAACTCGCCGAGCAGGCCGAGCGCTACGACGAAATGGTGGACTTCATGAAGAGTCTCGTGTCTCTCTCGGGTTCCAATGAACTCACTCCGGAGGAGCGCAACCTCTTCTCCGTAGCCTATAAGAACGCCGCCGGCTCCCGCCGCGCCTCCTGGCGGATCGTCTCCTCCATCGAACAGAAGGAGGAGAGCCGCGGCAACTCAGACCACGTTGCCGCTATTCGCGACTACCGTGCCAAGATCGAGTCCGAGCTCTCCTCCATCTGCGGTGGCATTCTCAACCTGCTCGACTCCAACCTCGTTCCCTCTGCATCCACTGGGGAATCCAAGGTCTTCTATCTTAAGATGAGGGGCGATTACCAGAGGTACTTGGCCGAGTTCAAGACCGGCAACGACCGCAAAGAGGCCGCCGAGAATACTCTCACAGCCTACAAGGCTGCTCAGGTTCGATCTGTTTTCGGTTGCATTCATTTTGAATATTACTGGTTTTCTGAGTTATTTTTCTTGAATGATCGTGTCATATCTGTCATTATAACATATGGATTGCTATTATTGGAATTTTTGGTTCTGAATTAAAGAACCAATAACATAAACTCATTCGCTGCCGGTGCTAAATTTATTTTATCGTCTTATTGGACATATGGTGCTTGCTATATTTCTTCATAAGCGGCGCTTGAGTGTTAGGATTGGGCGCATACTGATATATTAATTTTCTAGTGGTGTACGTAATTCTTAGTGTATATTTGTGTATAGAAGGTAGTTCCCGTCATTAATATTTACTTAACAAAAAAAAAAAAAAAAAAGTTCTCTCAACCTTTTTTGCGTTTGAATCTGCGATACTTCTTGTATTAATGTTGGATCCATTCTTTGGGATCCTTCCTTACTTCTAACGGAACGAACAGAGATCTACCTCTAATATCTTCACTAGTTCTAGTCTTGCAATGAAATGGAACTTCACCGTGTCTGTGTTGACATGTTGTTTGCAGGATATTGCAAATTCCGAGCTGGCTCCAACTCATCCCATCCGGCTAGGACTGGCTCTGAACTTCTCCGTGTTTTATTATGAGATTTTGAACTCTCCTGATCGGGCTTGCGGCCTTGCAAAACAGGTAAGTGAATTGTACTTCGAAATTATACGTCCATATGTTTGTTAGGCTGTCTTACTGTTATTCTGTGATTCCTTGGCCCACAATCTCCTAAACTCAATTCCAGACTGGGTCCACTGAAATTGGAATTGTTATTATATTAACTAATCCCCACTGATAAAAAAAGTATTAACTACATCCATCGAACTGAATCTTATGTTGGGTGCACTTCTTTGGTCAGGTGCCTTAAGTAAGGATTTTAAGTAGTGTTAGAACAGAATTTGTGGTCTCTTTTTCCTTTCCTTGCCCCTTTCTCACTAACATGCATTTCGCATACCTTAAGAATTGTAAGTGCTAGGTGTATAATTCAACCTTTTGGAAGCTAAAGGTCTTCTCCTTGAATATTTCAGAGATTAGCTTATCCAATAACTGAATCAAAATTTCAGTTAACTCAAGAAAAATATATTAAAAAAAAAACCTTTAATATTCACTGGTTGACGCTATGGTTTGTTTGATTGGATTTATCTTCTGTTTCACTTTCGGATGGATTACGAGTTGTGTTTTCCTATTTTAGTATTTATGATCCTTTGTATCGTAATTAGGCTTTTGACGAAGCCATCGCGGAGCTGGATACGCTGGGAGAGGATTCATACAAGGATAGCACTTTGATAATGCAGCTTCTTCGTGATAACCTCACTTTGTGGACTTCAGATATGCAGGTTTGATCCTTAACTGTGATCAGTGTGTTTCTTCTGTCTATAGCAATCACCTATAATTTGCTTGCATTTATCCAGGATGACGGTACAGAGGAGATCAAAGAATCCCCTAGTGAGCAGGAGCAGTGAAGTTTCTCCTCTAAGATTAATTACCTGTGCTTGTCCTCTGTTTTTAATTGGAGAAGTTGCTATTTCCCAGTATTTACGGGACTCTGACGTGTTGCATGCCTCATGCCTTTATTTGTGATCGTAGAATTCATACTAGATGTGTTAAAGTGTCTTATTTTTATTGTCGAGCCTTTCTTCTGTGGCTTTCCATTTACAGTTGAAGTCTCTCGTTATTGTGAGAATCCGAATCTCTATGTTTAATTACTTACTTGATTATAGAAGGACCAGTGCTCCTGGGTAATGTTTGACAGATAAATGTATCCCTGGAAACGGAATTTCCTTCAAAATCTAATGTATTTGGTTGGTTTTTTATCACTTTTTTTTCTCACCTGCCACGTTCTCTGTATAAATTGTCCCGATCTTTTTTGTTTAATTCTGACACTGTAAATTCTGTGTCGGTGCTTTTGTTTTTGGGTAAAAACATTTCATCCTCATTGGGAGTGGAGCGCACTGCAAAGCAGCAAAAGCATCCTTGCTAATGCAGCACTGGGTGGTCGTCCTCAAGAGTCAAACTGACAGCTTGAATGTTCGTTCGCCACAGAAGTCTTTTTAGAAAGAGAGTGGCAACTCGCTTATTTTGATAGCGTTGTACAAGTGGATAGAATTTAACGAGGCAAAAGCGGTGGAGGAGGAGCCATCTCCTTCGTTTTCTTTGGATTAAATTTGCTTTTTCTCCCTATCTCTCGGGTTGTCCCCATCCATTCATCCATAAACCCATCAGGCCTTCCCTATAAAACACCAAGGCCCACAACCAAAATAAGCAGCTGAGCCCAACCACAGTACTTCGCTCAATTTCTTCGGTAACGTAAAACTACGGTATTTGACCCTTTTTCTTCTTGTCATGGATTCTGACGAAGCAATTGGGAATTTTGGGGCTTTTGAAGCAAACCAAAGCAAAATAGGTTTGCTTCTTGAAAATAGCTGAACGTTTGCTCGGGATGTGACTCTCTATAAAGACGCATACGTGTTTTCCATTTGGCATTGTCATTTTCAATCCTATTGACTTTTGTGTTCCTTTTCTAAATGGATGTTCATGTTGGCATAAGTAGATACTGCCATATCAGTTGGTGTATATCTTCGATCGTGGGTCTCCATCTTAAATGGCTGTGATTGGAAGCTTCAATTTTGAGTTTGATTGTTATTATTATTATTAAGAAAATACTTTAGCCACAAAGGGATTATACAAAAGTATATAATACGTGTAAAGTTATTTTTATTGTAAAGTAAATTTAACGAATTTTATGAAGCTGAAATGTGAGTTTATTTTATATAATCTTTTTATTTATATAGCGGTTTCCATATGTGACGGAGGTACATTCACAGTTGTGTTGAGCTTAATTTTAGCCATTTAACAATGTTTTCCTCCAAGCGAAAGCTCCTTTTGACCGGTTCTTCCTTTCCTTTACTTGAAACCAAAGCGTTCAACCAAAAAAGCTCTTTACGTATGTCATCCGTTCCTCCTCTCTCCTTTCTGCTCTCCGGAAACCAGAAGCTGAGAGAGACACGAACATGCGAAAATACGTGTAGTAGAAAGAGAAAACTAGAAAAACGAAAACAGGAACAATGTGGGTTTTCTATCTCATATCGCTGCCTCTAACTCTGGGCATGGTGGCCATCACCTTGAAATATTTCGCCGGACCCGACGTCCCTCGTTACGTTCTCTTCACCGTCGGATACACCTGGTTCTGCTCTATCTCCATCATTATTCTCGTCCCCGCCGACATTTGGACGGTAATTACTTCATACCATTCGCCCGTATATAACTCGTATCCCGTCACCTAATTTCCTGGTTTTTCATCTTGTCTTTGTGATGATTTTCTAACTGTTTGCACTTAAGTCTGAATGCCCCCCTTCGCCCTGTATATGTAACATACATGTCTGACAGCATGATGATGATGATGATGATGATCATGTCATTAGAGGAACGAGTGCATATCAGGCGGTTCCACCGATTTTTATTACTTTTTCCACTTTTGTGTGAGAACGCAGATAGAAGAGTATTTGTTTTGATCATGATATTATATCTCCTTCACTTCTCTTTCTTCGTTTCCCCTTTATTACCTCCTAAAAAATAGCTTCGAAGATATCCGAGACCGTGATGTACTTTTGCTACTTACCGCGTGTTGTTGTTATGCTCATTGTTGGACTCAAAACATTTCTAACAGCGTGATGTGTACTGTTTTGTAATTAAATTGGCTGCAGGTTTGATTGGTTAGATGAATGCAACTTGACTTTTTTGTTTTTATCATGCAGACTATAATGCACCACCACAATGGAGGGATATCCTTTTTTTGGAGCTTGTCATATTGGAGTACTTTTTTGCTTACTTGGTAAGCCAATTATTTTAATTTGTTTTTAAAAATCTTTTATCCTCTTACGTTTATTTATTTTTCAAGCCCATGTGTTAAAGGATAACCTCCTTCATCTCAACTTGGCTTCTTCATTATGAAATCGTATTATTCAAAATCTAGTGATTGTATTTTTTAGTATCTGGTAAGTTTCTTCCTTTCTTGTAAACTTTCATACTTGTAGAATTCCTTAGATTGTTTTGTATATAATCTGCTTGCTCTATAATTCCTTTACTTAATTGCATGTTTTGAAAATGCTTTTGTGGTAACTTTTAAGATAATTTAGCCCTTTATTTTTTTATAAATGATGTTGAACAACTCAGTCTATATTTTGTTTATCATTGCTTGCCTTTGCAGAAGCCAAGAGAGTTCATTTTTGAGTCTATGTGAATGTGGAGATGGATGAGTGAAACAACAGAAACATATAATTAAAGTTGAAGATATTTCTAGTTCAATGATGAAGGTGATACCTATTGTTAAAAGGATGAGAGATAGTCACCTAAGATGGTTTAGTCATGTAATATCACCTACAACTGCACTGGTGACAATTAGTGCTATGATTCAATTTGCAGGTTTGGAAAGGACCAGAGAAAGGCCAAATGGTTAGAAGTAGTGAAGAGGGATATAGAAAAGAAAGTGATGATGAAGAGTATAACCTTTGATAGGATAACACAGCCAAACTCTAATTAGTTGATGAAGTTGGCTATAGATTAGTGTAGATAAAGCTTGCTTGGTTGTGTTTGTATTTTCAGAGTTATAATTCTGTTCAACCATAAGCTCTATGATGTTTATCTGCTTTGCTCTGAAGTTGCTTTAGCCGTGTAAGGATAGTGTCTTCTGGGGTCTTCTGATAATTTTTAGCTAAGATAAAGCATTTATTCTCATAGATTTATATAGTTATTTCTCTAAGCAGGGTTGTGGTGCCCACTATTCAGGGTTATGAAGATGCTGGGGACTTTACTGTGACAGAAAGATTAAAGACTAGCATACACACAAACTTAGTCTTTTACCTCTGCCTTGGTGCCGTTGGACTTTTTGGTCTTATACTACTCATTCTTTTACAGAAAAGCTGGTTTGCTTCTTACCTTGATAACTATTAGTATTGTCGTTATTTATCTCTTTGTTTGACTGTGAGCCTTATTTTAGGGTGCCATTCTATTAATTTTGCCACGATGTCCCTTTTCTTTTCAAGAAAGAGACAAAGTGGTTTTAACTTTTCACATGACCTTTATTTCAAGAAATTAGATGTTTAAATTGCGTGCATCAGAAAATGGTCATAGTTAGGTCACACCAACCTGGTAGAGCAGCAGGATGAGAATAGAGACAATCTCAGGTAACTAACACCCGAGGCCCCAAGGAAAATGCCATTGGACGGGAACCAGTAAAACCATTTTTAATACTAGTTTCTTGCTTTGATTTCATTCTGAAAGTCAGCTGAAACTTTGATATGCCATGATTGAATAAGATACATGATTTTGCTTCCCATTTTGGATTGGCCAAGGCATCTGTGAAGCATGCTCCTAGTTTTTTGTTTGATTAATAAAATTATATCTTATGCCCCTAGTAAAACTTCCATTCAACCTCAGTCTTGTTTTTAATAGGCACGCAACATGCCTTTGGCCTTGTATGACAGGCATCATGAAGAATACTTATTGTCCGTGTTTTAGGATTATTGTATCTGAGATGATTATGGAATTTGGCATCTCAGCATTCAAAGGTTTGGTGCATTTTCATTTGGCAGGCATCAATTGAGAAGCTGAAATCTTGTCTCTTTTTATACAAGTTTCAATGCCTTGATCTCTGTTTTGCCTTTTCTAACCACCACGAGTGCCACTTTTTTCTTCCTCTCAATCTTTTGTTATTTCTTTTCTTGTTTTCTCTTTGGGCCCATTTCTAAACAGGAGGTATCTTGCAGGAGTGGTGGTATTCTGGGTTTTGCCATGGCTTGCTCAAATACTTTTGGACTTGTTACTGGTGCATTTCTTCTTGGCTTTGGTTTGAGTGAAATTCCAAAGGGCATTTGGAGAAATTCAGATTGGACTGCTCGCCGAAAGGTTCTGACACATAAAGTTGCCAAAACGGCCTTGAAACTCGATGATGCTCATCAAGAGTTTTCAAATGCTATTGTAGTAAGTGCAATCCCATTCTTCAATGTCAAAACTTTATTTGGCAGGTTCATATCATTGCCATGCAGACTTTGATTATCTCCACAAATTCTTGTGTTTCCATTAGTTATTTTCAAAGAATGACTTTTGCTTGTTTGACCTGAAGTTCTCGTTCATTTTATTTAGGCCTCGTTTGAATTCAAAACTCACCTTAACTCATCTCATCTCATCATTACAACTTTTTCAAATTCCCACACAATATAATAAACAATTCAACTTTTTCAAATCCCAAAACAATAATAATATTAAAAAATAATATTCTAACATTACTTTATTCTACTATTCACAAACCATCTCAACTCATGTCTAAATCCAAACCACCCCTTAGAGGTTAATCTGTATTTATGTTTGAGGAAGTTAGGCATATGAGTTGGGTAGATTGTTACACTTTACATCCATAGGAGGTTGGTGAATGAGAGCTTGTTGCATAGTACCTCAGGGAGAAGTTCTTGGCATTTGTAATGATTCCTAGGATGCTTCAAATGTAACCTTGACACATCTAAATGTGTTGGCTTAACACATGGATATTCACCGGGGGCAGGTCTTGAAAATCAAACATTGGAACTCCTGCTCTGATGCTTACATCCAAACTTATCCAAGAAGCTTAAGTTGATGAGTAGGAAGAAATGCAATCATGTCATACTACCGTTTACTTATAAAAAAAAAAAGAAATGCAATCATGTAAGTTATATCCTAATAGGCTCTATAGAAATATTTTTTGAGTAAGATGTCCAATATCTCCTTTATTTATGATGATCAGCCACTTTCATATCTTAATTACTTCCACCATAATTCACGGTCCTCATCATGATCATTATATTGATGTGTTTTCTATTTTTAAACACCACATCCAGCTGGCCAGCCCTTAACTGTTTGTTTTCTTATAAAATATATGGAATTATGCAGTATTCTACACTATATGTTTCTTGTTTGGTACTCTGAAGAGAGATAAATTGGCATTGTTCTGTAATCTTACATTGTAATTTCTATCATATCATCATGCGACACATGAAAAGTTGAAACCTAAGATAAATTTTTTATTAATCTTTTATCCATTTTTTCCCTCAAATAATTTTTGGCAATATCCAGATTGCTCAGGCAACGTCTAAGCAAATGTCCAAGCGCGATCCTTTGAGACACTACATGAATATCATTGATAATATGCTTCTTCAAATGGTAGTTCTACTTCTTTTGTATTCATTCAGGTATTCCTTGAACTAAATTTTTTGTTTTCTTTTATCTAATATATAATATACTGTGTTCCAGTTAAAAGAAGATCCTTCCTTCAAACCTCAAGGTGGAAGATTAGGAGAGGATGATATGGACTATGATACTGATGAGAAAACAATGGCAACACTAAGACGTCAACTTCGTGGAGCTCGAGAGGAATATTACCGATATAGAAGGTAGTTGAATGGGTTGACAAGTTTCAGATCTCGTATGCTCTGGATTAGTAGAGTTTTTAAGGTTTAACCCAGGAGTTTATGTGTATGCATACATACAAATGCACTTTTTCATTTTAGAGATCTTCCCTGTCTTTAGTAATTATATCAACTGCATTATGAATGTAAGAAAAGAGCACAGGTCTGAATTCATGGTATCGTATTTTTTTTTCATTTTGAGAAACTATATGCATCGAACAATACTGCTAGTCTATTAAGATTTCCGATATTTTCTAGTGGTAATAGAAGTTAACTTTCAGTTTTTTTACAGTGAATATATGAACTTTGTCTTGGAAGCCCTTCAGCTGGAAGATACTGTAAAAAATTATGAGCACCGGAATGCCACAGGATGGTTTGCTCCAAATCCACTTGTGTTTCACTTTATTAAGTCTTACACATGCCTTCTTCTATTCTTAACAGATTCAACATGTATGAATGCCACAATAACTAATAATTGGACCAGCATCTCTGATTCTAGGAATTTGGTTGCTTATCTGCATGACTCAAAAATTTTGGATTCACACGTTCGAAAGTGTGCCACACAATTACTTGTTTCTGAAAATATTACATTCTTCTTTCTAAATAGCCATTTTTAAGGCCATAATGTTACTTATTTCGTGTTTTCTGTATGTTACTATTGCTAGTTGGAGACTGTGAATTGAATTCTATATGAAGATGCATACTCTCTCGTTAGGTAATTACCAAGGCGAAAGCAGCTCTCTCAGAAGTCAATTTCCTTGCCTTTTTTTTGGGGGGGCTGGTTGGAAGGAGGGTTCACTCGTAATACAGAACTAGATGAATGGGTTCAGGTTGAGAGCTGTTTTTTGAGTATTTTGTGGTTGAAGTCCTGAGAGGAAGTTTACAAATTGGCTATAAAACCTACAATGCTATTAGATACTGGAAGTTGATTTGTTCATGTTGAGTGATCATAGATGAACTGAGGAGGTTGAAATAAAGTGGCAAGGAAAAGATTGTTTAAGAGTTTTCACTTTCTGATAAGCGTAGACTCCAGGTACACAAGGGTTTTTTATGGATTTTTTTTTTAAAATTTTTTTTAGGGTTTTGTTGAAGATTTGGAGGGAGAGAAATGCTAGAAGCTTCGAAGATCACGAGAGAACAACGAATGAGCTAAAAGTTTTCTTTTTTTAAGTCATTGTTCTTATGGGTGGGGGCCATAGTTTGTAACGGACCAAGTGTCCATGATTTTCTCCTTTCGATTGTAACCTCTAACTAGGTGCTTCTCATGTATACTCCCTGTGTACTTGGGCTTTGCATATTTCTATGAATAAAATTTCTTGATTACCTATAAAAAAAAAAAAAAAAAAACTGTAGCAGTCAGATGTTTTAGGAAATTGAAAAAAAAAACTCAGAGAGAGTTCTCGTCTTTTTCCGACTCTTGGTATTCTTAGGAATAAACAAGTGTAGATGCACCTTGATTCCGAACATTATACACATATCAACAGACTTGGAGAAGACTTCTTTGTGAATGAATCAATAGATGAAAAGTAAAGTTTTTCTTTTCTTCATTGCATCAATCCTACATTCCTCCATGCATCAATGTGAAGTCTATTTGGAGAAGTTGATTCTAGAATTTCTTCTTTTTATTCTTTATTGGCCCTTTTATTGAGTTACATCTTGTGTTTCAAATTTACAAGATTTTATATCAAATCTAAAATTCACGCTTATCTTTATAGCTCATCACATATTGGGATCAATTATCTGAGGTACACAATTACAGAAAGAATGCAGTTGCACCATTAGTATTAGAACTTGGCACCTTTTCTTTAGATGTGTCATAGCTTCTTGCTGTCCTTTCTTGATAACAGTTATCAATATTTTAATTTTTCAGGAAATATATTTCAAGCTTTAGGCCTGAACACATGGGCACACTAGGTTCTCTTCTTGATATGATTGGTAATTACCAGAATCTGATTTTCTTTTTGATAAGTAATGTAGTCGAATCTGAATATTGTCACCATATGTGTGTATGATTTCAATACATGTACACGTGTGGTCTTTTGGGAATGGGAGAAGGCATAGATTTCTCTAAGGATGGATATGCATTTTGCACAGGAAATTGAGCCTTTTTTGCTATAAAAGTAGGATTCAATTGTGTTAATCTGTTGGCATTCTAGGAATGATTCTGAATATGAAATGCGATGAAGTTCTTTATTTTGCATGATAAATTATTTGGGGGATTCATATAATTCTAATGATAGTTGTGCATCAATTAACTAATCAAATCTACGATTTCTTGTGCTTACCCAAAAAAAATTCTACGATTTCTTTTTTTTTTTAATAAAATAAACCTGTTCCTAAAAAGTAATTGGTAACACTTTGCAGAGTTGATGTGGCGGTGTATCCTAGAGAAGCAACTTAAGAAACTTTTGGCAATCATATTAGGTTGCATCTCCGCTGCAATTATTTTAGCCGAGGCTACTATACTGCCCAGTGGAGTTGATTTGTCTCTCTTCTCTATTCTCATAAACGCTGTCAAAAGGCAGGAGGTATTTGTGCAGGTAAATGTATTTTTGAAGGGTGGAATAATACCTTTTCTGGAGAAGAGCTCTTTCTTCTGAACGTTTCACGTTTCAAATATTCATGGCATAATATTCAGGAATATTGACTTGGTAATTTTGATTCAGTACTTTTTACTTCTTTCCTTATGAATATTCCATCAAACATTTTTCACTCCGATAATAAGTAATTACTGCAAGTTATGCTATATTAGATTACATGTGGTAGTCATAAGTAAACCGTGTCATTGAAGTCACATAATAGGATATCAAAGCTCGATACAGTTATGTCTCTTCTTCTTCTTTCATCAATACTATATTGTCAGTCTGTGTTATAATCCTGATGAAAGATGGTCTTATTTTATTGTTTGCAGAATCATATATTTACGAAATTGAAAAATGTGCCATGTCCATAATTATTTGTTAGGTATAACTCTTGTAGACAAGCCTAAATCTTCTCATTTCTTTGTGCCTGCAACCCCAAGGAAATTTGAGAGTGAGCATTAATGTCTATATCAATTTCCTTAAAATCAATATGCACCATGTAGATAATCAAAATAAAGACAGTGGTCATTAATATTGCCATTGTACTCCAATAGGGTTGTGTCTAATCTTGAAAATTTATCGGTTCATCATGGTTAATTCTTTTTTTTTTGCGCAGGTAGCTGCTTTCATCCCTCTAATGTATATGTGCATGTGCACATATTATTCCTTGTTTAAAATTGGAATGCTGATGTTTTACTCACTGACACCCAGGCAAACAAGCTCAGTCAGCTTGCTTATGATATGCTCGTAAGTCTAACCTTATTTCCTTTTTATGTTTTTCCACTTGATAAATTTCATTTTATGAGTTTTCTCTTTGAGAGGAATCAGTAATTAGATCTTACTTTAACATGTCCGCCAGGATGGTTGCACGATATGCCCCTCCAATTTCATACAACTTTCTCAATCTCATTCGTCTTGATGGAGATGAAAAAACTCTCTTTGAACAGGTATTTCTCTGCTGTTGTGTGCATACATCACAAATGGCTTCTCATATTCCCATAGATGTCATCTTCTCATACATGTGAGGATAAAACTGCTGTGATAAAGCTTGAGGATAGAGGAAATTGTTTTTCAATGATTCTTTGTTTAGATTTTTTTCCCCTTTCTTGGGGAGGGGAGGGGGTTCTTTGGAAGGGAATTAGTTTAGTCCTGCATTAAAGTTAAGTAAAAAAAAAGTGCCAAGTTATTGCTACATGGGCCAAAAATCTAATGAGGCCTGGAGGACATAAGAATTTCTCAGGGTCCTTTTGTTACATAAGAAGTTACTTTGAGTTAAGTTATTATGTTACACAATAATTTCGGTGAACATAATGCTTCTTTCTTATCTTTATATATGTTGCATCTAGTTGGTTAGAACATGAGTACCCAACTAGGTGACAAATCATTGTGAATTTTTATGTAGAAACATTGCAGTATGACGCTCTCTCTAGGCTGACTATTTTACTCAAAGTTTCAAATTATTTTTCATGTGCAGAGAATGGGAAATATCGATGATGCTGTCCCTTTCTTTGGAAAAGGATTTAATAAAATCTACCCCCTTATTATGGTTGTATACACCCTGTTAATTGCTAGCAATTTTTTTGACCGGGTGATTGAATATTGTGGGAACTGGAAGATATTCAAGTTTCAAAATGATTCAGATGATACTGATGGATTTGATCCATCAGGAGTAATTATTTTGCAGAAAGGTGAGCAGACAACAACATTTTGCCTCTTGTGCATGTGTGATCGAATGCTTGGTTATAAAATTATAAATACGGGGGAAACCCAATGGGTTGGCCTTGCACAAGAGATTTTAGTGATCAGAAATGTTGTTTTCTTCTCAGAACGGTCTGGGCTTGAGCAAGGGCATAAATTCGCTGAGAATGTTATTCCGTTGGCAAGGAATTTCAACAATATTGGTATTAGCCTCGAATCTGGAAGCAGTAGTCTGGTATGTAAATCATCAGCAAGCACTGCCTTCTTTTCCCTTCTTATTGAACCAGTGTTCCAGAAATGATATTCATCCATTTCTTATGTTTTCTATACAGATTACTGCCACCAATCTTGTAAACATGCCGCTTTTGGACTTATGTTTTTTTTTCTCTCTATTATTCTCATAATGTTGGTTACTTGCAAAATCATATCAGGATAAAGTTGCCCCTGAATTGAAAGCAACTGATTTGATAGAGAACGAAAATGGAGGTCAACTAAAACCTTTGAAGAAGGAGGATCCATTTGGCAGGAGCAGAAAAACCGTCAACAAGAAGCACTCCACCACAAGGGACCACGACAAAAAGGCATCCAGTATGGATTTCGAGAAAAATGTCACCTCCTCAACTGCTGATGCAAGCAAAACTCAAATAGCAGAAGCAGGACCATCATCTGGACTAACGTCGAAGTGGGAAGCCATGAAGACTGGCTTTCAAAATCTCAAGTCCAACATTGGTTCTAATAGATTCATTCCTTTACGACAGCTTCAAGAAACTAAACTCGAGTCACGTGTTTCCTCATCGGAATCCCTGGAGGAAATATTTCAGAGATTGAAACAGCCAACCATAAACCATAGACGTTTCGGTAAAGATGATGATGATGATGATGATGATTATCTCTATGATCATGTCATGAACATCGAGAAGATGTCACCGGCCAGATAGTCTCCTACACAGTAAGCAGAAACATTATGAAAATAGGAATCACATTTTTGTATAAACACCACCCTCTCGAGATGTGTTTTAGGTGAAGTGTTTGACAGACTTTCTCGTGACCAGTATCACCTGCAGGGTATATAATTCTCTACAAAAGCAGAAACCACACATACATAACTAATTGATTGTGAATGGCAATGTAAAAGAGAGAAAATAGTCCAGGATTAAGCTGGAATTGTAGCCAATGGCAGCAACTCTGTACTGCATAGGTCTAGTTTATAATCATTTATGAGCGTGGTGATCTTTTCTCCGACCAAGCAATATAACTTTCTTTGAGGACAGCTTTCGGGAACAAAATTACGAGGAATTCGACATGACATTGACATCTATCTCTTTCCCTTGTCTTGGAGAATCAACGTGATTTGTGAACGAGTTTCTATTACCACTCTAATGTCCTAAATAAAAATGTTTCCACAACTCCATGCTTGCCTTCAATTTCATACGCCCAAGAGTTTCTTGAATGGCCGATCCACAATTGGAAAAATGATCCACAATTTGTTGATACGATAATACGGCTACCCTACCTCGTTACTTCAAAGTGTCGATTTATAGAAAAGTGAAATAGACAATTATTATTTTTTAATTATTTTTAATGAGAAGTATTTCTATTTTCTATAAAAACATTCCAAACATTCCGGGTTTTAATAATGAGATGAAATGAGATATTTTTAGATGAATTGAATAAAATATTTTTAAAATATTATTTTTTAATATTATTATTGTATAAAAATTTTAAAAAATTGTAATAATGAAATGAAATAAAATAAGATGGATTGAATGTGTTTTTGTATCTAAACAGGGCTCAGATTATCTGTGGTCTCCCTTCTTTTACTTCTTTAGCCAAAATTAAAAAAATAGAGAGTGAGGCTTTGAGGCCTTGGGCCAGTTCGCAAGCCCTTAACGAGGCCCAATTTTGGAGGAAAATTATAAAACAATAAAGGATAATTAAATAAATATATGAAAATATATAATTTTTTTTGCATAATTATGTTTTAAATTATTGATATTTTTATTAAAAAAAAATTTATTCATAAGCCTCTTATACCATACATTATTATTTTTTTTCTCTTATTAAATGTGTGGTATATGAATAATGGATAGAAGAATTTAAATATTTCAAGAAGAATAAAATCAAATACATATTTTAAAAACATTAAAAAAAAAAGTTATGGTGTATAATGAGTGAGATTTATAAATAGCAAACCTCTTTTTATAATTGTAAGAAAAATTGTAAAAAGAGAATATATATGCCAGTGTCCCACAAAAGAAAAGGCATCGTGATTTCCCGCCCAAACCCAGCTCGGTTTTCCTCGTCTCTCGCTGCCATGGCCGAACCTTCCCCTCCCGTCAAATCAATGGCGGCCTTCCTCCTTCGTCGTCACTCCGACCAGCTCCGCTCCATCTCTCTCTCCCCAGACCCCAAACTTCATTACCCTCTCTACGTCGAGTATATCCATATATTTATTCACATTGTTCTTGATTCTCTTTTTCCTCTCTATTCTTCCTCCTCTCAAATTCTCTCTTTCTCTGGTTATATTAGTTTTGCGGAGCTAATGGAGGACGACCCGCCGCTCGCGCAATCGGTCTTCTCCCAACCGACCCAGCACTTGCGTTCTTTTGACGATGCGGCTTTTTGGGCTCATGTATGTGATTTCTAAGCAAAGTCCTTACCTGTTTATATAATTTACCTTTCTGTAGCAATGGATTTTGAATAAATCTTATTGAAATAGAGAATTTGAGGCGGGATATTTGCTGGACTATGTAGAAAATTGTATTGGGAGATTTGAAAGGTTGCAATAGCGGGATCGAAAAGAAGTTCATTCATGTTCGTATAAATGTTAGCGGTTCCCCGCTCGAGTGTCCTGGTTTGCGATGCTTCTCTCGGATTTTTTGCTATGTGAGCTAATTCTGTTTCTTTTGTTGCAAAATTGTACGTTTGATCTGTGCTTGTGGATGTGGTTAGAGACTTTTCCGAGGATAGGAAATCTCCGAGTGAAGCATCGTGGGATTCTTCTCACACTCAAAGGGACGGTGATCCGGTCTGGAGCAATCAAAATGTATGAAGGGGAGAGATGGTACACGTGCCAGAAATGCAAGCACAAGTGGGTTTTATTTTGGTTTCTTTTTTCGCATTAATTTGCTTGGTGTACTGGCAAGCTTATGAATAGGATTGCAGGGAAATGTGTTATCAATTTCGTGAAGGAGAGTTAATTATCATTTATGATGCTTTTGTGCAGGTTTCTAGTTTATCCTGAGCTGGAGGCTAGAAATTCAGTATCACTACCATCATTTTGCCCTTCTCAGGTTTACTTTCTGCTCAGTCCAAGTTTATGTCTCACATTATTTCACTTACGTATCATTTAAAAAATTTGTAATGGCTCATCTATCGTCTTCAGGGGCAGAGGTCTAAACCCTGTGAAGGCACGAAGTTCAAGGAATTAGAAGATTCTATAATATGCCACGATTATCAGGAAATCAAAATTCAAGAAAACACCCAGGTGTTGGGTGTTGGGGCCATTCCACGTTCAGTTCCTATCATATTGAAGGACGATCTTGTTGATCTTGTTAAAGCTGGAGGTACCGAACTCTTGGAATTCTTTTTTCAGGTTTTCTCTGACCTATGTCCCAGAACACTAGGCACCCATGATACTTTTAAAACGTTATGCCTTTGGATTATTCAAATTTTCTTTTTCTTTTTCTTTTTTCTTTTTCATTTTGGCACAGATGATGCGGTTGTTACTGGGGTCTTAACGGCAAAGTGGTCTCCAGACTTAAAAGACGTACGCTGCGACCTTGATCCTGTCCTAATTGCTAATAATGTGAGGTTAGTCTCATATTTGTATTATCAAAATATAATAATACTTATGGAGAATTGGCGAACCTCTATACGCCAACCTTTTGCTATAGAAGTATGGTCAAAAAAATTAAGAACGGAAAAACTACAGTTTTTACACCCATACGGTGCTTTTGCAGCCTAATGCTATCTTACGCAAAGGAAACAATTCAATTCTTCTGAAAAAAATCTTTTGCCCACGGTGTTCTTTTGTTTATCTAAAAATTCGTTTGTTCTCATCTTTTTAGGAGAACCAATGAGTTGAAGTCAGACATTGATATACCCGATGATGTTATAATGAAATTCAAGCAGTTCTGGTCAGATTTCAAAGACACCCCATTGAAAGGTAGAAATTGTTGATCATGCACCTTATGAATTGATCTCGTCTGACCGTCAATGTATGTCATAAGAAGAAAATATTGGATTTTTCTTTTCTTTGTAGTGGCATTGTCCTAAGATTAATTTGAGAGCTTCCTTTGGACAGCCTCTATAGACTTAAATGGGCTACCTTCTCATGATTTTCTTGTATCTAGATAAGTGACTCTCTTGTATACATCACCTGTACTCAAGTGTTCCTTTTCTGCTTTTTAATGAAGTTTTTTAACTTATAAAAAAAAAGTATTATTTTGAGAGCTCCAGTATGTTGTTACCTAGTGTAACTTCTAAGTTGTTCAATACTACTACCCCAGGAAGAAATGCCATACTCCAAGGTATCTGCCCACAGATTTTTGGACTCTTTACTGTGAAGCTTGCAGGTCAGCTGTCATCTAATATTTCTTCTCATACTTATTTATTTGTTTACTTTACAACTTTAAATCAAATTTCACTTCATAGGTTGAAAATTTGTGTAAAAAGTTTGGCAGTATGATAAAAACGCAACAACGCTTCCTTTTTTGTGTATTTAATTTTCATCTTACTGTGTTTCTTAATTTCTTATGATATTTATCACATCTACCTTTTCTTCAATTTAGTTGCATTAACACTTATTGGAGGAGTGCAACATGTTGATGCTTCTGGGACAAAGGTCCGAGGGGAGTCTCATTTGCTTCTGGTTGGTGATCCAGGTAACAATTCTGTTCAATTTTACTTACTTTTATTCAGACCTCTCTCTCTCTCTCTAACTGTATGTGTGTTTTTATTGATGGGATATGTATTTTTTTTTTCTAAGTTTTTTTTTTTATAAGTTAAAATTTTTATTAAACACAATGTAATAGGCGAAACCCAAGTACACTGGAAGTATACAAAAGAAACACCTAGTTACATTCTAATACTAGAAAAGCGAAGACAAGAACTCGTTTACAGCCCCTCCCTTGAGTACAATAGCAGAGAACCTATTGGTGGGATATGTATGTATGTATGTATGTACATGTACTTATAAAGAAATGTAGCTAGGTACATACATTTATGCATGATTTGACTACTTTCTTTTGGAAAGTGATTGATATGAAAGAGTTGTGTTAACTTTTTTTGGTTAAGGAGATGGTGAGGATCTTGAAGCGTTCAAAGTTTCGAAAACTGTTTAATAAATCTCAAGTAGACATTACTAGATATATCTCACAGGTACTGGGAAGTCTCAGTTCTTAAAATTTGCTGCAAAATTGAGCAACCGATCTGTTATCACTACTGGTTTAGGAAGCACTAGTGCTGGATTGACTGTCACTGCCGTCAAAGATGGAGGTAAATATCCTATAGCCTCTGCTTTTATCCTTGTCCAATGGATTTCTCTTATTCTTCCTCCTTTATTCAATGACATTATTTGTGTGGTTTAATTTATTCGTTTCTCTTTTATATTCTCATTGTGAAAAGTGATATTAGAAAGTATTTATGTACAAAATGTTACGAGGACAAATCAATGTTAGAGCAAATGCTTCTAATTAGGAGCTGTGCCAGTTCCAAACACTGTTATTGACAAGATACTTCTCTAGCTTACCTGAAGACATATTGTTCTATAATACTTCTGTTCCTTCGGATTTTCTTATTATTTGTTTTTCTCCTTTTCTGGAAAATACTACACTCCCAATTTGGTATCAAAGATTGTCTTTCAAGAGGTCCTCTGTTTGAACATTAAGGTTCTACTGTTCAGGTTCATGTGCATGCATGCAATCTGTTCAAGATTCCTGTGCATGGCACGCATGGTAAGGAGTCTAATTTTTGTAAAATTGATATACGTTGTTGGTTGATTTAAACTTAAGCTTTTGGAAAATCTTTTTAATTAGCATTTGAGGTTTCAAAGTTCTTACTAAGTTGTGTTTAACAACTAAATCAAACGAAATGTTGTTGGATTGAGATGTCACATTGCAAGTGGATAAATTGCAGTTTTGCCTTATGCTCATTTCATTTATTAATGCATCTCTTCATGCGTTACTTAGTTGCTCATGTCATTCAGTGGAGGAATTTGACATCTGTAGACTTTTGTTCTCCCTCCTTTGTTTCCTATATCTAGGAAGCATGAATACTTGTGATAGCCAGGGTACTGTATTTGATATGTATCCAGTATGCACACTCCGTATTATATTGATACATATAAAAAAATCACAATTATAAATTTTATTGTGGATACAAGTTAGATGCAGTGGGATACTGCACAAAGATGGCACATATATGATTGTGGGTCTGAAGGGTATGCCTAGGTGGCATGGGTTATCCCTGGAAGAGTTATGGATATTTTGAAGTGCTGGACAGGTATTAGGGGAAATGTCCACATTGCTGCTGTGTGGAGAATGATCCCTCATTGTATTATGTGGTATTTGTGGATGGAGAGAAACAAGAGGTGCTTTGAAGACATGGAGCATTCTTTGGATGAGCTGAAGAGATTTTTTTACAATACTTTACTCTCTTGGGCTTCGACCATTATTTGTAATGCGGACAATTTTCATGACTTGCTTATATCTCTCACCAGTGCTTAGTTGTAATTAGACATGTTCGATATATTCCCTGTATACTTGAGCTATGCCTTTTACTATCAATAAGATTTTACTTATTAAAAAAAAGGGTAAATTTGAATCTGCTGGAGAAAAAAGGGTTTTTGCTTGGTCTTGTGTTTTAGAAATAAAAAATGGTTTGTATTTTTCATGAAATTTCCCAAATTTCATGAATGCCAAACATACTTATACATACTCTATTTGTTTTGGTGTTTGCCATTTATATTTTTAATTAATAATTAGCATAAAATATGCTTGAATACATTTCAGTATACATTATCGATTAACATATCCCTGCCATGTACTGTTTGAAATTTATGAGATTTATGCATCGCTGTTGTTTGCATCACATTACAGCTGTATTGCTGCTTCATAGTTCTCTATTCCTTTCATGTAGTAAAATTAATAAACCATCTTATCAAATTCTTAGGAGAGTGGATGTTGGAAGCTGGGGCACTTGTTCTTGCAGATGGTGGGATTTGTTGTATAGACGAATTTGATAGGTAAGCAAAATGAGTGGCAGCATGAAAATTTCCTTTTAAACTTTTGTGTATTAATTTTTCAACTTGCATGTGAATCTTAGAGGATGTTTGGAAACCATTCCCATTCCCATCTCATCTCATCTCATCTCATTCCATCTCATTTCCTTCCCTAACATCATTCAAACAC
This sequence comes from Juglans mandshurica, assembly GCA_022457165.1. Taxonomy (NCBI): domain Eukaryota; kingdom Viridiplantae; phylum Streptophyta; class Magnoliopsida; order Fagales; family Juglandaceae; genus Juglans; species Juglans mandshurica. The sequence continues at coordinate 3,155,747 of CM039621.1, read as the reverse complement.
AAACACTTTCAAACTAATCATTACAACTTTTTCAAACTAATTATTACAATTTGCCCAAATTTTCAAACAAAAAATAAAAAATAATTCAACATTTTCAAATCCCAAAACAAAAATTATATTAAAAAATTATATTATAACAATATTTTAATTTTATAATATTTTTTATTCAAATTTTTTTCTCCTTTCCCAAAACCCAATAAATACTTAACTCAACCTGTCTATTCACAAAACATCTTACTACTATTCACAAAATTCTCATCCCATCTCATTCCCTAAGCATCCCCTTAGAGTTTCACCTTCCTATATTATGATTTTTCCTTGAGCTAGTTGATCATCATTGAGTAGAAGATGAGGATGTTTATGTTCATTGGCTTTATGCATATAAGTTGCATTATCTAATTCAAAAAGAGACTCTTAGTAGGCGAGATCATTTGTGGAGGTGGTGGTTGGAGCATTTCCAATTTGGAAGACAAAACCCTAGATTGTGGCTTTTCGCAAGAGAATCACTGTTAGACTACTTTCTATTGTGGAGGCCAACTGCAGCTTGGGATCATAGTTGGTTCTGCGGTTAAGTGAACACAAGAATGCAAGAAATCTTCATTAAGCTTTTGGGACAATTAATTCTCCAACAATACTTATCAATTTAGGTTTTCCCTTTCATTTAATCTCTTTCAAAATTGTATAGCAATACATACAGCCTACATCAGAAAGCATTTCTCTAATTTCTACCATACTATAAACAAAAGGTTTAAAATTTTTTTAAACTCGTTCTTTTCTTGATTATGACATCAGATGCTATAAAAGATGCATGTAGGCTTCAGTCTAAGCACAACCTCTCTCCCTCCCCATCTCCAGAGAGAGAGAGAGAAAGACCCTCCCATGTTAATTGGGGTCTAGGAAGCTTAGCTTTTAAAAGACTCTGGCATCATGCTTACATGAGTCAGATAGAAAGTGGTGTTTTCAGTAAGGTGATGAACGTCTACACCAAGACGGTTTTGTTTCTGTTGCTTTGGGCCTTTTACTTGAAACTAACTTAAACTTTGTTTTGCAGTATGAGAGAACATGACAGGTCAACGATACATGAGGCCATGGAGCAGCAGACCATAAGTGTGGCCAAGGTAGAATCTCTTCTTTTAGGAACAAGTTTTAGTAATTTATCAAAAGCTCTACATCAACTGTGGCTAACTTGCCCTCATTAATACTTGTTTCTATTTCACATTTTAGCTCGAATTATAATTGATATCTTTCATACAGAGGGTAACAATCATCCAGTTCAAGTACGTACTTGTGCCATTTGAATTCCGCATTGGGTTTCTTAATAGAATCGACAACTTTAATTTCATATCTCTTCTAATTGTCACTGATACTCTTTAGTCAGTAAACATTATAAGAATCTTCGGTAAAGGATATAATGATCCTTTTTTTTTCAGAAGTTCTGTTTCAAGAATTTTAGAAGTTTGATTTATCTAGAACCTTCTGTTGGAGAGGATGTGGATTTTATGTAATACACGACTTTTCCAGAGTCATTGGTTATCTCAAACACTTGAGTACTCTACCTAAAGATCTGACTCTTTAGGGGGTCATGTCCAGGGCGCATGCCAAAATGCGATGATTTGGGTCAAACATGCAATGACCACTAAAGGAAATGGTTTTCCTTCTATTGACAAAAAATGCAATAATTGAGTATAAAATGATAGGAGGGTAAAGACAAATAGTATGCAATAAGTATGAAAATGGGATCATTTAATTTACACTTCTAATATCTATTCATTGGCAGGTCCTTGTCTTATTTATGTCTTTTTTATTAATATTTTTTTTGTTGGTGTATAATAAGGAGGTATATGTCCTGTACTTGTATCCTTGTAACTTGGACAGTTGTTTTACTTCATAATTTCTATTTTGTTCAGTTACTTCAAATAAATTCGGATAATTTATCATTACCGATTAATATGTATCATGCTTTATTGGATGCTTGGTAGAAGCCTGGCTGCTCAATTACATTCTCACTCTCTCCAGGCTGGTCTTGTGACGACTCTCAGCACTAGGACAATTGTATTTGGTGCAACAAATCCCAAGGGACAGTACGATCCTGATCAATGTATCACTTTCATTCAGGGTATATGAGAGTTTGATTTACTATTCAGAAAAGATTACCAATGATTGTGCAAGATACAGTCATGCTTTTTAATTAGACAGCTATAAGTTTTTGTTTTCTTGAGTCATTCAGCACAGGAGGTAAATAGAAAAGATATATTACTTGGTGATCTTAAACCTTGGATATTTGATAGCAGACTCGCTGAAGTTTTAGCCATTCACCTTTTCATCTTCCTTAACCTGATCTAGCTCTGTCTGTCAATACGACACTCTCTGGTCCCTTGCTGAGCAGATTTGATATTGTACTTGTGCTCTTGGATACAAAGAATCCTGAATGGGATGCAGTTGTTTCATCACACATTCTTGCTGAGGTAATGTGCTCCTCAGATCACGTAACTGACTTTTTGGTGTAGTCAAGAGTTTCAATGGATAGACTTCTTATTATTTATGAAACCAATTTGCAGGGTGAATCAGACAAAGGCAGACGTGACGAAGATTTAGCAAATATCTGGCCACTTTCTATGCTTCAGAGGTAAAGTTACTTTTTCAGAGCATTAGCACCCCTAATCACCATAGGTAGGCTGTATAAAGACTGATCTGAATTTTCCTGTGGAGTCCGTTGATTTTCCTAGTTTCACTTATAGGAAGGAGTCTTATGTTGTCTCAATATGGCAAGAGATGCGCTCATGTGCATTAATGTGAAAATGAGAGCATTGGGCAAGCAATAATATGTCAAACTAGGAACTAGATGAGTCCAACTCTATGGTGGTAAAGTTTTCTTCTACAAAATAAGCATGGATGAACTGATGCCAACTGATGGTCGCAAACATGAACTCATCTGAAGTTGCTTTGAGGCATTTCTTTTGGTACTAAGGTCAATCTAGTTGTCTGTTATTCATATTATTATAAATTGAGGTATTCTGAGGAACAGCCGGAAGCCGCACCACACTCTGAAGAATTTTTTTTTTTCAACCCAGCACGTTCCGTGTGCTGGGGCTTCTTCACACAATAGAGTGTGAAGAAGAATTTTTCTTATAAATTTGTGTCCATAGACTGGAAGTAGACCGTTCTTTTCAAGCTCAAGATCTGCTACTTAATATATATATATATATATATATATATATATATATATGTATGTATGTAGCATACTTATTATGAAGCTTGATTTTCTTCTAAGGTTTTGTGGATTATGCGTTTAAGTAACAATCAGGTTTGTAACTCTTATCACCTTATCCCCTTTTATCTATTTATTTAAGTTGGTGGATATATTAATATTGCACATCATGATCAATTATATTAAAATCTGAGAGATCACACTTTCCATGAAAAAAACCTTATATGTGTGCTGTATGTAATTACAGAAAATTAGATAGAAAATTCCGTAGATGTTAAGTTTAGAGTTGACAACGGTTTAGTTGCTGGTTTATTACTCTCAGATTTCAGACCAAATATTGGCTGCTACATAGTTGTGTTTAGCATGTTGCATATTAGTTTTGTCCTACTTTCATATTAGTTTTCTATATTTGACATTTAGGCTAAAGCTCGGTTTGAATTGAGAGGGGCTCTCAACCCATCCCATCTCATCATCACAATTTTCACAAATTTCCACACAAAATACAATAAACAATTCAACTTTTTCAAATCTTAAAACAATAATAATATTAAAAAATAATATTCTAATAATATTTTATTTAACTTTCATCTCAACTCACGATCCAAACCTAACCTAAATCTTCAAGGTGCTCGCTTGCAAATGGTAACTTCTGGAGGGCACTTTAGTTCTGTGATTCGTTGTCATTCTATTGAATGAAAGTATCTGGCATATGAATGCTCTTGGTATTTGTTTATACCTCTCCCGGTTATCTGTAATTGAAAAAAAAAATGTTTGATTGCTATATTGAAATTGATGGCTCTCTGAAATGGTGTCAATATGTAAAAGAACATGTATGTATGTATAGAATATTAAAATGACATCCAATGAACGTGAAATTTGGCTGGCGTGTTAAATACAAAAAGAATGTGTAATTCAATGGTAGAATAGTTCCTGAATGGTGTAACACTAATAAGGAATTGCACCGAGGGTAATTTGGGTTACCCACACGCACATATATATCTATATAAGTTTACATCTATTCTAGGAAAGAAAAGAAAAAGAGTGCATTCAACCTAATTAAAATAAAAATCAAGATACTTTGACCATATTTTCCGTATAAACACTGAATTCTCTAGCAGGCATTTTTCTCATTCTAGGGACTTATTTTCAGTCATACTTCGCAATCTTCATTTCCAGAATGAGAGTTTTTAATTTTCAAATTTGCAGATATATTCACTTTGTAAAAGGATACTTCAGACCAGTCTTAACAAAGGAGGCTGAAAAAGTTATTTCAAGCTATTATCAACTCCAAAGAAAATCCGCAACTCATAATGCAGGTTCCACCTAAATAAATCCTATTCTGCTGAATTAGTCTTTCAATTGTTCAATCTCTTTAGGCATGCAAATCTTGTTAATGCAGCTAGGACTACTGTGCGCATGCTGGAGAGTTTGATACGCCTAGCTCAAGGTACATTGCCTTCCATGCAGAACAAATCTATTTTGGTTTCCTTTTTTTCTCCTCTACGAAATTGGCTCTGCATTGAATTGTTTCGCAGCACATGCAAGACTGATGTTCCGAAATGAGGTGACACGATTAGATGCGATTACAGCAATTTTATGCATTGAAGCATCCATGACTACCTCAGCTATCGTGGATAGTGTTGGAAATGCTCTGCACTCAAATTTTGCTGAAAACCCTGATCAGGAATGTATCCTCTCCCGTTACCTTTTTTTGAGTAACACAAAGACATGCATACAACAATTCTTAACTTTTGGCCGTCTTACCAGTGAAAGCTCTTTGGTGGTGTCTGGTCTCTGGCCAATAAATAATTACGCCATAGCTCTCAAATTTAATCTGGGACGAAAATTGTTCAGGATGTAAAAACATTATTTCCAAACAACTTTAGATGCAAAACTCGTATTTTGCAAAATTAAATCAAATAGAACTTTAGAATTTGAATTGTTTTTTTTTTTGGGTCTCCTAGAAGTCTCGTCTTGTTATGTTTTTATCTGCATTACTGAATGGTACCCAGATAATGAAAAGAACGTATACATCACTACCAATGCATTTTAGAATTCCAATCATTTTTTGTCCAGGGCATCTTATTTCGGGTTTTTATAAATGGGATTTCGACCCTTGACCAGAGAAATCTTAGATACCAAGCAAGAAAGGCTGATTCTTGAAAAGCTGAGATCGATAGACGATTTTCCTGACATAAATAACAGGGGAGGTTCTTGCAGATGAAAGACTTGAGGAAAGCAAGGCATCCATCCTGACCAAGTGGTTGTAGTCCATCACCTCTGGACATGGCTGTATTTTTACCTTGCAAATTCACCATTCTTTACAACAGCCAAGTGTAGAGCAAAAGGTACTGCCGCCTTACCCCAGCCAGAGTTGTTGCTTGCACCTGTAAAACGTTCTACGAATCGGATCACTTATGTGGGTATTATTTGTGTCGACATTTACTACTGTAGTGTGCATGGGTAGGAATCCTCAGATATATCAAATACGGATGTATGTTGCACCATTTTTGTCCCTCGAGCATTTTGTAGCTCAGCTCTACAATTGGTCCCAAGGCTTGAAATCTGCTTATAGCTCAACTCCAAAAAGATTCTTCTAATGATATAATCCGAGGCTCGGATCTCTGTCCAAGCTCTTTGGCATGCCATAATTATTTGAAAATTTTAAGTAAAACAAAAGACTCAAAACCCCCACCAAAATGATTCCACGATTACTGCAACTAACATTGTGGGATGTGGGACTGGACCTCCGAGCTTACGAATTCCCTTGAGGTTCCAAAATTCCGGATTCACATTATCGGGCATTTCTAGTTCACCTGGCTGTGATGTTTAAATGATCATAATTTCTTAACCGCCTTAAATCTGCTTCAGTTAAATGTTAGTTCTCAATCTCAAAAGATTTTTTTAATGCCAATCAAAGTAAGGCTGATCCTTGAAATGCACAGCCCATTTACGAATTGCCCTACCACTCAAGATTTCATGGAATGGCCAGTATTTATTGATCTAGCTCAACATCAACATATATATATCATACATATCTTACTTTCCAAGATCTTCTGCAGGCAGAGCTTTGAATTGTGTTGTGCTGCTCAGGAGCTTCTAGGATTTCAGAAAATTGCCATCTTTCTAACGTCCCCACAAGCCGAAGAAGCATAAAGTAGAAATAATTTGACCACCTAAGACGGTAAGCATTTTGTTAGAAACCTTCATTCAAAGGCCATAAAATATTTGGTAGAATAAAGATTGTAATCATCAACAACAATACAGCTACGCATTAAGGTTCTTATCATATGACACATCATCAAAAAGCCCAACTTTTGAAGCAAACCCACTAGTTTATTTCTTGAAGTTTTCCTCCACGTGTGCATGCATGAAGTAGTGATTAAAAATTCCAAGCAGAATCCATTACCAAGGTGCCAGCACAGCACATATCCAATTACATCATTATTGCTTCGATTAGGATAACTATAAAATTTCTCAACTGTTACAAATAATCATTCCTTGATGAAACACTCAACCATCTGGCGGTAGGCAGTGGAAATGCCTAACAGGATCCAAAGCTAAACAGTCACTAACAGGATCCATATTAACTTTTAAGCAAAATGGATGAAACTAATTTTTGCTTCACTGTAGCTTACAACAGAGATCAGGAAAAACCAAAAATGATCTGAGCTAATTATTCAGATTCTATTAGTGGTGTTGCACTAATTCAACTGTAAAACAGAACTAAAGCTACTAAAAGATCAAACCTAAAAAATAGATGAAAATATGAGCTCAACAATGTCCAGGGAAAGATCATTTACTTACATTGTAATAAAAAAAAAAAATCAATATAGGCCCAAAAATTTCCACCACAAAGCTCCAACTACTCCCCAGATGATAGCATTGACAAGAGCAATTATAAATCCGATTTTGAATACGTCGGGAAGGTCTACATAACCAGCTGTAATGGAAGAACAATAAAACCAAATTAGACATGTTGCCGCAATGGATCTTAAAGGCAAATAAAGATCTTAATACTCAAATCTACAAGAATAAAATAATATTGACATGTTGAAATTATCATATGATCGATAACCAAACATATATTAAAAACGAGATTGCCTCTTTTCCAAGACCATCAACCAAATGGCAGAAAGTAAAAACTTCCAAAAGAAATGGTTTTTATAAATCTCATATAAAAGCAAGGACAAAATAATGAAAAACTCATGACGGGATAAAAGAGTCGGACCTCCATAGTATACAGCAGCCTGACCACTGCTATAATGTGTTAGAGCACCGAAAAGATTTGTGTTGTAAGCCAAAGCCAGAGCTGCCAACACACCAGGAACCCCAGCTGCCAAGTGCATAGCAAGGAATGCAGAGAATAAAGCTCCGACATGACCAGTTTGACTTGCAAAGAGGTAGTGGATCAAGAAGTAAGAGGCCTGAAGAACACCAAACGCCACTGGCCAACTCAGAGATAAGGATTGAAGTGACTTGGCCACACCGTCTGACATCCAGGTGACGATACCAAGGTTTGTCAATTGTCCTGCCATACCCACTAGAACAGCAAACCAAGCCAAGGTGTCCCATGCCGATTTTTCACTTAAGCAGTCATCCCAATCTAGGACCCCCAACAAAAGGAGTATAGATAAGCCAATCATTGCAGCTACAACACTTGCCATACCAAGAGCCTCTCTGCAAACAGAGCAAGAAACATTGGTTATTCAGACACCTAATAGAACAAAACACATTTGAATAGAAACAACTATTTGCAGATATAATGAGTTGAAAACTTTCAGCGTCTCTGGTCTCTTTATACAAACTCCTCAATTGCTGATACTCAGAAGAAAAAAACTTTCGGATATCAAATATGGTGAGTTGATTCTGCAGAACATTTAAAATCCACGTTCTAAGGCAACACACGTTTTAACCTTTACCGCTGATATTCTCAGATAGTAAAAATCAAACCCCAGCCTCCTAAATCCTTAAACAAAATTGCTCAGACCAAATAGCATATTTTATAACTCATATCACGCAAAACCTTCCATAAGGCATAAAGGATAGTTGATGATATCCTCATTATACCTTACCCACAGTTCAGACCAGTATCAGAAGAATTCATTTTCAAATAGAGTGACTAACAAGTCAAGAGCTACAAAAAATAAATGGAGACTTCAACTCTCCCTGTAATCATGTTTAATTTATTTATACTGCTCAAGATGATAAAATACATTAAATAGCATCAAGGCATGATACATACCCAAAGACCCACAAAGAGACTGCAAGAAGCATTGTACCAACCATCACCCACTCATTTCTGGTGACAGGACCCATTTGCTCCAGTTTCTTTGCAGCCAAGGCAGGGGCATCTGGTGTATCTTTCATTTCAGGAGGATATAGCTTGTATAAGATCAGTGGGGTAGCTAGGAGAGAGACAAGTGCAGGTAAACTAGCAGCCTTGAACCAAGCCAGCCAAGGGCTTGTAACTATAACCCCAAGTTCCTCAGCTAATTTGAGGCAGAGAAGGTTTTGAGCTGCAGCAGTTAGGAAAAGAGCACTAGAGTTACCAGCAGACTGTCACACATACACACATAGCAATGCATTAATCACCTGAGTTTCACGTGACAACAATCAATGAGAAGAAGGAATAACATGCATTCATAAATTTAACAAGAAAAGGTCGTAACATGCCTAAACTCAGAAAAGGGAATTGCATAAATCATCTAAATTAGTAACACATCCATTGTCCCTGGAAGACAGGTAAATATACCTAGTGATTAACATGAGGTGTTCAAAAAAATAAAGCTCCAGTAAAGCAGAATATCTCATAATCAACCCCCTGAACAAAAATGAATCCAAGAAACCCAATCTGTCTCCCGTTTTCTTTTGTAACATTTTTTTGTCACAAAAATACCCACACATTCCTTTCATTCTCCAAATGATCTCTTATTCGAAATCTCTTTTCAGAGCCCATGATTCCTTGCATGGCATTGAGCAATCTCTGCATGTCAATGACATAAAGTTGTTCACGTTTATGAAACCCAATATATATAGATATTGCGGGTGCACGCCGTATTTATATAGGCACTCGTGGTTAATACAAATGAGCATTATGACTACATTCTCTATGGTTTCCAATAACTTCCAGTTCCAGATGCATAACCCCAAAAGTTGCATATTGGAGGCTAACAAGTCCAGTGGATAGAATGAATTGACGAATAAATCTATAGCACAACTATGATGCAGCTCTGAAAGGGCTTACATGTAAAGATATTCTTTAATGAAGAATAAATAAATAAAACCTAATATTGAGGGCGTTTTTCAAGCCATTTCCCTTTCAGGACGAAAATCATGCAATTTCGAATGTTCCCCTATGTCCGTAAAGTTTTTGACAATCACAAAAGATGCTAGCCCGTAAACATCCTCTGATCAGATGTAACTAACGAACAAGCAAACAGATAAAAGATAATTAGGTCTACATGATTGCACAGACAAATCCCAACGGTAGAACTAAGTCATCACTATTTTAAGTAAATTAAAGGTAAGTATTATCGAGATACTATCGTTATTTATATCTTCAACTGATCCGATCGAGAAGAAAGTAAAAGTTACGTACAAACGTCCTAAAAATGACTCTTGTGCAATTATATCTACACATATAACAAGAAAATAATGAATCCAACCTGAAATTGGGACTGAACGAGATAAGACCCGAGCTTTTTGGCCGAGGGATGGCCCGGTTTACTCCCGGCGGATAGCGACAAGGATTTGATTATTGGCAAGAACACACCACCGGCCCTCGCAGTGGTGCTCGGCATGGCCGGGGCGATGAGCGCCTCGCTAATTGTCAAGCCGTACGACAAACCTAACGTACTACCCCCCCACCACTTGACGAAATAGGTAGCGATCCTATCCCCCAACCCGGTCTTCACGAACCCGCGGGCGAAAAAGAAGGAGATCACAATCAGCCAGATGACCTCGTTGGTGAAGGCGGCGAAGGCGCTGGAGAAGGACAGAGTTTGGGTGACGATGGAGACGGTGAGGCCGAGGAAAGCCCAGGCGCCGACGGGCAAGGGGCTCAAGACGAGGCCTGCGATGGTGGAGATGAATATGGAGAGTAATTGCCAGGATTGGGGAGTAACTTCGGGGGGCTTGGGGATGAGGAAGCGAACAATGAGTCCGATGGAGATTGAGATTATGAATGGGAGGGGTTTAGCACCTTGGGGAGGGGGAGGGGGTGGGTCTGTGAATTCGGAAGAAGGAGAGAGGCGATTGGGTAAATTAGAGGAAGAAGAGGCGCGGATTGATGGGAGGCGAGAGGGAGTTGTGGTTGCGGGGAAAAGAGAGAAGGATCGGAGGGTGGGGATTGAGTAGGGGGCGGTAAGGCGAGGGGTAAGGAACGAGGGGGATTTAGAGATGGGGCGGAAGCGGAGAAAGGAAGAGCGGGGGGGAAGAGAGGAGGATGTGGAGTGGAGGGCAAAGCTCTCCATTGATGGGAGAAGAGAAGAAAAAACAGAGAGCTTTGCTGAATGAGAATTGGTAGTGTGGAGAGAATAAGACAGAGTGCAGAGTGAGCACTTTGTCTGTCTGCTAATTTACCGCTGCGAGAGAGAGAGATGGCGGAAGTTACGAAGAAGAAGAGGGATGTAGTAAGTGTCAGTTTGGGAAGGAGGGAAATCTGAGGGAATCTTGATTCTTATAATACAATTAGTGATTAATGTTACCTACCGTGGGAATACATAAATATTATATAATTATTTTTAAAAAAAATAGAATTTATTATTAAAAAAATAATTTCTTTTTATATAAATTTTATATATATATATATTTTTTTCAAAATGATTATAATGTATTTAGACACTTACGATTACAAATATCATTTATCTAATACAGTACAACTGCCCTCTTCTTACCAGCCATAATATTTGTTTATACCTTTTTCTAAGTTCTTGTTTGGCTATCTGGAAGCACCAGAGTGTATATATGTGTTTGGCAAACCATTGAAAATTTAACATTGAGATGCTAAGTAGAATTTCAGAAATAAAAGGACATTATTTCGGTCTTACCATTTTCCTTTTGTTTATAATAATTTATAGATGAGACGCTACAAACCGGATGCGGTGGGAACCTGGAATTTACACCCCCAAATTAGAGGATAACATGTGTGCTAACATAATTTCGATAGAATTGATTTCATTTTATAAAATTTATAGGTAACCCTCTCCCTCTCCCTCCTCGCTCAGATTTTCTCCCCACTCACTCTCTTTCTCTCTCTCTCTCTCTCCAAGCTTGAATATCTCGCTTTCTCACCCCTCAGTCGCTCTCCCTCTCTATCCTCTCTTTGATTTCTTTAAAATTGTGCTTGAGCTGAAATTAAGTTACGGGACTGTTCTCATATCTCAGACTCACAATTTTTCCAGGCACCATTGCTCCTAAAATATTTGGGTTTCGTTTCCTAAAACCAATCAGGTGGTTCCTTTGCAATTGATTCTCTTGAAAATTCCAAAACAGCAAGTTCCCCAAGATTGATTCACAATCTAAGGGCTTCAGAGTGGGAAAGCCATGTGCACGTATATGACCTGACCACATCGCACTTTCCTCCAATTCCTATAACAAATTAAATAAGGAACAAAACAAAATGAAAACATGCAGAACAGACCTGTTAACATGAAAAAAAAAAAACTCTTTTTACAAGCTTGAGATGAAAGAGAGAGCGACTGGAGTTTGAGGATGAGGGGAGAGAAATAGAGATCTGAGTAGGGAAGAGAGAGAGAGAGAGAGAGATGGGCTTCAGAGAAAGAAAAGGAGCGAGGGAGAGAACGTTCGAAAGGATTATTTCCTCCAATCATTTATACCGTAAATAATATAGATTGTTTACGTGTCGGCTTCTAAGCAAACTTCTCACCGCATCCGTTTTTAAGTTTTTCTCATTTAATATCGTCTTTCCCTCTTAGTTCATATTTCTATGTTATATTCTCGTTTTTCATCCAATCAAATATAAGTAATTATCTTCACACGAAAATATACGAGTAATCTATGAGGAGATTTTTCCTCTGACCCATGGAATTTCCTAGGCCCAATCCATTGGGGGATTCATTAGAAGACAAAATATGAGAGAAAGAGAGAGGACAAGAAAGGACTAAGGAGTAAGGGTGTTAAGAATAGAAAATTGATGATTTGATATAAAGTAAGTGAAAGCAAAGTATAAGGTGTCAGGAGAGAAAAGTAGGAAATAGACTTAAAGCAAATGGGGGGCGGGGGTAGGGAACCTACGAATTGGGATTGGAGGACGGGAGGACGGGAGGAGAGGCTTCTAGGGTTTTTCTTCTTCGACTTCTTCTTCAATCTTTCTGGAAAGAACATCTTTTCCAGCATTGTACAATGAGAAATGAGAGGTTCTGAGAAACAATAAACAAACATATTATAATGGAAACTCCCCTCCTCAAATCCTCGTGGACGTAGGTTAGTATCGAACTACGTAAATCTGTGTGTCTAGGGTAGGAGATAAAGGAGGGAACCTACGAATTAGGAACTTTTGGAAGAGAGGACGGGGGGAGAGGCTTCTAGGGTTTTTCTTCTTCGACTTCTTCTTCAATCTTTCGGGAAAGAACATATTTTCCAGCATTGTACAATGAGAAATGAGAGGTTCTGAGAAACTGTAAACAAACATATTATAATGGAAACTTCCCTCCCCAAACCCCATTGGACGTAGGCTAGTATCGAACCACGTAAATCTGTGTGTCTATCTCTCTTTATTTTCTCTGCATTCAAATATTGTTCATTGCCATAGATGTATGCACCGACATCGTACAACCGCACCAGACCATTGCTGGGAGCTCCACACAGCATCGATCGACGCCCAACTTTGAAGACTCGAGTTGCTGACTTGGTCCAAAGGTGTGCGAAACAAGACGTTAACAATGACGCCGTTTGTGGGATTGTTATAGATCTTACATGTAGTTTGTATGCCTGCGACAACCCGTTCCAAACAGCTCAGAATAGACACAGAGGAAGCCATGGAGGCAAGGCTGAAAACCATGGAGGAATGGGTGATGAAACTGACTGACGAGGTGCAAACGCTTCTTAAAGTAAACGAGGAGCTCATCTCCAAAGGAGCAAATGAAGATCTTTCAGATAAGTACTTTTGACTCTCCAACCTTTTATTTTTATAGGGAATGGCGCTTGGTTGTTTTTGCCCAGGCACAAAGCCAAATATCTCGACTACTTATAATTGTAAAATACTCAGTTTTGAGCATACTTTATAAGGAAAGAGAGGTTGGGGTACACCGAACAGCTCGCATGCAGGAACCAAGTATACACTGTGCACTTTGCACTGTGGAGGTGTACCACGTTGGGTGCACGACAACGTGCACCCAAGAGCTCACGGCACAGCCCAAACCACCCGTCGGTGGCATCCAATCGGACCACCGGCAGTTTCTGACAGTAGCCCCGCTGGCCCTCGTCGGCGGGAAGCAGTGAGTAGTGTTCACGGTATGCGTGTTAGAACCCCAAGAAAAGTAGCCCATGGCCGAGCAGCCCATGTCTTGGCCATGTTAAGGACATGCCAAGACCAGCCCCTAACATTGCCATTGATGTGCCTGGACAGCCCCACAACCAGCCCACATGTGTGCCGTGACCCATGCCTTGGCACGCACAAGGTGCCCAACGAGGCTAATGGCCGCACGTAGCCTAGCCCAGCATGCGCATCCGTAGCGAGGTTAGTGATGGCGCGACCCAGCATGCGCATGCCTCTATGCACGCCCATGAGCATGCCATGCCAGTGCCCAGGCCCCTGCCTAGGCCATGTCGCACAACACGCAGACCGTGTCAACGCCTAGCCCCCTGCCTGGGCCATGCAGTGCCATTAGCACCAGTTGCAATAGGCCAACGCCCAGCCCCCCAACCTGGGTCGTGCCATGCCAGCCCAGTCCAAGTCAGGCTAGCTAGCACATGGCCTATGTCGTGGGCCAACCTAGGCCACCATGGGCCAGGGCCTGCCAAGGGCCATGTGGGGCCCATCCAAGCTATCATTTACAAGGAACCACTTTAGGGTTTCATTTTATGCTTTTGTTATAAATAAGGCACTTAGCCATTTTATTTTCACATTTTGACAATTTGCTTTGTGGAAACTATTATTGTTCTTGAGATCATTTTGGTGCCAATGCACTTGTGCTCTTTTGGGTGCAATCTGTGAATCTCAAAGAGAGAATTACACCTTGCAATTAGTGAATAGGTGTGATTCAAGTTATCCAATCCTTGAGTATTATTCATTCATTCTCTTATCTTCCATTGTTCCTCTTATTTTACTTGCATTGTTCTTATATTTTCTTGAGCTTTCTCACCAAACAAACATCCATTAATCACCAAACAAACATCCATAAACCCTAGTCAAAATACCCTAGAGTCCAATAAGGAAATTTCTCTAATTTAGGAATCTTTGACTCATCTCCAATCCAATCCCTTGATTTAAGGGATTGCCATTTCATCTTCAATCCCTTAAATCTCTCATTTTCAAATATTCCTCAAGTCAACCAAGCATTCTTCCACATTGCCAAAACCGAAACACCTACATTCCCAAAATAGCCCAAATCCAGTAGAATGAGGCAAGGCAAATGAAAAACAGGCTGAAAAATTCCCATTAGATAGGTCCGATAGGAATTGGTGGGGTAACTGTGAGAGGATTTTTCCCTTGGCCCATGGAATTTCCTAGGCTCAGCCTATTGGGGGGACTCATTAGAAGACAAAATATGAGAGAATGAGAGGGGATAAGAAGGGACTAAGGAGTGAGGGTGTCATGAGAGGAAAAAATGATGATTTGACATAAAATAAGGGAAAGCAAGGTGTAAGGTGTAAGATGTCAGGAGAAAAAAATAGGGTAGAGACTTAAAGCAAATTGGGGGGGTAGGAGATAAGGGGGGAACCTACGGATGGTGGACTTTTGGAGGACGGGGGGAGAGGCTTCTGGGGTTTTTCGTCTTTGACTTCTTCAACCTTTCGAGAGAGAACATATTCTCCAGCAAGTAGATTTCTATTGTACTATGAGAGACGAGAGACTATGAGAGACGAGAGACTGTAAACATGCATATTATAGTGAGAATTCCTCTCCCCAAACCCCCACGAACGTAGGCCTAGTGCTGAACCACGTAAATCTGTGTATCCATTTCTCTTTATTTTCTCTGCATTTAAATACTGTTCATCGCAATGGATGTACGCACCAACATCGTACAACCACACCGAACCACTGCCAGGGGCTCTACACAGTACCGATCGAGGCCCAGCTCTAAAGACCCGAGTTGTTGGAACTTAGTCCAAATACGTGCGAAACACGACGTTAACACTACTCATCATCTATTTTAATATCATTCTCTTATCATCTCATGATGCAATATTAAATAATTGAAAATTATTTATTATATTTCATTCGTGGGTCTATCATTTAATGTCACTAGTAACATAAAGGGATGTTGAGAAGACTATGATAAATAGATTTTTTTCAAAATATATATCCATTTCCTTCACTCTCTTTCAACGAATTATGGTACAAGTGATTTGCATAAAGCCATAAGATTTCGATTGCGTATCTCATACCAAGCATTAGTAATACCCACATCACACCCACTCATTTTCTTGTTACTTTTTACTACTTTAGTGTATAGTTGATATCTTATAGACATTATTGACAAAATGATACATGGAAATGGAAAGACAATCCGATAAGGCTTAAACTTGTAGACTTGATGGGTAATAACTTCAAAGACATTTAAGTGAATTTAAAACAATTATAAAATAAAAATCCAACACAGACCAGTAGTTGAGCTAGGAGTTCTTATTTTTTATGGTTAGTTTGGATATAAAAATAATCTCAATTTATCTCATCTCATCATTATAATTTTTTTAAATTTTTATACAAAATATAATAAGCAATTCAATTTTTTTAAATATCAAAATAATAATAATATTAAAAAATAATATTTTAAAAATATTTTATTTAATTCATCTAAAATTATTTTATCCTGTCTGACTATTAAACGAGATCTGTTGTCTTGTGTGTTTAAAGTTTTAAACAATATTTTTGTTTTCACACGTGGTGCTCATCCTATCTCAAAACGTGAGGGTTTTGGTCCTTTGGGAATCTCAAAAAAGCGGTCCAAGTCAACCAAGTGGTGCCAGGCAATGCAATCTAACGGTTGTTCAAACAGAGGAGACTCAGATCTAACCCTTAAATTACTTCCACTTTTAATAGGTCAGTGGCTGCCCAGAAGAACAAGGACAAAAAAAAGTCAGTGGGTCGTGCTCTTTCTGCTCCCCGCCCATCTCGTTTTTGCCCAGCGCACATCACCGGCTAAGAACCTGGCTGTGTCACCCGCACCCACATCAATGGTGAGATTTCACTTGGATCCTTAGATATATTTTTTTATTTATTTTTATATCGAAACTCACAAAGACCTAATAATAGTTTGAGAAAAATATTTACATCAGCCTACTATTTATAACACACTCAACACACTTAGTATATTGAGTTAAAAAAAAATTAAATGCATGATATGTAGAGAGTGTAGGCTGGTATATAAAATTACTCTAATAGTTTAGATTTTCTATTACACTTTCCAATATCAACAAATGTTACCATATTTATTAGATATTTTCCTTTATATTCTAAGGTCTCGTTTATTTTTATAACTTCTTACAATTCATCTCATCTAATTATTATAATTTTTTTAAATTTTAAAACAAAAATAATATTAAAAAAATAGATTGAAACAATATTATAATTTTTAATTTTAATCTCAACTCATCTCATCTATAAAAATAAACTAGGAAATATATATTGGTATTAGGAGCCATGCCTGACTTTCCTCCCTATTTCATTTTTTCAAATCTTGAATTAGTAGATTTTAGTTAATTATCTAAATTAAGAGTTTTTGCTTGTTGTCGGTTAGAGTCATATGCAAGATATTCTATTTTAATATTATGCTCATTTTAAAATATAATTAATTTAAAATGGTTATATTTAGAAGTAAAATAATTAAAATATCTAATTTTTTAGTCAAAGGAATGCCATTTTATTTCATGTGAAATAAAGATAATTTTATTTCAATCCTCTCCATAAGGAATTCGGCATTGACGTGTGTAAGAGAAGAAATGGAAAAAGGAGAAACAAAAAAAGATAAAAAAAAATTAAGGGCGTGATATTATTGGTTGGGGACAGAGCTACGTCACCCGCGGATTACGGACATTGTTTTTCCTTATACAATTCGCCGTTGGTTCGTAATCCTTCCTACCTTCCCCTTCTCCAAATCTGTTTCTTTTTTGCTTCTCTTCTTCCTCTTCCTATATACCCACGATATATAGGAGGAGTAATTTTAGTTCAGGGAATCGAAAGCTTCCTTTATTCAAGCTTCTGGTGTCTCTCTCTTTCGGCGACAGACAATGGCATTCATCAACACATCTTCTCCTTCAACAACAGCTCTCTCTCGCCTCCAGTTAGTCCTCCTTTCTCTCCATTCTCCTTCTATTGCTTCGATCTTGTAATTTTCTCATCATTTACATGTCGCGTTTGGGTCTTTGGAATTGAACTCCATCTCGGTTTTGTTGGGTTTTTCTTAGCAACTACTCTTGTTAAATCTTCTACAAGCTCCCTGTCTGGATCTTATTTGTTTACCAAGCTTGCGCATATTAATGGTCCACTGCGTCATATTTTCAAATTCGTAATCTTTGTGAAAGCATATCCCGTTGGTAACTATTTTTGGTTTTATTTACTTCTGATCGCCCTTGCTTTATTGATGCTGTATGTGTTGTGTTCATTTACTTTTTCCCTTATATTGATCGGATCCTTGTTTTCCGTGGATATGCAATATTTAGTACTTAAAATTAAGGTATAGTTTGTGACATGCATGCTATTGTGTTGAACGAGCAGACTCTTCTTTTTAAATTTCTGAGACAACAAAGGTTGGACAAAAAAAGAAATCCATGTTCAATTGTTTCTATAGTTTGGATATTGGAAAATACAACACTACTAAGCTACACAATTCCACGGGCTTAGTTGAATCAAGACTACCATTACCCCAACCCATTCCATGAATGCTTCCAACTGTATGAAGTCGTCTACACATTCTTGCATACTACTTTGGTATATCTTGTTTCATCATGAGCATAATTTCCATTTCCTCAACCTGCCCTAGCTATAATACTGAAAGTATTTGAGTTTATATATAGGTCTAGAAAATGTTCAGGTTTTAGAAGCACTATTTGTATTGACATTTTTCTATAGAGCCATTAAGGGAGCATGCAATTTTAATGCTGAATTTCATGATCCTTCCTTGCTATTGTTTCTGATCCTACTCTATTCAAATACTTGCCGACCATCTACTGTATGTAGGTTATGCAAAAGCTTCAATTTGTTCAACCGGTTGCACTCGGTGAATCCTTCTCTGGCAAGAAGGTATACAGCTGATTTTCCCTTGATCCGGTTGGGTGGGAAATTGCCCTTAAGTATTAAGGGTGTTGGTAAAACTAGAGCTACAGTCATATCTGGTGAAGGTGACCTTCTATCTTATGCCAATGAGAATGGTGTTGAGGAAAATAACTCTCTCATTGGTGATCAATCAGTTGGACTTGGCGTACAACCTGATGTGGTTGCATTCAGAACACTTGCAGCAGATACTGCTCTTACGGGGAGTGGTTTTCCCATTTATGATGAATTTGATATGGATCTCCCTACAGAAGGTTTTTCTTCCATCCCTGAGGCCATTGAGGACATTCGCCAGGGAAAGGTGCCTATTTCCTGAGTTCTGTCTTGTTACAAAATCTATTAGCATTAGAAGTTTTCTTAAAAGAAAATTAATGTAGCTTAATAGTTGTCTTTCCACATCTTATAATTTATTGCAATACAGATTGTAGTGGTTGTGGATGATGAGGACAGAGAAAATGAAGGAGATTTAATTATGGCGGCACAGTTGGCAACGCCTGAGGCTATGGCTTTCATAGTGAAGCATGGAACTGGCATAGTTTGCGTGAGTATGAAAGGTAAAGACCTGGAGAGATTACAGCTCCCTCTGATGGTGGCCCAGAAGGATAATGATGAGAAACTTAGCACTGCTTTTACAGTGACCGTGGTATGTAGATTTCCTAGTTGATAATTATCGGTTTGCAACTTTTGTTTCATTCCAATAGTTTGGTCTTTGTTATCATTTATCTTTGAAATAAGCACAACCCCTCATCCAAGTGTTGACAAACTCCATTCTAACATTTTAAAATTCAAATTTTTTTGATCAGTTGTAAAAAATTTTATTGAAAAATGAAAGGCATAGCCTGAGCACACAATACGCATACAAGAGAAACACCTAATTAGAAATAGAAAAGGATACAAGAGAATTATGAAAATTTAGTCCATTAAAGTCTATAGAAATTTCCAAAGGAAAGAGTAATGAATAAGAAAATTTTATGCTCAATCATTGTTCGCTTGCGGTTTTCAGAATTTTTAGCGTTCATTTCCCTCCAGATACACTACAATAGATGGGGGTCATCTTCCACACTACTGCAATTTGTAAAATGTTATATGACCCTTTCAAATTTGCAAGCAATCTACTAACATTCTAAGCATGCGAAAAATTTAAATTTTAACTACCTATTTCAAAAGCATTGGTGATTGTGATGACGACCATAATAACAAAACCTTTTAAAAGCTTGAGCTACTATCTCAATGAAGTTATTATGAATTTAATTGCAAATAAGAGTAATTTACTGTAGTATAAATTTGTTTTTATATACATAATCTTTTCTATAACAATAATTGATGTTAATTATGCTATATTTGTAGGATGCCAAACACGGTACAACCACAGGGGTATCTGCTCGTGATAGGGCAACAACAGTATTGGCTCTTGCATCCAATGACTCAAAGCCTGATGATTTCAACCGTCCAGGCCATATTTTTCCATTGAAATATAGAGATGGTGGTGTTTTGAAAAGAGCTGGGCATACAGAAGCTTCTGTGGATCTTGCCGTGCTTGCTGGGTTGGACCCTGTTGCAGTTCTATGTGAGGTTGTGGATGATGATGGTTCCATGGCTAGATTACCAAAGCTTCGTCGATTTGCAGAGCAGGAGAAGTTGAAAATTATATCCATTGCTGATTTGATTAGGTACAATTTACCTCTGTTTTGTAGATTTTTACTTTATACTCGTTTGGTAAGCCCTATGTATACTTTACTAGGCCTGTTCTGGTGGCTTGCATTTTCATTGTGTTGATTCATTGCAGAATCAGTTCAACATCTTGTCACAAACTTAGATCATGTATTTTAATTTTATATATTCTAAAACAAATGCTGAGAAAATCATGTAATATTTCACTAAAATGCAGAGGTACTTGCAAATAGTAAAAAGTTAATGAAAACGCATTTTTGTAGGTTTTTTGATGATATTTATGTGTCTTAACTACATTGATGCTTGCAAATGGTAAAAGTTTTGGTGAAGTGCCATCATGGATTACTGTGCATCTATTTGTATAGAGCGTTCTTATATACATCTAATGAAAGTTTAGTTTTAATATTTTCAACAGATGGTTGGAAAGTCGGCCATCTTGGGATGCTTTGACCATTCTAGTTGCTTAAGACTTCGACAAGTATTATCAAGTTTCAACTTAAACTGGTACCTTAGGCCAACACAAACTGGTCAATAGATAGGTTGTCAGCTCAAAATCTGTTTCAGAAAGAATGTGTCAGACTGGCCAGGGTCCTGAGACAGTGAACTTAGTTGTGTACTTGTGGGTCTGGTAACACGATGCGTGTGTTTTGTTGTGTTGGGGGAAGGGGGGATGCCGGGATGGTGAGGGGGAGTAAAGCTGGAGAAGCTTACTCATTTGTTCTACATTGCTTGTAAATAGCTGTATGTTAGTAGAATTGTGGTTTTGTGCTCATAGTTTTCTGGAATCCCATTTTGTTCAGGAACTATTTTTTGTTTTCTTAGTCAATTCCTATATCGAGATGTTTGCTGCATAACTTATGCGAGTTCTCTGCTGTTACGTTAAAACATAAAAGAGGGCTCCATTCTAACATGGATAGTCATTGTCAGGTATAGAAGGAAAAGAGATAAATTAGTCGATCGCTCTGCTGCTGCCAGGATACCTACAATGTGGGGGCCTTTTACAGCCTACTGTTATAAATCCATTTTAGATGGGATTGAACACATTGCAATGGTTAAGGTAAGCAATGCTTGAAATTTTTATTCTAAAAAAACTACATGGTTTTCACAAAAGCAAAATGAAATTGATTGAAGGGCCAAAGTCTATGGACGACAGTTCAAATCTTGTATTGATACATGAGTTATTTACCTACCAAAAGTTATAATATGAAACAAGATTAATGGAGCCGCTCAGTACATTCATCAAAACCCTGATGTCTGTCCAAAAACTTAAATCTAAAGGGAGATATAAGTGTTTTTTATACATATAAGGATTTTTGGGCTAGTATTAGTTGTCATACTGATTTTTAACTACGCCATGCATCAACAGGGTGACATTGGGGATGGGAAGGATATTCTTGTGAGAGTACACTCAGAATGTCTCACAGGAGATATTTTTGGATCAGCAAGATGCGACTGTGGAAACCAGCTGGCACTTGCCATGCAGCAGATTGAGGCTGCTGGCAGGGGTGTACTGGTGTACCTCCGTGGACATGAAGGGAGGGGCATTGGTTTGGGTCACAAGCTTCGTGCTTATAATCTACAAGATGATGGGCGTGATACAGTGGAAGCCAATGAGGAGTTAGGCTTGCCTGTTGACTCCCGAGAATATGGCATTGGTGCACAGGTACTCTTAATTACAAATTCTATTTTGCAGGACTTACAACACATTAAAATAGTAATGTAAAGGCATTTGACTACTTGTTATAATCATAAAACTTCGAAATGCTTTTGGAATCAATATCTACAATTGGAGAAACTTTTGAAATGCTTTTGGAATCAATATTTAGAGTTGGAGAAACTTTATCGACAATATGAAAGACATCTTTTAGTGTAATAAAGCTTTGTACACATGACAGCTAATTTTAGTCTAAAGAGCATGAAGACATCCTAAAATGTTTGTTCATGCTTTGTTTGTTTATAAAGAAGATGATTAGGAACCCAATAACAGTAGTTCCAACCTGAAATGCATAAACATATCTTAGATGTACCTTCCTTTGACATGAATTTGTTGGCTTTGTCACTGCAGATGCTTAGGGATTTAGGTGTTCGAACAATGAAGCTAATGACCAACAACCCTGCTAAGTATGTTGGGCTCAAGGGTTATGGTTTGGCGATTGTGGGCAGGGTGCCATTATTAACTCCGGTTACAAAAGAGAACAAGAGATATTTAGAGACCAAGCGTGCTAAAATGGGCCATGTCTATGGTTTGGAATTTAACGGCCGATTAAGTAGTCTTATCAGTGGCAATGGTAAACAGAGTGTCAGTGGTGCATCCAATGCTGTTTCTGAGGCTTGAGTCAGGTTGCCTACACTATAACGGTCAGCTGGTTAATGCAGTAAAAATAGATATCTTTGACTCGCAGGATTCACTTTTCATATACGGACACTTCTGACTGTGGCGAAGTTGGTATTTTCAATCACATGGATTAATGTGATACAGTTCATTCTTTATAGACTTAGCCTGAATTTAAAGCATGGGTGCATGCTTTAGTCACAAGTTCTCACAAACATTTTTGCCAGGTCTATTGTAATGTCATTCATTCTTTTGTCTATCAAGTGTAACTCTGAAGAAGGAAATCAATCCCATTTAATAAACGGTAAATTCTCTTTGATGGCTTGCTTTATGAGTTTCCTGAGTTATGGCTGCTTGAAGAGGTCACAGCTATTTGAATTCTGATTAATATTCTCAATGATTTTACCAAAGGAAGAATTTGGCAAGTGGGATGAGAAACAAAATTCTCTTCTCATCAATTTTTTTTAATTCTCACATAAAATATAATAAATAATTTAACTTTTTCAAATTTTAAAATAATAATAATATTAAAAAATAATATTTTAAACTTTGATCTAAAATAAAAAATTCATATCTCACTAGTCAAACATGTCTTTAATTTGTTGGATTGAGAATTGATGCAATGAACTGGCTATCTCGTTTGCATTCAAAATCTATCTCAACTCATCTCATCTTATTATTATAATTTTTTCAAATTTTTACACAAAATATAATAAATAATTTAACTTTTATTATATTATTCACAAACCATCTCAACCCACCTCAACTTATTTCTGAATCCAAACGACTCAGCTTCACAGGAAGACATCCAATAAAAAAAAAAAAAAAAAAACAAAACAAAATACAACTAGATGAAGTATTGTGTGCGTGGCATTAGTGGCACTATAATTAATGCTTGATACAGTCCTATAATTTGCAGCGTCGCGTATTTTTTTTTTTAAATAAATAATAATTATAATAAAAAAATTAACTTTTTCATATAAATCTCTTTCTATTTTTTTAAAAAAAGAATGCATAAAACCTGAACACTCACAATTCACAAAAGACTAGAAAATCATTTCCCTTATTTTTAATACAAGCCGTTTGCCATGCTCCGCTTGGGGGCCCAGAGAATGACTTTTGAAAAGAATCGTAATGTTACCATTGACGGTCCCACCGCGTGAAGAAACCCAGCTCGTCCTTTTTAAACGTACACAGGCTTCCATTTTTCGACCGTTACGCACATGGCAAAATTTGTTATCCTACCTCCCCCGCATTTTACGCTTTCCTCAAAGTCCACAACGCCAACCTAAGACTACGCGTCCCACCGTCTCTTCTTTAGCCAACTGAACTTTCTCTTCTTTAATTGGCCACCAATAACAAATCCACAAAACCGCGTTTCTTTTTCGAAAGTGTAAAGAAGATTATTCACCTTAGATGCGTGATCGAGACGTTGCTGCTAAATTACCAAATTACCACACCACTACCATATATATATAGACGCACTCGTTCTCTTCGTCTCACTCGCACTCTTATAGTCAGTTATCTCACTTTTAAATTTTTTCTCTAATGGCTCGCTTAAGCTTTCCTTCATTAATGGCAGTGCTGGTAGCATTTTCTGTGGCCTCCACCATGGCACAGCCCCCAGCGCCGTCTCCC